>CM069592.1:2987500-4187500 GCA_035771175.1 Paratinospora sagittata | reverse complement strand
ATACTACATATATTATCATTTCATACTTTATATACAGTATTATATCTTATATATTCGGGCACATAGATTTAATATTACTAAATATTATAAATAAAAGATGGGATTTGAATCCATTATATTATAGCCAGCTTGCTTATAATAGGTGTATTATTATTATTATTATTTTTTTTAATATTACTATTTAATGAACTGAAAGATTGGTCGATAACCAACAAGGGTTAGCTTGGGTGGAAGGGACCTGGTTGCTTAAGCAAGAGGTCTCGATTTTAAATTTTAATGAATACAAAAAATTCTGTTTAGGAGAGGTCTCTGTTTCGGCAGTCAGTTACCTCATATGGATTAATTTTACGGTAAAATAGAAGTAGGACGTCACTTGTAAGCTAAAATCTCGATAATAAAAAAAGAAAAGAAAGATGGGTCGACAGTAATAGGTGCATATAGTAAATGGTAGGGTAGAGGAAAAAGGTGCATATAGTAAATGGTAGGGTCTTGGCTAGACCAAGTCGACTCCTCCCGTGTCTTGAGCTGCAAGGCTGCTAAAAGAGCCTTGTTTTATTTCACATCTATTTTTTGAATAAAATAAAATAAAATGTCTCTTTCTTTTCCTTTTATCTCTTTATTATTTTTATTTATTTATTTATTTTGGTCTAGGTAAATGAGGAGATGGAGCGCGGGTTAAGATGCGCTACCCGATCAATACAGAGGTGTGTGTTGTTCTCAATACCTACTAACTCGAAATGAAAGTAACATGATTTAAAATATTATTTTAAGTATTACTAACTATATAATTAATATTATGTTGAAAGAACATTTATTAGTTAATTAAAATTTGATTTTTAAATTAAAATACTAGAAGAAAAATTTAACATTGACATGTATATTTGTATATGTATAGGCCTTCTCCCCTGCAAATTGAAGGACCAGAAGAATCAACATTGCAACTATGCTTCACCAAAAAGCTATCGCTCCCAGTGTTCACAGGCAGCAAGATTGAAGATGAAGACTGCAATCCACTACAAATACTTCTTTTAAATGTTCAAGGAAACCAAAGAATTTCAACCAGTCTGAGTTACCCAGTAAAAGTGGAAATAGTAGTTCTTGATGGAGATTTCTTGAATGAAAATTGCCAACAAGATAGTTGGACTAGTGAGCAATTCAACGAGAAAATCGTTAGAGAAAGAACGGGCAAGAGGCCATTGATCACTGGAGATGTTAATCTAACTCTTAGAGATGGTCAAGCTTCCATTGGTGCTCTTATGTTTACCGATAATTCGAGTTGGATTCGAAGCAGAACATTCAGGTTAGGTGCAAGAGTTGTTCCTGGGAGTAGTAATTGCAATGAATTTAAGATTCGTGAAGCCTTCACAGAGCCCTTTGTAGTCAAAGATCACAGAGGAGAATGTAAGTTTTTTTCTACTAAGTTTATAACATTTTTCTCTAATCTTAGTAAGTTTTAAATAAACACACACCATTAACATCAATCCCAGGACCATAACCTGCATTGCAAACTGCCAAACTTCCAAAACTCATTTCTCAATCAAAATAGGAGTCCTTTTATGGTAACTTAGTAATTGTCAGATTAAAGGGTCATGTGGGAATTTCTAATATAGAGTAGAACACTTGCTTTCTAAAGGTTTTATCTAATGCCCTGTTTTTTTTTTTTAACCAATCACAACTTCAATGCTATGATCATGATCAAAACAGGCTTTAGGAAGTGGGAGCTTTGAGTTAGAATCTCACCCGAAAAGGCCACTTATCTGAAAAATTTGATGTACTTCTGTTAGATGTATACAGAATTATCCTCTTAGTTTAGCTATAAAGAACATTGTGTAATGAATTGAATGTTTTCTGTGTTTTTTTTTTGCTTGGCAGTGTATAAGAAGCACCATCCCCCTTCATTAAGTGATGAAGTATGGAGACTAGAGAAGATAGGGAAAGAAGGGGCTTTCCACAAGAAGCTATCCAGTGAAGGCATCTCCACAGTTCAAGAACTTTTGAAGCTTTGGATTGTCAATCCTTCTCGGCTTCGATCGGTGAGCATTAATCCATCAAAACAAACCCTAAATTGACTCTAAAAAACAGATTAAAATCACAACGTCATAATTAGTTGGTACCTTTGAAAACACCTGTAGTTGTACACCATTGATTGAAATAGTTCTGGTCGTGTATAATTATTGGTGTCTTAAAAGGTGTTTCGGAAGGCATCACTCAAACTATTACTTAAAATTACTTCTTATTTTATGATTTCAATAGCTATTTTGAGTCAAAAACATCTTTTTTATTGTTCAATTTGACTATTAGTAATCAATCTATACACATAATTAGATGAATCTAATAACCATGTTGAGATTGGTTTTGCATCAGATATTAGGCCCAGGTATGTCTGATAAGATGTTTGAGATGACTATGAAGCATGCTAAAACCTGTGTTTTAGGCAACAAGCATTATGTGATGAGGGAAACAAATCACATTATAGTGTTAAATCCAATATGTCAAGTGGTTGGAATGTTGGTTAATGGGAAGGCATGTGGGACTAGAGATCTTTCTGGAGTTCAAAAGGTAATTAATTAGTTATTATGATGCTTTTTTAAAATTTGTTTAAATACTTAATTATGCATTAAAAAGTGTTTCTGATGAGCTTAAAAGCTGATCATTTATTTTGAAATTGGATTCTTTGACCTTTATAAATGAAAAACCCTTTGGCTTTTCCTTTTCTTCCTCTTGCATTTGCATTTACTCATTGAGAATGTTGATTTGATTTCGTAATCTTGCAGATGTATGTTCAGAACTTAGTTAAAGTTGCATACAAAAAATGGAATTTATTAGAGGAGGTTGATGGACAGCTCAATGAGAGTGCTCTACTGCCACCAGGTACCATAGAAGTAACCTTTTTTTTTTTATAACAAAAATAAAGAAAATATTCTAGTGATGTTTAAGTAATACTAATTAAAACATAATTTAATTATTACTATTATTTATTTTTTTTTGAAAAGAAATAATGTTAGTAGTTAATTGTATAACCAGTTCCATCACCACACTTTCGAGGAGGTATCAGCCCGTTCCTGACCCATTAATTCCCCTCACCTCGTAGGGTGAGTCAGTGATAAGAGTTGACTTTGGGTTCTAAAGCTACATTTTTTACCAACTGCACCAACTCCATCTTAACTAATTAACATAATTTAAGACGTTAATGATTATATATACTTTTTTCGATGACTCGTGTGCTCAAATTGACGTCTCAAATTAATGTCACTTTTAACATTTTTCATTGCCATCTTCGAATGCGTGAATTTTCTTTGGGGGCTCATTCAAGCCTCTTTGCCCTTAACTTGGTTGAGTTTTACTTTATTAAGAAAAAGAGAGAGGACATACCTCCTCAAACATTACATCAGTGATTATAGGCGGAACCTCCTCTAACCACACCAACCTACTGAAAATAGAAACAACAAATTTGGTAAGATTATGAGCAGCTCTGTTCTTCTTTTTAGGAATGGCCTGAATCATAACATTTGGCCAAACACCAAGCAACTGTTTACAATCTTCTGCAACCTCCCCATCTTTGGTTTGGATGTATTCAGCCGGTTTGGATGAATACAACTGATGTATTCAGCTAGGTTGGGATTCAAACTCAAGACCTATGCTTCGCGATACGGGTTCTTGGTTATTACATGATTTATATTAACTTTTTAGGGTTTTAACATTGATGTATGATTTTAATATTTTTTGAAAAAATAATTTGCAGGTAGTTTGGTGGAAGCAACAACACAATGCAACAATAACATGGACAGCTCAAGATCAAATCAAAATAATCAAGTACACGGGCTTGACCCTTATGGATATGGTGACATGCAACTTGTATCCACCAATAATACACGCTTTCATCACCATGAATTGTCACCATATCTATCACCATGCCTTGATGTACCAATTGAAATTGATAATGGTTTTAGCATTTCAGATAATTCACCTTTGGAGGGTGATCATTCAATAGTTTCAAGAGCTTTCTTTTATGGCATATAGGAGACTGGGTGCAATTGTTAATTAAACACATTAAGTTTGTTGTGTTTAAATATGTAGAGTTGATTTCTTTTAATGGTCAGTTTAGTTGTCTTTGATGTATGAGTTTTTGTAACATGGGCATTAGATGATTGTATGTACATATAAACATGCACATTCATGCCATATCACTCTGGCACAAGAATATACCAATAGTTGTCTAAAAACAAATAATGGAAAAGCTTGCCCTACAATACTTAAACATAGGTCTGAATGTGATTGCTTCCAAATCTCATTAAAAAAAAAAATCTGAAGTTCTATTTTCAATAATAATAATAACCATTATTGTAGACACTATGAATGCATACTTTATATAAAGTATACATGAGGCAAGTCAATTTGGGCCATCGTACTGTGTGAAAATCCTATTTTATTGTATTAATCTAAAAGTACAATGATTTGAAAGGAAAAGGTCTTTTATTTAAAAATAAAGCCATAAGGTTTATAGTTTCCATCATTGTCAAGTAGTGTTAAACAAATATTTTTAGCATAGATAATCCTACGGTCGAAGTAAAATGAAAATAATATATACCAACAATATATTTAATTATTAATATTTTATAACTCCACGTATATAAGTAAAATATTTTTATATTTTATATTAGCTCTTAAATATAAAAAATCTATAGGTACGCTGGGCTCCAACGCATATCACTCAACATTCGCACCTAACAGTACCCTTGGTTGGATGTACGTGAATTATATATATATATATATATTTTTTTTTGAAAACCCATAATATCATTCCACAAAAACAGCTAGAGGAGACTCTCCTCAATTACAATGGCTACAATATAAGGCGAGGTTTCCTCTAGCCACACTTGGGAAGCAGGAGAAACAAAATACATTTTGCTTAAGCAATGAGCTGAATGATTCTCATCTCTAGGAATGAATTTAACAATAATATTTAGAAATAAAGAACATAACTGTTTACAATCATTAACAACTTCACCAACTTCAGATATTGAGGGAACATTTTCGCTGATTACTGGTGTTCCTATTTCAGCTGCGAACTCAAGGCCCGTCGTTATAGCCAATAATTTAGTAGTCAATACACCCTGGACTCCCTTGATAGATTCGGACGTCATGACCTGCATAATGTATTATATACTGTACATACTCATATATATAGTTAATTCATCCGCACATCTAGTGTAACACACCGTAGCTTTAATTAAATACTTACGATGAAATATACATATATCAAAATGTATAATACACGTATAAGTGTACATGTGACAAATGAACTTGAAACTGTCAAAAGTGAGTTGGAACGTGATTTAAATAGAAATCGATTGATAACACATGTATTCCTCAGGTAAATTGAGTGTATGAAGAAGAAGAACGAATAAAAAGATATAAAATAAAATAAAATAAAAACTGTTCATTTGCGAGTACTGGAACAGTACTCATATTAAAAAAAAAAGTCGTTGCTGGAGAAAGAGAAGAACGAAGAAGAGAAGAAGAAAAAGGAAACGGCGGATTTGCGGCCAAATTCGACGAGCCGGTAAGTTATTTTTGCTAT
This sequence comes from Paratinospora sagittata, assembly GCA_035771175.1. NCBI lineage: Eukaryota > Viridiplantae > Streptophyta > Magnoliopsida > Ranunculales > Menispermaceae > Paratinospora > Paratinospora sagittata. The sequence continues at coordinate 4,181,919 of CM069592.1, read as the reverse complement.
TTTTCGTCGTTAAATTAATATCTAAGCTAGATGTAACGATTCTAGCGGAGTAATTTAAGCTATGGGAGTTGTTTTATAATGTTTTTAAACTTAGGGTTTTTATCCCACACGAATAAAAATGTGTTCGAAAGGTGGAAAACCACTCCCTAGACTATAAAAATCCCGAATATGTGGTTAGATTTCATTTAGTTGTTCATTTGGAACTTTTATGGCTGTTAAAAGTTATAGTGTATATTGGAGACCTTTTGAATCATTTAAAATTAAGGCTATAGAATGGTAGAAGGCACTGTTGCGAGTGCATCAATGCTAATTTCATGATTTTTGGAGATCATTTGACAATTTTAGTAAAAATTTACATCTTTCGAATGAATAGTGATACGTGAACAGTGATGTGAATAGTATTATGATCATATCCAGTGAATAAAATGTAATTAGAATCCAATGAAACTCCGGTTTGAAATCATAAAATCGTAGAGAACTGAATTCCGGATGTTTCGATATTAAGAACATGATTTGTGGATATGACATATGTTTTTATATGTATTTTTATGGTAAAATAACCCAATCTTAGCTGCTGAACCAGCTAGAAAATTTGAGTGTCATATTAGTGTTTTGGTGAGTTGAAATGGTGATTCTCATGATAATTTATGGTTCATTTTAGTGTTTAAATTGAGAGCTCAAGTGCATGGATAAATTCTCTTGAGGAAGCAATTATGATGCGTTTGTTGTTGCTCGATTTGAGAGGATATATTGGCTTAGAAACCCGTGTAACCACTGTGAGTATAGTTTTCTTGATTTGGTTCTTGTATGACATTGTACACATATAAACTGTTTGATTGTATGCATGTTTATGTAATGCATTGAGGTTTTAGTGATCATGGAAACTGATTTTAGAAATTAGAGCTTATAATAATGTCATTTCGTTAGGAATTAGACCCGAATAAGGTTTTGTGAAACCTCATTGTCAGTAGGCTTGTCCTAACAAGGGTTGCGATCTTTGAAATGACTGTGAATTGGATAATGAGAGGCTGTGGCTACCTTGTACGGCCATACAAGGGTTAGACCCGCTCTCTTGCCTTGAAGGAGGGAGATGATAAAATATTTATGAATGAGCATAAACTATATATTGTTTGCACGTTATTATTTTGATGAATGGTACATAGGTGCTTTTGAAGTGTTTTAATTTAAACGATTTGATATGCCATGTTTCCTAAAATGCATGCGATTGTCAAGTCAAGAACTATATTCACTGAGCTGTTGTTTGCTTACCCCCATTTTCCTCACCATTTTAGGTACAGAAGCAAAAGGAAAAGGAAAACTTTGAGCGTAATCAGCACGTGACTAGGACGTAGCATTGCTGATGTACGTATGTTTTAGAATAAGTGGTTACATATTTATATATTTTGATATATATATAAATATCACACATCTTATTTATGTATTACCATCTAGAGGAGTTATTTTGAAAAAAGAAGATATCAATAGTTATTTTGGATTGTTAATATATTTGGCAATCATATATATATATACTTGGACAATGAAATGTTTGATTAACGAATGACAATGATGGTGTTTTAGATTATGGTATACATGGATGGAATGAGTATAAATATGAAGATGATTTGATTTGTGATATATCAGGTTTTGTGAAATGTCATTTTATGGGAACATGCTGCCGAAATTTTTGAAAATTTTGGGAAGGATTATGAGACTATGTGAAGGCTAATAGTATACTATCTACTGTATACGGGTATGTACAGTGTATAGTATACTGTGCCGGTCATGACGTCAGCCTAGGTCAGGGGCGTCGTGACATCTAGCCATTATCATTTCATTCATTTATCAAATCCTATCATATATCCTTTCCACCATGTAATTATGTAATCATGTACAACATCATTAGCATTTCATAATCCAATATATTCAACTATCTTGTATGTGCCCACATATCTCATCTAGATGATAATACATATTTATAATGTGTGATATATATATATATATATATATATATATATATATATATATATATATATATATCAAACTAACACAAGTATAATCAATTACTCTAATGCATACATACATCAACAAAATAAAGATCCGGGTCACGAGTCGATCACTCTCTAACTTTTCTTTTTTCCTTTTAACTCTGTACCTGAAATATTGAAGGAATGGAGTGAACAATCAACAAACTCAGTGAATATATCTCTTGATATGACAATTATATACATTTAGAGAAAGATGACATTTAAAATCATTTAAAACAATCATTAAAGACATGCATTATACAACGAATATACCATACATGTCAATAACATAGATTTCATGATTTTTCAAGAAAACAATGCATCCTTTTCAATTAAAACCACAATCTCCCTCCTTCTCGTAATGGAGCGGGTACAAACTCCTTATTATGCACCGATAAGGAGCCTACGCTCGAACCTCACATTATTCGATTCACAGCCATTTCAAGGATCTTCAATCCTTGTTAGGACAGGCCTACTGACAATGAAGTTACGCATAACACTAATCCGGGTCTAATTCCTAACGAAATGATATCAACTTGCCTTTGCAAGCCTCACATGCTCCAATGCTAAAAAAAAATCATTTATGAGTGCAAATTAAAACACAATGCAACAATATATGCACAACATCTTTACATTCAAACATTTCATATATTTATATAATGTCATACAAGAACCAAATCAAGAAAATATACTCACAGTACAAGACTTTTCAACTTAAATACATTCACCGTCGCTTTCAAGTCCAGTTCCAATTTAAATCCAATTAACTCAACCTGTCACAACCACTCCATAATTCAATTTCATTTATTCATATTTATTTACATATTTAATTTCTCAACTCACTTCAAATCACTAATGAACATCAACCTGAAAAATATTATACACATTCGGTGAATTTAGATTCCAACTCAATTTATGACTCATGAGCAGTTGAAGAAACTACTATCTAGTTTCTGTGGTCAATCTAGATATTTCCACAAAAAAGAACAATGAAAATAAATTTCTAATTCATATTTTTACTCATTCTTAGTTTTATTTTTCTACTGGAACATATATTAATTTTATTAAAATATAGTACATTCTTAAAAATATTCTGTCCACATCGACACTTGTAAAATTAGTCATACTACCATTCTACTACCTTCAACAGATATTTTACTAAGGTTTTACAAATTCGCAAAGGTCACGAAAGTAAATTTTACTCACCAAAACCATATATTTAGTTACTAAAAATATCAAATCATATCCAAAAATCACAATCTTAGCATCGAAACGTCCGGAATTCAGTTCTCGACGATTCTATGATCTCAAACTGGAGTTTCACTGGATTCCAATTTCATTTTATTCACTGAAAATAATAACAGTACTGTTCACGTCACTGTTTATTAGAAACAAGGATAATTTTTACTAAAATTGTCAAACGGTCTCCAAAAATCATGAAATTAGCATCGATGGACTCACAATAGTTCATTCTACCATTCTATAGCCTTAAACTGGAGTTTCATCGAGTTTTAATATGATTCGAAAGGTTTCCAATATAAACTCTAACGTCCAACAAACTTCCAACAACCATAAAAAATTCAAATGAACAAATAAACAAAATCTAACCACATATTTGGGGCTCCTACAGTCTAGGGAGTGTTTTTCAACATTTCGAACAAATTTTTATTTAAGTTGGGTCAAAACCCCAATTTTGAAAACGCCGTAAAACGACTCCCATAGCTAAAATTACTCCACTAGAATCATCATACACTTATTAAAGATTAATTTCACGACGAAAAATAGTAAAAATAGCTTACCGGCACGGCAGATTTGGCCGTAGATCTGTCGTTTTCCATTTTTCTTCTTCCTTCTTCTCCTTCTACTTTTCTCCTTAATTCAGCTTCTTTTCTGTCCTGCACCTTCTTTCCTTCTTTTTGTTTTTATTTTTATTTTTATTTTTGGACGTTGGTGAGGTGAGAGATTAGATTAGATTAGAAATGAGATGATAATTATATATAAAAAATGATCTTATGCATCTCATCTAACTTAATAAAGCAACTTTTCCATCTTAATATTTAACTTTCATGCATTAAATCATACTATTCATTAATTCATTAAATCATACTCCAATCCACATATTTAATTAACCAACCTCATAAATTAATCAATTTAATTCAACTCCATTTTTTAATTTGTAAGGACTCATATAAGATGATTCCATACATATCATCTTCATTTAATAATTTTATTTCTTTATTAATACCCCTTAAATCTAACATATATTTTCATATACCGATATATTTGTCTTCTACATATAAAATATGTATATTATATATCTCAATATATGTATAATTTAACATATGTATTTAATTAAAACTATTGATCGTTACATGTCTTGTGACGGGGTTTCAACATGATCATTCCTCTGCTCCTCATTTCGGATTGGTCTGTGATCAGAGTTTCTAAACTCAAGGTGGTTGCATACCGCAGATTGGAATCTAACTTTCCAAGGTACCGAGCAAAACTCCCAATCCAGATCAACAATCGAGGGCTGTGAATTATAATAATATGTATGTATGTATATTTTATTTGTTTTAAATTATTTTCTCAACACATGATACTTTGCTTTAAATAACATGTACATGGAAATATAATAATAAGATACTTAGATGACTATTCAACTCCTTTTAATGTAATATGGTCGAAGAGTTATTGAAAACTATAATTTTATCCAGAACCATATAGAAAAAATTTTCAGACTCACCATATGTGAGCACAAAAAACTTATATAATCAAGCCTTGGCATAATAAACAAAGTCATGACTTAAATTAGTCTTCAAAGTTGGGACTTAATTATTTAGCAGCTTCTACACTACTACTAGACACTTGTATAAACAAGTTTTTATTTTTATGTTTATTAAACTACGGTTTATTCTGTGGATGCCATCTTGGAAAATGTCTAAGACCCTTCGTCCGCATGAATCAAGATGATTTTTGCCTAAATCGTTTAACTGGAAATGCCATGGTATATATACACATAGTAAATTAATTAATTATATATATACACTTAGAGGGTGGACTAGAAACGCAGGTATGCCATCTGTTTGATTACAAAACTGCATTTGTATTATATTTCAATTATGCAAATGCGATGATGAAACTCGAAATGGCTCACGTTGATATCACGTTTTGATTTTGTGTCCTTTTTGTTAGTAGCTTAATATATGTATACATATGCACATTGGTGGACGTTTAGTTTGTTGGGGTCCACTTTATGTGGCCACCCATATGGACGGCTGAAAATAGATGGCGCATTCGGCGCCGCTGAATGCGCCGAAAGAGTTATATATTTATAATTACAAAAATACCCTTAAATATTCTTATAAATAGAACATAACTTCATTTTTAAAATTTATATTCGGAGAGATCTAATCTGAAAGATTTAATTCAAGAGATTCAATCTGTAACATCCACATAAGGATGAAGTAATACAAGTTTGCTGCCTTCCGTAGACGTAGGCAATTTGCCGAACTACGTTAAATATTATTGTCTTATTTTTTCTTTTATGCTTTACCATAATTTCGCATAATATATTTATTAATTATAACCCATAAATTCAATAGTTTCTAATATGATATTAAAGTTTTGTAATCTAATTTTATATGATCTCAAATGCTTAACTTTTATGTTAAATGATCTGTTCATTTTTTTAATGTGTATAATTAATAAATTTACTTACCATTTACATATATATATATATAAACCATATCAATTGCTCAAAGTCAAAAAAAAAAAAAAAGAAAAAAAGAAAAAAAAGAAGAGAGACAGCTTTTAAAGTCAGCACATAAAAATTTATAGAGAGAATATATATATTTAAAACTTGACTATAATTTCTTCAAACGTCGACGTCAAGAGTATTATACATTACTGACCATTGGTCATTCTACCTATTTTCCCTGCAATTTCCTCTTACCATTCCAAGAAATTTCTTTCCTATGCATTTGGTCTGATTCTATATATACTTCTACTTGCATTGCTCTCATTTAATCTAGTTTCTCTGTTCTTCTTCCTTCTCATTCCATTAATTGGAACTTTACCTTAATTTGATCATATAGATTATTTCTGCGTATAATTTCTCTGGAGAAACAATGGAACCCAGAAGAATTTTCGATGATTCCGGTCACGACGAAGATCAACCGGAAAGGAAACGAATGAGATCTAAACCTTCCTTTGCTGCGTATGTTGGCATTGAATTCTAATTGAAAAATCCTCAGGGCCGGGGTTTCTACATCTCTAACATATTATTATTGCTATGATTTCTTGCTAGCTTTAATCCTCCAAAGATTAATGACTTTAATTAGTCACTTTGATGGTTGATATATATATATTTTAAAACAACAACTCCATGTAGACTACCTATGCAATTAAAATATATGTCTTCAAGTACATTGCGTCATTAATATTTTGATTATTTGCATTTTTTGCTTTAGCTTTTGATATGTATAGATGCATGATTTGGGTTTTTTTTTTTATATACAGAGTTATTGGAGAAGTTGTCAAGGGAAACTCGATGCAAAATCTCTGTTCAGCCTTAGAACCGGTGCTTCGAAGAGTGGTATGTGAAATAAACTCTGCAAAAACAACAACCGTAGTCTGTTATATGTATATATATATATATATATATACAGGTAGAGAGAGAGAGATAGAGTTAGTAATCCTCACTTCCCGCGGGGGTGAGAGTTTTCGCTTGTGTTTGGTATAAAATTTAAATTTAATTTTTAATATTTAAAAATAAAGAATATATTTGTTCAATTTGTTTTCTCACAAAAAAAATATATTTTAATCTATCTTCCAAGCTAATTTCTTTACATCAAATTACAAATGACAAGACTAAAGGTCTTACTTATTGTCCTTTTAACCTAAACCAAACAACTTTTTACCATTTCAAAAACTTTTAAAATAAGTTTTAAAAACAATACCAAACATATTCTTAAAAATTATAAATCAATAAAAACTATAATTATACTTTAATTTCTCAAAACTATTTTGAGATCTCATCCCAAACATTGCCTTAAGTTTTTGAATGGGCATTCCAAAAAGTAACTAACAATAAAAAAAAAAATCATGCTTTTAATTACCTGCTAATATGTAGTTATATATTTAATGGAAATATGCAAAGGATTTGGGCATGCAAGGTATATTGGTAGAGAAGGTTATAAGTATTTGATCGATCGATGAGCAAAATCTTTTTACAATAACTCGAGACTTGAACTTTAATCCTACTTATGCTCGATTTTTAAACCAACTGAATTACCACATATTGATATACGGCCGTTCACACTTCATTAATTTATACTAATTCTCATGGTTTAGGTGAATGAGGAAGTGGAGCGTGGGCTGAGACTCGGGGCCCAAACCCCTCAAAGGTACGCACAAACATATAAATATATATTCATTCAAAAAAATATCTATATAAATATATATTCCGTCAAATCATCTATCTACATAATTATCTTTAATATTGAAGTAGTTAACCTAACTGATTAACCTAATATTGATTTTCTGTTTCATGGGCAATCTTTTTTTATTATATTTTTTTAAAGGTTGATATATTGTAGAGTTACCAAATGCATTCCACTTATAATACAAGTATATATCTGAAATATTATAGGTCTCCTCAACTGCAAATCAAAGCAGCAGAAGCATCATCACCAGCCTTGCAATTGCACTTCACCAAGAAGCTCTCACACCCGGTGTTCACAGGGAGCAAGATTGAAGATGAAGATGGAAATCCACTGCAAATCATTCTTATAGATCATGTTCAAGGAAATAAAAATCAAAATGTTCCCACGACTCTGCCTTTTCCTATAAAAGTAGAAATAGTGGCTCTTGATGGTGACTTCTTCAATGATCATGATCAAGACCACAAAGATTGGACAAGTGAGCACTTCAACGACAAAATTGCTCGAGAAAGAGCAGGCAAGAGGCCATTGATCACTGGAGATGTTAACCTTACTATGCGAAATGGTCTGGCTTCTATTGGTGTTCTTACATTTACCGACAATTCGAGTTGGATTCGAAGCAGAACTTTCAGATTAGGTGCAAGAGTGGTTCCAGCTGGGAGTACTTGTAATGACATTAAGATACGTGAAGCCTTGTCAGAGCCTTTTGTAGTCAAAGATCACCGCGGAGAATGTGAGTTCTTTATAGCGCCCATTAATTTCTATGTTCACATGACATACATAATTAAATCTTTGGTTAACAAATATATTTTTAGATCAAGTGCTTCTATTAGGAACCAAAAGCTATAGCTAATAGTTAAAAACTCAATAATACGTATATATCAGGCTACTTTTAATACTCCCTCTTGTTAGTAATTTATACTAAACACGATTCATGTATTACATATGGTTCATGTAATTACATTTAATTAGTACATGTATGTGCATTAACTCATGTTCATGTATAAACATTTATCATGATACATGTATGAGATTGGTTAATAGGTATACATGTATGTCTAGATTTAGTGATTCATGTATGAAGTTTAAATGTCATTAATTAGCTGATCTAGGGATAACACTATATAAACTCATGTACCCATGACACTTGAAATCAAGTTGAAAGAACAAATCATTAATCATTTCAAGTTTCTCATTCTCTCCTTGCTCTCCAAACTTGTGTACTTCCAACAAAGTGGTATCAGAGCTTTGAGTACGGGTGGGCTCGGGTCAGGTTTGGGCTTAACCTTCACCCGACCCTCTTAAGTCAGGTGACAGAAAATGGCACCCGCTATCACCCAACAAGGCCTTTTGGGGTGGGCAAACTCGACCGAGACCTTTTTTTTTTTTTTTTTTTGTGGGTCAACAACCCAATTTGCTGTTGATTGGGCTTGTGTATAATATTTTTGGGCTCCTAAAATAAGGCCAATTTGCTATTACTAACTTAGAAGAAAAACTTTTTTTTATCAACCTACTAACAAATTTTGACAAAAAAAAACCTGCTAAAAAATAACATTCTTAATATCTATACAAATTTCTCATCAATTATACAAAAAAATGGGCAAACCTGCTACAAAAAAGCATTTCTATATTAATTGGGCGGGTCGGGTCGGGTCTGGTTTATTGGGTAGGGTTTTCCCTAAACCCGTCACTCGACCTGATAGGATTGGGTCCCTTCTTTTATGACCTGATAGACCCGACTGTGTGAGGGTCACCCGACCCGACCCGCCATTTTTTGGTCGGGTTAGGTCGGATGAGCGGGTGACATGCTCACCCCTAGCTTTGAGAAGATCTCTATTAGCAAAAGAAGATGGTGAATAACTTGGTTCCATTCCAAGTTCCTCGATTTACCAAAGATAATTTTGGTAATTGGTGTATTCGAATGAAGGCTTTGCTTGGTTCCCAAGATATGTGAGAAATAGTACACATCGGTTATGATGAACTAGAAGATGATGCAATTCTGTCTCAAAATCAAAAAGACGTTTTGAAAGCGGCCAGAAGGCACTTACTCTCATTCATCAAGCAGTTGATGATGAGACATTTGAGAAGATAGTTGCAGCAACCACCTCCAAGCAAACATGAGAGATTCTTCACCATACTTTCCAAGGTATGGACAAAGTGAAGAAAGTGCGCCTCCAAAGTTTAAAAGGCGATTTTGAAGCCTTGCACATGAAGGAATCTGAATCATTTCCAGATTATAGTGCAAGAGTATTAGCAGTTGTGAATGAGATGAAGAGATATGGAGTAGCCATTAGCGACACCATGGTGATTAAAAAGATCGTTCGATTTTTGACAGAGAAGTTTAATCACATTGTTGTAGCAATTGAAGAATCCAAAGACTTGAAGGATAAGACTATTGATCAACTCATGGGTTCCTTACAAACCCATGAAGAAAAGATGTTGAAGAAGAAGAAAGAGCCAGTGGAGCATGTTTTGCAGACAAAACTTTCTTTGAAAGTCAATGAAAGGCATAGTGAGCAGAATAAAAAAGGAAGAGGACGTGGATTCAAAAATGGTTGTGGTCGAGGTCGTGGTCAAGGAAGAGGAAGAGGTTGAGGAAAGTCCTTCAACAAAGATGAAAATAGTTAAGTCCCAAATTCTTCAAGAGGACGTGGAAGACAATAATTTCAGGCCATATTGAAGAAAATATTACAATTCTCAAGTTCAATGTCGCAATTGTTAGAAATATGGCCACTATTCATGGGAGTGTGGATATACTAACAATGTTGAGGAGAAGTCCAATTATGCTTCAAATGACACTAAAGTTGTGGAACCAACATTACTTTAGGCGCTTAAAGGAGATGCAGATGAAAAGAACAATACTTGGTACCTGGATACTAGTGCTAGTAATCATATGTGCGGCAACAAATTGATGTTCGTAGAGTTTGATGACTCAGTGACCGACAACATTACCTTTGGTGATTCATCAAAAATTCATGTTCAAGGGCAATGTAACATTTTGATTCGATTAAAGTCTTGGAAAGCATCAATTCATTTCTGATGTTTATTATGTGCCGGGTATGACCAGTAATATCTTAAGTTTGGGTCAACTCTTAGAGAAAAGCTATCATGATGCTATCAAAGATTATAGTCTTTCACTGAGAGATAAGAGTGACAATTTGATTGCTAAAGTCCTTATGACTAAAAATTGAATGTTCTTATTGAATATTCAAAATGATGTGGCCAAGTGTTTGAAGACTTGCTACAAAGACTTATTTTGGATGTGACACTTTAAGACTTGGGCATTTAAACTTTGACAGACTCAAGTTATTGGCAAAGAACCACATGGTGAAAGGTTTACTTTTTCTTGATCACCCTGAGCAGCTGTGCGAGGGATGTTTGTTTGGAAAGCAATCCATAAACAATTTTCCCAAAGAAAGTACAACAAGAGCCCAAGAACCACTAGAGCTTGTCCATATTGATCTTTGTGGAACAATCAAGCCAAGTTCTTTTGGTAAGAATAACTACTTTTTTTTTGTTCATTGATGATTATAGTCGCAAGACTTGGGTTTATTTTGTGAGAGAGAAGTCACAAACCTTTGAAGTTTTCAAGAAATTCAAAGCACTTGTAGAGAAAGAAAGTGGCTACCACATCAAATCCTTGTGATCTGACAGAGGAGGAGAATTTACATCTAAAGCATTCAATGAGTTTTGTGAAGATCATGGAATCTGGTGTCCCTTGACGGCTCCATGCACTTCTCAACAAAACGACTTTGCTAAAAGAAAGAACAGATCAATTCTCAACATGGCTCGAAGCGATGTTGAAAAGCAATGACATGTCAAAAGATTTTTGGGCGCAAGCTGGCGAATGTGCGGTGCATCTATCAAATCGGTGCCCGACAAAAAGTTTGTGGAACCAAACACCACAACTAGCATGGAGTGGACATAAACCAAATATGTCTCATTTGAGGGTATTTGGCAACATTTCCTATGCCCATGTACCTGACCAACATCGCTCTAAGCTTGATGACAAAAGTGAAAAGTACATCTTCGTCTTCTATGATTCAAGTTCGAAATGATACAAACTCTACAATCCAAGCACCAAGAAGGTTGTTCTCAGCCGAGATGTTGATTTTGATGAAGAAGCATCATAGGACTGGACTGTTCACAATGAAGATTTTGAGTTTCTTCCATTCTATGAAGATGCAGAGGATGAAGTTGTTCCAAGGGTTGTCACTCCGCCATCGACTCCAACTCCTACTTATGTGGATACATCACTAGAAGTAAGTTCAAGTGAAGGGCCAAGGCGTATGAGGTCTTTGCATGATATCTATGAAGAAACAGGTGAATTAACCCTTTGTTGTCTTCTTGCTGATTGTGAACCTATAGGCTTTGAAGAAGCTATTCAAGACGGAAAATGAGTACATGCAATGAATGAAGAAATTCAAGCAATCAAGAAGAATGACACATGGGAACTTGCAAATCTTTCGACAATTCACAAAGCCATCGATGTCAAATGGGGTGTACAAGGTGAAGAAGAATACTACAGGCCAAGTTGAAAGATGCAAAGCTAGACTAGTGGTAAAGGGTCATACTCAATGTCACAACATCGATTATGATGAAGTCTTTGCGTCCTTTGTTCGTATGGAAACCATTAGGCTTCCCATTCTTTTGGCTACTCATAAGAAATGGAGGATTTTTCAAATGAATGTCAAATCCACTTTTTTGAATGGGTTTCTTGACGAGGAGATCCTTGTGCAACAACCTTTGGGGTACATTGTGACAGGCCAAGAAGACAAGGCTTTGAAGTTGAAGAAAGCCCTACATAGTTTGAAACAAGCACCAAGGGCATGGAGTACAAGAATCTACAAGTACTTCCAGACGAATGGATACACCAAATGCCCCTATGAACATGCCCTTTGTGTCAAACAAATTGACAATGATATTTTGGTTGCCTGTTTGTATGTGGATGATTTAAAATTTACAGGAAACAATGTGAACATGTTTGAAGATTTCAAAAAGACAATGACTCGTGAATTTGAGATGACTGACTTAGGGGCCATGACATACTATCTTGGCATCTAGGTGAAGCAAATGGAAAAAGGGATTTTTATTTCCCAATCTGGATATGCAACAGAAGTACTCTAAAAATTCAACATGAGTGACTGCAAGACTGCTAGTACTCCTGTTGAATATGGATTGAAGCTGTCGAAACATGATTCAGGACTGAAGGTGGACTCAACCTTGTTTAAGAGTCTAGTCGAAAGTTTACGGTACTTGACTTGTACGAGGCCAGGCATTCTCTATGCAATTGGGCTAGTTAGCCGTTACATGAAAGTTCCCACCATGACACATTTCAAAGCTGCCAAGCATATTCTTCGATATCTCAAAGGTACACTAGCTTTTGGAATGTTCCATCCATCTTCTAAGAGTTTCAAACTTGTGGGCTATAGTGATAGTGATTGGTTTGGTGATTTGGATGATCGAAAAAATACTAGTGGATTTGTTTTCTTTTTTGGGGATGCTGCTTTCACATGGAGCTCAAAGAAGTAACCAATTGTGATGCTTTCAACATGTGAAGCGGAGTATGTTGCAGCTACTTCTTGTGTTTGTCATGCAATTTGGCTTTGAAATTTGTTAAAGGCTCTTGGATTCATGCAAATAGAATCAACGAAATTTTTTCTTGAGAACAAATCAGCGATTGCATTGTCGAAGAATCAAGTTTATCATGATCGAAGCAAGCATATTGATACAAGGTTTTATTCGAGATTGCATTGCAAAGAAGGAGATCCAGCTGGCATATGTGAAGTCTCAAGATCAAATTGAAAACATCTTCACCAAACCACTTCGGCTTGATGCTTTTACCAAGTTAAGGTCCCTACTTGGTGTTTCTACAACGTGATCATGTTTAAGAGGGGAATTTTGATATAAACATGAATCATGTTTAAGAGGGGATGTTAGTAATTTATACTAAACATGATTCATGTATTGCATATGGTTCATGTATTTGCATTTAATTAATACATATATGTGCATTAACTTATGTTCATGTATAAGCATTTATCATGATACATGTATGAGATTGGTTCATAGGTACATACATGTATGTGTCTACATTTAGTGATTCATGTATGTAGTTTAAATGTCATTAATTAGTTGATCTAGGGTTGCTCATGTTGAGCACTATATAAACCCATGTACCCATGACATTTGAAATCAAGTTGAAGGAACCAATCATTTCAAGTTTCTCATTCTCTCATTCCTCTTCAAACTTGTGTACTTCCAACACCTCTCACATGCAACCCTATATCTTGTATGTGGGGAGAGAAAAGAGAGAGAAATGACAAATATCAATTATGCAAATGAGAAACATAAAATCGCTAACAACAATATCTAAACCCAAGACATCTTATAAAATCAAAGTTTTGATATATACCATATTAGAAACCACTGAATCCAAAAGTTATAGTTAATAGATGGAGGCCCAACATGCATAACAATGCATATCAAGCTTCTGTTAACAATTTCTAACAATAACTTATATATTCTTACAAAAAAAGTCTCACATTTGAACATGATGTAAACAATAAATTGAAGATCTTGCTTCAAATTTTCCTTGCCTTTACAGCGTATAAGAAGCACCATCCCCCATTGCTAGGAGATGAGGTATGGCGTCTCGAGAAAATAGGGAAAGACGGGGCCTTCCATAAGAGGCTCGACGCCAAAGGCATCAAGACAGTTCAGGATTTGTTGAAGCTTTGGGTTGTTGATCGTGCTCGACTTCGATCAGTAAGCATTGCTCACTTCTACATAAGAGACTATAATTCTAAATTTTTCCTTATTTGGTTGCAAAATTTATCATATTGTTCTATTTACTAACAAGTTATATTAGTCAAGCTTGCTAATTTATGGGATTTTATTTTTAATCAGACATTAGGAAATGGAATGTCTGATAAGGTGTTTGAGGAGATGATCAAGCACGCCATGACATGTTTTCAGGGCAACAAGCATTATGTTCTGAGAGGAGAAACTGAACATCAAACTATAATCTTCAATCCTATATGTCAAGTGGTAGGAGTCATGGTTAATGGGAAGGCATGTTCGACTCGAGAGCTAATTGGGCATCAAAGAGTTCGGTTAATTCCACCTTAATTAGACTAATTATTAACAACTTGAACCTTATATATAATTCATGTATCATATATGATGATGTTAATCTTTGAAGAATTGTATTTGATTTAAAATCTTGCAGGTAGATGTTGAGGGCTTGATTAAATTTGCCTATGCAAACTGGAGTTCCTTGGAAGAGGTTGATGGACAGCTTAGTGAAAATATTCCTGTAGCACCACCAGGTATATATATTGAAGAGGATGGCTTAATAATTAATTCTTTATCTAAACTAGAGTTTTGAAAGTAATTCAGTCTTGATGGAAACAATATCTAACATGTAATGAGAAGATTTGCAGGCAATTTGGTGGAAGCAATGCAAAGCTCAAACCAGAATGGAAGTTCTGATTCAAGATCATTAATAAACCAGCAGCTAAATGAGCTTGCAATTACTCTTGGATCTGCTGAAGTGCAACCAATGCCAAATAATGCTCAACCTGAATATGATGGCTGGCAGCAGCAATACTCACCAATATTCCCTGATCAAACTACCAAATGGTTTTAAAATGTTTGGAGATTATTTCTTCAGGGGACATATATATAAAGGCTTCATAGGAAGAATCTCTTGGTTATAATAAAGGCTTCATAGGATTCATTAGTCTAGCTATATGTTGTTTTGTTTATAAGGTTTGAGTTGTGCCTAAAAATACTTGGCTCCTCAAAGTTTTCTGGTAAATTAATGGAATAGATATAGGGTTTATCTTCATTGTATAGACATATTTATCTGTATTAAAAGTAGCAGTTATTTGTATTTAAATGTCATACTATCAATTTAATCACTTTACAGTTTTCTTGAAAATGGATTTCAGGATCTAGTGTTCATGAATTAATTCCAAACTATGAAATTGAATGAATTTAATAATTTTAATTTATAAGAAATCATAACTTGATCAATTCAATTATCAATTTAAGACTTTAAGATCATATTTCAGTCATCAAGACTAACCAACTTAAGAGTGAAAGTGGTAATACTTTTAATCTCTAATCTTGAGGATTCTTTGAGAATAAAAATGTGATTATAAATTTTTGTACTATTATCTTCTAAAACAGATCTACATATATATATTTTTTTAATGTGCATTTAATTATATATCTTCAATTTAATTACTGAATCCAGTCCGAGCACGCAGCGAAAAATATCTGCAATTTTGCAAGAACTCAGTGTAATAACAATGAAACCCGCGCTACATAATCTGAAGAACTAGCATTCGCCCATGTAACTGTTGAATCTCCAAAGCTTCAAATGTCATCCTCTGTTCTCTTCTTCTCACCTCAATCTCTACCCAAAATCCCCTGTTCTTCCAACCACTCAACCTCATCATCATCATCATCATCAAATACCAACATTTCAATCCCATTATTCAATACCCTTTTCCCAATTCCCCTCAAAGCACCAAAAAAACATTTTCTTAATTCCCACAAACCCCTCAAAATTATCTCTTCTCAAACAGAAACAATAAATTCAACAAATGACAGTGAAAGATCTGAACTTTCCTCAATTACCAATTTCTCTGTTCTTTCAGAGCCTTTCTTGAACACCAAAAACACCCTCAAAATGCCCACAGCTCCATGGATGAAAGGTCCTCTTCTTGTCCCTCCCAATGAAGTTTTAGACCTCTCCAGAATGAGAAACGAAAAGGGCAGAACCAAAGGTGAAAGATTTGAGAGAAATGATGCTTCTTTGACTGAGAAAGTAAGCAGCGGAAGAGGGAAGCGGGCGATGCGAAGAATAGTCGAAAGCATTACAAAACTTCAAGAATTTCACAGTTCTGATGAATCCCAGAAGAAATTGGAGGAATTTGAGTTAAGGGTACCTATTGAATTGGTTTGTGAAGATGGGAACTTGAAATTTGAAGCAAGAATGCCGTGGGTTGCAGAGGAGAAGATTGTTTTTCGGAGGATGAAGAAGGAAAAAGTGGTGACTAATGCAGAATTGAGTCTTTCTGAGATGGTTCTGAAGAGGTTGAGGAATGATGCTGGGAAGATGAAGAAATGGGTGAAGGCTAAGAAAGCTGGAGTAACTGAGGCTGTTGTGGATGAGATTAAGAGGGCTTGGAGTGAGAATGAGCTTGCTATGGTGAAATTTGATGTGCCATTGCGCCATAATATGGATAGAGCAAGAGAAATTATAGAGGTGTGGTTTTTTATTTTAGCTTATTTTGGTTTCCCAGTTAAGGGTTTTTTTGGCTTTTCTGGAATTCATCTTTCTTTGTATCAGAGACATTGCATTTGAAAGGCCTTATTCATTGATCAAAGTAATTTTTATTCTTAGATATAACTCTAACTGATGAATTGCTGTATCACTTTTTTAGTGGACTTTTTTTATTCTCTTTTCTTCCATTCTAGAGACCTTTCATTGAGCCTCAATTGTACAAGTGATGCAAAGGTCTGGTATTTGTACATTTGTTTCCATGAAGTTCTAAGATTTGACAATGAATTTCATTTTTAATAAGAAAGAGGAAAAGGATATTTGATAATGTTTATAATTTAGTTTGACCAATTACTGATAGAACACACACACACACACACAGAGAAATATATATATATATATATATTTTAAGGTAGAATGTGTTTTCCATTAATCGTGATTTCAAATGCTCAGCCATTTAATTCACTGTGTTTACATTAGACATTTTACTGCGATTCATATGAAGAAATTTTAGGAATTTCTGTAGCAGTTTTATATTTCATTAAAACTTTAGGAACAGGAAGTGTATACATCACATTGTTGTCAAAAGCAATGATTTTGTTGGAAATAACTTTTGCTATGTTCACTGATCATCCTATTTTTTTGCGTATCTTATTGGAGTATTTTCTTTAAGCAGTCAAAGACTGGAGGTTTGGTTGTTTGGAGTAAGAAAGACACTCATGTTGTTTACAGAGGATGCAGTTATGAATTATCTTCGAAAGCTTGTCAAAAGCTTCATTCAGAACATGCCCATGTTGTGGTTACATCTCCTTTAGATCACAAATTGGTGAAATCTGAAGGCGAGGCTACCATCTCTTATTTGAAGACAAATGAAATTACTCAAGATGGCAAGGATAGCACTGAAAAATCTTCTTCCACATTTATTGAAGAAAATTTGGGTCTTGAATCAGTCAGTGGGACATTGTATGAGAGAGAAGCTGATAGATTACTGAACGGTTTGGGGCCTCGTTTTGTGGATTGGTGGTGGCCGAGGCCTCTTCCTGTGGATGCAGACTTGCTTCCAGAAGTTGTTCCTGGTTTTATGACACCATTTAGGCGATGCCCACCTCATGTTAGACCAAAGCTTACAGATGATGAGTTGACAAACTTGAGGAAGCTTGCTCGTTATTTACCCACTCATTTTGCTCTTGGTAATTATTCTACAAAAGCTATATTTATTTGTGTTTTCTCTGTTGTATTTTTTAAATCCCAGTTTTTCTATTTTGGAATTTACATATATGTGGACTTGGTTCTCGGAAATATCTTAGTGAGCTATGTGTCTCTTTTGTATTTCAAGTTACTCATGATTCTCTTTTCTTTTCTTTTCTTTTTTTAAATATTTTTTTATCATAAAAGGAAGAAATGCAAAACTTCAAGGATTGGCAGCTGCCATGGTAAAGTTGTGGGAAAAAAGTCTTATTGCAAAGATTGCAGTGAAGTGGGGGATTCCAAATACCAACAATGAACTAATGGCACAAGAGCTCAAGGCAAGTTTGTCTGTTTAGATGAGATTGGGAAATATTACTAGTTTACAATCTCTTCTCTATTGTAGAAACTAGAAACAATATATAGATCATATAGTTTTCCATTGAAAATGTACTTCTGCCTATTTCTATCATTGTTGTTGTTTTTTTTTTTTTTTTTTTTTTGGGTAAAGTATGCTCAACTCAGCTCAAGTAAGTTTTTTCCCAACTACATGGGCAACTTGAATCTACATGAATTTTCATATAAAAGTATGAAAATGTAATGGTGTTTATTTGTTGTATTCATTCTTGTCTAGATTTGGAAGTTTTTCAATATGAAAGATGCATTATATTAGTTAAACAACAAGAATATTTTTATCTCAATGATGGGTACGAAGAAACAAGACACCTTCGTTGGTGAAACACACACTTCATGATAATGGTTAAGATATATCTGCTGAAAACTCAGTACAGCTTTGAGATTTTTGAAAAATAGAAAATGCTAATTCTTATTCACAACTGAAGTAGTACGTCAATTTTTGTGTTATAACCTATGAATATTTTATAATTGGTTACCTCTGATTAACTGTTTTGTCTCACACTATATGTACTTGACATGGAATTGTTGTCATTGCAGGATTTGACAGGAGGTGTTTTGATACTAAGAAATAAGTTCTTTATCATATTCTATAGAGGAAAGGATTTTCTTCCTTCTGGGGTTGCAAATTTGGTTGTGCACAGAGAAACAGAGCTTGAAAGTTGCCAACAGCAGGAGGAAGGCGCACGGAGTAAAGCAATAAAATCTTGTTATGTTACTGATGAAACAGTTGCAACCCCAAGCACTATTGGAACTTATTCAGAATTCCAGTATATCCAAACTAAATATGGTCCTCTGAGCAATAGAACTGGGAATGCTGATATTCAACTGGCAACTGAAAAAGAAAGATTGCAGAAGGAGCTGAGAAGTCACGAGCACAAACTTTTTATTGCAAGTTTCATTTTATGCTTTATTTAGTGAATTTCTTTTATTATCATGAGCTGCCCTTTTTCTGCAAATTGAAAATAGACCTACTGATATCATTATGATTTCTTTTTGCCCTACTTTTCAAACAATCATGTAGCTTAAGAAGAAGATAGAGAAATCAGCGAAAGAGTTATCAAAACTTAACTCGGCATGGCAACCTTCAGAGCAGTCTCCTGACCAGGAAATGATAACTGAAGAGGAAAGGCAGTGCTTACAGAAGATAGGCCTAAAAATGAATAAGACCTTGATGCTTGGTAAGCTATTATATACCTATTTCAATGTTAAAGATTCCATTAAACATAGCATTTACATAATACAACCAAAACCAAAATGATGTACCGCATATACATAAAACAACCAAAGCCAAAATGATGTACCACGTAACAAGAAGAAAAGTGAAATGATGCTGAAAAGATGTTATGTTAAAAAATAAAAAATAAAATTAATAGGCCTTAAGGTGGAGCAACATCATTGTTTTAGTGTTTAACGAGCTATTTCCTTATATGATTGCTGGATCATAAGTATTATCAGATCTGAGCTGATAGCCATATCTTACTTTGTTTATAGATTATATATTACTTTGCATCATTTTGATGGTAGTTGGTATTTGGTGCATGTGTTATGTGAAGAAGTCCATAGTTCACTATTAATGCATTTGTTTTGTGTTAATTACTGCAACTATACCACATAGATAAGTCCTTTAAGTATGCCTTTTGTGCCTCATTTACAAAATATGTGCTGGTGTATCTAAAATGTTCATAAGAATTCTAATTGTTCAGGAAGGCGTGGTATCTTTGACGGTGTTGTTGGAAGCATGCACCTGCACTGGAAGCACAGAGAAATTGTAAAGGTCATTACAATGCAGAGAAGGCTTTCGCAGGTTCATGATACAGCAAGAATGCTACAAATAGAAAGTGGAGGGATATTGATTTCAGTTGAGAAGTTAAGAAAAGGTCATGCAATAATTATGTACCGTGGAAAAAACTACAAGCGGCCATTGAATTTGTGGCCAGGAAATCTTCTGAAGAAAAGAGCAGCATTACATCGATCACTTGACATGCAGAGAATAGGGGTAATTAATTATCCTCAAGATTTTTGCTTTTTTTCCTTTTTTCCATTTAATTTACCACCATTGTTGAATCGTAATTTTCATCTTCTGTTTGAACTCAGTCACTGAAGTTCTTTGCATATCAGAGACACAGGAGAATATCAGACTTGAAGCTCAAACTAGTATGCCTCAAAACTTCATCTCTCACCTTTCCTCTTTCTGCTGCATCTAGTTCCATTGAATCCATTCAGGTTCATATTGGAATATGGTTTCCTTGGCAACACTTGATTTGAGCCTAAAATGAATGAGTGGTTAACCAATATATATTAAAGTCCCTCCAACTCGGGCTGAACTTAAGTTACCATCAAATTTTATCTTGGTAGTGTTGCATTAAAAGGCCTAAAGCTTGAACAACTTTTATGATCAATATTTTCAATGAAACATGCAGAAGGATCTGGAGGATAAAGATGACGAAGCAGTTCTTGAAGAATCTAGAGTGCAGGAAAGTTAGAGCTAACATAATTTATTGAACCAGGAGAATCTTCAAATGTTAAATTTCTTTCAGGTTAAGTGTACAAGCTTGCTGGAGTGATTCCATCTGCCTTTTATGCTGTTTGAAGTGAACCCATCCTTGATTGATTATCTGACAATGTGCGTCTCACATGTATGTTGTGATTGGGGAAATTTTTAGGTTGGCTCGAGTTTCCACCTTTTCCTTTTGTCAATAGTTTTCTTTTAGCCAAAAATTTTATTATTTTATATATATATTTTAATTTTCTTTCTCATGTTCTTATAAGTTTTTTTTGTTTTAATTTTTTGAGGCTATTAAGTGTAAGGCTTAAACATCCTAACATTAGCCTCTTGAAATTCTTTGCATATGGCTCTCAGTCCCACTTTCTTTTGTTCTCCCTTACTTTGAGTTTAATATCTCTGTTCTTTTAATCAAAGGTGAATAAGCTAGCAGAATCTACAATGTGCAAGTTTCTTCTCTCTATTCTCTGATCATTTCCATATTTCTGTTATTGGAATTTCTGACCTTTTATTTCTGATATTCCTTGTTTTGATGCTTTCTGGTTGAACATGAGATTTTTTCTAAAATTATCTCCACATCTAATCCTCAGAGAGAATGGGCTGGGAATTTAATTTCTAATTAGACTGACAACAGAGGTGAGTGAAGAAGCTGAAGGCCAATTGAAGCAATTTGACCGCAGCATGAAATGACCACAGATTGTGGAGGTAAAGTACTAATTTCTCTTTTAAGCATGCAGATTGAACCTTAGGATTGCTACTTTTTTATTTTGATTCCTTCTTTTCGGTAGTTTTTGTTGAAGATAATGCATGAATGAAATAAAGTTGTTTATACAGGTATGCCCTTGTCCTTGAAGGCTTAGTTGTTATCCTTGAAGTAGTCTTTATGACTCTTTTTCAACTATATCTGCAAAGTATTTTGCTCTCAGAAAATGTTTCTGCCACCTTGCTAGTATATGCCTTGATATTGATCATGTTCTTGTGCCTGCATTTAAGGTTTCTCTTTGGGGGAATACTATTGGTTCAATTTAACTGCAAGCATGAGCTATTGCTACATTATGAAATGCTATATAGTAGAACCAGAAAAGAAAATAGCACAAATTCACACATATATCCCCTTTTTTTATATTTTTTTAGCAGAAACAAGACAAACTTATATTAAAAGAAGAAAGAAAGTACAACCTACAAGGAATACCAGCAGTACTCCAAACAATCAAACTACAACATTACCCCGTAAAGACCTAGCCCCTAAACTAATCTGAAATTGAAAAACTACCCGCAAGCTTCGAAGAAGCCACCCAAAAAGCAGCAAGCAACAAAACTTCATCCCAAACCAATGAAACATCCTTAGACTTGTTATGGAACAACCCACTATTTCCTTCCAACCAAACACTCCACAAAGTAGCAATAGAAACCACTCTACAAATGTCAAAAATCCGCATTACTCGTATATCAAATTGCACGCATCACTTCTATTGAGACAATAGATTGAAAAGTAGTATTGCTCAAGATATTGATACAGTTGAAAGATCTTGTGGTCGTGGAAGAGAAGAGATTGGCACAGTCGGAAAATCTTCTTGGGATTTTGGAGTAGACAAAAGGAAAGGTTTAGGTAGGATCCCTAATTCTTCGAGGCTTCTTTGCAACATCTCCAGTACTTCATTAACTGGAGGTCGGTTTGAAGGATTAGTTTGTATGCACAACAACCCTACTTAAACCATCTTCCTCGCTATCTCTCCTTCCTCTTCTGTCAAAACTCCTAATTGCACTCCAAAATCCATAGGATCAAGGTGATTATAGATCCACTGTGGAAAATAAATTTCACTAGTATTAGCTGCCATTGCATCGATATTCTTTCTTCCACCAACCATCTCAAGCACCATCATTCCATAGCTATATACATCTGACTTATGCAAAACTACTCCAACATTTCTAGAAAACAGTTCTGGGGCAATGAACCCTAGAGTACCTCTAGCACCTTTCAAAGACAACACTCTCATTTGCAAGGCATAACTTGGAAAGCCCAAAATCTGCAATCTTTGGGCAGAAGTCTTGATCTAGAAGAATGTTATGAGGTTTGATGTCGAAATGTAGTATTCTAGTGTTGCAGCCGCGATGCAAGTAATCTAGTCCTCGAGCAATGCCAAGAGCTATGTCATGTAGTGTCTTCCATCCTAAACAAGGACGGGTTTTATCATATATGAATTTTTCAAGTGATCCATTTGGCATGAACTCGTAAATAAGAGCTCTTTCGGCGCCCTAGACACAAAATCCAAGCAACGTGACTATGTTAATGTGACAAGTCCTGCTGATACTCGCAACCTCATTTATGAATTCTTCTCCATTGCCTTTTGATTCAGTTAAGAGCTTCACAGCAACCATATGCCTATCAGGTAACTTTCCTTTGAAGACACTACCATAGCCTCCTTTGCCTAATTTGTGTTGGAATGAGCTAGTCATTTTCTTGATTTCTAAGTACTTGTATCTACTTGGTGATGGGGATCCATAGTTCATTAGGAATGCCTCTATATTTTGAGCACTTCTGGATCTCTTTTTTGGACGTGCCATCAATTTGTTTGAATAGAATATCAGGATGCAGACTGACAAGAGTAGATACCGTGGCAAATGCTCTAACTGTGTTTGTCAAGAAAAGCGTCGTCAGATGCATTGAGGATGATAGATTTCTTATCTACATCTGAAATTCTAAGACCAACTCTGATATGCAAACCCAATTCGGATTGCTCAAGTTGGTCGTGTTGGTGTTAAGATGAACATCCTAACATCAAAAAGGTTGCAAACTATTAATTAAAGCATTTGGGGCTGGGGTGTAGGATTTTAATTGTAGAGCACAAAGTAGTTAATAATTAATGTAAGAGACAAACAATGAAAGAGATAAAAAAGCCTTACCTACAACAAATACGATTCTCTCCTTTCTACCACAATGAATACAAAGAATATAAATTTAGTCAAATGAAATATACAATAAATGTACAAACTAAATGCATTCCAACTCTTGTTATGCATATAAATATAAGAGTTCAATCATGGTCTTATGAATCAAGCATATATATACTATAAAATTAGCACAACTCCGGTGGTCCAAAACTTGGAGTCTCAGTGCTATGCAGTGTTGCGGTGGATGCGTGTGGACGATTACTAGTCAACGTAGGAATGCTACCAAAGTCTTTTAATGGTGCTTCAAGTGGATTAGGCGGATTAGGCCCCGTTTGGTTCGTTATTCAAATAAAGTTTTCTGTATCTGAAAATTCGAAAATATCAAAAACTTGTTTGATTTAAAAGATTTCAAAAATAAATTTTCAATGTTTGTTAAGGAAACAGATTGTTTTTAGAAAACGATAAAAAGTCGTTTGCCAAGTTTTTTGTTTTTGAATTGCGTTCTTGTTTTTAGAACATGAACTACACGCAGCCTTAGTTTCTTTGGTGCATGAAAACTAGCCCAAGAACACTACCTAATAATCTACCAAAAAAATAAAAATAAAATAAAGGAGTATTGATACCTTTATTAGAAGACAGAAGCCTTGTGAGACACATTGCCGCACTACTAGGCCCATTGAAGCAATAACAAATGGGCGTATTTGAAGCAGAAGCAAACCCGCACCGCCCACATGAATCCTCACTATTGTTACACTGAGAAACATCTAAAATACGCTGCACCTCGAACCCTTTCCTCAAAACATCTCCCACACTAGCTCCAAAAATTGGAAGTTGATCCAAATCATTAAGAAAAATCTGAGTAACAATTGTCCATCTGCAAGTTGAGCGGATTTGAGCTCTTGGTCCCTTACTATAGTAATTGCTAAAGCCAGTGTTATTGGTGGTGGTGGTGGTGTTGTTTTTTCTGCAAGTAAATCGGTTTTTAAATCACTCTCTGAAGAATTGCAATTGTAGAACAAGGTGAGGTTTGTAGCAGTAGAAGAGAATTGAAAAAGATTGGTGTCGAGAGTGCCATTGGTATAGTTGGAAGGACATGGGTCATCCATGAAATCTTTTCAGACTATACTCATTTTCACGGTTAATTGAGATATGCTCAGAACTTGGTATCTCACAGACATGATTTCGATCTCAGGACTATTAGTCATATGATCAGTATTTGGTATAGAGGCGCCTTTTTAAAATGGGGCTCATCCAAACAAAAATCAAATTTAAAAAAAAAAAAAAAAAGATTTACCTTGTCGGAAAAGGGTCAGCAGTCACTGACTGATTCAACTAGGGTAGAACCAAAAATTGTGTACACTACTGGGTGTATCTCAAAATAAAAGAGCCATCAATGACATATTTCCAAAAAAGAACCCGGGAAAAACTATACTAATTTCTAATTATTTGACTAGAGAGTAAGGGGGAGAAGTTGCTAGGTGCGAACTATTTTAATTAAAAGTGTGAATCTTGAATTATAAAAAAAAATATAAGGAAGAACGACCTAGTCTTTTTAGACATTCTAAATGAATTTAAAGTAATGGTACGGTGAAGATAATTTTCAAGTGATTGACCGTTCTATAAATGATGTTTTTTAGACATGTGATTGGGCTCTCAGATATACAATCCCCATTTTATAAAGGAGTAGACTGCTTTAAATATACCGATGCCATTGATTAAATTATGCATTATTTGTCAAACTAAGTGATCAAGTCATGTATTGTAATCCCACCGGAGTTAATTAATTATCCACTACCTTGATTCTTCAAAGATCATATACATACATACATACATATATATATACATATACAAGTATACACTAAATGGACCATGTTCCTGTTCCTGCTTTTATGCTTTCTCTTTATTATGTAATAAATCAGTTTATCAAACAAGCTATTCCAGCACAATGAACTATCACACACATTAGGATTGAGGAGGACTCCATTAAAAGTGAGTCATGTTTCGCATGATATGAAATTTGATAGAATCACATATGTTGAGACAGCAAAGGTTGTATAATACCTCTTATTAAGAAATAGATGTAGTTGAAAAATCTTCATCTTCTTGGGTTCTTGAAGGAGACGAAAGGAAAGGTTTCGGCGGGATCTCAAGATCTTCAAGGCTTCCTTCCAACATTTCTATTACTTTGTTTACTGGAGGCCGATTTGAAGGATTAGTTTGTATGCACCACAATCCTACCAAAACCAACTTCCTTGCGATTTCTTCATCGTCTCCGGTCAAAACTCCTAATTGCAGTCCAAAATCCATAGATTGATCTAGGCGACTATATATCCACTGCGGAAAATATATTTCACTAGTATTAGCAGCCATCGCATCGATATTCTTTCTCCCTCCTACCATCTCAAGCACCATCATTCCGTAGCTGTATACATCTGACTTATGCGAAACAACTCCAAACTGTCTAGATATCAATTCTGGTGCAATGAACCCTGGAGTACCTCTAGCACCTATCAAAGACACAGCACTTTCTTTAGCAAGACATAATTTAGAAAGCCCAAAATCTGCAATCTTTGGGCAAAAGTCCTGATCTAGAAGAATGTTATGAGGTTTGATGTCGAAATGTAATATTCTAGTGTTGCAGCCACGATGCAAGTACTCTAGTCCTCGAGCAATGCCAACGGTGATGTTGTATAGTGTCTTCCATCCTAGATGAGGACGTGTTTTATCATATATGAATTTTTCGAGTGATTCATTAGGCATGAACTCGTAGATAAGAGCTCTTTTTGTGCCCTCGACACAAAATCCAAGTAATGTGACTATGTTAATATGGGAAGTCCGGCTGATACTTGCAACTTCATTGATGAATTCTTCTCCATTGCCTTTTGCTTCGCTCAAGAGCTTCACTGCAACTGTACTCCCATCAAGCAACCTTCCTTTGAAGACACTACCATAACCTCCTTGGCCTAACATGTCTTTGAATGAATTGGTCATTTTCTTGATTTCTGAATACTTGTATCTTCTTGGTGATAGAGATCCATAGTTCACTAAAAATGCCTCTACATTTTGAGCGCCCCTAGATCTCTTGTTTGAAAATACCATCAATTTGTTTGAAAAGAATTTCCTTGCCAAGATGCAGAGTATTATAAGAGTAGCTACCATGGCAGATGCTCCTCCAACTGTAAAAGTGTTGTCAGATGCATTGAGGATTATAGATTTCTCTTCTACTTTTGAAAAGACCAACACTTTTTGAAGTTAATTAACTGTAAGAAATGGAAGAGATTAAAAGCCTTACCTATAATAATTAGGATTATCTTCTTTGAACCTGTATGACAGTAAATATAAAGAATATAAATTTAGTGAAATAAATTAAACAAAAATGATCATAACTATATATATGCATATAAATATGGGAGTTTAATTATGGTCCTATATATCATGCAAATATATATATATATATATATATATGAGGTCTTCTTCA
Source organism: Paratinospora sagittata (assembly GCA_035771175.1). Taxonomy (NCBI): domain Eukaryota; kingdom Viridiplantae; phylum Streptophyta; class Magnoliopsida; order Ranunculales; family Menispermaceae; genus Paratinospora; species Paratinospora sagittata. Next base: position 4,154,681 of record CM069592.1, on the reverse strand, counting down.
TCTTTCATGAAGTTGGGGGTTAAAGTCTTCCTACCTCTAGATTATGGAGATATGTCATACCAAATGGTCCAGTAGGGTTACTTAAAAACAATAAAAAGAGAGAGAAGATCTTCATCTAGTTTAACAATATTTACAACCTCTTACTTAAAAACAGTATTCATACCCTTAGTGGCCGGGGGCCTAGGGAGACATGTTACTTGACCATTGGTAGTACCATTGAAGCAATAACAAATGAACTTCTGGTTAACAGAATCAATCCCGCACTGCCCATCCGAATCCACACAATCCTTACACTTAGAAACATCTACAATGTACTCCACATCGAATCCTTCTTTCAAAACATCTCCCAGAATATTAATATTAGTACTCATTCCAAACCTCAGGCGATCAAAACCTGCCTTAAAAATCTGAGTAACTATTGTCTGTCTGCAAGTTGAACGTACTTGAGGCACTGGTATATCGTTGTAGTAATTTCTAGTGCCAACACCGTTGTTATTGCAAGTAAATTGATTGGTAAGTGCTGGCCAAGAATCGCAAATATAGAACAAGGTGAGATTGGTGGAAGATTGAGAGAATTGAAAGAGGTTGGTGTCGAGAGAGTCATTGACGTAATTGGTAGTACACGGATCATCCATGAAATCCTTTCTTGCTATACTCATTCTTCTGTTGTCTTCGGATATGCTTATAACATGATATCTCACAGACTTGATTTGGATCTCGGTTGTACCTGAATCGTCATCGCTGCAATGAAGTTCAAAGCCCGGGTGGCCACAGTCTGCCTTCTCGCCAGAAAGGGTACCCAATACCTCTGATCTTTCCGCACTCGAATATCTTAGAACAGTTGGAGTACTTAGGATCATCGTCACAAAGAGATACATCTATGAAAAACAAGTACAAGAAGAAGAAGAAAAAGAGAGGAGGATTCATTTGGAGAAACTGATGATGATGATAACTAAGAGCTCTTGAGATTTGAACTAAAGACAAAATTTTCCAATCTAAATATAACAATCAGCAACTTGATTTTTCTACAAAAGAAAAAGTATATGAAACCTTGATTCATTGCATCTAATTGCTGTTCTACTCCTGGATTAAGTCCTCCCTCGTCCTCAGTTCACACTGCCAAAATCTCTACTGAAAAAATCAAATTTTCAGACTTCTACGCGCAAGCTTGCTATATTCACATTCTGGGAAGGTGCTAACTTTGACCATGCTTTTGTTTTTTATTTTTTTAAATGACCAAGTACTTTGGAACTGAAGTATTAGAGTAGAGGTGGTACTCGGTCTAAAGATTGCTAGGGCAGAGTAGAGGTTGTACTCGGTCTTTATGAAAAATTTGATTTTTTCGGTAGAGATTTTTTCAGAAGTCTGAAAGGACAGTTCAACTCGTAGAACTTTTGAACAGGCCTCAGGTTAACAGGTGAATGCAAGTAAATCATCAATCTACTTCAGCCCAAATGTTCCTGATGAGACTAGAAGTGCATTCAGAGGAAATCTCGAAATCAATGACATGGCAGTATACCCAACGTACCTTGGACTTCCATCACTGGGCCACAAAAGCAGAAGCAGAATGTTCCAGTATATCAAGGAAAAAATATGGAAAAGACTCCATTAATGGCAATAAAAAGTGTTCTCTATGGGGGGAAAGGAAGTATCGATAAAGGCGGTCTCTCAAGCACAATCGGTCAGCTGCTTCAAAGTTCCTAAGTCTTTATGCAATCAATAAACTCAATGGTTGCACGTTTTTGGTGGGGTGGAACAGACAACTACAACAAAATTCACTAAAAAAAAATGGGAGGTTCTCTGTAAGGCAAAGGACATTGAGGGTGATGGTCCACCTCAAATTTTACGTGGACAGCAAAACTGGTAGCCAACAACCATTGTTAACAAAAGACGGCACACGGGCGGCGGCTGCACATATTCAAATTGGATGGCAGCCGTAATGTTTGAGAAGTATAGTTTTTCTATTACGAAAATGTCATTGTTTAAGCTTTATAAATAGAGCCTTAATTTTATTCTTCAAAATCATCTAAGAGAGATAAAAAATTCGGAGAGATCAAATTCTAGAGATTCAGAGAGCCTCAAAGAGAGTTTCTTTAAGAAAAAAAAGTGTAAGCCAATTTGTGAAGTTTTATCCACAAATTGAAGATACATAGTTATTGTATTTTGTGAGAGATCCACCTAAGGGTGAAGTTTGCAATCCCATTTATTATAGTGGAAGTCTTTAAGCGGCCTACGGGTCCCGTGGTTTTTACCTCATTTTTAGAGAATTTTCCACGCTAAAAACTTTGGTGTTATTTTGTTGTATTTTTAATTTGAGAAATTATCCTGAGTTTGTGGAATTGATTTTTTTCACACCATCGATTTTTCCTAACAAAGTGGTATCAAAGCCTGGGTCGTTTTCAACGAAGGTACTGTTCATACATATAGTACTATTCACGTATACGACGTATTGTCGGCATGTACTATTTGGAATAGTTAGTAACTATTCACAAAGTATTATTCATAGAGTACTATTCACAAGGGGTACTATTCATAGAGTATTATTCAGGTCGGAAAAGTGTCAAGCTTTGCGAAACCTGTTGACTGACGACTCAAATGGATGAGAGCACAGACAATATGAACACAAGCAATATGATCAGGTTGACTGCATTTAATTATACAATTTGAAAGCCAAAGATGGAGGATTTTTTATACATTAAAGATCTGTGGAAGCCGATTATAATGCCGAAGGAGAAAACCGTGATTACAACTTCGACAGATGACAAGACACCAAAAATAACCAGCATAAACGCTGACTGGGCCGTGCTGAACCGAAAGTGTGCTGCTCAAATCAGACAATGGATCGACAAGAGCATTTTCCAAAATTTTGTTAATAAACACGATGCTTACATTCTTTGGCAAAAGTTGAAGAAAATGTATGCGAGGAAAACCGTACAGAATAAAGTTAATCTGATGCGACGATTAGTCAATTTGAAGTATAAAGATGGAAGCAGCGTATCGGAACACATGAGTGAGTTCCAAGGCATTGTAGATCAACTCAACTCTATGATGATGATCGTAGATGATGAGCTACAAGCGTTGTTGTTGCTGAGTTCTCTACCAAAAAGTTGGGACACTCTACTTTTGTCAGTTAGTAACTCAGCTTTTGAAGGCAAGCTTACCATGGATATGGTAAAAGACATAATGTTGAACGAAGAGTCTCGACGAAAAGACGAAGGAAATACTCCTGAAACTGAAGCACTTGTCATGGAAAAACAAGGCAAGCAAGAATGGCACGGAAGGAGTAAAAGCAGATATCCTCGTAACCAAAGTCAGCAAAGAGGACGCTCGAAGTCCAGATCGTGGCATGACAAGAAGTGTCATCACTGCAGCAAGCCCGAATACTTCATTCGAGAATGTCGAAAGTTAAAGGCGGAACGATCCAGAAATCAAGAAGCAGAAACCCGAACAAATGACACCGCAACTCTCACTGAAGAAGTTGTCATTGTTCGAGATGCTGATTATGTCAACCTTGCATGTCAAGACTCTACATGTGTAGTTGACTCAGGTGCTTCCTACCATGTCACCTCATGACGAGATTTCTTCTCAGCCTACACGCAAGGTGATTTTGGACGAGTGAGGATGGGAAATGATAATGCATCCAAAATTATCGGCATCGGTAATATTTATTTAGAAACTAACCTTAGATGCAGGTTACTCTTGAAAGATGTGAGACATGTTCTTGATATCCGCCTAAATTTGATCTCCACCGGAATGCTTGATTACGATGGCTACAATAATAACTTTGGTGAAGGAAAATGGAAGCTCACCAAAGGAAACTTGGTAGTAGCCAAAGGCAAGAAAGATACATCACTCTACCTCACAGAAGCCAAGCTGAGTAGGGGAGAAGTAAATACCATGAGGAAAGAAGTTCCCACCGAGTTATGGCATAAGCGGCTCGGTCACATGAGTGAAAAGGGTCTCAGAATTCTTTCCAAGAAGGTGTTCTTGCCAGGAATAACAGGTACATCTTTACGTACTTGTGTTGATTGTATTATGGGTAAACAACATAGAGTTGCATTTCGTAGTTCCCCACCATCTAGAAAGGCAAATATTCTAGATTTAATACACATAGATGTCTGTACAATGAGTTGTAAGTCACTAGGAGGTGCTCATTATTATGTGACTTTTATTGATGATCACTATAGAAAAGTGTGGGCCTTTGCTTTGAAAACTAAAGATCAAGTGCAGGAAGTTTTCAAGCAATTTCATGTAAAAGTTGAGAGAGAAACTGGCAGACGTTTGAAGTGTGTACGATCAGACAACGGCGGTGAGTATCGCGGATCATTCGAGGAGTACTGCAGAAGTTTTGGCATCAGGCTGGAAAAATCGGTACCAAAGACACCTCAACAAAACGGTGTCGCAGAAAGGATGAACATAACCATTTGTGAAAGAGTCAGATGTATGCTCTCAAATGCAAAACTGCCAAACTCTTATTGGGGGGAGGCAATGAGGACAACAGTCGATTTAATCAACCTTTCTCCATCAGTTCCACTGAACTACGACGTACCAGAAAAGGTTTGGACGGGGAAAGACGTTTCTTACAAACACTTGAAAGTATTCGGCTGCAGAGCATTTGTTCATATCCCTAAAGACGAGAGGTCCAAGTTGAATGGAAAAGCGAAGCAGTGTATCTTTGTGGGATATTCCCATGAAGACTTCGGCTACAGATTTTGGGATCCTGTCAACAAAAGGATTGTCAGAAGCAGAGACGTGGTGTTTCTTGAAGATCAGACGATCGAGGATTTTCAGAAACCTGAGAAGCCACAATCAGATGAAATTCCAGTTAATCTGGAACCAGTCTCTCCACCACCAAATCTAGATGACAATGGAGCTGCACCAGATACTGATGATGATGTTCCACCAGCTCAAAGTTCAGAACCAGAACAAGTTCCTAAACAAATCCAACCAGAAGCACAACTAAGGAGATCCACGAGAGAGCGACAACCAAGTCAAAGATATTCTCCTAGCGACTATGTGATGCTCACTGACGGGGGAGAACCGGAGAGCTATACCGAAGCTATCACTGACAAGCATAAGACTGAGTGGATGAAAGCCATGCAGGAAGAAATGAAATCTCTGCATGAGAACCACACATTTGACTTGGTGAAATTACCGCAGGGAAAGAAAGCCCTCAAGAACAAGTGGGTGTACAGGATCAAAAATGAAGAAGGTAGCTCGCAACCTCGATACAAAGCAAGATTGGTTGTGAAAGGATTCGGACAGAAGAAAGGCGTTGACTTCGATGAAATCTTCTCACCGGTGGTAAAAATGTCTTCAATCCGAGTTGTTCTTGGTTTGGCAGCTAGTCTTAATCTGGAGGTTGAACAACTTGATGTAAAAACCGCATTCTTACACGGTGATCTTGACGAGGAAATCTATATAGAGCAGCCCGAAGGTTTCCAAGTCAAAAGAAAAGAGAAGTTGGTATGCAGGCTAAAGAAAAGTCTGTACGGTTTGAAACTGGCACCGAGGCAGTGGTATAAAAAGTTCGACTCGTTCATGGAGCAAACGGAGTACAACCGAACGACAGCTGATCACTGCGTCTTCATCAAGAAATTCTCTGATGGTGATTTTATTATTCTTTTGCTTTATGTTGATGATATGTTAATTGTAGGCCAAGATATTGGCAAGATTAACACGTTGAAGAAAGAGTTGAGCAAGTCCTTTGCCATGAAAGACTTAGGACCCGCAAAGCAAATCCTTGGCATGAAGATTGTTCGTGACAGGAAGAACAAAAGACTTTGGCTATCTCAAGAGAAGTATATTGAGAAAGTTTTAGAGCGGTTCAACATGAGCAAAGCTAAACCTGTTAGTTCTCCACTGGCAAGCCACTTCAAGCTTAATGCGAGCTAGTGTCCTTCAAGCGAGGGTGAGAAATCAGAGATAAGCAAGGTGCCTTATGCATCGGTGGTTGACAGTCTAATGTACGCTATGGTATGCACCAGACCAGACATTGCTTATGCTGTTGGTGTTGTGAGTCGTTTTCTATCGAATCTTGGAAAGGAACATTGGACAACAGTCAAATGGATACTCAGGTATCTTAGAGGTACATCCAGTCATTGTTTATGTTTTGGTAATGATAAATATGTATTAGAAGGATTTACAGATTCAGATATGGCTGGCGACGTGGATACGAGAAAGTCGATATCCGGGTACCTAATAACCTTTGCAGGGGGAGCTGTCTCATGGCAATCACGATTACAAAAGTGTATTGCCTTAAGTACCACAAAAGCAGAATACATTGCAATCACTGAAGGTTGTAAGGAGATCTTGTGGATGAAAAAGTTCCTACAAGAATTGCAGCAGAACTAAGAAAAATATGTTCTTTATTGCGACAGTCAAAGTGCAATTCACCTCAGCAAGAACTCAACCTTCTACTCAAGGTCCAAGCATATCGACGTAAGGTATTATTGGATTCGTGATGTGCTGGAAAATAAACTGTTGCAAGTTGAGAAGATCCACACTAATGACAACGGGGCAGATATGATGACGAAATCCCTGACCAGAGAAAAACTTGCTATCCGTAGAGAGATTTCCGGTGTGGAGGAGCCCTGTTCCACATGAGGTGGAGGGGGAGATTTGGTGGTCCACCTCAAATTTCAGGTGGGCAGCAAAAAGGGTAGCCAACAACCATTGTCAACAAAAGATGGCCAGCAACGGCCACACATGGGCGGCTACACATATTCAAATTGGATGGCGGCCGTAATGTTCGAGAAGTATAGTTTCTTTTATTACGAAAATGCCCATGTTTGAGCTCTATAAATAGAGCCTTAATTTCATTCTTGAAAATCACCTGAGAGAGATAAAAAATTTGGAGAGATCTAATTCTAGAGATCTAAAGAGCCTTAAAGAGAGTTTCTTTGAGAAGAAAAAGTGTGAGCCAATTTGTGAAGTTTTATCCACAAATTGAAGATACATAGTTATTGTATTTTGTGAGAGATCCACCTAAGGGTGAAGTTTGTAATCCCATTTATTATAGTGGAAGTCTTTAAGTGGCCTACGGGTCCCGTGGTTTTTACCTCCTTTTTAGAGGGTTTTCGACGCTAAAAACTTTGGTGTTATTTTGTTGTATTTTTAGTTTGAGAAATTATCCTGGGTTTGTGGAATTGATTTCTTTCCAACCATCGATTTTTCCCAACAGAGGGTATGCAATTCACAGCATTGGAAGTCTTCAATAGGGCTTTGCTTGCAAAACAATGCTGGAGGCTTTTGGACAATCAATCATCACTTCTCTCCCGAGTTCTAAAGGTGAAATATTTTCCAAATTCAACAATTTGGCATGCTCAGATTAGAGGTGGTGCTTCACAAATTTGGAGGAGCATATTATGGGGTAGAGGGGTTCTTGAACAAGGCGTAAGATGATGCGTGGGGGATGGGCATAATATTTTGTTGTTCAAGGACCAATGGATTCCAAGGCCTTCAACTTTCAAAGTGATTTCTCTCCCTTATGAGAATGGTGACATGAAAGTGGCAGGTTTCATTGATGCAAGAAGGTGGGATGTGGGGAAGCTTCAAGATGTTCTACTCCCCATGGATGTTGAAGATATTCTAAAAGTCCCCCTTAGCTTGAGAATGCCTGAGGATAAACAAATCTGACACTACCCACAATCAGACCAATACAATGTGAAGAGTGGCTACAGACTCTTAATGGAAAATGAGAACATTGCAGAGAACTCTAACAGGGATAGCAATATAGCGCTGTGGGAAAAAAGTGGGGATCTTCACATGGAGAGTCATTCAAAATGCAATACCCACCTTAGAAAATCTTAAAAGAAGAAAAAAATACTCAATGATGACTGTGGGGACCACCCCACGTGGCAGACAAGGAGACAAGTGGGCGGCTGAAAAAAACGGCGTTTTGTAATTGTTTGAAACATAGGTGGGTCCCATTATTCTCTTTGGTTAAGTTATTCCGCAACTACGTAAAAAAATCAACAAAATTAAAAAATAAAAAATAAAAACAAAGGAAAAAGACTTTATTGTTGCGTCAGCAGTTCTTGATATTGAAGTCCATGATTGGATTTCAGTTCTGTTTTTTGTTGTGTTTATTTTTTTATTAATGAACAGTAACTTACTATTCACTACTATTCGTGATACTATTTGATGAACAGTATCTTACTATGCAAGTACTGTTCATTATATCTTTTTATTCGTTCTTCTTCTCCATACACTCAATCCACAGTTTTAAGGAACCAACCATACACACGTATATTTGTCTTTTTCTTCATACACTCAATCATACACGTATATTTAGCTTTTACGTATAAAATACGTGTATTCTCCTCCATAAAAAATATGTGTATGTATTTAAGTAAATTTACGGGGTGTTACAGTTCGTGTCGACGAGATCTACTAAGTGATCAAATCTGATTGTTGACATGACAGAAAAATATAAAGTTGAAAAGTTCAACGGGAAGAACGACTTCAATCTTTGACGGATAAATGCGAGCCCTATTAACACAAGATAGGCTGCAGAAGGTGCTAAAGGGAAAGGATGCATTGTCGGTGACTTTGTCCGAAGAAGAAAAATACGACATCATGGATAAAACATTTACAACTATTCTTTTATGCTTGAGTGATGAAGTCATGCGAGAAATTGAAGAAGAGACTACAGTCGTGGGTTTGTGGTTAAAATTAGAGACTTTGTCTATGACAAAATCTCTGACAACTCAGTTGTATCTGAAAAAGAAATTGCACATGTTGAAGATGAAGGAAGACACGTCCATGAGAGAACATCACGATGAGTTTAATAAAATTCTTATGGCTCTTAAGAATGTTGATTATAAACTCAATGATGATGACCAAACAATGTATTTGTTGTGTTCACTACTAGATTCCTATGAGCACTTCGTTGATACTTTGATCTTCAGTAGAGGCACCCTGTCTTTGGAGGATGTCAAAACAGCTTTGAACTCTAAGGAGTTGAAAAAGATGGTTACTGGAGATAAAGAGGAAAGCTCAGGTGAATGCTTGCTTGCTAGAGGTAGATCTGAATAGAAAGGGTCCAAAGGTCGTGGAGGTCGATTCAAATTGAAATTAAAGGAGAGAAAATTAAAGTGTTTTAAGTGTCATAAAGATGGGCACTTTATGAAAGACTGTCCAGAGTGCAAAGGAAAATAGAAAACATAAGATTCTAGTAATGCAGCGGTTGCAGAGGAAGAGTCTGATGGTGCTAATGTCCTTTCAGTTTCCGTGAGATGCTCCGGTGATAAGTGGATTCTTGATTTTGGTTGTTCCTACCATATGTGTCCCAATAGGGACTGGTTCGCCTCTTATCAGAGTGTGAACGGTAGTATGTACTTATGGGTAATAATATGGCCTGTAAGACAGTAGAGATAGGAACAGTGAAGATCAAGATGTATGATGGCGTCGTGAAAACTTTGACAGAAGTCAGACATGTTCCAGAGCTGCAGAAGAATCTTATTTCTGTGGATACTTTAGACTCACAGGGCTGCAAGATTGTAGCTGAAGGTGGAGTTCTAAAGGTAGTCCGAGGTGCACTGGTGGTGATGAAAAACATGAAAGTTGGTAACTTGTATGTGTTATCAGGACATATAGTTACAGGCAGTGCAACAATGTTTACAAATAGTTACTCAGCAGATACAAAGTTGTGGCATATGCGACTTGGGCATATGAACCAGATGAGACTTGAGGTGTTGAGCAAGAAAGGCTTACTCGGAAAGAGTAAGGTTGAGAAGTTGGACTTCTGTGAGCATTGTGTGTTTGGAAAACAATGCAGAGTTAAGTTCAACCAGGCAATTCACCGCACCAGAGGTACTCTGGATTACATCTATTCAGATGTGTGGGTCCTTCCACCCTTCCCTCACTTGGTGGATCGAGGGATTTTGTTTCCTTTCTTGATGACTTTTCTCTCATGGTTTGGGTAAATATACTGAAAAGAAATGATGAAGTGTTTAAGGTCTTTAAGAAATGGAAGACAAAGATTGAGAAGCAAATTGGTAAAAACATCAAGAGGTTGAGAATCGATAATGGTGGCGAGTATACCAATAAAGCTTTCTCATAGTTTTGTGAAGACGAAGGCATTGAGAGACACTTCATTGTTAAGGAAATACCACAACAAAATGGACTAGCAGAGAGGATGAATCGCACTCTACTAGAGAGAGCGCGGTGTATGTTATTCAATGTTGGTTTGGGTAAAGAATTCTGGGCAGGGGAGGTGAATACAGCTTGTTTCCTTGTAAACATATCACCATTGACAACTACTGATTGTCAGACTCTGCTTGAGATATGGTCCGGTAATGCTGCTGATTACAGTGCTTTAAGAGTGTTTGGATGTCCCACTTACTTTCATATAAGAGAAAGTAAGATTGATTCAAAGCTTGGAAAGCCATATTTAAGGGTTATGCAGATGGAGTGAAAGGATACTGGTTATGGTGTCCTAATGTGCATAAGATCGTGATCAGCAGTGATGTGACGTTTGATGAGTCTACTTTGATGTCCAATAAGCAGATAGATTCTCAGGAAGAGGATAAGGGTGATTCTATGGAAGTGGAGTTCGCTACTCCAAAAGAAACATTAAAGAGTAATGTGGAAGAGACAATAGGTGGAGCAAGTGAGTACCAACAGTAAGAGTAGCAACAGTCCTTAGCTAGTGGCAGAGCTAAGAGGACAATTAAAGTACCATTTTGCTATGGTTTCGAAGACATGGTGGCATATGCATTGACTGCATATGGAGATGATCCTTCTACTTTCAGGGAGGCAATGAGTGACAATTGTTCTGAAAGATGGAAGAAACCATGGAGGATGAGATGGACTCATTGATGAAGAGCTAGACTTGAGAACTTGTAAAGTTACCCAAGGGTCAGGGGGCAATTGAGTGCAAGTGGGTATATTCTAGGAAAGATGGTCATCCAGGTTCTGACAGTGTTAGATACAAGGCAAGATTGGTTGCCAAAGGATATGCTCAGAGAGAAGGCGTGGATTACAATGAGGTTTTTTCTCCTATTGTGAAACACACTTCTATCAGAGTATTGTTGGCATTGGTTGCATTGTTTGATTTAGAGTTGGAGCAAAAAGTAAATGGTCACTGAAAAAAACAAAAAACAAAAGAATAGTCTAACTTCACCTTGACTAACCTTGACGGATATAAGATAAGACACTTCACCTAATCACTTGATAACGTAGGCAGCGTTTGGATTGTGATTCGAAAAGTAGAATGTAACTCATAAAGTAAAAATTCAAAAAATAACATTTTGTCAGTTCAAGCAAGTTATCAAAAAATAACTAGCTTTTGAACAGGAACAACATACTTCAAATTCTGTAATTCCAATGGGACTTCTCGTCCCTGCGGTCCTTTTATTATCAATATATTAGTTTATGTTTCTTGTCAAAAAATATATATTTTATCATTTTCTTTTGTAAATTATGAGAAACTATTTTCGGATTTCAACCAACCAAATGCATTTTTTATATTTTTAAAATTTTGAATACAAAAATAATTGTATTCGAGTCATAAAATAATCCCAGCCTTAAAGGTTGGGGGTGTACAAGTTTGCTGCTGATTAAGAAACGTTCCAACTGTATGTATATCACTAGTTGAGCATTAGATAAAATAAATAAAAAAATAAAAATAAAGGAAAAGGAGGATAGAGAAAAGAAAACGATGTTAGATGAATAAAAGGCCAGCAGAACCATACTAATTTATAATTATTTTACTAGAGAGTAAGGGGGAGAAGTTACTAGCTAGGTGCGAACTATTTTAATTAAAAATGTGATTCTTGAATTATAAAAAAAATATGGAAGAACGGCCTAGTCTGTTTAGACATTTTAAATGAATTTAAAGTAATGCTTATATTTTCTTCCCCTCATAATAGCATTTCCCAATATTAAAAAAAATAATAAGAATGAACATTTTCAGTTGCTAGTTGCCAGTAGACAAATTAATGACTGGTTTAGCTCCCCTTTTCTTTATAGTTTCTTTTGTTCTGATCTTTTGCTCGAGTCTTAGTATGTTTCTTGTAAATCATAGACAAATAATCAACCTGAAAAGGAGAGTTGTATTTTAGTAGCTTGCTGAAGATATATTGTCTGTTAATCAGAATGAAATAATGTCCCTTTCTCCCCTTGTCAATATTGGTCTAGTCTTTAGACTTTACTAAACTAAGATCTGCATAAACATATATTCCGCATTGAGCAGTTCAAAGGAAAGTTTCTTCTCCTGATCATTTTGCAAGAAGGGATCATTTGGATTTTTTTTTTTTTTTCTTACATGCCACTATACACTAAGTTGACCATGTTCCTTTGCCTGCTTTTATGCTCTCTCTTTATTATATAAATCCGTTTATCAAACAAGCTATTCCAGCAAAATTAAATATCACACACATTAGGATTTAGGAGGACTCCATTAAAAGTGAGTCATGTTTCACATAATATGAAATTTGATAGAATCACATATATATGTTGAGACCACAAAGGTCGTACAATTCCTCTTATTAAGAAATAGATGAAGTCGAAAAATCTTTATCTTCTTGGGATCTTGAAGAAGACGAAAGGAAAGGTTTTGGCGGGATCTCAAGATCTTCGAGCCTTCCTTCCAACATATCTAATACTTTATTTACTGGAGGTCGATTTGAAGGATTAGTTTGTATGCACCACAATCCTACCAAAACCAACTTCCTTGCGATTTCTTCATCCTCTCCGGTCAAAACTCCTAATTGCAGTCCAAAATCCATAGATTGATCTAGGCGATTATATATCCACTGCGGAAAATATATTTCACTAATATTAGCTGCCATCGCATCGATATTCTTTCTCCCTCCTACCATCTCAAGCACCATCATTCCGTAGCTGTATACATCTGACTTATGTGAAACAACTCCAAAATTTCTAGATATCATTTCGGGTGCAATGAACCCGGGAGTACCTCTAGCACCTCTCCAAGACACAACACTCTCTTTCGCAAGACATAGTTTAGAAAGCCCAAAATCTGCAATCTTTGGGGAGAAGTCTTGATCTAGAAGAATGTTATGAGGTTTGATGTCGAAATGCAATATTCTTGTGTTGCAGCCACGATGCAAGTACTCTAGTCCTCGAGCAATGCCAAGGGTAATGCTATATAGAGTCTTCCATCCGAGATGAGGATGTGTTTTATCATATATGAATTTTTCTAGAGATCCATTTGGCATGAACTCGTAGATGAGAGCTCTTTTCGTGCCCTCAACGCAAAATCCGATCAATGTGACAATATTTATGTGAGAAGTCTTACTAATACTTGCAACTTCGTTGATGAATTCTTCTCCATTACCCTTTGATTCACTTAAGAGCTTCACAGCAACAATACGCCCATCAAGCAACCTTCCTTTGAAGACACTACCATATCCTCCTTGGCCTAATTTGTCTTGGAATGACTTAGTCATTTTCTTGATTTCCGAGTACTTGTATCTTCTTGGTGATAGGGCTCCATTATTCATTAAAAATGCCTCTACATTTTGAGCACTGCTAGATCTCTTGTTTGAAAATACCATCAACTTGTTTGAGAAGAATTTCCTTGTGAAGATGCAGAATATTATAAGAATAGCTAACATAGCAGAAGCTCCAACTGTGTTGGTCAGAAAAGTGTTGTCAGATGCATTGAGCATGATAGATTTTTCAAAGGATGCAAACTATATTTATATATTGGAACGGAAACAAAAGTATATATTAATTATAGTAATTGAGAACTATGCTACTTCGAACTAGCTACCAGCAAAGCTACAAACACAGAATACACAATATAGACATCCCTCACAAAACTCACAAAGTTACATATACTTAACCCTCTTCCTCTGTAGTAAAAGTAATCAACGTGCCCTATATAAACAATTGCTCCAACTTAAACACCAGTCCGATAGTAAAAATTCCTTGGAACTATACAAATCATGGACCCAAGAGCTTGCTACGAACTTGGTATGTATATTAGTCAAAGCATTTTGCAAGGGTTTATTTGTAGACCAAAAGAAAAGTTAATTAACTGTAAGAAATGGAAGAGATTAAAAGCCTTACCTATAATAATTAGGATTCTCTTCTTTGGACCTGTATGGCAGCAAATACAAAGAATATAAATTTAGTGAAATAAATTAAAACGAAATGATCTTAACTATAATATATATATATCTGTGTGTGTGTGTGTGTGCATTCATACTCTTGATATTTTATGGTCCTATATATCATGTGCGCGTGCACACAGACACATATATGTGCATATAATAGGTATTCTTCATCTTTCATGAAGTTGGGAGATTAAAGTCTTCCTGCCTCTAGATTTTGGAGATATGTCATAGCAAATGATTTAGTCCGGGGCTTTTGACTTAATTGTCATAAAAATTTTAAAATTTCAAAATTTTTTACAAATGCTATTGTAATCAAAATAATCATCCCTTTGTCATAGATTGATTAGTCAACGCCCAGTCAATGGATGATGTGACCACATTTAGATTTTAGATATATTGACTAGGCGCCACCAAAGATTTTTTTTTTTAAATTTAATTAAAGGCATTTTAAAAAAAAATACAAAATTTATTATGTACATTGTCTTCATCGCCTCTTTTCAAAAGCCGCTTTTAATTAAATTTTATCTTTAGAAAAAAAAAAAAAAAAAAAAAAAAAAGAGAAAGGGAGAGAAGGCCTTCATCTAGTTTAACTATTTAATGCAGCCAATTAGTATTCATACCCTTAGTGGCTGGAGGCCTAGGGAGACACGTTACTTGACCATTGGTAGTATCATTGAAGCAGTAACAAATGAACTTCTGGTTAACAGAATCAAACCCGCACTGGCCACCGGAATCCACACAAGCCTTACACTGAGAAACATCTACAGTATACTCCACCTCGAACCCTTCTCTCAAAACATCTCCCACAATATTAGTACCCGTTTCAGACCTCATAAGCCGATCAAAACCTGCCTTAAAAACCCGCACTGGTATCTCATTGTAGTAATTGCTAGCGTTGTTGCTGTTATTGCAAGGAAATTTATTTGTAAGTACTAGTGAAGAATCGCAATTATAGAACAAGGTGAGATTGGTGGAAGTTGGAGAGGATCGAAAGTGATCGGTGTTGAGAGTGGCATTGACGTAATTGAGAGTACATGGATCATCCATGAAATCCTTTCTTGCTATACTAATTCTTCTGCTTTCTTCAGATGTGGTCAGAACTTGATATCTCATGGACGTGATTTTGATCTCAGTTGTACCTGAATCGTCATTGCTACAATGAAGCCGGAAGCCCGGGTGGCCACAGTAACTGGCTCGGCCATCTCCCCAGAAAGGGTACCCAATTCCTTTGATCTTTCCGCACTCGAATGACTTAGAACAGTTCAAGTACTTAGAATCATCGGCACAAAGAGATACATCTATGAAGAACAAGAAGAAGAAGAAAAGGAAGAGTAGAGAGAAGAGAGGATGCATTAATTAACTTTTGCGAAACTGGGAAAATCACTTGTCTTTGGTTCTGAGTCTCTGATCGGTGGTGGCCAGGAGCTGATAACTAAGAGCTCTTGAAATTTGAACTAAAAACAAGATTTTCCAATCTAAATATAACAACCAACAACTTGATTTTTTTACAGAAGAAAAGTATATGAAACCTTGACTCATTGCTGTTCTACTTGGGATTAAGTCCTCCCTGGTCCTCAGATCACACTTCACACTGCCTAAATCTCTAGTGCAAAAATCAAATTTGCAGACTTCTACGCCCAAGCTTGGCAAATTCAAATTCTCGGAAGATGCTAACTTTGACTATGCTATTGGGTCTTTTAAAGACCAATTAGTTTGGAACTTCTAGACCTTTTTTTTTTTTTGGTCAGAGATGGAATTTCTGAATGAAATCTTCATAGAACAACCTGCTTGAAGATAGACGCTTACTTGAACAGCGCAAGGAATATTCAACACACTTTGAGGAGCCAATCAACAATTAAAGTCTGTGAATCAACAATCAACAATTTATACTAATACACTTGTGATAATAGGTAATAAAATATGAAAAATGATTAGTTAACATATTTTTTTGACACACATTTTTAACATTACAAGTAAGACTGGTTGGATTACCTCGAATCACGTGATAACACATCGTATTACGCAATCAACGAGTGATACGATGTGTTGTTGCGTAATTCAAGGTAATCCAACCATTTTTACTTGCAATGTCAAAAATGCGTGTCAAAAAAATGTCTTTGTAGCATTACCTATAAAATATATATAAATAATAATAAAGTATTATAAAAATAATATTTTATTCATAATTTTCAACTATAAATAGGGGCTCAAATTTCAGTTCAATTCATTCATATCTGAGTGATCATAAGTATATTTGAGTTCTTAAGAAAGATAGAGAGTCTTATTGTTCTCTCCTTGAAAGTAAAGAGAGATACGTAATCTACAGTCTATAGTGAAGCTTCTACGGTCAGCCCATAGACGTAGGCCTCATAATCGAACTACGTAAAACTTATGTCTCTCTACACTTTATACTTATTGTCTTTATTTTATTATTTAGTAGTGCAATGTTGCATACGTTCCCCAAGAAGTGATGTTAGAACCTCCGGGAAACTCGTAGTATGCTTTGTGGTTGCGACCTTGACTAATATTTTGCATCAAAGAGTTTTTTTTCGAGATACTATACTATTCACATATACGACACTATTTATGTGTACGATACTATTCACGTGTATGATACTATTCACGTGCACGACATTATTCACGCGTGCATCGCTATTTACAGTATATTACCATTCAAGTGTATACCATGTCAAGAAATCAATGTATTATACCGTTACTTTGCTGAATTAGCAATTAATATAGTTAACCATATTTAATTATATCCTTAATAACTTTAAATAATGAACGGGAGGCAACTCGCTGCTTCAGAAGACTTGGTATTTAAGCGGATCCATTGTGATCACACTTTTCAGCCTGGGGACTAGACTGATTGACTTTATTGAGAATTGTTTACTCTGTAAAGGTAAATGCTAGATGTTCAAGTGAGGCACACAGGCAAAAACACCACAGGTCAGTAAACAACTTGGCAGGTTTTAGCTCAGCACGTCCCCTTCATTTCATCACTATTTAGTGTTGGTCAAATTTTGCATCAACATTTGGCGTCGTCTGTGGGGATGACATACTGAGTCAAGTTTAGCTCGGTAGCCATGAATCCAGAGGCATAAATTCATGTTGAACTAGAACCAGCAGCAACATCGAAAATACCTAAAGCTAAGAAAGGGAGACCTCCCAAGCCAAAGGAGGAAGGTTCTGCTCAGAAGTCTCGAATGAGCGCAATCGATAAGAACCTTGAGAAAATGTCCCGAGTCATTCTCGAGCAACAATAGATAATGAAGGAGATGTTTTCTTTCCTACCTTCGTCTGACTCCCAACTTCAAAAAGAGGACTGAAGCACGAGCTTAAAGCAAAGACCGATCGGGGTCAAACCCATACCGAGCTCCCACCCTAAGTTTCTCTTGGCCAGGGACCTACGTTGTTCCTTGGATGCCAAAAAGAGCCACAACTCGGCATCCTCCCATCCGAGGTCGGTACCAACCAAGGCAGATAAGACAAAGGAAACCCTAGCTAGGTCAGTACCTGATAATAGGGTTGTTGCCACAAAAACTTCTGCCAGATCGGTACGTTCGAAGCAGACTAATGTGACTAGCCAGGTCAGAACGGAGTCCAGAAAGAGCTCTAGGTTTGGACATGCTGAGTTGACTAGATCCAGCAGAGATAATGTCCCAAAACACACTTGGGAATATAAAGAGCTTTCATCCCGGTTCATCGATGAGATTCTCCAAACCCTGCTGGCCAAGAACGTCAAGACAGCTAAGGTGAAGGAATATGATGAAAAAGGAGACCCCTTACACCATATCAACAAGTACAAGGGCTGGATGGAGTTCAAGGGCTACGACAACGCCACCAGGTGCAAAAGATTCGAGATTTATCCTTTGTGTACCAGCTCAGAAGTGGTACACCAACTTGAAGACCGGATCTATCTACTTGTTAGGCTACTTGGCTCACGAGTTCATGGATCACTTTGTTTGACGGAAGGAGAGAATCAAGCTGGTGAATAATTTACTCGCCATCAAACAGAAGCCAGGGGAGAGCTTGAGCGACTACTTGGATCTGTTCGACATGAAATGAGTTCTAGTAGATGACTACAACCTTCATAATAGGTCTGAGGGCAACAAGGAAGTCCTATGTCGAGCTACGAAGTTCATAAATGCAGATGCCCAGGGCGAGGCAAAGCGTGGAGAGGAAGACTTCCTGAAAAGCTTGAAGAAGCAACTGAAGAGAAAGATGAAAGCAGATGAAAAACCCAAGGAAGACCACAGGGGTGGGAAGAGATTAGACTATGAGCGGCTGGACCAAAGAAACAATAAGGTCCCCCAAAGTGTTCACTCCATATACACACTTCTGAACGCATCACGGGAATAGGTCCTAATGGAAATCGAAAACAGGGACTATGTCCATTGGCCAAAGAAAATGTAGAAGTCGGCGGAGCAGAGAGATAAAAGAAAATATTGTATATACCACTAGGATCATGGTCATGACACCAACCAGTGTCATGATCTGAAGGAGGAAATAGAGATCCTTATCAGTAAGGGCCACCTGACAGAGTTCGTTAAGGACTCCGAACAAAAAAGAGGTCCAGCTTCATATCAGGATCGAGCTGAAGCAGTTCGGGAAATTCAAACCATTTTCGAAGGTGATCAGGTCGGTACCTTCAGTAGAGCCTTGAAAGCATATGTTCGAGAAGCCCGATCAAAGGTAATAAACTTGAGCTGCCGACCTAAAATACAAAAGCGTATAGACTTCGCCATCACATTCACGGAGGAAGAAACACGAGATATCCTCCGACCCCATGCCGATGCTTTAGTGGTAACGATGACGGTAGCCAATTGCAAAGTGTATCGAATGTTGGTTGACAATGGCAGCTCAGCTGACATTCTTTACTGGTCATCCTTTGAGAAGTTGGGGATGAAAAAAGAGCAACTTAACCCCGTAGATGTACCTCTAATCGGATTCGCAAGAAATGCAGTGATGCATCAGGGAAAGATCACCCTACAGGTTACAGTAGGAGATGTAGAGCACAAAGTAAAATGCCCTACTGCATATAATGCCATCATTGGATGACCTCTCCTCAATCACCTCCGAGCTGTGGTGTCAACTTATCATTTGGCACTTAAGTTTTCGGCCTAGCGAGAAGTCGGCGTCGTGCGGGGTAACCAAAAAGAGCCCAGGGACTGTTACGTTACGACAATGAAAAAGAAAGCAACGAGTACTTTCCCAAGATCAAGGAAGAGCGTTTGATGCAGATCGAAATCCAAATTAGTTCTGACCTCGATCTACGAGAGGTAATGACTAGATTGGAAGCATAGGGAGAATGGTCTGAGGTGCAGATTACTGATGACCCAACGAAGATCGTGAAGGTGGGGACAACATTAAGCTCGGAAGTTGTCGAGCACCTAGTCAGTGTGTTTTGGGAACACAAAGATGTCTTCAACTGGTCACATGAGGACATGACCGACATACCGACCAGCGTGATTATGCACCATCTGAATGTCGACCAATAACGAAGCCATTTTGATAAAAGAGAAGATCGAACAGTTTTGACAAGAGTCAAGGCCTACAGGATGAGGTAGATAAACTTATAGGGGCTGGTTTCATTCGAGAAGTATTATACCCGGATTGGTTAGCTAACGTAGTATTGGTCAGAAAGCCTAACGGAAAGTGGAGAACGTGCGTTGACTTCGCTGACCTTAACAAGGCTTGCCCCAATGATAGCTTCCCATTATCTCGTATTGATTAACTAGTAGATGCCACGACAGGTCATGAGTTGTTAAGCTTCATGGACGCCTATTTGGGGTATAATCAGATCAAGATGAACTCAGACGACGAAGCGAAGACAACCTTCATCACCGATTGGGGCTTATATTGCTACAAGGTGAAGCCTTTTGGCTTGAAAAATGCTGGAGTTACCTACCGAAGATTGGTGAACAAAATGTTCGCGGAGAAGATTGACGTCAACATGGATGTATACGTTGACAACATGTTAGTAAAAAGCGTCCTCGCAAGGGCTCATCCTACCGACTTGGTAGAAGCATTCAACATTCTGAGGAAGTACAATATGAAACTCAACCCAACAAAGTGTACATTCGACATAGGTTCAGGGAAGTTTTAAGGATTTCTCATCAACTAGAGGGGAATTGAAGCCAACCCAGACAAGATCAAGGTAATGATCGACATGCAACCCCCCAGAACGGTAAAGGAAGTTCAGAAGCTAACCAGGTGCGTTGCAGCGTTAAACAGATTCATCTTGAAATCAACAGACAAATGCATCCCTTTCTTCTAACTGATAAAAAAGATAATGATAGAATAGACACCAGAATGCGAGAAGGCATTTCAGGAGTTGAAGACCTACTTGGGGCAAGCTCTCTTGTTGAAACCTCTTCCCAGGGAAAAACTTTTCCTCTACTTAGAGGTGTTAGAAGCAGCAGTCAACTTGGCTCTGGTAAGGAAAGAGCACGACTTACAAAAATCCGTCTACTACATAAGCAAGTCTCTACTAGATGCAGAGACCAGGTATTCAGAGATTGAGAAATTAGCCATCGCATTTATCACCTCAGCTCAAAAGTTAAGACCCTACTTCCAGGCTCACACCATTGTGATACTTACCAAACATCCGTTGCGACAAGTACTTCTTCAGTCGGAGGTGTCTGGTCGGGTAACCAAATAGGCCATCGAGCTGAGTGAGTTCGACATTGAGTACCAACCTCAAACAACAGTGAAGGGGCAGGTACTAGCAGATTTTCTCACCGAGCTGCCACAATCAGCTCATCCAACCGACCTGTCTTCTCAAGAAACCTGGAAGTTGTTTGTGAACGGTTCGTCTTGGAAGCAGGGATGCGGAGCAGGGATCATGCTCATCTCCCCCAAAGATGATAAACACCTGTGTGCTATTCGCTTCAATTTTCAAGCTTCTAACAACGAAACAGAATATGAATTACTCTTAGCAGGGTTAAGGCTCGCTCATAGTTGAGGGGTGGATAGATTAGTCGTCCACTGTGACTCTCAGCTAGTGGCAGGTCAGATTACGTCAGAGTACCAGGCCAAAGATCATAGAATGTAGGCATACTTGAGGGAAGCGCATACGTTGTTGGTTTTCACTGTATAAGGCAACGCAGATACCACAATGCGAAAATATCTTGGCAGATGCTCTTTCGAAACTAGCATCTGCTTTCGAGGCCGAGCTCATGATCTATGTCCCAGTTGAATTTCTACCAACTCGGAGCATAGGGGAGCTTGGTTAAGTCGGTACCCTTGACCAGACCTCATCCTGGATGGATCCAATAGAAAGGTATCTACGAAATGGGGAATTGTCAAAGGACAAAATCGGAGCCAGAAAAATACAGAGGCAAGCCGCTCGGTATTCCTCGGTAGATGAACAGGTCTACCGACGCAACTTCACCATGCCCTACTTAAAATGCTTGCCTAAGAAACAGGCTCAAGAATTCCTTGAGAAAATCTATGCAGGGGTTTGTGGCAACCATTTCGATG
Source organism: Paratinospora sagittata (assembly GCA_035771175.1). Lineage (NCBI taxonomy): Eukaryota > Viridiplantae > Streptophyta > Magnoliopsida > Ranunculales > Menispermaceae > Paratinospora > Paratinospora sagittata. The sequence continues at coordinate 4,133,106 of CM069592.1, read as the reverse complement.
GAAGAGCTTTGACATACAAAATTCTCCGCCAAGGCTACTACTTTCCTACCATCCACAAAGACTCCATACAAACAACTCAGAAGTGCGACAGTTGCCAGAGGCACGACATCAACATCTGAGCACTGGCAGAGAAGATTTCTCCAATCCAAAGCTCGTGGCCATTTGTTCAATGAGGGTAAACTTGATAGGACCCCTACCGACCTGCAGGGGCCAAGTCAAGTTCACGATTTTCGCAGTGGACTATTTCACTAAGGGAGCAAAAATAGAACTATTGGCAAACATTACTAAGTAGAAGACTACGCGCTTCATCTAGAACTACATCGTATGCCAATTTGGCGTCCCATATGCCATTATCTCAGACAATGGCAAGCAATTTGATAACGCCAGGTTTAACAAGTTTTGTGAGGAGCTTGGCATCCGACACTTATTTTTTACCCCTGCTCATCCTCAAGCTAACGATCAAGTGGAAGCGGTGAATAAAATAATCAAGCACACTTTGAAGGCGAGACTTGAGGAGAAGAAGGGAACATGGGCTAAGTATATGTCATAGGTCTTGTGGTCATACCGCACCACTCCCCGAACTGCGACAGAGGAAACGCCTTTCTCGTTAGCTTTCGAAATGAAAGTTGTCATCCCTGTTGAGATCGATATACCTACTTTAAGGACAACAAACTTCGACGAGGCGATGAATACAAAAGCTCAGTATACCGAGTTTGACTTACTAGAGGAGAAGCAAGAGCAGGCCCAACTTAGGACGGCAACATATCAACATATGGTCTCCAGCAACTACGACTCCAAGGTTAAGCGCATAAACTTTCAAGTTGGTGACTTTGTACTCAGGAAAGTCATGCTAAACAAGCGAGAACCAGGAGCAGGAGTCTTTGGTGCGAATTGGGAAGGACCTTACAAGGTCACTGCCATACTCCGAGTAAGAGTGTATGAACTCGAAGATCTAGTTGGGAAAAGGATACCCAAACCCTGGAATGCGGAGCATCTCAAGAAATATTACCAGTAGCAGCAACGACTTAGTGTCAATGGTTTCTACGTTGTTTTTACATTTCTACGTTATTTCTATATTGTGTCTACATTACGACTCGATGAACAGTTTCATTGCATCAATGAAGTGGCACTATACACCTTTTCTGTGCAAATCTACAAACTTGTACCAACTAACTTAATGCCTTGGAGATGCCGAACAGGTCGGCATCCACCGAGAAGGACACCGACCCTAGAGTGCCTTGATGGGTACTCTACGAGTCCCTACCAAGAAGATGGCAACAACCAAAAATGCCTTGGGGTACCTAGTGACAGCGTCAGTACCACCGAGAATAAGGGAAAAGCCCTAAATGTGCCTTGGGCGGTAGAAATGCTAGCTACCAAGAAGAAGACTTTACGTTCAAAGTGCTTCGAGGGGTTGGGCAATCCCTACCGAGAAGTTTAAAATGGTTGAAATCATCCACTAGCCCATTGGCTCAATGACCAACCAAGATCAACCGATCAAGTAAGTACATTAAATTATTAAATTCAAAAAAACTACTGGTAAACTAAATTGTAGGTACTTTCACAAGCTCCACATCCACCAAACAATATTGACAACATCACTATTGAAAAGTTTGCAAAATATTTACAACGGGTTAACTAAAAGGTACTATAAACTACTACCAGTGGATTCAACTGTAAAGATAAGTTCTACAAAATGCATTCGACTTCAAGGATTACGAGTTTCATGCGACTTGCCAAAACCAGGTGGGGGAGAAATCGATGAAGCCTTGGGAGCAGTATTCAAAATGCTTCCTGCACAATGATCTTTTTGAGTTTTAAGAACTACTAATATTTTTACTTTTTCCCGGATTGGTGTTGCAGTTTTCTCAGGAGTAACCGATGCTCGAGGAGGCTCAGCAACAAGAGCCTTGGCTTTCTCAATAGTCGTGGTATTGACCCCATCTCCAGCCTGCAACCGGGTCTTCTCTATAACTAAACCTGCAACCTTCTCCACGATTGGAGTCTTGTTTTTCCTCGATGTCACCGCCATGAGTCGATTCATTTCAGCTTGTTGTCTAGCTCTCACCGCCTCCTCTTCCCTAGCCTTTTGTGTCGCTTCCTCCTGCCTTTTAGCCACAAGAAATACTATCATGTCGATGTGTTCCTTGAAGAACTTGCCATCATCATACACAACATCGTAGGCGCTTTGCATATATCGCTTCTGTAGCAGTAAGCCAAACTCCACAGACTCTTTAAATTCAGATAGAATCTTGTACTCTACCCTATTTGTCTCGTTACGATCTGCCTCGAGCTCAGCACCCTTCACGATCAAATTAGCTTCAAGAAACTCAATTGATTTCTTTTGCTGGTCAAAAAGAGCACGCCACTCCGCTACCTTGACAACCAACTCTCTCTCGTAACCCGCCAACTTGCTCTTCAGCCAGGCAATCTCGACGTCCTTCTGAGAATAGTCTGCCTTGTTGCGAGTTATCACCTGCTCAACTTGCTTCAAGGCAACCATGGCGCTCACAACAATCTGTGCAGCAATGCACCGAGGCAGAAGAAACAAGTGGGTGAGATGTAGTAAAAAAAATACTCCTACTGCATTGGTGGCTCACAGTTTAAGGTTGGCAGCATATGTTTCCTTATGCTCCTTTTCAACAACATCCTGCGAACACCTAACTTGGCAGCCAACAAGAGAAAACTCAAGACCACTAAGTTTAACCCATTTCGACCTCGTTGCTGTACTAAAGTCCGCAAAAGAAGATAGTTGAGATGGGTGCCCCTCAGAAAACTCAGCAAAGGTGCCCTGAAGTTCTGACAAGACACCTCTGGACAAAGTCGGTATAATGGGAAAATCGACAAAAGAAGAAGAACCTGCCATATTCCCCTAATGAGCCCTCAACGTGGCTTCACCAAATCGCTTCTCAGAATCGCCAAAGCCCATGTTAAGTCGCGACATCTCTCTGCAAAAATTCCTTGCAAAACGAACCCTCGACATAACTCTTCTTGGCAAATCACTTATTTACCTCCTTCATCTCTAGTTATCAAGAAGGAAATATATAAACAAGAGACTCCGACCAACTATTCGTTAATCATAGCCTGGGGGTAATTGTTGTACCTGTGAAGGAATATTCAACACACTTTGAGGAGCCCGTGAATCAACAATTAAAGTCTGTGAATCAAAAATCAACAATTTATAATATTACACTTATGATAATAACTAATAAAATATACATAAATAATGAATAAAATATTATTTTTTAATAATATTTTATTCATAATTTTTAACTATAAATAGGGGGCTCAGATTTCAGTTCAATTCATTCAGATCTGAGTAATCATAAGTATATTTGAGTTCTCAAGAGAGAGAGAGTCACATTGTTTTCTCCTTGAAAGTAAAAGAAAGTTATAATCTACAGTCTATAGTGAAGCTTCTACATTCTGCCCGTTGGACGTAGGTCTCAGAACCGAACCACGTAAAACTTATGTCTCTTTACGCTTTATAGTTATTGTCTTTATTTTACCATTTGGTAGTGCAATATTGTATACGTTCCCCAAGAGGTGGTGTCGAAACCTCTGGAAAACTCTTAGTATGCTTTGTGGTTGCGACCTTGACTGATCTTTTGCATCAAAGAGTTTTTTCGAGATACTATACTATTCACATATACGACACTATTTGCGTGTACGATACTATTCACGTGTACGATACTATTCACGTGTACGTTGTTATTCATGTGCACGACATTATTCACGAGTGCATCGCTATTTATAATATATTACCATTCATGTGTATACCATGTCCAGGAATCAATGTATTATACCGTTACTTTGCTGAATCAGCAATTAATATAGTTAGCCATATTTAATCTTGTCCTTAATAACTTTAAATAGTGAACGGGAGGCAGCTTGCTACTTTAGAAAACTTGGTATTTAAGCGGGTCCATTGTGATCGTGACTAAGGGTGACAATTTGGCCCGAGGCCCGTGGGCCTAACCCAACCCACTATAAATGACTCAGTCCAAACCCTGGCCTGACTATTAAATGGGCCGGCCCAGCCCGCTAACCCAGTCCAAAGGCCCAACCCAAAGGCCTGAAGATTGGGTGTAACACACCGTATTAAATACATACGTTAAATTACATGTATATCGAGATGTATAATACACATATTTTATACGTAAGAGGTAAATATATGCGTATATAAAAATACATGTTAGATTTAAGGGGTATTAGTAAATAAATAAAATTATTAAATGAAGATGATACATATGGGATCATCCTATATGGGTGCTTACAATTTAAAAAATGAAGTTGAATTAAATTGATTAATTTATGGCGTTAGTTAATTAAATATGTGGATTGGAGTATGATTTAATGAATTAATGAATAGTATGATTTAATGAAAGAAAGTTAAATATTAAATGGAGAAGTTGCTTTATTAAGTTAGATGAGGTGCATAGGATCATTTTTTTTATATCTACTTATCATCTCATTCTAATCTAATTTAATCTCTCAAAACCTCACCATCGTCCAAAAAGAAAAGTAAAAATAAAAAGAAGGAAAAGAAGTTGCAGGAGAGAAAAGGAACGAAAGAAAGAGAAGAAGAAAACGAGAAAACGACGGATTTGCGGCTAAATCTGATGTGCCGGTAAGTTATTTTTGCTATTTTTCGTCATGAAATTGATCTTTAACTAGTGTATGACGATTCTAGCGGAGTAATTTTAGCTATGGGAGTCATTTTACGGCGTTTTCAAAATTAGGGTTTTTACTCAACTTGGATGAAAATTTATTCGAAATGTGGAAAAACACTCCCTAGACTGTAGGAGCCCCGAATACGTGGTTCGATTTTATTTGTTTGTTCATTTGAAATTTTTATGGTTGTTGGAAGTTAGAGTTATATTGAAAACCTTTCGAATTATATTAAAACCCGATGAAACTCCAGTTTAAGGCTATATAATGGTAGAATGAATTGTTGCGAGTCCATCGATGCTAATTTCATGATTTGTGGAGACCATTTGACAATTTTAGTAAAAAATTTCATGTTTCCAATGAACGATGACATAAATAGTGACGTAAATAGTACTATGATCATATTCAGTGAATAAAATGAAATTAAAATCCAATGAAACTCTGGTTTGAGATCATAGAATCGTAAAGAACTGAATTTCGGACGTTTCAATGTTAAGGTCATGATTTTTGGATATGCTTTGATATTTTCAGTAGCTAAATATATGATTTTTGTGAGTAAAATTGACTTTGGATGCCTCCGCGAACGTGTAAAAACTTAATAAAATACCTGTTGAAAGTAGTAGAATGGTAGTATGACGGATTTTACACGTGTCGATGTGGACAGAATAATTTTAGGAATGTATTATATTTTTAATAAAATTAATATATGTTCAAGGAGAAATATAAAACTGAGAACTAGTGAAAATATGAATTGGAAATCTATTTTCACTGTTCTTTCTTGTGGAAATATCTAGATTGACCACAGAAACGATATAGTAGTTTCTTCAACTGCTTATGAGTCCTAAATTGAGTTGGAATTTAAAGTCACAGAATGTGTAATATTTTTAAGGTTGATTTTTATTATTGGTGATTTGAAGTGAATTGAGAAATTAAATATGTAAATAAATATGAATAAAGGAAATTGAATTATGGAGTGGTTGTGACAGGTTGGGTTAGTTGGATTTAAATTGGAGCTGGACTCAAAAGCGACGGTGATTGTAATTAAGTTGAAAAGTCCTGTACTGTGAGTATATTTTCTTGATTTTGGTTCTTGTATGACATTTTATATATATGAAATGTTTGAATGTAAATATAATATGCATATATTGTTGCATTGTGTTTTAATTTACATTCATAAATGATTTCTTTTTAGCACTAGAGCATGTGAGACTTGCAAAGGCAAGTTGGTGTCATTTCGTTAGGAATTAGATCCGGATGAGTGTTATGCGTAACCTCATTGTCAGTAGGCCTGTCCTAACAAGGATTAGAAATCTTTGAAATGACTGTAAATTGGGTAATAAGAGGCTATGACTACCTTGTAGCGGCCATACAAGGGTTAGACCCGCTCTCTTGCCTTTAAGGAGGGAGATTGTGGATTTCGTGGAAAAAGATGCATTATTTTCTTGAAAACTCATGAAATTTATGTTGTTGACATGCATAATATCTTCGTTGATTGATGCATGTGTTTAATAATTGTTTGAAATAATTTTAAATGTTATATTTTCCTAAATGCATATAATTACCATATCAAGAAATATATTCACTGAGCTGTTGTTTGCTCACTCCATTTCCTTCAATATTTTAGGTACAGAGTTAAAAGGAAAAGCACGAAAGTAGATACGTGATTTAGATTTTTATTTTGTTAATGTACGTGTATGCGAATGAAATGAATTATATTTTCTTTATTTTCAAATGAATATATATCACATCCTACATATCTATATTATCACATAGATGGGCTGTAAAAAAATATGGACTTTGATTTGATATTTTGAGTTATACAATGCTTGTGATGATGAAATGAGATGAAATATATATTTATCATGTGAGAATTTGATTTGTGGAATGAATGAAATGATTATATATATATATATATATATATATATATATATATATATATATATATATATATATATATATTAGATTTGATTTGTGGTATATCAGGAAAAATGTGTGAAATGTCCATTTGATGGGGAGATACTGTCAAAATTTCTAAAACTTTTAGGAATTATTGTGAATGTCTGTTGAGGCTGACAGTGTATTGTATACTGTATATGGGTATATACAGTGTAAAGTACACTGTGCCGATCATGACGTCAGCCTACATCAGGGGCGTAGAGACATTGGGCTCAATTATACATACATACATATATATTATATTATGTATATATTTTAGATTTACTGTAAAATATATATGTGTATGTATAAATTGTAAGATATAAATTGTAATATACTCTTAATACAAAGTTACACACACACACACACACACACATATATATATATATATATATATAATATAAAATATATATGTGCACGTAATTATGAGTATAAAATGAAAAAAAAAACCATAATTAAAATTGTGTTATAAAATTTAAGTATATATAGTATATATAAATATAATACGTACCACATACATAATATACTGTGTCAAAAAAGTAATATAATATATATATATAATGATAAAGTGTATAATATATATTTAATTAAGTCAATAATGTTATTTAATTGAGGGTTTATATTTGTATTATATATACATTATTAAAAGTATGTTCAATTAGGTATATAATACGAATAATCCACATACCTAGTCTATTTCTTAATAAAACAAATAATCTACATACCTACTCTATTTCTTAGTAAGAGTATATATAGTATATAATTATAGTATAAAACAGTAAAAACAAAACATAATTAAGATTCAAGAGTATTATATAATTAGATAATATATTATACATATATATCACACGTACAAACTTATATATATATATATATATATATATATATTACCAAATATACTTTGTTAAGTATACTCTTAAAAGTATGTAATAGGGCTAGATATAAATATATAATGAATTTAACTAAATTATAATAAGGGTTGAGCTAAAATTATGAAAGAAAGAAAGATATTATCCAACTACATACATAAACTATTTCATTTAGAATAAATTAACACATATTTAAGATAAATTAAATAAATAATATTTTTAATTTGTATGTTTTATTTAATTATTTAATTAAAATTTATATTTTATTATAACTTATAGGGGTGTACATGAGTTGGGTTGGGTCGGGTTAGGGCCAAAATCTAACTCAACCCAAACAGTTCGGGTTGGTAATTTTGAAACCCAACCCAACCCAAACAGTTCGGATTCGGTTTGGGTTAGGTCGGTTCATCGAGTTGGACATAGACAAAATTCTTATTTGCAACAAAAAAATACAGCTTGTTTAGCAAAAAAAAAAGCCAAAAGTTTTTGAGACACTTCATCAACAAAAAAAAAGAAACAATTTAAGCAAATCCTATGCCAAGAAAGCAAATTTACAGAATATTAATCATTAAGAAAATCAATTAGAAAACAAGAATTCTTCAAGAATTTTAACACACAAAAGCAAAGGGATAATTCTAATAATTTAACAATACTTCAAGATTTTTAACACACAATCAACCAGTTTGGGAAGCATGCAAATAATAAATGATCAATGTATAATAGTTGAGCAATATAAACTATTATACATTTCTAAAAAGGTATAGGGTTTCAACTCTTACGTTCGGTTTGGGTCGGATTATTCGGTTTTTATGGGCTCAACCCATGACCCAACCCAAATTTATCGGGTTGGACATTTAGAACTCAACCCAACCCAAATAACCAATCTAATTCAACCCAAACCAATCCAAAAGGTTCAGTTCGATATGATTGATGAACACCCCTAGTAACTTATCTTACCTTACAATATATATTTGATTATATTAGTAGTCCAAAGGCCCGACCCAAAGGCCCAATTCATATATTTTTGGGATTGAGTTTGGGCCAAAGATTTTTAATGTTAGCCCGACCTGATTATTCCTAGGCTCGGTGGGATCGAGCCAGAAAGGGTCAAATAGCCCAAATTGCCACCCCTAATCGTGACCTCTCGGCCTGGGGACTAGACTGAGACTTTATTGAGAATTGTTCATTCTATCAAGGTAAATGCTAGATGTTCAAGTGAGGCACACAGACAAAGACACCACAGGTCAGTAAACAATTTGACAGGTTTCAACTTAGCAAGTCCCTTCCATTTTATCACTATTTGGTATTAGTCAAATTTTACATCAACATATATATAAGAGTATAGTTTTAGAATTGAAAAATTATTGTAACATTCTACTATTTAAAATTTCTAAGTAAATTAGAAAATTTTAAGTTTACAAATTATTTGTTATTTATTTCAAAACCAATAAATAATATTTTTTATTTTTATATTTTATTTAATTATTGAATTAAATTATATATATATATATATTTAACCTTAAATGTTTTTGGTAATACCACGGTCTAGAAGTTCGATCTAAAGGTCCGGTCTAAAAATTCAATTCATATAACTAAAGTTTGGGCCAATATTTTTAAACATCAGCTGGCCTGAATATTTTTAGGCCGGTAGTATCGGGTCGGGCTAGCATTTTGATCAAATTGTCACCCCTATTATACATCAACTGCCCCCATTTTATAAAGAAGTGGGACTGCCTTAAATATTTAATGCAAGTAATGTATTATAATCCTACTCGACTTTAAATAAATTATCCACTACTTTGGTTTTTCAATCATGTTTACTTTTTCAAGTGGTCCTAACTTATAATTGGCTTTTTGTTGATGATGACGATATTATATATATATATATATATATATCCCATTTTCTAAATATACATCATGATCAGGTTCTCGTCCCTTAAATATACTAATGATCCTTCTAATATTTCTGTGCATATTGAGAAACCTACCCTAAAATAATTCAGTTTTTCTTCTCCCAAAATGCATCCTCACTACTACTACCTCTCATCGCTCATCATCATCTTCTTCTTCTTCATCATCAAATTAGCTTTATGTCAAGACGATGAGCATGGGTATCGTGATTGTTCCAACGCATTCGGGTGCAGAAACATTGCCTATCTCGGTTACCCTTTCTCGGGTAAGATGCGACCCGATTACTGTGGCCACCCGGCTTTCCATCTCAATTGCAATGAAGAAGACACCACCGAGATACAAATCATGTCTGTAAAGTACCGAGTTCTCAGTATCAGTAAACAAAATCGAACAATGAGAATTGCTAGGACAGATTTCTTTTATGATTCCGATTCTAATTATCTATGCCCTTCAAATTACAACGATTCGATTCTCAATTCCACGTTCTTTCAACTCTCTCCGACCTCCACAAACCTAACCTTGTTCTACAATTGCGGTTCCGCTAATCGATCTGGTTTCAATTCCTACCAATTCGATTGTGGAAACAAGTCTGATAATTACTTCTACGAGGTGCCTTCGGAACTGCGATCTGGGTGTAGATGGAAGATTGAGGTTCAGGTTCTTAAGGAAGGCATGGATTGGGTACGTAGCGGGAAATCGAGTGTGTCTGAGGTTTTGAAGGAGGGTTTTGATGTGGAGTTCAATGATTTGCGGAATGTGATAGGTGTTTCGGAGTGTGTTGAGTGCGAAGGATCTGGAGGGCGTTGTGGATTTAATTCTACGTCGCAGAAGCCGGTTTGCTTTTGCTATTATGGTCACAGATCTGAGACTCGGTGTCGTAACCCTAATTCAGGTAGGTATGGTATTGATGCTCTATTTTCTTTTCTTTTCTTTGTTTTTTTAAGAGTTATAATTTTACTTGGACACATTCACTAAATGTTTATTCTCTTTGTTTTCATTGTGGTACAGATGCTAGACAAAAGAAGAATGCAATAGGTAATGCATTTTGCCTTCTCAAATGAATTTCCATTATTTAACACTTACAGTTTATCACTTGTTTATTAAGCTCTTTTGATAAAATTAAATTGGGATATAATATCAAACAAAAAAGTTTGATTAGCTACTAGAAAAGAGTAAAATCACAATCATTAACTGGAGAATTTAAGTGTTATATATATCAAAATGTATAACTAAGAGTCATGTATGCTGAAGTGTATTTTCCATAATTATATGCAAACAAGTGACACTGTATGTTGTTTACATTATTAAAAAAAAGTGCTATTGATAGTTAAAAAGTATATAGATGTTATCATCTTTAATATGTCTGTGTGGTTTTCATTGATCCTTCTTCTTGATTAATGCAGTTGGATTATCAGTTGGCATTGGATCTTTCACTATATTGGCAACCCTGGTTCTATTATGTTTGTTCATGAGAACATCCTTACTAGATAAGTTGATACTTACGAAAAAGAAAAACAAGAACATTCAAAATGTGGAAGCATTTTTGATGAACTATGGGACTATTTCATTGAAGAGATACAAGTTTTCAGAAATCAAGAAAATGACAAACTCATTCCAAGAAAAATTAGGTCAAGGTGGCTATGGAAGTGTGTTTAAAGGAAAATTACTTGAGGGGCATATGGTTGCTGTGAAGCTCTTAAGTGAATCAAAGGGAAACGGAGGAGAATTTATTAATGAGATTGTCAGTATTAGTAGGATTTCTCACATCAATATTGTGTCATTGCTAGGGTTTTGTGTTGAAGGTACTCATAGAGCTCTTATCTATAAATTCATGCCAAATGGATCTCTTGAAAAGTTTATACATGACGAAACACATCCTCATCTTGGATGGAAGACGTTGTATAAAATTGCAGTTGGAATTGCCAGGGGACTAGAGTACTTGCACCGTGATTGTAACCCTAGAATATTACATTTTGACATCAAGCCTCATAATATTCTTCTTGATGAAGACTTTTGTCCAAAGATTTCTGATTTTGGACTTTCTAAATTATTCTTCATGGAAGAAAGCATCAAATCAATGACACAAGCAAGAGGTACTGCAGGCTACATTGCACCGGAATTGATAGTTAAGAACTTTGAAGTTGTTTCACATAAATCAGATGTGTATAGTTATGGAATGATGGTGTTCGAAATTGTTGGTGGAAGAAAGAATATTGATTTAAGGGTAGCTAATTCTAGTCAAATATATTTTCCACAGTGGGCATACAAGCGTTTGGATCAATCGACAAATCTTGAATTGCAAGGAGTTACAACTGCAGAAGATGATGAAATTGCTAGGAAGTTGATCTTAGTGGGTTTGTGGTGCATTCAAAATGATCCTGTCAATAGGCCTCCGATGAACATAGTATTGGAAATGTTAGAAGGAAGCCTCAAAGACTTGCAAATCCCTCCTGATCCTTTCCTATCTTCTCATGCAAGATCGCAAGAAGTCTTTTGGAATGCATCAATATCTTAAAGGACATTATTTTACTTTATATTGTCTTTATAAAAGTGCTTTTTTTTTTCTCCAGTTTTATTAGTGTGATGTGTAATTGTTGGTTTATATAGTAAACATGATTCATGTATTTGTATTTAAGCACCATTAGTGTATTTGCTTCAAACTATGTTCATGAATATGCATTTATTTATAATTCTTGTATGTGTGTTAGTTCATAGGGTACATACATGTATATGTCTAGGAGTTGGTGACATGTATTTGTTTTGAATGTCATTAATTTGATGGTTTGGGAATGCCCAATTGGAGCACTATATCCATGTAACCAAGCGTTTTGATTCAAATTGAAAGAACAAGATAGTCCAAGTTTTCTCATTTCTCTCATCTTTCTTCAAAATTTGTGTACTTCCAACCAAGTGGTTTCAAAATATCTTTGCCAGCAAAAGGAGATGGCAAATAACTTGGTTCTATTCTGACTGATGCCTTCTGAAGTAGTCGTGACCCGTGAGAAGGATGTTGTGCTCTTAATAGTCTAGAAATGTAACAACTACCAACGTAGCTGTTTTCAACTTGAATGCATTTAGAGTTGGAAGATCAACATTGTACTTCATGACTTTGTAATGATCATTTTGCACAAAGCTGCTTGTGATATTTTCTTTAGATGTATAGATTTTGGTTCCCCCAGTGGGTGAAGTATGCCAACAAAGATTGCTCATTTCAAGATATACAAGTCATAACACCATGGTTAATTATTTGCAGTGCTTGGTTAGCAACATTTTTGTCTGTCTATTAACATCTCTGTTTCCCACTTTGTTTTGTTCTCTCGATTCTAATATCTCTGTTGTTGTAATCAAAGGTGAATAAACTAGCTGAACCTTCATTATGTAAGTTTCTTCTCTATTCTCTGATCATCACCATGTTTTTGTTATTGGAATTGCAGACCTTTGATTTCTGGTTGTTTTTAATCTTGTTTTGATGATTTTTGGTTGAACATGAGTTTTTCCATGAAATCATCTCCACATCTAATCCTTTGAGAGAATGCTGGAGTTGAATGTCTAAGTAGACTGACAAACCAAGGGTGAAAACAGAAGCTGAAGACCAATCAATTGAGGTAAAGTATGGATTTCTCTCATGAGCATATGCAACTTGAATCTTACGAATGTTATGTTTTACATTTTGATTCCAAAGATTTTTGTTGAAGATAATGTGTAAATGAAGTAAAGGTACACACACACAGTTATACCTTTGAGCTTGGAGGATTACTGAGTTGTGTTCAGTATACCCTCATCCTTGAATTATCGTCTAAGAGTTCTTTGGCAACTATATCTTTATAAATATTCTTCTCTGTTCGGTTGGTATTAGGTTTTCCCATAGCTTGAAGGAAAATGTTTCTGCTTTGAATTTCTAGAACAGAGACAAATTCATGCTATCTGGAGTGTAATCGAAGAGATTGAGATCGAGGATGGAGCTGTTGTAATTTGAAGTACATGGGTCGTCCATGAAATCGCTTCTGGCGATTTTTAAGATTTGGTTTTGTTGATTAATGTTCAGAACTTGGTATTTGAGAGACATGATCTCAATCTCTGTAACTCCGTTTTGGCACTCGAGGAAATAGCCCGGGTGCCCACAATAATCTGGTCGGCTACCTCCCTAGAAAGGGTAGCTGATGCGTTTGATTGGACCGCAATTGAACGTGTTGGAACAGTTGGTGTATCTGAAATCAAGGGCACACACAGTAACATCTGTGAAGAAGACGAAGAAGAAGTATAAGAAGAAGGTGATGCAGAGGAGGAATTTGGGTAGCATTTGGTTTGGAAGAACGAGTTTTTTGTTGAGTTCTTGGCCGTCCTATCTGAAAACATTCATAACATGTTACAATCAATATATTTCAATTTTTTTGGTGTCTGATGTCCAAGCAGAAGATGCTATGTATAAAAGAAAAGGGTAATTTTTTTTTGTTGTCTTATTCTTATTAAACATTTAATATTGAGAATGAATTCTTTATATAACAATGTGATTTTAATGTGGATATCTTCGCCCCTTGTCGATTCTTCTGAGATCTATCATTTGTTGACTCTTCTCTTCTTCTCCATCTAAAGGAATTTTTAATATTTCTAATTAATGAATGTACATGCCATGCATAATTTGCATTCCCACATGCATTATGATTCTACAAAAGTTATTTTAGTTATGTTTCTGCAATATTAGATCTTAAATTGAAACAACAAACAAGAGCACAACATCCTCTTAAGGTACCTATATGGTTGAATAATCTTCTTGTGATCTTGGAGGAGAAGACAGAAAGGGCTTGGGAGGAACCTGCAATTCTTTCACACTTCCTTTCAGCATATCCAATACCTTACTCATTGGAGGACGATTCACAGGATCAATTTGAATGCACCACAAACCTACTAAAACCATCTTCTGTGTAATATCTTCATCATCTGTGTCCATAACTCCTTGCAATCCATGATCCCTAGATTTATCATCTAATATTTGCTTATAAACCCACTCTGGAAAATATATTTGACTAGTATTAGCTACCTCAACATCAACATTCTTTCTTCCTCCAACTATTTCAAGCACCATCATTCCATAGCTATACACATCTGATTTGTGTGAAACTCCTCCAAAGCTTCTATATATCAATTCTGGTGCAATGTACCCTACAGTACCTCTTGTGCCCGTCATTGATATAATGCTCTCTTTAGGAGGGCATAATTTAGAAAGCCCAAAATCTGCAATCTTTGGACGAAAGTCTTGATCAAGAAGAATGTTATGAGGTTTGATGTCAAAATGCAATATTCTAGTGTTGCAGCCGCGATGTAAATACTCCAGTCCCTGAGCAATGCCAAATGCAATTTCATATAGCGTCTTCCATCCAAGATGAGGACATGTTTTATCATATATGAATTTCTCAAGAGATCCATTAGGCATGAACTCGTAGATAAGAGCTCTTTTGGTGTTTTCAATGCAAAATCCAAGTAATGTGACAATATTGATGTGGGAAGTCCTGCTGATAGTAGTAATCTCATTAATGAAATCTTCTCCATCGCCTTTTGTTTCACTTAAGAGCTTCACAGCAACCATTCGCCCATCAAGGAACCTTCCTTTGAAGACACTACCATAGCCTCCTTGGCCTAATTTGTCTTTGAACGAGTTAGTCATTTTCTTAACATCTGAGAACTTGTATCTTTTTAATGATAATGGCCCATTGTTCATCAGAAATGCCTCAAAAGTTTGAGCATCCTTAGTTTTCTTATTCTTTGAAAATAGCATCATTAATTTGTCTGAAAATGATCTTCTCCAAAAACAAACTATAGCAAGAGTAGCCAAGATAATGAAAGCTCCACTACTTGATATTAATGCCACTGCAAGGTAGAGATAGAAAGTGCAAATTAGAATTGATCATAATGTATTAAGAATATGTATGAAAAACTAATATGTCTACATTTGAAAAATAAAACAGTTTTGTAGTGTGGGTATACATGTTTATATATGTGAGTATGTGTGTTCAGTTTTTCTTTATAGTGCTTTAATACTTTTCTTTTAATAAACGTTTTCATGCATGTGCATTCCATATGACTTTTATTATTTATTTACTAAAACAAGATAATTGTTTTATAAAAAAGAAATATGAATATTTATGTCTTTTAGAGCGAATAACTCTATGGGTCGAACAATGCATATTAAGCTATCATCAACATTTTTCCTCGTGTGCGGTTTTATTCTGCAAGTGGAGAACCAAAAGAGAAATAGAAGAAGAGAAATAACGATTATACAAATGGGTTCTGATAGTATGTTAGAAACTACTTGACTTAAAAGTTATAGCTATCACATTAAGGCCCAATAATGCATATCAAACTATCATCAACAATATTGATTACTTAAAGTTGAAATAACAATGATTTGTAAAGTTAAAAGGAAATTAAATTAAATTACCTACTCTTCTTCCTGATCTTCCTCTTTCTGGGAAGGGGGAGGAGGGGGAGGGGGAAGGGGATAAGGTTGGATTCTGCAACAATAGAGGGGTCATGGGTAGATAGAAAGGTTTTGTAACCACATCGGATTCATAGAAAGGACGCGTTTCGTATCTCAGACTACAGCTCGGTTGAATCACACTTCCCCCTACGCGTCCATCGCAACAAATTGGAATATAAGCTATGGCTCTTAGTAGACAGTTGGAGCAATTAAGTGAAGACAAATCTGGGGTGCACTGCATCAGTCCATATAACGGCTGAAACTTTGTAAAATTTACATATCCACTCGCGTATTTAGACCCAGCAGAAGAATTGTCAGCAGCTTGAGTCTGTAGACCTCCCAACATGTTAGCCAAAATCTGATTAAAATTGTCTCTGTTGGAAACATTTTGGGTATTATAAAGGAAGAGAGTCGGTTCAAGCTGCATGACGGAGAAGAATGGTTGATTGGAGTAACGCAACATGCATTTTTCGTAGTAAATTATCGATGCTTTCTGGTTGGGACACCGGGTAACAACAGCTTCTCTCGCTGCTTCCACACAAGCCTGGCAGTACCGTATAGGATACCCACCTTCACATAGAAATTGCCCATAAACTCTATCAGCTGAGTTCTGCGCCCCAACCACGCTGTTATTGAACGACACGTTACTGCGAATGACATCAGAAGATAAAGAGGAAAGGAGGGATTTCAGATTAGTTTCGTACACGCTGCCAGTACTGAAATTTCCTAATGTTCCACAGAAATGGTATACGTAATCTTGAGTGGTCTGGGCAGTGGAAAGATTAACGCCCAATAATAATAAGTTGAAGAAGAAGATTAGAGAGAAGAGGCGGATCGGAATTGACTGGAAGCAATCCATGTATCGCTACTACACTGCTACTACTACTACTACAGCGAATCCAAAGATGATGATTTTTGTTGTGATGGAGAGGCAGGCGGGCAAGCTGGTGACGAAGGATGAAGAAGAAGAAGAAGAGTCTAGTTGAAATTTAAATTTTTTGGGTTATTAAAAAGAGTTAAAAAAACTATAAAAAAAAATTAAAACTTTGGGTGAGAGCCACGCTCACATGTGCAGCGTCACTTTCATAAAGAATTTTTATTTTTTGTAAAATATTAATTTAACTAAAAAAACTGTAACAATCTGTATAATTAGGCCATTATATTCATTAAATCTTTTATCAAACAAATAAAATTATATATAATAAATGACTAAATAAATATGAGTAATTTACACATGGAGTTATATATTTTTTTTATTAAATTAAAATTTGTTAAAAAATTTAAATTGTAAAAGTTGCACTTCACGGGCGAGTATATCTCCCATTTTTTAATTATTATTGATTTCTTTATAATATAAATTAAAGTAATTAAGATTAATATAAATGAAAATGATAACTCTAAATCTTAATCACAAAAAATTAAATTTTAAATTCTAAATCGTAAAAATGGAAGAGAATAAGTGATGAAAATATTTTTAAATTAAGAATTCAAAATTAATTGTTGACAAATATTTTTCGTTCCAAATATTTTGAAAAAAAAACCAAAAAATAAAAAACAAACCTTCAAAAACATTGAATTAAGAAATGACAAAAATATCTTATTTGAAAAACTAATAAAAAAATTCCAAATCGGGTTTGAAAAACTGTGCATTCGCGCAACCACGTGGCTGCACGAACCGCAGTCTTGCTTTAGCGGACCCTACAAGGTCTACAAAAATACACTCGGACAAAAAAGAGCGTTGCTTACAATACTAACACACCAAACCCATTCCTACAGCATGAAATTGCATCCACCGTCCAAAAATTATATTAAAAACCGTACTCATTTAATATAATATATGGTGAAGAGTGTGCATTCACTTTTTTTTGCTCTGTCTTTATGACGTCGTGATAATATAGTGTATTGTCACGTAGACAATTAAGGTATATGTTTTGAATTGATTTTAATTTAATAAAATATTTTATAAACATATTTTTTTGATATTGTAACACTTAATTAAAGTCAATTTAACAATGTCAATAAAGTGTGTATTTATAACACTACTCTTTAACTTATTATTAGAGAAAAATAAAAAAATAAAAGAAATAATAGCTACCGATGGGTCGCCATATCATCATAGGTATATTTTTTTGAGCCGTTTGGTGTGCGAGATAAGATAAAATTATTTTTATAAAATTAAACTGAATAAAATTTATTAGAATAAAATTAAAAATAAAGTAATTTTATATTTGATGGTATGTTTGAAATCGTATTAGATTAGTAATTTTTTTTTTAAATTACATTAAACCTTTAAAAAAAAAAAAACAAAACAAAACAAAACAATCTCACCATTTTAGAGAAAAAAAAAACAATCTCACTTAGGTAAAAGAGATAAAATAATAAAATAAAATTATTTTTATCTTATTTTTAAATGGGTAAAGTAAATATTTTTTAAAGGTACCTTAAAGTACCTTTTATCTATTTATTTTTAGAAAATTGTGCCAATTTATACTCTCCTAGACCAACTATTTAAGGGTATTTTGATAATTTTAAATAGCATAATAAATAGGGTGAGAAGACTTCATTCATTGCTTGGTAGGTGGCTTTTGTCGGTCCGCCCATTCTATTCTTGTCTTCAGATGAGAAGGCAGAGACCGACTTCATCGACTTCCAATGCCCGTGTGGAATGCAACTTGCGCTATTCGACGAAAAAAACAGACTTAGGAGAGTGGATCATGCTCTAGCAGCTAAGATAGTTATGAAGGTGTCAAAATTAACTTAAACCAAAATATTAAATGGAATAGAATCCATGTGTTTCATTCGATTTTGATTATATTTAAAAAATATATATAATACGATAAATTTAATTTAAATTATAGTTTAAGGGTATAAAAATCGATCTAAACTGAATTAAACTAATTATAAAACTAAAAGTGTTGACATTTATTTTTTTATTTTCTAATATTTTTTATGATAAAAACATTGTCAAAATTATATAATTATCTTATATACTAAAAATTGTTTAATTAAAATTTATTAAATACATTAAGAAAGATTACTTTATATATATTCTTACATAATTATTTATTTATTTATTTACTCAATGTACATGCATTTAAAATTTTAAACTTATAAACTTAAATCGAACTAAATCGATTATATTCAATTCGATTTGGTTCGAGTTAGTAATCTAAACTACCTTAATAAGTTTGAACTGACCTAAAGTTAATTATGTTTGATTTGGGTTATGATTAAGTATTAAACTGATATAAATTGAACTTTGACACCCTTAGTGACACGCTACAACCGCACCCAATCATCCTAAAAGTTATGGCAGGTAGACCCAATCCTAAAAGTCACTTGTTCACATATTTCTCTCTTAAATAACAAAAAAGACACGCTGAGGGTATAACATATAACAATTTCTTGAATTATGTGGGGAGAATATTATGGTCCAGGCATTGAATCCAAAGGAGCTATCTCAACAGGTGTTAACCTTTCTGCTGAAGAGAATCGAAGAAGAAAGAGAAGGGGAAAAAAAAAAAACCTATGAAGAAAATTACAAAAACTGTCGGCACATGCATAATTGGATCAATGACACAAGTAACAAAAAATCTGTAAATGAACTAAACAAAAGAAGTAAAGGAAGACAGGGAGAGTGACTGTATGTCGTGGCAGAAGTTAAAAGAAGAAAAGAAAGAAGTAATGAAAGAGCATTGCGGGGGAGTTGTTGCTTGTGAGGGAACGAAGTACTTGTTATGCGAAATCGTCATAAAACATAAAAAAAAAATATAAGATAATAATATTTAATGTAGTTCGATAAATTGCCTACGTTCATAAAAGACAGCTTTCAATAGAAGCTTATTTTTTTAGGATGATTTTATAGTAAAAAATAAGCTATATTTATAGCCATTTATATTTGTGTGAAGCAACTGAAAATGAGCCAATAAGTCAAAAAAAGCTGCAGAGCAACAGTAGTGAGGTGATGTCGAGTTTAAACAATCTATCGTCCAACCAACCCGTTTCATCATAATCAAACCGCTCAAACCCGGTCGGTTTGGATCGGTTCGGTCGAACTGGTCGTGTCACGCCCTGACCGCAGTCAGAATGCGGGCGCACCACCGCAGTGGAGAACGCCAGCCCCGTATCTCACAATATTATCATATTGCCATGTAGCAACCCAACCGCAGCTGGTATACATCGAAACGATTATTTGTCTGCCATTATTCATGAATAGTGCAGGACCTCCCTAGGAATCGAACTCGTAACCTCCCTTAAGGAGTTAGATTTCGCATTCCTAGTAGCCACTCAACCATTCAGTGGCTACTAGGAATGCGAAATCTAACTCCTTAAGGGAGGTTACGAGTTCGATTCATAGGGAGGCCCTGCACTATTTATAAATAGTGGCAGACAAATAATCGTTTCGATGTAGACCAGCTGCGGTTGGGTTGCTACATGGCGATATGACAATATTGTGAGATACGGGGCTGGCGTTCTCCACTGCGGTGGTGCGCCCGCTTTCTGGCTGCGGTCAGAGAGTGACAAAAAGGCCTTATGTACATAAGGCCTTTTTGTCAGGACTTCGTATACATAATATTGTCTCCACTGTAGCGCACTACAGTGTCCATTGTCCCCCTGCACACCGCAGCGCATAGGGAGTCCTTTGTCCCCCTGCACACCGCAGCGCACAGGGAGTCCTTTGTCCCCCTTCACACCGCAGCGCACAGGGAGGGCCTCCCCCTCAGGGAGTCCTCCGTCGCAACCGAATGGTTCAGTGGCTACTAGGAATGCGAAATCTAACTCCTTAAGGGAGGTCTTGAGTTCGATTCCTAGGGAGGCCCTGCACTATTCATAAATAGTGGCAAACAAATAATTGTTTCGATGTAGACCAGCTGCGGTTGGGTTGCTACATGGCGATATGACAATATTGTGAGATACGGGGCTGGCGTTCTCCATTGCGGTGGTGCGCCCGCGTTCTGGCTGCGGTCAAGGCGTGACAAAAAGGCCTAATGTACATAAGGCCTTTTTGTCAGGACTTCGTATACATAATATTGTCTCCACTGTAGCGCACTACAGTGTCCTTTGTCCCCCTGCACACCGCAGCGCATAGGGAGTCCTTTGTCCCCCTGCACACCGCAGCGCACAGGGAGTCCTTTGTCCCCCTGCACACCGCAGCGCACAGGGAGTCCTTTGTCCCCCTTCACGCCGCAGCGCACAGGGAGGGCCTCCCCCGGTTCGAACCCAGGACCTCCCCCTCAGGGAGTCCTCCGTCGCAACCGAATGGTTCAGTGGCTACTAGGAATGCGAAATCTAACTCCTTAAGGGAGGTCTTGAGTTCGATTCCTAGGGAGGCCCTGCACTATTCATAAATAGTGGCAAACAAATAATTGTTTCGATGTAGACCAGCTGCGGTTGGGTTGCTACATGGCGATATGACAATATTGTGAGATACGGGGCTGGCGTTCTCCATTGCGGTGGTGCGCCCGCGTTCTGGCTGCGGTCAGGGCGTGACAAAAAGGCCTTATGTACATAAGGCCTTATGTACATAAGGCCTTTTTGTCAGGACTTCGTATACATAATATTGTCTCCACTGTAGCGCACTACAGTGTCCTTTGTCCCCCTGCACACCGCAGCGCATAGGGAGTCCTTTGTCCCCCTGCACACCGCAGCGCACAGGGAGTCCTTTGTCCCCCTTCACACCGCAGCGCACAGGGAGGGCCTCCCCCGGTTCGAACCCAGGACCTCCCCCTCAGGGAGTCCTCCGTCGCAACCGAATGGTTCAGTGGCTACTAGGAATGCGAAATCTAACTCCTTAAGGGAGGTCTTGAGTTCGATTCCTAGGGAGGCCCCACACTATTCATAAATAGTGGCAAACAAATAATTGTTTCGATGTAGACCAGTTGCGGTTGGGTTGCTACATGGCGATATGACAATATTGTGAGATACGGGGCTGGCGTTCTCCATTGCGGTGGTGCGCCCTCGTTCTGGCTGCGGTCAGGGCGTGACAAAAAGGCCTTATGTACATAAGGCCTTTTTGTCAGGACTTCGTATACATAATATTGTCTCCACTGTAGCGCACTACAGTGCCATTTGTCCCCCTGCACACCGCAGCGCATAGGGAGTCCTTTGTCCCCCTGCACACCGCAGCGCACAGGGAGTCCTTTGTCCCCCTTCACAACGCAGCGCACAGGGAGGGCCTCCCCCGGTTCGAACCCAGGACCTCCCCCTCAGGGAGTCCTCCGTCGCAACCGAATGGTTCAGTGGCTACTAGGAATGCGAAATCTAACTCCTTAAAGGAGGTCTTGAGTTCGATTCCTAGGGAGGCCCTACACTATTCATAAATAGTGGCAAACGAATAATTGTTTCGATGTAGACCAGCTGCGGTTGGGTTGCTACGTGGCGATATGACAATATTGTGAGATACGGGGCTGGCGTTCTCCATTGCGGTGGTGCGCCCGCGTTCTGGCTGCGGTCAGGGCGTGACAAAAAGGCCTTATGTACATAAGGCCTTTTTGTCAGGACTTCGTATACATAATATTGTCTCCACTGTAGCGCACTACAATGTCCTTTGTCCCCCTGCACACCGCAGCGCATAGGGAGTCCTTTGTCCCCCTGCACACCGCAGCGCACAGGGAGTCCTTTGTCCCCCTTCACACAGCAGCGCACAGGGAGGGCCTCCCCCGGTTCGAACCCAGGACCTCCCCCTCAGGGAGTCCTCCGTCGCAACCGAATGGTTCAGTGGCTACTAGGAATGCGAAATCTAACTCCTTAAGGGAGGTCTTGAGTTCGATTCCTAGGGAGGCTCTGCACTATTCATGAATAGTGGCAAACAAATAATTGTTTCGATGTAGACCAGCTGCGGTTGGGTTGTTACATGGCGATATGACAATATTGTGAGATACGGGGCTGGCGTTCTCCACTGCGGTGGTGCGCCCGCGTTCTGGCTGCGGTCAGGGCGTGACATAAGTTTTTTTGTCACGACTTCGTATACATAATATTGTCTCTACTGTAGCGCACTACAATGTCCTTTGTCCCCCTGCACACCGCAGCGCACAGCGAGTCCTTTGTTCCCCTGCACACCGCTGCGCACAGGGAGTCCTTTGTCCCCCTGCACACCGCAGCGCACAGGGAGGGCCTCCCTCGGTTCGAACCTAGGACCTCTCCCTCAAGGAGTCCTCCGTCGCAACCGAATGGTTCAGTGGCTACTAGGAATGCGAAATTTAACTCCTTAAGGGAGGTCTTGAGTTCGATTCCTAGGGAGGCCCTGTACTATTCATGAATAGTGCAGACAAATAATCGTTTCGATGTAGACCAGCTGCGGTTGGGTTGCTACATGGCGATATGACAATATTGTGAGATACGGGGCTGGCGTTCTCCACTGCAGTGGTGCGCCCGCGTTCTAGCTGCGGTCAGGGCGTGCGTGACAGGTCGAGTCTCGAATAATTATAACTAGCGGTAAGTAGGGGTGTTTATGGATGAAAAATGTTATGGAGATTGAAATCTACCCGTCATTTGCTACAAATTTGAGTGTTAAGGCTCTATGTCAAATTTGTAGATTTCTTAAAAAATATATTGTTTTGATCAATTAATGTTAAAATTTGATTTGACAGTAATTTGTATATTAATTTCAATCCTCCTAGCGTTGCTCCTTAAGGATTAAATTGGGTTGGGTTTCGACCAAATACCAACCCACTCGTATTAAGTTCATGTTTAAAATATTTAACCCAACCCAACCCAATAAACCCAATAATTTTGAGTTGGTTTGGATCGAGTTAATATACTAATATACTCATCATAAAATTGCATAATTAACCTCACATATCTATCAATTCTAAATAACATTTTATAAAATTATTTTTAAGTCAAATGTGATTATTACGATAGTTATTAAAATGATTTATTTCATATTATTTCATCATAAAATTTTGACTAATTCAAGTATAATAATTATTTATGACAAAATATCAATAGATTAATAATTATTATTTTATATTAATTTGGATAGCTTCCGGTTAATTATTAAATTTGGATCCAACCCGAACAACATCGATTATAAATTTTTAGACCCAACACAATTTAATTAAATATATAAATCCAACCTAATACAACTAAATTTCAAGTTGGTCGGATTAATGGGATGAGTTGGTAAAATGAACACCCCTAGCCGTATCCCTTCCTCCTTGTCATGAATTTAAAGCAAATCATAGACACACACAAAATAGCTAGGCCTTCAAGAAATTTTTCGTAAACGGGAACCATCGGACAAAGGCAAACTGAAAATGAATATTGATGGTAGAGTAAAAAGCACACTGAATTATTGGGTTGTTATGACATGATCGATCAGTTGCAGCAATGACCAAGAGGTTGGAAGGTTGTTTCTCAGCTGCAATTGCAGAAGCTCTAAATGAATTATAATAATTATTTATGTTAAATTGGTATTCTTTGACAACAGCAAAACAAATTAAGGAAATTATATTTTTATAATTGAATGAGTCCATCAATGAGAATGACCACCTACTATTTTTAAATATGGGTGTACTGTTTGGATTGATATAAAAAAATGTAGCACTCTTAGATCCATAAGAGAATAAAACCTTTCCCCCATTTTTATATTTGTTCTCTTAAGAATGGCTCATTTTATTTGTTTATTTGTAATAGTTTTCTATTTATTTTATAACATATATAAATATATATTTTATTAGATTTTTGGTTTCTATTTTTTTTTTAACTTCAAAAAATTGTTCATTTAAAAAAAAAATTACTATAGAAAAAAAAATAGTGAGGTGTGATTAAATGATCTAATTTATAAGTCTTCGCGGTCATAATCATTCTTAATTTTATTATTCTTCTAAAGGTATTAACAGCCTTGAAAGGATTTCTTCGTTGCCTTTATATTTTTTTTCGACAGTGAATGTCTCGTTGCCTTAAAATTTAATAGAAGCACATGATTCAATGATTGTATATACGTAGTTGTATTTAAAGTTTACAATTTTCAAAATAGCATTCCTCGTAGTACTATTCATCTGTCAGTTTTTTTTTGCAAAGTCTAATAACTAATGCACTTAAATGGCTTGTCCTAGACCTCCAAAAGGTATGGACTGACCGTAGGAAATTGAGCCTGTGGTCATAACTTTAAGCATTACCCTCTTTTTATTATTGGGGTTGTTCATTATTGTTTACTTTTCTTTGAGACATGAGTTTTTATTAATAACAAAAATATTTAATATATGCTGTAAAATATAAATAATATAGAACAATTAAAAAAAATCTTAAAAACAATTAATCAAACGACCCTTTGGAGGGACCTGCAAGTCTCTCACTCTTCTTTTAAGCATATCCAATACCTTACATACACCACAAGCCAACTAAAACCGGTGTGATCTGTTCATCATCTGTGTTCATACCTCCTTGTGATCCAAGATCTCACAGATTGATATCAAATTGCTAACAAATCTAATCTGGAGATATATATGACTAATATCAACTACACCAAGATCAGTATTCTTGCTTCCTCCAACTATTTCAAGTGTGCATCAGCATTCCATAATTACACACATTTGATTTATTTGACATTGCTCTAAAATTTCTAAATATCCATTCCTGTGAAAATGCGCCATGTAGTAACCTCTAGCACCTATCGTTGAAATATGTTTGATACTCTTTTCCACTTTGGAGGCTTATTCGAGTTGGGTTGAGTATACCCTTATCGTTGAAGAAATATTTATGACTTCAACGATATCTGCAGAAATATTTTGCTCTGCTCAGTTGGTATTAGATTTTCCCAAAGTACAAAGGAAAACATTTCTGCTTTGAATTTCGGCAACTTGTTAGTATATACTTAGAAATTGATCAATCGTGCCTGCATTTAAGGTTTCTCTTTAGGGGAATATTATTTGGTATTATGAAATGCTAAATTGTAGAGCCAAAGGAGAGAATAGCACACAGTTAAACATATATCAAAATTGCATAAATCACTTCAATTGAGATTGAAAAGTAGTAATGCTCAAGAAATTGAAACAGTAGAAAGATCTTCTTGTGGTCTTGGAAGAGAAGAGATTGGTATAGCCGAAAAATTTTCTTGGGATCTTGAAGGAGATGAAAGGAAAGGTCTCGGTGGAATCTCCAATTCTTCGAGGCTTCCTTCTAACGTCTCTAGTACTTTATTTACTGGAGGACGATTTGAAGGATTAGTTTGTATGCGCACCACAACCCTACTAGAACCATCTTCTGCATAATCTCTCCATCCTCTCTTGTCAAAACTCCTAATTGCACTCCAAAATCCATAGAATGATCGAGGTGATTATAAATCTACTCTGAAAAATATATTTCACTAGTATTATCTGCCCTTGCATCAACATTTTTTCTCCCTCCAACCATATGAAGCACCATCATTCCATATCTATATACACCTGACTTGTGAGAAACTACTCCAAAGTTTCTAGATACCAATTTCGGTGCAATGAACCCTGGAGTACCTCTGGCACCTCTCCAAGACACAACACTCTCTTCTGCAAGACATAATTTAGAAAGCCCAAAATCTGCAATCTTTCGGCAGAAATCTTGATCTAGAAGAATGTTGTGAGGTTTGATGTCGAAATGTAATATTCTAGTGTTGCATCCGCAATGCAAGTACTCTAGTCCTCGAGCAATGCCAAAGGCTATGTTTTGTAGTGTCTTCCATCCAAGATGAGGGCGTGTTTTATCATATATGAATTTCTCAAGCGATCCATTTGGCATGAATTCATAGGTAAGAGCTCTTTTGTTTCGCTCGACACAAAATCCAAGCAATGTGACAATGTTTAATATGACAAAAAGATTAAGCCGTCTTATGTAATTAAACATAAAAGTGTGGGTAGACGTACCTACGAGTGTGAAAAGTTTGAAGTTATAATGACAGAATAGAGAACACAGAATCAAAAAAGCCCAAAATGCAAGAGGCCTTACAAAAAAAACTTAAAAATTAGTTGAAAGCTATAAATTTACTTTATTTTCCTTGATGTAGATGCTCATAGATCCATTGCGGAAAATATATTTGACTAGTATTTGCTGCCTCTACGTCAACATTCTTTCTTCCACCAACTATTTCAAGCACCATCATTCCGTAACTATACACATCTGATTTATGTGAAACTGCTCCAAAACTTCTAAATATCAGTTCTGGTGCAATGTACCCTGCAGTACCTCTTGCTCCTGTCAATGATATAACGCTCTCTTTTGCAAGGCATAATTTAGAAAGCCCAAAATCAGAGATCTTTGGTCGAAATTCTTGATCTAGAAGAATGTTATGAGGTTTTATGTCAAAATGTAATATTCTAGTATTACAACCACTGTGCAAGTACTCTAATCCCTTAGCTATGCCCACTGCAATATTGTACAGAGTCTTCCATCCAAGATGATCAGGATGTGTTTTATTGTATATGAATTTTTCAAGTGATCCATTAGGCATGAACTCGTAGATAAGAGCTCTTTTCCTACCCTCGACACAAAATCCTAGCAATGTGACAATATTGACATGGGAAGTCCTACTAATACTTGTAACCTCATTGATGAAGTCTTCTCCATTCCCTTTCGCTTCACTTAATAGTTCCACTGCAACCATACCCCCACCGGCGCTAGCAGGTAACTTTCCTTTAAAGATGCTTCCGTACCCTCCTTGCCCTAATTTGTCTTTAAAAGAGTTGGTCATATTCTTAACATCTGAGTATTGATATCTTTTTGGTGATAAGGATCCATAGTTCATTAAAAATGCCTCCACATTTTGAACATTCTTACTACTTTTCTTCTTTGATAACACCTTTAAAATATTGCCCCAGAAAGTCTTCCTTCTCAAGAAATAGAATAGAGCAGGGGTTGCCACTGCCATAACTGCTCCAACAGATATTGCAGCTACAAGTAAGGAGGAAATATTAATAAGAAGTTGTTTAACCTTTCCATGCAGTAATGAATACAATTATATATTGTAATAAATATGAATTTTATATAATAATAATTCAATTATGAGCTAAAGAATAACATGCATGATTCGGTAGTACTAAGGAAAATGTTAATTTAACTGCAAAAGTTGTAATAGCACGTGCAATTACACTTGTATATGCATTGGATATTAGTGTTTCACATATCTCAAGGTGTATAATAAATGATCCAATAGATATACATGTGTAATTGAACATGTAATTACAACTTTTTGCAATTAAATTAATATTTCTCTAATTATAATACATGATAAAGGTATACACACAATAACGAGTGTGTGTTACGTATACAACTACTCCCCTTCTTTCTCTCCGGCCACTCTCCACTTTTATTGCTCCCCTCAATCTACCCTTATCTTTTTTTTTTAGTCCTGTTATCTTAACCACCCAGACCAACCCACATTACCTCTAATACTATCAAAACCATATCTCCCAATGTGTACGTTTTGAGGAGAAGTGTACAATTAGTTGGTTGAGATAAAACTTAAAACTATTTTTCTGTTCCTTGTTCCTGATCTCATTCCTTTCTGATTCATCTATTTTTTTTTAAGATAGTTTTTACTAATGATCTGCTCTTTCAAGTACATTATCCTATGGTAAAATGCTTTCTGACCCTCTTTCTCTTTATTTTTGGCATTATTTAATGTGGTTTATTCTTTATTATTTTGTGATTTCTAAGTATATTTGTTCTAACAATTTTGCTAGATATATACTGACGGGATTGTTTACTTACTATTTTTTTTTTTTTTTTTTTGAGAAATCCCTTCCTCAATGAAACTCAATTCAAAAAGTCAATCTTAGGTAACTAATCTAAAACTACTAAATTCTCTCGATTTTTTTTCTCGGAACTTAATTTTTCTCTATTAGTAGTAGAAATTATGCAATTTTTTAATGTATTGGATTCTTATCTTTATTTTAACTTTTTTTGTTTTTGAGCAGTGCTATTTGGCGGATCAATAAATGCAAATTGCAACCTGTTCTAAACAAAAGATAGTTTACCAAGATTAAACAACGATTAATCGATGTAACTGTTTCTATTTCTACCTCTCTCTCACTTTCATTGCAAGTTAATTACGAATATCCCTAGAAAAGGAAATGTTGTACCCATAAACTTAGTAGGTTTGCAATATCCCAAAATCTTTATTAAGTTTAAATAGAAAATGTTCCTCCTAGTACTGTGTTTGAGGTCACATTCGCTGTTCTTTCTTCTTCAATAAAGTAATTGAATTTTAAAATAATAATAATAATCTAGACTTCTAATTGTCTATGAAAATATACTTTTAACTATTATTTTTAGTAAGCCATCTATCTTTTTTTTTTTTCTTTCCTTTTTTTAAAAAATTATTTTAACCGTTCAAGTTCTTTTAACAATTAGTTTATGTAGTCTATTACCTTTTTCATTGATTTTATTTTTTCACTCAATTATTGTTTTTTTTTGTAAGATTATTGAATAATAGTTTTATTCACTCATAATTTTTAGATTTTTTGATTGGGCTTTTTAATGTAAATCCTTTATTTTATGAATTTCTAGGTTTAATTTTTTTTACAATAATGTTATATTTATTGTTGAGATAACTGCAATGCAAAGTGTATTGTACCAACACCCTTAAATTGTATTAGATCATGTGTCAATACATCATTCATTGCAATTCAAAGGTAATGTTGCAATTTACACTACTATACAACTCCCCAATCAATTTAACTTTATTCATTTTTATTTTTATTTTTTCAAATTAACATATATATATATATATATATATTTGAGAGATAAATAGATAAAATTAATTTATTATATCCTTTAAAGTTTTAGGCCGAATAAGAAAAATGACTTCACCATACCTTGTGGAAAGATTAGACACCATAATTAACAGTATTTTATCATGCATGTTAATTGATTTGCAAATTAAGGATAGGCGTAAAAAGTAAAAGCTTAATTTCTTTCTCGAAAGAATAGTTCTTTAAATAAATAGTTGATAAATCTTTATAATATACCCATTAATCCAATTAATTTTATTGTGTCAGTACTAATAACTATATGTTGATTATAATTAGTTTAATTTTCTTGAATTAAAGAATGTACATGAAATCTGTTTCCACTCAAAGGGCAAGGATTAATGTAATTACTATAGTAAAAGAGAATAATATGGAAGCAATTACTTCAACAAACAAAATGCATTACCTATAATAATCTTCTTTGGCGCCGCAACATCTACAATCAAGATTGTAAACAGAAATTTTAGTATATGAATAATTTCGCGCGTTATCTCACATGCAATACACAAGTAATTAATTTTATTATTTTTTTGAAATCAATTAATTATAAAACTATTTACTAACAATAAATAAACATTTATTACTTGTTACTAATAGAATACTATTTTTAATTGAGACTTTAAATACTTTTATAGACAATTATTAATAAATTTTTTAATTGTGAATATAAATAAATGCTTTTACAATTCTTTAATACAAAATCCGATTTAAATGACCCTTCTTCAATTTTGCTAGAATAGTATTATTGATAGTAGGAATGTTTTCATTGGTTTTACGCTAATGCACAACAACCTCTAAATAAAAAATAGAATAAACCAAACTAAATTGAGGATATATATATATATATAAGTTTTTAAATGGGGTGGTTAATGCCAAAGTCAAAGAGACTTATATATGCTTCATTCCCAAGAAATTTATTTTTTGGAAAGTCTCAGACTACAGACCTAGCATATATAAAATTATTTCTAAGGTGTTGGCAAATAGACTGAAGGAAGTTCTTCACCACACAATTTCACCTTTTCAGTTTGCATTCATACAGGGGCGGCAGATGTTGGATGCCGTTTTAATTGCAAATGAAGCAGTGGAGAACTACAAATGTAAAAAGAAACAGGGTGTGATCTTCAAAGCAGACTTTGCGAAAGCTTATGACTCCATTGATTGGGAGTTTCTGGACTTTGTGTTACAACAGAAAGGCTTGGGTGTTCGTTGGAGATTGTGGATGAGGGGGTATTTGGAGTCCGCTAACTTCTCTGTTATGATTAATGATAAACCACGAGGAAAATTTTCTTTTCTCTTCACGATGTTGGTGGATGTTTTAAGCAGATTGATGATCAGGGCTGAGGATATGTCGGTTATCAGAGGATTTTCCATAGACAAAGACAAAATTGGGATATCTCATCTGCAATATGCAGATGATACATTATTCTTACTTCAGGGAGAGGAAAGGAATGTGTTGGCGGTTGTGGAGATTCTCCAACTTTTTTGTGCAATGTCGGGTCTAAAAGTAAATATGTCGAAGAGTCAAGTGATAGGCATTAACATGAGTGAGGTAGTGGTTGCGTCAGTGGCAAATATGATTGGTTGTTCTGTTGGGCATTGGCCC
Source organism: Paratinospora sagittata (assembly GCA_035771175.1). Classification (NCBI taxonomy): domain Eukaryota; kingdom Viridiplantae; phylum Streptophyta; class Magnoliopsida; order Ranunculales; family Menispermaceae; genus Paratinospora; species Paratinospora sagittata. The sequence continues at coordinate 4,101,918 of CM069592.1, read as the reverse complement.
ACATCCTATCTTGGCCTTTGCTAAGGTGGAAACCCTATTTCAATGAACTTTTGGCAACCGTGGTTGAAAAGATATCTAAGAGATTAGATAGTTGAAAATGGAGTTTCCTGTCAAAAGGGGGGAGGTTGGCGTTGATTTGGTCCGTTCTTTCTACTCTCCCAACATTTTATATGTCCCTGTTCAAAGTTCCGATAGGGGTGGCATAGGACATTGAAAAGAAATTCAAGTCATTTCAATGGAAAGGGGTTGACAAAGAAAATAATTGCCATCTATTGAACTGAAAAGTTGTCCAGATGTTGGTGTGCAAAAGCGGGCTTGGGATTGGAAATGTAGTTAAAAGAAATGAAGCTCTTGCTGCAAAGTGGTGGTGGAGGTTGTCACAGGATAACGACTCTCTGTGGGCTAAGGTGCTTAGAAGCATCCATGGAAGATCTGGCGTAAGTTGGGACATTGGTTCACATCCTTCATCTACTTTTAGAAGCCCATGAAAATTTATCTCGTCCCTTTTTCCTAGCATTTCACCTCATATTGCCCCATCGTTAGGAAATGGCCTAAACTTTAGATTTTGGGAAAATAAGTGGATTGGAGACTATACACTTGCTTCACGTTTACCTCGTCTTTATCAATTATCTTCGTCCCATCACCTCCCTGTTGCCCACTTTATCAACTTAGGAGATAGTTTAACCCAGCCCACAATCTGGAATTTTCACTTCTTTCATCAGGTTTCGCTTAAAGCACAAGCTCCCATTGATGAACTTCTAGCATTACTATCCAATGTCCGACTGTCCTAAGGGGCTGACCATTTCAGGTGGCTCCCTTTAACTTCTGGCAAGTTTAGCTGCAAATCATTCTTTGAAATTTTAGTAGATGACCCCCCCCACCCCCCGCCCCTATTTGTTTATTCCTTTACTTTGGCCCGCTCATGTTCCATGGAAGGTCAATTTTGTTGGGTGGACATTACTTAATAGAAAGCTCAACACGACACTTAATAGAAAGCTCAACACGGCTGAGGTGTTGCAAAAGAGGTTTCCATATCGGTTATTTTCACCACATTGTTGTATACTATGTTTGAATGGTGAAGAAACTAATGATCATCTTTTTGGGTGTTGTGATTGGATCTCATTTATTTGGAGGATGTGGGGTGTAGTTTGTGATGATTGCTTTTAGGCCCCATCTTCATTTGAAAATGGAACCAGTGCTCCTCATTTTTCCATTCAATCCTCCAAGATGATGGATGTGGGGAGAATCATGATTTTGGTGTCTTGTTGGGGTATTTGGCTAGAAAGGAATGGACATATATTCCAAAATGAAGCGAAAGACAAATGGAGATTGTGGGAGGAAATCTTAATGCTTGCTGCGTATTGGGTGGTTGCGTCCAAACACGCAAATGATTACTCTGTTTTGGACTGATTTAGAAATTGGGGTTCTTGCATGATGTAACTTTTTTTTTTTGCTTCGTAATTTTCCTTATACAATCAATACAAATACATATTGTTTCTGTGTCAAAAAAAAAAAAAAATCCTAACAGGTGGATTATGAGTTAAATCCTAAACTAAACCAAAACTTTGTTTTTTAAGATTTACAAACCAAACTGGAGTGATGTTTTTCTTTCTTTCTTTTTTTTCAATTTTTGGTAATTTAGGTGGTGTCTCTAGACCGGTTTATGTATATATAAACTAATCTACTTGGAATGAGCAGCATTACTATGGGGACATGGTGGCATGCCAATTAATAACATGTGAGTGGCTCTATAGTGGGCAAGACACAAGAGCTTCTCCCCTAGGTAAAGATCATGTCACCCTGCCTGTGCATTGAAGACAAGCTGAACTACTATAAAATTAAGCTAAACCAAATTGAAAAAAAAAATGTTTTGTTGGGATTTACCCATTTAAATTTTTCAATTTGGTTTCATAAAAATTCAGTTTAAATTAGGTAAAAACTCAACTTTAGCCATTATGTATTAGATAGAATTATTTAGACTTACAATCATTAATACCAGAAAATCAGATAAACTAAGCAATGTATTCAATAACACTTTATTTATTATTATTATTTTTTTTTTAGATAAGCGAGTATCGAGAACTTACGTTCTCCCTAATCTCTTTAGAGTACGACCACTAACACTCAAAGACATTATTAGCCAAGAAGTGGTGAGAGTTGCCTCAAATTCCAGAGTTTGAGGGTTGGTGTGTTTGTACCCAACCATTTTGGGTTATTCAATGACACATTTTTAAATATCTATCTTTTTCCTGATATGAATTTGAAAGGATATCCTAATTAGTTAGCTCTAAAACGAAACCGAATATATCAATTTATTGAACTTCTAAAATAAAGCTAAATCAATTTTGTAAAAAGCAAACCAAACTATAGATAAGTTCTTTTTTCTTTTTTCTTTTTTCAGTTTTACTTTGAAAAATAATAAGTATACATAAATTCAACATACAATTTTGGGACAAAACTTGTCAAATTATTCTCACTTTCTCATTTCTTTTCCTAAGTATTTCCATAGGTTATATACATGCTAAAGGAATAAAATCAGAACAAAATCTGTGCTATTTTCAACCTTCCTAAACTAACGCTAATCTATTACGGCTAACATTAATAGTCAACAATTATGGCTCACGCCAACACTCCCCCTCAAGTTGATGCATAGAGGTCTCGCATGCCCAACTTGTCGAGTGAGTTGTAGAGGTCCTTGCTCGATACAGCTTTTGTAAGGATATCCGCCAATTGATCTTCAGATTTCACAAATGGAAACCTAATTGTTTTTGCTTCAAGATTTTCCTTGATGAAGTGTCGATCTACCTCCACATGTTTAGTACGATCATGTTGAATGGGGTTATGAGAAATTGCAATTGCAGCTTTATTGTCACACAAAAGATCCATCTCAGAGTTATGAGCAAATCCAATTTCAGTAAGGAGCTTTCTTAGCCAGAGGAGTTCACAAAGACCTTTAGCCATTCCCCTAAACTCAGCTTCAGCACTTGACAAAGCTACCACTTTTTGCTTCTTGCTTCTCCAGGTTACAAGATTTCCTCCAACAAATGTAAAATATCCCGAGGTGGACTTTCTATCAGTGATATTACCTGCCCAATCTGCATCCGTATATCCATAAACCATCAACTGACTGTTATGTTTTGAGAACATAAGCCCCTTGCCTGGAGATGACTTCAAGTATCGAAGTATTCGAATCACTGCTTCCATGTGGCTTTTACTTGGATTATGCATAAACTGACTTACAACACTCACAGCGTATGCAATATCTGGACGAGTATGAGAGAGATAAATAAGTTTACCAACTAATCTTTGATATCTACCTTTATCTGTTGGTACTTGGTCTGGGTATTCTCCAAGTTTGTGATTTTGAACAATGGGGGTGTCTGCAGGTCTACACTCCAACATCCCTACTTCGGTTAGCAAGTCTAATATGTATTTTCGTTGAGAAAGAAATATACCTTGCTTAGACCTAGCAACTTCAATTCCCAAGAAATACTTGAGTCCTCCCAGATTCTTCATCTCAAATTCAATTGCTAATTGCTTTTGAAGTAGAGAGATTTCTTCTTCATCATCTCCTGTAATAATCATGTCATCTACATAGACTATCAGAGCCGTTACCTTGCCCAACTGATGTTTCAAGAACAAAGTGTGATCAGAGTTACTTTGGTGGAAGCCATATTTCTTCATTGCCAAACTAAGCCTTCCAAACCATGCTCGCGGTGATTGCTTCAATCCGTACAATGCTCGCTGCAATTTACACACCACTTCATTATCTGAAGAAGCTATATAACCTGGAGGGATATCCATATACACCTCTTCGTGGAGGTCACCGTTGAGAAAAGCATTTTTCACATCAAACTGATGCAAAGGCCAATCAAGATTTGCTGCAAGGGACAATAACACTCTAACGGTATTCAACTTGGCTACAGGAGAGAAAGTCTCCTGGTAATCAACCCCATATGTCTGCGTATATCCCTTCGCTACTAGTCTCGCTTTGTACCGCTCAATAGATCCATCCGTTTTGTGTTTAATGGAGAACACCCATTTGCATCCCACTGTCTGTTTTCCTTCAGGTAATGGAACGAGAGTCCATGTATCATTTTTTAGTAGTGCCTTCATTTCTTCCTCTATAGCTCGGGTCCATCTTGGATTTGCCAATGCCTCATGAACATTAGTAGGAATCTGACATGTGGAGAGTTCCTGTGCAAAATTCTTAAGAGGTTCAGATAGTTTCTCGGTGGATACATAGTTAGCAATCGGATACCTCGACCTTCTTTCTTCAATATCTGGAGAATATCTATTAGGTGGCTTGCCGCGATTATACCTAAGAGGTAAAACATATCCCACAGAATCATCTATGTCATTGATATGTAAGGGTGTAATAGTGGTACTTACCTCAGGATTATTCTCAGGAGAGGATTCGACTGGCACTTCAGAGGAAGGGGATATAGGTGCGGTTTCAGATGTTGCATGCTCTGCATTCAGAAATACCTCAATTTCACAGTTCACATCGCCTGAGGTATCATCCGGCCCATCATGCTCATGCGGCTTCTCATTCCGAGTCTGTTCCTCATGCTCATACGACCCCTCAAATGTGAACCAATCAAAATCATTTGGTGTCTCATGCTGGGACCAATTCAACTCTTCATTATGTATCTCCCCCTGAAGAGGATAAGGAGGTGTCGTAGATGGAAAAAACGTGTCACTTTCCAAAAATTGAACATCCATAGTCACATAGAGTTTGCGGGTAGTAGGATCGTAGCAACGGTACCCTTTTTGATGGATACCATAGCCCAAAAACACACACCGACGTGCACATGGATCAAGCTTACTGCGTTGATTTTTGTGGAGATACACGTAGGCGACACACCCAAAGATACGAGGAGGAAGCATCAGTGCCGTAGGTATGGACACATGACCGGAAAGAGATTGAAGGGGTGTTTTAAATGATAAAACCTTGGATGGCATTCGATTGAGAAGATGGACGGCAGTGGAGACGGCATCGGTCCAAAAACGTTTGGGCATATGGGCACCAAGAAGCAAAGCACGGGCAGTCTCCAGAATATGTCTATTCTTCCTTTCGGCGACACCGTTCTGTTGGGGTGTTTGTGAGCATGAAGTTTCATGAATTAAACCATGGTGGGAAAAATAAGATTGAAGATCCTTATTAACATATTCACCACCATTATCAGAGCGGAGAACCTTCATGGTGGCACCGTACTGAGTAACAACCATAGCATGAAATGTTTTAAAAACACCGAGAACTTCATCTTTGTGTTTTAGCAAGTAGAGCCATGTCATACGGGTACAATCATCCACAAAAATAACAAACCAACGAAAGCCAGACATATTAGCAATGGGTGAGGGCCCCCATACATCAGAGTGAATTAATGCAAAGGGAGTGTCACTTTTATTCATGCTCAGTGGGTAAGTAGCGCGATGACTCTTAGCCAAAACACAAGTATCACACTTCAAGGCAGAAGGCTGCACATGCTTAAACAAATCAGGTAAAACATGCTTCAAATACGGAAAAGATGGGTGTCCCAAGCGTCGATGCCATAACCACAATGTTGTTTCTTTATTGTCATGCAGATTGTTCATGTGGTTGGCCTGGCCGATGTCATCCACATAATATAATCCCCCCTCTTAGTACCACGTCCAATTATCTCCTTGGTGAGAATATCCTGGATAAGACAAAAGTTCAGATAAATAAGTACAACACAGCCAAGGTCTGCAGTAAGCCGACTTATAGACAATAGTTTATGGGATAAAGACGGAACAAGTAAAGTATTGGATAAAATGAGGGATGGAGATAAAGTCACAGAGCCAGCTCCAGTGACTGGTGAGATAACACCATTGGCATTAGCGATGCTGGTGCGTTGTGGAAGAGAAGTTTGAGAGAAGTCTGAAGCAGCAAAAGTCATATGGTCCGTGGCCCCCGAGTCGAGAAGCCATGTCCCACAAGCCGCATTGTTATGGGAGGTAAAAAGAGCAAGACCAGAGATACCTGAGTTTAAGTTGGGAGGAGCATCCGTGGACATTTCAGCCGAGTGTATAAGAGAGAGATGAGGTTCTGCACTAGCAACAACAGTCGTGCCTGAACGTCCACTAGTGCCGGTGCCATCAGGACGCTTACGGGCTTGAAGATCATGCCACCAATCGGGGTACCCATGCAACTTAAAGCAGTTTTCACGTGTGTGTTTCTGGTTGCCACAATGAGAACATTTCTTTCCCTCAGTAGAATGTCGGTGCTTGACAGATTTACCATGGCCAGAGGTGTTTAACGAGAGAGCTTTTGACGCCAAGACAGCCCCCTGGGGCCCATCGGTGTCATGGGTAGTCATCACTTGTTGTCGAATAGCCTCTCGCCTAACATGCGCATAAGCTTGTTCAACCGTAGGAAATGGTTTTATCTGTAAAACGTCAGCACGAATATTGTCTAGCCGATCATCAAGACCATCCAGGAAAACATAAACACGGTCTTCTTGGATGATCCGATTATAGTGTTGAATATCAACAGAACATTCCATAGGATTCGGTCGGCGGAAATCAATTTCACGCCATAGGCCCTGCAACGCTGTATAATATTTTTCTAGCGAGCCCGCAGCTTGTTTCAGTCGACTCACACGACGTCGAAGATCATACACTTGCGATGTATCACTACCATCGAAGAAGGTAGTTGCAATAGTATCCCAAACCGCTTTTGCCGTAGGAAAGCGAATAAAATTGCCAATTAAAAACGGATCCATGGAAGTAATTAGCCAACCTTTAACAATAGCATTATCAGTGCGCCACTTGCGAAAGGAAGGATCAGTCGATGGCGGCTGGGGAAAGTCGCCGTTAATGTACCCCAGTTTGTCCTTGCCCGAGATATACATCTCAACAACCTGAGACCACAGTGCATAATTGGAACCGTCCAACTTAATGCCGATCTGAGCAGCAGATGTTTCAGTGGTGATGGTCGGGGCCCGAGCGTTATTCAAAACTTCAGTCATCCTTGTAGTTAATTCAAGGATAGGATCAGAGATATTTGACGTGTTGCCAGGAGTGTTCTGGTCATCAGAGTCCGCCATGGGAGGAAAGGTAGGGTGCAATACTCGAATCTGTGATTTTACGGAGATGCAGTAAGATTATATTATTGTGCAGGATCTTAAAATATATATATATATAGATATTGAGCAGGATCTTAAAATATATATACATATATTTTTTCTTTTCTTTTTCTTTTTCTTTTCTTTTCTTTTCTTTTTTTTTTTTTTTTTTTTTTTTTAAACAAACTAGCGTATCATATGTTGTTTCATTTCAAAGACAGCCACTTCTTTCTTCCAAAAAAAAATCGAAGCCCTCTTCCTCAAGGTTCCATCGCCGGTGGTTTGTTCTGTTTCTGAAGTCGCCGTTTCCGGCGAAGAGATCTCCGGCAGCCTCTCGCCTCCGGTCCTTTCCGGCGAGTCTCCGACGCTCTGGTCGTCGTCCTTGAAATCTTCCAACAGCGATTAGCCTGTTTGAAATCGTGAGAATCGGTGCTAACTACATATATAGCACCAGTAATGGCGGAAGAGCAGAACATATCTACGGGAGGGGTGAAATGGTTCAGTCTTCAGAAGGGTTTCGGCTTCAAAACTCCCAACGATGACTCCGAAGAATTCGTCGTTCACCAGAGCTCCGTCAGATCCCAAGGCTTCCGATCCCTCTCCGAAGGCGAAGAGGTTGAAAACGCGGTCGACCACGCCGATGACGGCCGGAGAAAAAACCGTCGACGTCTCTGTCCCCGCCGGATCTCGTCTTTCCAGCGAGTGTTGGCTCCGCTCTTCTTCTTCTTCTTCAGCAGCAAAAAACAACTTTGATTAATCGATTAAGAAGCCTCGGATAGAACGAAATCGGCAACGGAAGTCAGAGCAACACCGGCGAGGAAAGACGCCGAGAGAATCGGCTCAATGGTTCGTAAACCCTCTGATACCATGTCAAATTATTCTCACTTTCTCATTTCTTTTCCTAAGTATTTCCATAGGTTATATACATGCTAAAGGAATAAAATCAGAACAAAATCTGTGCTATTTTCAACCTTCCTAAACTAACGCTAATCTATTACGGCTAACATTAATAGTCAACAATTATGGCTCACGCCAACAAAACTTTGTGGTGCATGTTAAGATGTCCTCAGTATTAATGCATTATGAATTTCTTAATTAATTATCATGTGCCAAAAGATTAGATAGGAGGATGACATTTTTCGACGAGAGCTTGGGTTTGAATCTCGGGTAAACTTTCATTTTCATGGCATGAGTGGGTGAGGCAGCCTTGATCAAGGCGAAGCCCTGCAGTGTGGCAAAAAAGAAAAAGAAAAAATTAAAAAAGGAAGATTAACTGGTACCTGACCGACAGTGCCAAGCATTACCGCAAAAACAGGTGGGTCGCTTCGAATTCAAGTCGAATCCGCATTGCCCACTAGAAATGCCACAATCCACGCAGCGTGAGAGGTCTGCTAGGTTATGCACTTCGAACCCATCTTTCAAAACATCTTTCAGAGTCAATTCTCGATTCTCCAGCCTCTCAGCAGCTGTTTCAGCAACTGGGACTACAATTCTCCATTTGCAGTACCTCATCATGTCGTTATCTTCAGGTAGATGTCGAAAATAGTAAGCGTTATTGCCACTGGGTGTGTTACAAGTAAATCGATTCTCGCGAAAGGCCTCATTAGCAGGGCCGTCGATACAGCCATAGAACAAGGTTAGATTTAAGGTTCCTGGAGTGTAATTAAAGAGATTTAGATCGATCGTGGAATTGACATAACTGGAAGGGCATGGATCATCCATGAAATCAGTTCTGGAAATCCTCATTATTTGGGCTATTTGATCGATTTTCAGAACTTGGTATTTCAAAGACAAAATCTCTATTTCAGCAACAATTCCATCGCGACACTCGAGCTGGTAACCGGGTGGGCCACAGTAATTGGCTCGGCTTCGTCCCCAGAAAGGATAACCAATACCACTGATATTTCCGCACAGGAACGTATTAGAGCAATTATAGTACTTATCGCCATAATAATCACCCAAAGCTAAAGCTTTATCTGTGAAGAGGGTGATCCAGAGGAGGAAAAAGAAGGAGAAGAAAAGGAAAAGCGAGTTGAAGTTTGATCGCATTTTCAAAATGAAAAACTGTGAGGATTGCAAGTGTTCGGTTCTCTGCATAATTAGGACCAGGAGCTGATGATAATTTAAGATCAGCTCACGAGAATACGTGGTTGAGAACGTTGAATATTAAAAAGCGAATGTCACTCTGTAATGGTCTCGCTGATGATAATTATCCCGTCAAAAGGCACGAATCTTCTTCCAAAAATCATATCTGCTAACTTCCACGCGCTTGCTAAGTTGAATTCGATTCACATTATGGAAAGTGCTAAGAGAGGTCCTAGTTCGAAATTGGACCCATGTGACCCTTGACTAATGTGAAAGGACCTTTTTTTTTCTTTTTTCTTTTTCTCTGTTGTGTGAAAGGATTTATATATGTGATAGCTTGGAACATTTTAGGTTTGGCTTGTACAAGTTTGAAAGAAACTGCTGCTGCTACAGCTGCAGCTGCTTCACCATCCACCAATGCCTTAAGATTGTTTGAGTTCTGATTTAATTAGTCCCAAATTGACTAAAATGAAAAGGGGGTGGATTGATCAAGGTGATTATAAATCCTGGAAAATATTCTTCACTACTATTATCTACCCTTGCATCAACATTAATTTTCTTTCTCCGTCCGATCACCCTCGCCTAACAAATAAGATAAAATAATATTTAGTGGGATAGTTTATGTGATAAGTAAGCTAGCACTTAATGTAACTTGCTATTCAAGCCAAGCAAGTAAGGGAGAAAAATGTGTGTGCTCTTTTTCATTTATTTTTCAAGAAGAGAAAAATCAGTGAGAGAGACCAAGAGTGAGAAAAAGAAAAGAAAGAAAAGAGAGAAGAAAAGGGAGAAGGAGAAGAAGAAGAAGAAAGAAATAGGGCTTCTGGGTTCCTTTTTTACAAAAGTCATTGGTGATGGCCTTCTTTAAATCTTCTTGTTCTCTAGTATGTTGAAGACAACGATTCAAGTTACGTGTGCATCATTTTCATTCGTTAGTTCCTCACTTGTGGTGTCTTCTTTGTTGATAAAATTCAAACTTGTCTAGTTTGATGTTTTATGTGTTGCTTCCACCTATTTGGTGAGATATGATATTATTGTATGCCTCTAGTTTATCTAGATAAGACTATTGTAAACCCCATTAAGTTGATTAGTGAAAGTTTGCCGATTTCGGCAACCCGTGGTTTTTCCCTCATCTTGGAGGGTTTTCCACGTAAATCTTTGGTGTCTCTCATTTCTTGTTTATTGCTTTGATTATTGTGGTGCTAGTGGTATTTTTCACTTGCATAGTGCTTGTTGATTTGAACTTGGCTTAGCATACCCATTTGATTGCACAAAGAGGGAAAAGGTTGAGTCATTCCACTGCGACACTGTATTTGTATTTGGTGCATCAACCCGTTTTTTCCGAACAAGTGGTATCAAAGCCTTGTGGTTAACTAGTTGTGGGTAATTCTTGTGTTGATCAAATGGAAGAATCGAAGGAAACTAATTTCATGATTAGATTATCATCTTCTAATTATGCAATATGGAAATCTTGTATGGAAGATTATTTATGTTGTTATGATTTAGATCACACTATTTATGGTGATGTTGCCAAGGCGATGGATGTAAATGATGAAAAATGAAAGAGGCTCAACAAAAGAGCTTGTGCAAAAATAAAGCAATGGGTAGAAAATGATGCATACAACCATGTGGCAAATGAAACTAATGCTCCTACATTGTGGAATATTCTAAAGGATATGTATGAGTTAAATAATGCACAAAATCAAGCTTTCACTTTCCGAAAGCTTATGTTGATGAGATACAAGGATGGAGCACCTATGACACAACATTTGAATTATTTTCAAGGCTTGATTAATCAACTAGAGGCTATGAATATCAAACTTGATAATAGAATTCACTCTTATTTTATTGGGTTTTTTCCCAAATAGTTGGGAAACTATTGTTGTGTCACTTCCTAATTTTGCACCAAATGGTAAGCTCACATTAAAAATGGTGAGAGACAATTTGTTAGGTGAAGAAAATAGAAGGAAAGAGCAGGGATTTATTATACAACAACAGTCTCGGGCACTCATTACTGAGAAGTGAGGGAGAAGCAAAAGTAGAAATCCAAAGAGTCATGACAATGATGATAGGTCACGAGGAAAGTCCAAGTCAAGAAAGAAAATTACATGTTTTCATTGAGGCAAACCAGGGCACAAGAAATTTATGTGTAGAAAACTTAAGAGGGAGCAAAATAATGAAAAAGGTGAAGAAAAGAAAGAAGGAACTAATCATGTTGCAACTAAAACTGATGGTGATATTTGTATTTTCATTGAACAGGATGGTGTGAATCTCACATGTCAGCATTCTCATTGGGTTGTTGATTCTGGTGCTTCCTATCATGTCACTTCCCACTATGATTACTTCTCATCATATACCAGCGACCAGTTTGGTCATGTAAAAATGGGGAATGATGTTTGTTGATGCAAAATTAGATCAACACCAAATAATAGTGAAATGGAAATAGTAGAAAGAGACACCAAAATTTTACATGGTAAAACCCTCAATGTAAGGGAAACATCCACGGGCGATCTATAGAAAAATTCACTATAAAATGTAGATTACAAATTTTACACTTGTAGATTACTCAAATCTCGATGTTTGATCTTTCCAATCTGAGTTTGATCGTTTTGATCTAACTTCCTATGAAATGAAATTCGATCCCTTATTTATAGGAAAAGATTATGAATAAAATATTATCGAAAGGTTATTTGTCATTTGCTTTTCCGAAGGGTCATTTGTTTTATATGAAGCACGTGGGACTCGATATTTCGTTTTCTTTTATTTTGTCTTTACTTGGTTTGTCTTCGTGTGCAATCACGGGTATAATAGTTCTTTGTGTGCAATTATGGGTGTAATAGTTACCCCAAGGCTCTGACCAATGAATAGTTAGTTGGAGCCTCTTGTCTTTTTTTTTTCTTTTTTTTTCTGCCTTAGTGTGTTGCTGCATAGATTGCCGCGAATGTCGTAGTTGCCTTACGGCATGTTGGTGCAAGGCGCTTAAAACTCATAATCCTTGAGGTCAAAGGCATCTTATGTCGAAAGTTGATGTATAATAAGATCTTTTTATGTGTCTTACCTAGGAAGGGCACATAGTTGATATAGAACTGATTTCTGTAGTTGAATCCGCCAGTAGTAGTTTGTAGTAGTCTTTCAGTTAACTAGTTGTAGATTTTGTCACATGCTTTCCTTTAGTGATATCGTTGATATTGTTCGTTGGATTATCAAGTATTGAGGGTATCTGCAATTTAGTGCACAAGTAATTTTTTTAAATTAATAATTTAATGCACTTACTTGATTGGTTGATCTCGATTTAAGGTTGGCAGCATATGTTTTCTTACCCGCCTTCTCAACAACATCCTGCGAAAACCTAACTCGGCAGGCAGCAAGAGAAAACTCAAGACCACTGAGTTTAGCCCGTTTCGTCCTCGCCTCTGTGCTAAAGTCTGCAAAAGAAGGGAGCTGAGATGGATACCTCTTAGAAAACTCAGCAGAGGTACCCTGAAGTTCTGATAAAACACCTTTGGGCAAAGTCGATATAATGGAAAGATCGACAGAGGAAGAAGAACCTGCCACATTCTCCTGATGAGCCCTCAACGTGGCTTCAGCAAATTGCTTCTCAGAATCACCAAAGCCCATGTTAAGTTGCGACATCTCTCAGCAAAACTTCCTTTGGAAAACGAACCCTCGACAGAACTCTTCTTGGCAAATCACTTATTTACCTCCTTCATCTCCAACTATCAAGAAGGAAATATATTGATAAGAGGCTCCGACCAGCAATTCATTGATCAGAGTCTAGTGGGTAACTGTTACGCCCGTGAGCCAACACAAGCAAACAACACCCGTGAGCCAACACAAGCAAACAACGTTCGTGGCCAACAAACATTATTCAATTTGTGATAATAAATAATAAAATATTATAAAAAATAATATTTTATTCATAATTTTCAACTATAAATATGGGCTCAAGAGAGATAGAGTCTTATTGTTCTCTCCTTAAAAGTAAAGAGAGAGATATAATCTCCAGTTTATAGTGAAGATTCTACATTCTGTCCGTGGACGTGGGTCTCAGAACTGAACCATGTAAATCTTTTGTTTTTCTACTTTTTATTGTTAATTCCTCAATTTTACTATTTAGTAGTGCAATATTGTATACGTTCCCAAAGAAGTGGTGTCAGAATCTCTGAAAAATTCTTAGTATGCACTATGGTTGCGGTCTTAGCTGATCTTCCACATCAAAAAGGTTTTTTTCGAGGCACAACACTATTCATATATACGTCACTATTCTAGTATATGATATTATTCACATATATTGTACTATTCACAAGAAATAGCAAGAATCAGCGTATATCAACTATTCACGCATATCACTGTTCATCTGTGTACCATGTCAAGGAATCAACACATTATACCGTTACTCTGCTGAACCAACAATCAATCTAGTTTTCTAGATTCAGTATTGTCTTTAGTAACTTTAAATAGTGAACGGAAGACATCTTGCTGCTTCAGAAGACTTGGTATTTAAGCGGGTCCATTGTGATCCCACCTTTCAGCCTGGGAACTAGACTGGTTGGCTTTATTGAAAATTGTTCATTCAGTAAAGGTAAATGTTAGATGTCCAAATGAGGCACACAGACAAAAACACCGCAAGCCAGTAAACAATTTTGCAGGTTCCAGCTCCGCACGTCCCCTCCAACTTATTACTATTTGGTGTTGGTCAAATCTTGCATTAACAATGTTGAATGTAAAATTGTTGGCATGGGGGATGTTTGGGTAAACACTGATGTTGGGTATAAGTTGCTTATGAAAAATGTGAGACATGTTCCTGATATTCGTCTTAATTTGATATCTATTGGTGCATTTGATGATGAAGGCTACTCCAATCTATTTAGTGAAGGAAAATGGCAGCTCACTAGAAAATCTTTGGTGGTGGCAATAGGAAAGAAATTCAGCTCTCTTTATATGGCTCATGCTACACCTTTCAGAGGAGAAGTAAATGTTGTTGATGACTCCTCCACAGAACTTTGACATATGAGACTTGGTCACTTTAGTGAAAATGGTATGCGGATTCTTGCCAAGAAATAGGTTCTTCCTAGCATGGAAGGTATTGATCAATCAAAGCCATGTATTCATTGTTTAAATGGTAAACAAAGTAGAGTTGCATCCAAAAGATTTTCTCCCAAGAGATCATCTAGTGTGTTAGATTTGATTCATATTGATGTTTGCTCTATGGATACTAAGTCATGGTGGTGCTCAGTGTTATGTGACCTTTATTGATTATCATTCTAGAAAAGTGTGGGCTTATCAGTTGAAAACCAAATACCAGGTGTTGGACTACTTCAAAATCTTTCATGTTGCTGTTGAAATATAAACTGGAAGAAAACTGAAGTGCGTTCGTGCAGATAATGGTGGAGAGTACAGAGGTCCATCTGAGGAGTATTGTAAAGCTCATGGGATCAAGCTTGAGAAGACAGGGCCAAAAACGCCATAGCATAATGGAGCTGTAGAGAAGATGAACCGTATAATTCTTAATAGAATTAGATGTATGTTTTCTCATGCAAAGTTGTCAAAGTCCTTTTGGGCAGAAGCAATGAGGACTATTGTGGACTTGATTAATCTTTCTCCTTCAATCCACTTGATAGTGAGGTGCCAGATAAAGTATGGAAAGGGAAAGATGTCTCTTATAGTTATTTGAAAGTTTTTGGTTGCAGAACATTTGTAGATGTTCTTAGAGATGAGAGATCCAAGCTTGACAACAAGAGCAAGTAGTGTTTCTTCTTAGGTTATGGTCATGAAGAATTTGGCTACAAGTTGTGGGATCCAGTTGACAGGAAAATTATCAAAAGTAAAAAAATGCGGTTTTCTTTGAAGACCAAACTATTGAAGACTTTGACAAGCCAGTAATGCAAAAGCCTGTGAATGATGAGATAATTCCAGATCCTCTTCCACCACCCCAGTGCATGTTGATGATACAGGAGATGTTCAAGGAGATTATTATGATGTTAATCATGCTTCTCAAGTTGTTCAAGAGCTCACAGAGGGTAATGATGTAGATGAACAAGTTGATGATGATTCAACATAACAAACAGTTGAACCTCAATTGAGAAGATCAACCAATAAAAGACAACCTTCCATAGTGTATCCGGTCTATGAGCATGTGATGATCACTGATGGGGGAGAGCCAGAGATTTACCAGGAGGTTATGTCACATGAGAAGAAGTAAGAGTGATTAAAAACCATGCAGGATGAGATGAAATCATTGCACGAGAATCACACTTATGATCTGGTGAATCTACCTAAGGGTAAGAGAGCTTTGATGAACAAGTGGGTGTTCAGATTGAAGACTGAAGACTGAAGAAAATAGCTCACAGGCAAGGTACAAAGCAAGGTTAGTTGTGAAGGGCTTCAATCAGAAAAGGGTATTGACTTTGAAGAAATATTCTCACCTGTTGTGAAGATGTCATCTATTCGAGTTGGTTTAGGATTGGCTACTAGTTTGAATCTAGAGATTGAACAACTTGATGTGAAAACTGCATTTCTTCATGGTGACTTAGAAGAGGAGATCTATATGGAACAACCTAAGGGTTTTCAAGCCAAAGGTAAAGAGAATCTTGTGTGCAAGTTGAGAAAGAGTTTGTATGAACGCAAGCAGGCACCTAGACAATGGTTTAGAAAGTTTGACCAGTTTATGGAGACATCTGGGTGTGGTAAAACTTCTGCTGACCATTGTGTATTCATGAAGAAATTCTCTGATGATAATTTTATCATTCTCTTGCTTTATGTGGATGACACGTTGATTGTTGGTCATGAAATTGGCAAGATTGAGAAGTTGAAGAAAGATCTCAGTAAATCCTTTGCTATGAAGGATTTGGGGCTAGCTAAGCAAATCTTTGGCATAAAGATTGTTCGTGACAGAAAGAACAATAAACTTTGGTTATCTCAGGAGAAGTACATTGAGAAAGTATTGGAGCAGTTCAATATGAGTAAGACAAAGTCAGTTGCATCTCTACTTGCAGGGCACTTCAAGCTTAGTTGTCAGCAATGTCCTACAAGTAAGAAAGAGAAGGAAGAAATGAAGAATGTGCCTTATGCATCTGTAGTTGGTAGTTTGATGTATGTTATGGAATGCACAAGGCCAGATATTGCTCATGCAGTTGGTATGGTCAAGCAGTTCCTTTACAATCTAGGAAAGGAACATTGGGCTCAGAAAAATGGATTCTCAAATATCTTAGAGGTACTTCCAGATTATGTTTATGTTTTGCCACTGACAAACTGATGTTAAATGGTTTCACAGATGCAAACATGACAGGTGATGTTGACTCCAGGAAGTCTACTTCAGGGTACTTGATTACATATGTAGGGGGAACAATATCATGTCAATCAAAACTACAGAAGTGTGTTGCATTGTCTACTACTGAAGCTGGGTACATTGCAATCACTGAAGGCTACAAAGAGGTCTTGTGGATGAAGAAGTTCTTACAAGAATTTAGTCAAGAACAAGAAAAGCTTGTCCTCCAATGTGACAGCCAAAGTGTTATTCATCTCAGTAAGAACTCTACTTTTCATCCTCGTTCTAAGCATATTGATGTTAGATACCATTGGATTCGAGATGTGTTAGAGATGAAGTTGTTGCAGACTGAAAAAATCCATACTGATGATAATGGCTCAGATATGATGACCAAGGCATTGTCTAAGGAAAAGCTTGCGGCTTGCAGGAAGTTCTGTAGGTATAGGGGAGCCCTCATTCATGTGAGAGTGATGGGGGAGATTTGTTAGGTTCACCCTCACCTAACAACTAAGATAATAATATTTAGTGGGGTAGCTTGTGTGATAAGTAAGCTAACATTTAATGTCGCATTAAATGTAACTTGCTATACAAGCCAAGCAAGTAAGAGAGAAAAGTGTGTGTATGCTCTTTTTCATTTATTTTTCAAGAAGAGAAAAATCAATGAGAGAGACCGAGAGTGAGAAAAAGAAAAGAGAGAAGAAAAGGGAGAAGAAGAAGAAAATAGGGCTTTTGGGTTCCTTCTTTGCAAAAGTTAATGGTGATGGCCTTCTCCAAATCTTCTTGTCCTCTAGTATGTTGAAGACGACGATTCAAGCTACGTGTGCATTGGCTTCATTCGTTAGTTCCTCACTTTTGGTGTCGTCTTTGTTGGTAAAATCCAAACTTGTCTAGTTTGATGTTTTATGTGTTGCTTCCACCTATTTGGTGAGATTTCATATTGTTGCATATCTCTAATTTATCTAGAGAAGACTATTATAAACCCCATTAAGTTGATTAGTAAAAGTTTGCCAATTTTGGCTACCCGTGGTTTTTCCCTCATCTTGGAGGGTTTTCCATGTAAATCTTTGGTGTCTCTCATTTCTTGTTTATTACTTTGATTATTGTGGTGTTGGTGGTATTTTTCACTTGCATAGTGCTTGTTGATTTGAACTTGGCTTGGCATACCCATTTGATTGCACAAAAAGGGAAAAAAGTTGAGTCATTCCATTACAACATTGTATTTGTATTTGGTGCATCAACCTATTTTTTCCAAACATCAAGCACCATCATTAATCCATATATAGCTATATACATCTAACTTATGCGAAACTACTCCAAAATATCTAGATACCAATTCGGGTGCAATGAACCCTATAGTACCTCTAGCACCTCTCCAAGATACAACACTCTCTTTTTTTTTCGGAGAGATAACAATCAGATATATTAATTAAGGCAAACAAAATACAAAGAAAATGAGCACCAGAGGTGCACAAAATAGCCAACGATAATAAGAACCACCACAGCTAAGCAACACTCCCCCAACACAAACCCAAGTAAACAAAAGCTTGTCAGACTCATACAGCCATTACAGCAAAACTACAACATGCATTCCCCCCAATTCTTACTTCATTGATTAAGTGAAAAACCACCATTGAGTTTGAACACCATGACCCAAGAGCTTGTCAAAATGGCATCATCATTTCACAAAACATCCACAGTCTTAGACTCATCATCAAAGATCCTCCTGTTCCGCTCCATCCAAATTGTCCATAACATTGCGAGATTGGTGGAAAGCATTATAGTAATTTGCTTTCCACTTAGGCCTTGAATATGAGAAACTGTCAAGCACTCCTCCAAAGTGGTTGGGACATAGAATCTCTCCCCAATAATTGCACGCCACTCATTCCAAAGCCTTACCGAAAAGGAACATCCAAAGAAGAGATGAATAGGGTTATCAGCAATATTAAAACAAAAAAAAAGCAATGAGGGCTCAATGAAAAGAACGGTAGACGTTTTTGAAGTTCATCAATCATGTTCAACTTCTTGTGGGCCATAATCCACCCAAACATTTTAACCTTAGATGGTACATGAGCACTCCAAATAAAAGAATTCAACGAAAATAAGGGAAAAGAAGGGTTATCAACAAGGACATGGAAGAAAGATTTACAGGTAAAATGACCCAAGTGATGAAGAGACCAAGTAAATCTATCTGGGCTTAAGGTCATCCTAACCTGACTCGACATGGAAAGTAAGGCATCCAATTCCACTTGCTGCCCCATAGTTGGGTTCGTAGAGAGGGGAATGTTCCAATGAATATGTTATAATTGGGATGGGTTACAAATAAAGTTGGTAATGGGTTGGTTTGGAGTAGGGGAGTTGTGATAAAGCCTAGGAAGGCCAATGGGGTTTGAGTAAGCCAACAGTCTTCTCAGAACTTGAAAAAAGCCTCGTCACCCACAATTGCTTGGAGATTGGGGGGGGAAAAAGTGGTAACAAAGAGCTTACAAACTTCCAAGGACTTCAAAATGAATAATAAGTGGAAGGCGTTCTTCTCCTACAAAAATCAATGTTCCCATATTTACTGGTGACAACTTTTGTAACACCCCGTAATGTTAATTAAATACATACGTTGAAGTATGCGTATATCGAGATGTATAATACACGTATAAGTACATTTAAAGTTATGTATACATGTGTCAAATGAACTTGAAAATGTCAAAAGTGAGTCCAAAATGTGATTTTAAATAATTCATCATGTGGATTGAGTGTATAGAAGAAGAATAATGGATTTAACAAAAATAAAAGACACATTAAATTTATTGTTCATAAGCGGGTACTGTTGCGAGAACAGGACCATGAATAGTACTCACATGAAAACAAAGTAAAAAAAAAACGAAATGAATTGAACTTGCAAGAAGCAGAGAGAAAACGAACGAAAAGGAAAGAACGGGCAGAGAGAAGAAGGAGAAGAAGAAAAAGGGGAAACTCGGGATTCGCGCGAAATCAGGACTTGCGGTAAGTGATTTTCATTCTATTTCTTCGCGAAATTACTATCTAAGCTAGATGTAACGATTCTAGCGGAGTAATTTTTACTGTAGAAGCCGTTTTACGGCATTTTCAAAAATTGAGGTTTTGACCCAACGTGAATGAAAATCCGCTAAGAAGGTTGGAAAACACTCCCTAGACTGTCGGGACCCCGAATATGTGGTTAGATTGAATTTATGTGTTCATTTGGAACTTTTATGGCTGTTGGAAGTTAGAGTGTAGATTGGAGACCATTCCCAATGAAACTCCAGTTTAAGGCTATAGAATCGAAGAGAACTGAATTCCGGACGTTTCGATGTTAAGAACATGATTTGTGGATATGACATATGTTTTCATATGTATTTTCATGATGAAATAACCCCATCTTAGCTACTGAACCAGCTAGAAAATTTGAGTGTAGTCATAGTGTTTTGGTGAGTTGAAATGGTGATTCTCATGCTAATCTATGATTCATTTCAGTGTTTAAATTGAGAGTTCAAGTGCATGGATAAATACTCTTGAGGAAGCAATTGTTGCTCGGATATATTGGCTTAGAAACCCCGTGTAACCACTGTGAGTATAATTTTCTTGATTTGGTTCTTGTATGGCATTGCACGTATATAAAATGTTTGATTGTATGCATGTTATATTTATATATAATGCATTGAGTTTTATGGATCATGCAAACTGATTTTAGCAATTGGAGTTTGTAATGATGTCATTTCGTTAGGAATTAGACCCGGATGAGGTTTTGCGAGTCCTCATTGTCAGTAGGCCTGTCTTAACAAGGGTTGCGATCCTTGAAATGACTGTGAATTGGGTAATGAGAGGCTGTGGCTACCTTGTACGACCATACAAGGGTTAAACCCGCTCTCTTGCCTTGAAGGAAGGAGATGGTAAAATATTTATGAATGAGCAATGTTGTGAGCACGTATATTATTTTGATGAATGGTGCATATTTGCTTTTCAAATGTTTTAAATCGATTTGATATGCCATGTTTCCTAAAATGCATGTGATTGTCATGTCAAGAACTATATTCACTGAGTTGTTGTTTGCTCACTCCATTTCCTCCAATATTTCAAGTATTGAGTCGAAGGGAAAAGGAAAAATTTGTGAGTGATAATCACGTGAGCCTTCGTCTGGTATGTGTATGTATGCTTGGAGGAAATAGGTTATATGTTTGTTATTTTGATATGTATAATTATCACATACTATAGATATACTATCACCTAGATGGGTTGAGTGGTAATATTATATAATGCTTAGGATGATGGGATGAGATGAGCATAGATATTTAGCAGGAGCATGAATGGAATGAATGTGAGTGAAATGATCATCTATATATATATATATATATATTTGATTTGATTTGATTTGATTTGTGGTATAGTGGAAATTTTTGTGAATGTTCGTTAAGGCTGACAGTGTATTGTATACTATATATGAGTATGTATAGTGTATAATACATTGTACCGGTCATGACGTCAGACTACGTCAGGGGCTTCGTGACAACTTTGGCGCAGAACGAATTATTCTCCTTGTAGAATCTCCAAACCCACTTAGCATAGAGAGCTTTATTCCTTAATAGAACATTCTCAATACTCAACCCACCTTTATCCAACGGCATCTTGACCTTCTTCCAATTAATCAAATGCATGCCACCACTATTGTCATCCCCTTTCCAGATAAAGGTTTTCATCAATCTCTCAATCACCTTAGCAATAGCAGTAGGCATTCTGAAAAGTGACATAAAGTACGTTGGAATGGAAGACAACACAGAGTTGATAAGAGTTAACCTTCCACCCCTCGAAAGAAAACAATGTTTCCACCCATCAAGTTTGTGAGAGATTTTAGCAATTACCGGGTCCCAAAAGTTGTGGCTAAGAGGATTTCCCCCTAAAGGCATACCAAGATAGCTAACCGGCCAAACACCAACGAAACACCCAATCTTCTCAGCCATTCTTTCTAACACACCATGGCCCATGTTAATACCAGACAACATGCTCTTCCCCAAATTAAGCTTAAGACCAGATAGGAAACAAAAACACTAAAGCAAGGAAATGACATTCTCAACGTTACTTACATCACCGTTAAGAAGAAGCAGTGTATCATCCGCAAACATTAGGTGAGACGCCACAACACGATCATTTCCAACTAAGAGACCATGAATGGAGGATGACATGCATGCCTTAGACGTCATTCAGGCAAACACATCTGCCACCAGGGTAAAAAGGAATGGGAAAATGGGATCTCCTTGCCTAAGACCCTGTTGAGCTAAAAATTTCTTGGTAGGCTTCCCATTGATAATGATAGAGTATGATACTGATGTTAAATATCCTGAAATCCACCTCCTCCATCTACCACCAAATATTTTCTCTCCAACACATAATCAAGAAACCCCCACTCCACGGAGTCATATGTTTTTCAAAATCAGCTTTGAAAATCACTCCACACCGTTTGCGAAATCTAACCTCCTCAACAGCCTCACTGGCGACAAGGATGGCATCGAGAATCTGGCGGTCATGGACAAAAGTAAACTAAGAGTCCTCAACAGTGTTATGCAGTAAAGTCTGAAGACGGATGGAAAGTGTTTTTGAGATAATTTTGTACAAGCTTGTAACTAAGTTTATGGGCCTATAGGCTTTTGGGTGCCAAGAATCATTCCTTTTTGGAATAAGACAAATAAATGTCTCATTTGTTTTCACATTAACCACACCGTTATGATGAAACTCATGCATAACTCTCATAGCATCGCCCTTTACTACCTCCCAAAAGTTGTGAAAGAAAGCCATAGTGAAACCATCAGGCCCCAGAGTTTTGTTGTCATTGCAACTGAACACTACTTTTCTTACTTTCCCTTCCTCAAACGGTCTTTCCAACCACTATGCTTCCCCGTCCCCAATAGGGCTCCACTCAATGCCTTCAATTTTCCAACATTCACTCCATCGATACTTGTAGGCATCCGAGAAATAATGGATAAAAGTCTCAATAACGTCAACCTCCTTCGTCACCCAAGAGCCATCGTCAATCTCAACCTTAGAAATGAAACACTTAGCTCTTCTATTACTAAGGATTCGATGAAAAAAGTTAGAATTCGCATCACCATCCTTAAGCCATTGTATTTTAGCTTTTTGCCCTGCCATTCTAGCTTTTTTCATGCACACATCAGCAAATTCAGTCTTCGCTTTTATTCTAAGAGCAACCATGTCACTAGTGAGTTCATTATGACTTTCTAAGAAATCCAGACAACCAATGAGCTCATCTAAATCTTTCTTTTTAGAAGAAATCAGGCCAAACACCTCCTTGTTCCACTCTTTTATGACTTTTTTTTTATCTCGGCCAATTTGATCATAAATTTGTGACCCTCATGCCTATATGAAAAAGCCTCAGACCACCAACATTGAACCAAACCTAGGAAATTAGGATAATCAAGTCATGCATTTTCAAAATGGA
The DNA here is from genome assembly GCA_035771175.1 of Paratinospora sagittata. Lineage (NCBI taxonomy): Eukaryota > Viridiplantae > Streptophyta > Magnoliopsida > Ranunculales > Menispermaceae > Paratinospora > Paratinospora sagittata. The sequence continues at coordinate 4,079,024 of CM069592.1, read as the reverse complement.
AAGGAGTAGGCCCTCACCGCGTATGAGTAGAGTCAAGAGTAATAGGGCATTGTTCAAAAACCACTCTAGAGAAAGCCTCTGTTTTGCAGAGGGGAAACAACCTCTCTTAAGCCGAAGTGAAAAGGAATCGATCCAATCTGCAACAAATTGGTACTTCACGAAAATTCGACCAAGTCACCCTAGCGTTCAAGAGAGGTGGATCTCTTACGTTCAACTTATTAATCAGTAAGTCAAACATGTGCATGCTAGCGTGACTCGTTGGCTATTAAATTTCTCCCCAAGATGCCTCACCGTATAGAAACCCCCTCCCAAACACCAAATGTCACCACAAAGAACACTGAGACCATAAAGCTCGTCCCAAAACCAGCCTCGTTCACCATAACTCGATGGCCCATAGATCCCCGACAACCACCAAAACTTATCCACATTGCTTTTAACCTGAATAGAAACAGAGTAGTCTCCAATCAAGTTCTCAACCACATCCACAGATCTTGTATCCCAGGAAACAGCCACCCCACCTGCATGACCAACTGTCGGAAGCACAACCCACTTCTTAAATCTTGCACCCCACAGCTGAGCCATATCTCTACGATCAACAATTTTTTTTTAATTTCTTGAAAAATGACAATATCCGGCTTGGCCATTCCCAACATCCCCTTTATGATGCATCTCTTTCTACTGGACCTGCATCCTCGAATGTTCCATGAGAGTATCTTCATTTCCTAACATCAGTAACCCTTCGAGAAGCTTTAAGATTGATCGCAATATCCTTCAAAGTCAGTTCCCCATCAGAAGGCACCTCCGTCACTCTCCTCTTTGACGTTTTCTTTCTAACAAAGATATTAGAACTTGCAAGAATATCAGCAAAAGGATCGATATCATGCAATAGGGGTCTCGACAGTTCGGTTTGGATCGGTTTAATGCTCAAACCTAAACCAAACCAAATATAATCAGTTTCGGTTTGGTTTAGCTTAATCGGTTTATTTCGAATTATCAAGCCAAACCAAACCGAACCTAACATAATCGGTTTGGTTCGGTTTGGGTTGATTGGTTTGAAGTTTTATATGTATGTACATTAAATAAATTAAAATAATCAATTATATATGTATATATATAAGGTAATTTAAACTTTTTAATGCATATTTAAAAAACTTGAAAACTATTTTTACTATATAAAGATGATTATATAATTTTTTAATGAGAATGTTTATATCATAAAAGAATCATAAACATTAAAAATAAATATTAATAGTTTTAATTTTAGAATCGGTTCGGTTCGGTTTAAATCAGTTTTTAACGTTTTGAACCGCAATCTGAACCAAACCTATCAGTTTATACTTTTCCCAAACCTAAACCAAACCGAACTTATTAAAAAACCAAACCGAACTTATTAAAAAATCAAACCAAACACATAGGTTCGGTTCAGTTCGGTTTTGCGGTTTGAACCAATCCATTGACACCCTATCATTTAGAACCTTATCTTCACCTTCCACCTCGACACAAAATAACTTGACACCATTCACACTATCACCATTTCCAGATTCATTGTTAGGAACTTGCTTTATCAAGTCCGACATTACTGTGACACCCTCCGGGAGGGACAACATTCATGGGCATAAGCTTCTCACTTATGCAAACATGGGAACATTGATTGCCACTTTCGATAAGGGGGAGTGTATGGGTACCGATGACAAGATCATGATGCTTAACAGTTTTAGGAATTATAGATGTGGGAATAGAAATGTTAAAAGAGAGCTCAAAATTACTATCCTCAATAAAATGTAAAAGGCGTACCTGGGCACCATTATCCACTGTGCATCGATGATCAATATTGTCATTCAATGGCAAACTGATATCGTCCCCATCAGCACATACACCATCACGAGCAAGACCATCTTCGGAGTTGTTCTCAGAATCGCAATCGGAAAGACAATTCTTCCTAAGAACTTTCTAGCTTTCCCAAACAAAATCCGACCTCCCACACTCTACAGCTTCCACCAACTGTCTCCTCCTCTCAGATCGAAGGGACCTTCTAGATCTCGGTCTACTTATGGCACTACGCCCACCATTTTCCCCATCGCTATGGCATTCAAGCACTCTTTTTTTACTCTGAACTTTTGGATACGACTTCTAGTTAGCATCCTCCGATGAAAGGGAAATTACTCCTCTCCTAAAAACGACTCCTCCAACTATTGACGACTGATTTGTCTCTCCAGAGCTTCTTTTAGTTGCAAAGCACTGGTTGACCTTCATATCGGCCTTGACGTCAAAAGATCTACACAGCAGAGAATCAGAGACATGGCTAAAGAAGGCTAGGTCATCTGGTTCATCAATAACACCTTGGAAAACCTTAAGGAACTAAGCAAATCAAATGGAACTTCACCTCTCCCGCAAGCATTAGAGGAATCCCCAAACATTTTCATTGCTTCGCTAACCAAAGTCGCTGAAATGTGATGGAGTTGGGCGACATAAGTGAATGTTGGGTTAATAGGAAGACCCAACCCACCCTCAAAATGAAATGAATTAGGTTTAATTAACACAGGATGATAGCCCAGCCCACATGACCCAAAATGATGATTATTAACTTCAGTAATTGGGCCAAGGCAAGCAAGCCCATGCTCCAATCCTTGATGCATAGAAAGTTGAAAATTGGCACCATCTACCTTGTCAGGGGGCAAAACGCCACTACGCTTTTTATCAGAAAGCATAAACAACAGCATGGTCCTCGTAGAGGACACCCACAGGAACCATACTGGAGGAACCTTGCAGCATTTGTTGCCATCCTTTGCCCCACCTAGCCTGAATAGGTTTCATGAACCGTTGATTTTCCTCGATCAGGACGATTAGCATGGATTTGGGAACCTTGTTGTTTGCCCGCATCACCATTTTTTTCTAGCAGCATAACTCTGGTTCCAGCCAAGTTTCGGTAACCGTCCACCCGGAACAGCTTCACCCCCATTGTTACACTGCCCAAACTCACCGGAATTATGTCAGGGACAAAACCATTATCATCCCCTTTAACCTTGAGCTTCATATACCTAAGAAATGAAAGGTTATGAGTATCATCAGCAACATCAAGTAGCCCACCACACTTGTCACCAATCTCTTTGAAACAATCCTCTTTCCAGTATTCTAGGGGAACTCCGTCAACGCCAATCCTGCCGCTTCTACACCTAACTTACGCCAATCCAGCCGCTACTACACCTAACTTTCATGTTGCTCTGTTGAAGGGACTTGTGCCACTCAACTGAGCGAAAGTTTGTATTATGAACCGAGGACAACACTGCGTGTTTCTCATTGATGTCCTGGCACCAAAGTAGTGCACGATCATCTGATATCACACAAAAATTAGTCGGGCGTCTGATGGAGGTAGAAATGAGTTTCTCTGCTGTAGACCACCAAAGGGAAGAATTCACACGAAGAATCACAATAACAAAGTCCTAGATAATCTGAGCACCCCTATCAAGTTTGTTGCTCGTGGAGCCATGCTTGAACCCAGAAACATAATAAAACCAATCTTTAAAAACTAGCCATCCCATACTAGAACTGTCTTCTGGGATGAAAATGGCCCATGTCTTGGAGTTCTTGACTTTGGAAGCTTTCAGGAACCTACCTCGACTATTGCAAAGAACTTCCAAAATAACCACTTCATTCATGTTCCAGAGCTATTTTTTGAAACCCACTCCGTCCTTGTTAGCATGGTCAAGTGGATTCAAGATCCATTCAGCCGAAGCCGCCAGCACTTTTAGGGTAGAAAGTTCTCTATCCTCGATAGTTCCTTAATAGTAGTACACTGGCCATCTTGACTATGAACAACCTGGAAGCTTTTGTTTTCAGTCTTGAAGGTTGCAGAAATAGTGCTAAGGTTCTTGAAGTCAACCATCTTGGGGGATAGAGAAGCACAACAGGAGAACAGAGACGCTGAAAGGTAAGCTTATAGCAAGGGAGGGCTAGGAAGATGAGAGGGGCACAGGAAAACTATTACGATATGATTGTATCTTTTGAGAAATACTTTTCATTATTTTAGTCTTTGTATTTTGTAATATATAAACTTGGGTTGTGAATGAGAAAGGGAGAGAAAATTGGTAGAGTTTATTTTGACATGGTATCAGAGCCATCGTCCTTGATCCGCCACCATTGGAGGAATCATCGCATGATGCACCTTCCGATTCCATGATTTCTTCACAGAAATCACTTGGAGTAGGGTTTTTATGGTCTGAATCAGAAACAGGTGGTGACCCTCTTCTTCTTTCACCAAGAACGGCGCCGAGACCACCAGCACCGCAACAAGAACCGCGATCTGCTTCGTCGACACGACCGGAGTCCGTTCGATCGGACTGACGGAGAGCTTTGTCTTCGATTCGACGAACTCGGCCATCGACTCGACGAACTCGGTCATCGAATTCGGAACGGAGTTCTTGGTGATGGAGCTCGTGCTTGTCGTGAAGTTGAACGGCGTCGAAGAAGATTAAGAGAAAGTAAGATCTGGTGTTGGCGGAGGTGAAGAAGTGGTTGAGTGTTCGATCGTTGAGATGACGGTGAATAGTGATGGTGAAAAGCAACGGTGACCGGCGACGGTAACGGCAATGGTGAACAGTGACTATGAACGGGGAACAGTGACGGCGAACAATGACTATGAACGGTGAACAGTGACGATGGACGGTGAACGGTGACGGTGAACGGAAACCGGCGACCGGCTACCGGCTACCAGCGACCGGTGTGCAGCATGGTGAACAGCGCGCGCGTGGTGAACAGTGCGTGGTGCAGTGTGCGCGTGGTGCAGTGTGCAGAGTGGTGAACAAAGCGCGAGTGGTGCAATGTGCGCGTGGTGAACAGCTCGACGGTGAACGGCGTGCAGCGTGCAGCATTGGGAACAATGTTTTATGAATCGTGAACAGTGTTTTATGAACCGTGAACAGTGTTTTATGAACAGTGAACAGTGTTTTATGAACAGTGAGAAAGGTGCAATACTGCCCGGTGGGTTTTCTGGATGGAAACACGGCAGAAGTAAACCAAGAGGGGAGTGTCGTGTTGCCAGGAAGATTGAAGCTTGACAATGTGCTTTATGTCCCACAATTGACATACAATTTTATTTTTGTTACTCAATTAATCGATGAATCAAATTGTGTTGTATAATTCACTAATAATATTTGTGTTATACAGGACCAACCGACGAGGAAAGTGATTGGAGCGGGTGAAAGATTGGATAGACTTTATTTTTTTCGTGGTGTTCCTCAAGTGAAGTCTTGACAGTGGATGGTGATTCGTTGTTCGAGTTATGGCATCAACGAATGGGGCATCCGTCGGAGAAAATATTGAAGATGATTCCGGCTGTAAGTCATTCTTGTAGGACAAATAATAAATCTTGTGATGTGTGTCCACGTGCAAAGCAACCTAGATCTAGTTTTCCAATTAGTATGAATAAAGCTGGTAGGATTTTTGAACTTGCTCATTTGGATTTGTGGGGGCCTTACAAGGCTCGTTCTTCGTGTGGGGCTATCTATTTTTTGACAATAGTAAATGATTTTTCACGAGGAGTTTGGGTCTATTTACTTTGCAATATGGAAGTTGAATCTATGTTTCTTAATTGTGTTGCTATGGTTGAACGTCAATCTGAACAAGTGATAAAACGTGTGAGAAGTGACAATGGGGCCGAATTTAATTGTTTGCATGATTATTTTCAAAATAATGGGATTATTTTTTAGACTTCTTGTGTTGGGACTCCTCAACAAAATGGGAGAGTTGAGAGAAAGCATCAACACATTTTAAATGTGGCTAGAGCCCTAGGATTTCAAGGGAACTTACCAATCAAATTTTGGGGTGAATGTGTGTTGGCAGCGTGTCACTTGATTAATAGGACACCCTCTACTTTACTTAAGACTAAATCGCCATATGAAATGTTGTTTGGGAAAGTGCCTTCTTATGATGTTATTCGTGTATTTGGTTGTCTTTGCTATGCTCATAATCAACGACACAAAGATGATAAATTTGCAAGTAGGAGCCGTAAATGTATCTTTGTTGGCCATCCTTTTGGGAAGAAAGGTTGGAAATTGTATGATTTAGAAACACATTACTTTGTATCGAGGGATGTGAAGTTCTTTGAGAAAGAATTTCCTTTTGCGTCAAACCAACCAAGGAATGTGGTGACTCCTGTGCTGGCGAACAATGAGGATGGGGCATGGAGTGAGGATGAGGGTGCCGATGAGTGTGTTGCGTGCGTTGAGGGGGGGTTGTAACCAGCGTCCACCCTCGAGGGGGTCTGGTGCTGCGGTGCAGCCCAAGCAGCAGCCCGCACATGAGGATGTGTGTGATGAGGGGCTGGAGAATACGGTGGGGGAGCAAGGTGTGGAAGTTGACGGTGAGCTAGGGCGAGGAAAACGAATCAATACTCTTTCAACACGGTATCGTGATTTTGTTACTCATACTATACGGAAAATAAGTCCATCTGAGAATTCATCAGCTCCTTCCTCTTCCTCAGGTACGCCCTATCCTTTAACACATTTTGTGAATTGTGAACGTTTTTCTGTGAGACATAGGAGTTTTCTTGCAGCTGTGACAGCGGGACATGAGCCAAATCATTTTAAAGAAGCGATGAAAGACTCGGGATGGCGAGATGCGATGGGTAAGGAAATACAAGCCCTTGAAGATAATGAGACTTGGGTAATGGAGACTCTTCCACCCGGCAAGAAAGCACTAGGGAGCCAGAGGATATATAAAATTAAGTATAAGTCCGATGGCAGCATAAAGCGACTCAAAGCAAGACTTGTGATCTATGGCAATCATCAGGTGGAAGGAATTGACTATAATGAGACATTTGCTCTTGTGGCAAAAATGGTGACGGTTCGTATTTTTCTTGCAATTGCTGTTGTTAAAAATTGGGAGGTGTATCAAATGGATGTGCATAATGGTTTCCTTCACGGTGACTTAAGTGAGGAGGTTTATATGAAGGTTCTTCCAGGTTTCAAAAATACAAATCCTAACATGGTTTGCAGGTTGAAAAAGTCGTTGTATGGTCTGAAACAAGCTCCCCTATGTTGGTTTGTAAAACTGTCAACAGCGTTGAAGAATTATGGTTTTGTGCAATCCTATTCAGATTATTCCTTATTTGGGTTGTGCAGGGGAAGAACTCAGATCAACGTGTTAGTTTATGTTGATGACTTGATTATTACAGGAAATGATAAGGTTGCATTGACAACTTTTAAAGATTATCTTGGCAGGTACTTTCATATGAAGGATTTGAGAGTTTTGAAGTATTTATTAGGGCTATAGGTAGCCCGTAATGCAGAAGAAATTTTTCTTTGCCAAAGAAAATACACACTCGAGATAATTTCTGAAACGGGTTTATTGGGAGCCAAGCCTGCGGTATTTTTTTTGGAACAAAATCACAATTTGGCCCTTGCTAAGGGCGAATTATTTTGACAAAAACCTTGAAAGCCATGAACATCCAATTCAAATTATTCACTAGAAACACCGAATTTGCAACTAAAGCAACACATAATCATCCAAAAAAAAAAAAGCCCACATTGACGTACTCTTCTCCACATCTTTTCTTTGTTAACTGAAAATGCAGTATCAGTGCTCATAGATACAACACTCTCCTTTGCAAGACATAATTTAGAAAGCCCAAAATCTTCGGGCAGAAGTCTAGATCTAGAAGAATGTTATGAGGTTTGATGTCAAAATGTAATATTCTAGTGTTGCATCCACGATGCGATTACTCTAGTCAAGAGCTATGTTGTATCTTATGAGGACGTGCTTTATCATATATATACTTTGCATTCTGAATCTATTCATTTATTATACTGAATGTATCTTTGTATAAAATACACAAGTTCAGTAATTTAATTGTATTGACTAATTCTATCTAATATTTTTTTTCCTATTAAAGAAAGAAAGAACGCAAAGGATGTAGATAATATAAATGTCATAATTATTTGAGGTCCTGTCCCCATTTGTGGCCCCACAAAAAACTTGGTTGGTTTATGATGACTTTCAAGTTTCAACCCTACATTCATAATCAAACTTTCACCACCATCAACAAAAAAAAAAAAAAGAAAAAAAAACATTTTTTAACAAAACAATTCTCAACTCTTATCCTATTTCATTTTTTTTTTTTTGAAAGAGTAAACAAGTAATTACAACTTCGTCCACCCCGAGGCATCCCATTCCTTGAAAATAGACTAATATTCAACCAATAATATACACCACACCTCAGTAAACTTAACCCCAAATATCTCCTGACTATGTTTGATAATCTGTCCCACCGACATAATAAAGCATCTCGGCGTTAGCTTTTCCCAACTTGATGATAAATTACGGTAAGAATGCACTTTTGTGCAGTAAAGGCTTGAACCCGTGGCCGTTACTATGCCGAAATGTGGAGCAAAGCTACGCCTTGTTGGCTTTATCCTAATTCATCTTACAAGACCTTTCTTTTTTTCTTTTTTTTTTGGAAAGACATCTTACAAGAGCTTAAGAAAAAGGAAATATATAAATCAAGAGTCGTAGTCCATTTGGATTTTATTTTCGAAAGATTAATACTAAACCATGGCTGCTGCAGACCCAAAATTTCTTGAAGATTTAGTTTTCAAGTTATTCAAAAGCTATTGATCACTAGAAAAATTCAGCTATGGCTTCCTCCTATTTCTATATTTTCATCTTTCTTCTCTACTCTAATCTTTCTTATAACTTAGCCCAACAACAGCACTCACGCTGTCCTACCTTCACTTGTGGAAGCCGTGATAGCCAAATTCGCTTCCCCTTCATCAACACAACCATTAACTCAGCTTGTGGATCCTTCATCTTAAACTGTTCTAGCTACCCACTTCCTGAAATCCAGCTCAACAACCAAGGAAGATGGTACCCAGTTGAAATCATAGATTACTTTCAAAAAGTTTTGGTAATTCAAGACCCAGTTCTCCAAAATCAATTAGAATCCAATCTCTGTAATTCACTCTCAAATTTCACTGATAAAATAGTCAATCCTTCTTCTTTCAAATTCTATCTTACAAGCACTTCATTTGCTTTCTTCAAATGCAAGCGTGACAAATTGAATGATTCTCATCAGAAAGTCTTCTTTCAATCGCTTCATAATTACACAGGTTGTGTTGATGATTATGATCTATTTTTCACTGGAGATAATAGAATTAAGCTACCAAATCTACCTGGGTCTCTTTCTAATTTCTGTTCTACTGTTCAGCTTCCTGTGCCTTTGTGGTGGAATACTAGTAAACCTGTGTCTTGGCTCAATCCAGTTAAAGTTGCACCTTGGTGGAATCTAAGTGAGCCCATAAGAAACCTAACTTCTGTTTGGGGTGCTAAGTATTCTTTTAGCTGGGATATTTTTCTAGCTTGTTTTCAATGTCTTAATAATACAGGAGGGTTTTGTCTTGAAGACCCAGATGGGGGTTTCCTGTGTGGCAGCTCCAGTGGTAAGTATGGAAATGTAATGAGCTTTATTATTTCTTTTTGCAAGTAATTTGTTCTTGTTAAGTAGTCTGTTTTGATTACTCCATTATCAACTTCCATTTAACTTCTATTTTACCATGCATAGTTGCCCTGTTTGGTTCATGATTCGAAACACTAAAAACGCATTTGGTTGGTTGGTTGAATTTGACATAGTTTTTAAAGATATTACTTAGAAAACAACTTTTGTTTGAGAAAAGGATAAAAACCAAACACAACTTCGCAATAGAATTTTAATGTTCCCTTATGACAAAAATCATCTGTTTTCTCTCCAGATTATGCTGCAAGGAGGGGTAGAAGAAGGAAGACTATCATTGGTAAGTCTTATTTTTATTAATTCCATCTTTTCCTTTCACTAGAAAAGAAATTTCGAATCACAGTTTTTAAAGATTGTCTGCATGCTATATAGAAATTAGGCGTTTTTTGTTGAACTTTTAGTTGCAGAAATAGTAATTTTTAGATTGTTTCACAAAAAATCAGCCTTTACATTAGAATTTTATGATCAATACCGTGTTGACCCTATCGCCAACAACTAGGTCACCAGCTAAAACAAGATTAATTAAGAGGGAAAAAATGAAAGAAACAACTTAATTAGTTATAAGTCACTGTTATGCTCCCATCATTTTTTGTCCAATATGGCCTACCCATACAATACAAACTCTCTAACGATGCGTTTTATCTTTACAACACTTAAAATTTGGTTGTATTTGGTTGTATCTATTGCATTTCTCACCGTATTCCAGACTATCTTGCCTCATGACTTAAATCTCCTATGATATTCATAGAGAATAACTCTGAGCATCTTCTAACTAGGAGGGACCCAAGAGAGCTCCAGCTCGAACAAAAGTGGCACCATCTCTGAATACAAAGGGGCAATGTAGAAACAAGTGATCAATAGACTACTTCGATTCAGATTTACGCACTAGTTTATTTTGGCTATTTTTTTCATATTTTGGTCTATCTCTACAAAATAAAATTGAGGGTCAATCAAAAGAGCTTTGTGCAGACAAAAAGCACAATAATTTAGGGCAAGATCATGAAACTAAAACCTCTTGAAAACTCAAGGAACTCTTGCTATTGCTCAAGCTAGGTGTGGACCAGAGAAATCAAGACACCATAATATAGGACCAATATTTCTTGATTTCCTCTGGCTCTCTGATCATCATAAATTCAACTTTATGTTTCAACAGAAATAAGAAAAATGAGTGCTATAGCTAGAACTAACTTTTTGACAACTTTCTTATCAGTCCCAAGTAAAGATACATTAAAAGAGAATAGTCTTTTCTATGTTTACTTTAAAAACAATTTTACACCATGAAAAAGATCTAAAGAAAAGACTAAGCATATATAGAGCAACACATGCATCTCATTTATATTCTTATATGTGCAGTCATTGGTGTGATTCAATAAGAGGGTGATGATTCTCATAATTTTCGTTTTTTTTTTTTTTTTTGCAGGTCTGTCACTTTCTGTATCTGTAATTATGCTGATAATGATAATTTCCTATTATTATTCAAGAAAGAGATACTTGACAACCAACTCAGTTATGTTTTGGAAGAGAACTAAAAATGCTCAATTGTTCAAGGATTTTCTACAATATCATAAATCCTTGACTCCTCAAAGATATAGTTATTCTGACATAAAAAAAAATGACCAATTCTTTCAAAAACAAACTGGGTCAAGGAGGCTATGGAGGGGTCTTCAAAGGAAAACTACCCGATGGCCGTTTTGTGGCTGTGAAGGTGCTAAAAGAATCCAAAGGTAATGGCGAAGATTTCATTAATGAGGTTGCAAGCATTAGCAAGACATCCCATGTCAACATTGTAAGACTAGTTGGTTTTTGCTCCGAAGGACCCGAAAGAGCTCTTGTCTACGATTTCATGCCCAATGGATCTCTTGACAAATTCATATATAACAAATCATCAAATACTACTTCATGCTCTGCCCTCGACTTGGAAATGTTATATGAGATTGCAATTGGAATTGCTCATGGATTAAAATACTTGCATCGAGATTGCAGCGCCCGAATAGTGCATTTCGACATAAAACCACATAACATCCTCTTAGATGAGAATTTTTCTCCAAAGATCTCTGATTTTGGATTAGCTAAATTATCTGCAAGAAAAGATAGTGCTATGTCGATGCTTGGAGCAAGAGGAACTATTGGGTATATTGCGCCCGAGGTGGTATATGCACACTATGGAGGAGTCTCATACAAGTCTGATGTTTACAGCTATGGAATGATGGTTCTTGAAATGGTTGGAAGAAGACACAACGTGGAGGAGGGAGCTGATCGAACTAGCGAAATGTATTTCCCAGATTGGTTATGTCAGCATCTTGAACAAGAGGAGGATCTGAGATTACATGGGATTGAATCAGAATCAGAAAGAGAGATTGCAAAGAAGATGATTTTAGTTGGTTTATGGTGCATTCAAACAAATCCTTCCGATCGTCCTTCGATCAGTAAGGCGTTGGAAATGTTGGAAGGAAGCTTAGAATCTATAGAAACTCCACCACAGCCTTGCTTGTATTCTGCTCCTCAAAGATCAATAGAAGACTCTTCTGCCGATTAAATGAATGTGTATTTGCTTGAATCTTCTTTCTTTTTTCTTTTTCTTGGAAAGATAATGATTAGTTGCATATAGTATAAAAGGATATTTCATCTGTATGCTTCAACACCAAACATGTCTTTGGTATAGGAATTCACCTCAAACATCTAGTTTTCTTTGAACATATATATCTTCTTCTCTTTCTTCTATATATTGCGCATTCTCGCAGATATTCCTTTATTTTAAATGTTAGAAAATAATATAATTAACAACTTAATTTCACAAGTTCATGCAAAAATTCTAATTAGATATCATTACATATCCCTTCGGCATATATATATATATATATTGCCTGAGTTTTTCTCTAATTTTTTCCTTTGGAATAATAGCTTGTGATCACTTTAAAATATATTGTGTGGAGTTGGAATGATGGTCAAAACCCGGGTTTTTGACATGATTAACCTAATTAATTAAAATTATGTCATTAATACCACATTTTTAAAAGTAATGTCACAACTACTCAATTTTTAACAGTAACGGCACACGTGGAGAGTTGCTGGCCTTTTTTTTCTTTTCTTTTTTTGCATGTTGAAGGCGTCTTTTCAATAATTTGTATTGAAAAGACGCCTTCAGTACAAAAAATAAATAAATAAATAAATAAAATAAGAAATTATTATACCACTGGGACCAACACTTGGAACAAGTCTCAATATCTTCTCAGGGACCTCCGAAACCGGTGGAACCCCTCTCCCATGCCCCGGTGAATTTTTAACCCCCAAACGAAAGTTTTAGTTGAAATAAACTAAATAAACTTAGAAAACATGTTTGATACATCCGTGGGCAATCCACGTGATTTTTTTTTTTCCCGCTACTTGGAGCAAGTCCCAATATTCTCTCAAGGACTCTTGGAACCAACAGAACCCAAATCCCATGCCCTGGTAAATTTTTGACCCCCCCAACCGAAAGTTATAGTTTAAATGAACTAAAATGACTTAGAAAACGCATTTGAGGCAACCGCGGGCTATAGAGACCTATAGCGCGTTATTGCTTGAAATTCCAGAAAACTAAAATTTTGGCAACAGCTGGCTAGCGGGCTATAGAGACCTATAGCGTGCTATTGTGTAACACCCCGTAAGTTTAATTAAATACATACGCTGAAATATACGTATATCGAGATGTATACTACATGCATGTGTATACGTAAGAGCCAAATATACGCTTGATAATACACGTATTTTATACGTAAGAGCCAAATATACGTGTGTATGATTAGTAAAAGAAGATGATTAATTTATGGGGTTGGTTACTTAAATATGTGAATTGAGTGTATAGACGAAGAAAAAGAGGAATAAAGGAAGAAAAAATAAAATAACAATTAATTACTGTTCATTTACAGGTATTGTTCACGGAACAATATCATGAACAGTACTCGTATGTAAAAAAAAAAACGACGAAAAAATCAAAACAACCGAAGTTGCTGGAAGGAGAGAAACAGAAGAGGAAGGACCGAGAAGAAGGAAGAGAGGAAAAAGGAAAGACGCGGGATTCGTAAAATTACTATCTAAGCTAGATGTAACGATTCTAGTGGACTAATTTTAGCTATAAGAGCCGTTTTACGGCGTTTTGACAAATTAGGGTTTTGACCCAATGTAAATGAAAATCCGCTAGAAAGGTAGAAAAACACTCCTTAGACGGTAGGGACCCCGAATATGTGGTTAGATTCCATTTCATAAGTTTTGGAGATTGTTTGACAATTTTAATACAATTTACATGTTTCGAATGAATAGTGACGGATAGTACTATAAACAGTGATATGAACAGTGAACAATGATTTCAATAGTGAACAGTGATGTGAATAGTGACAGTGATGTTAATAGTATTATGAACAGTGATGTGAATAGTACTATGAACAGTGATATAAACAGTAATGTGAATAGCACTATGAACAGTGATTTGAAATCATAGAATCGTAGAGAACTGAATTCCGGACGTTTCGATACTAAGATCGTGATTTTTGGATATGATTTGATATTTTTAGTAGCTAAAGATATGATAAAGGATGATTCTCATTATAGTCTATGGTTCATTTCAGTGTCTAACTTGAGAGTTGTGCATGGATAAATGTTTTTGAGGAAGCAATTATGAGGGACGTTTATTGTTGCTCGATTTGGCTTAGAAACCCCGTGTAACCACTGTGAGTATAGTTTTCTTGATTTGGTTCTTGTATAGCATTGTACGCATATAAAATGTTTTATTGTATGCATGTTATATTTATATATATTGCATTGAGTTTTATAGATCATGCAAACTGATTTTAGCACTTGGAGTTTGTAATGATGAGGTTTTGCGAGTCCTCATTGTCAGTAGGCTTGTCCTAACAAGGGTTGTGATCCTTGAAATGATTGTGCATTGGGTAATGAGAGGCTGTGGCTACCTTGTAACGGTCATACAAGGGTTAGACTCGTTCTCTTGCCTTGAAGGAGGGAGATTGTGCATTGTGTTGTTAAAAACTCATGCAATTTATGTTGTTGACATGTATAATATATTCGTTGAATGATGCATGTGTTGAATAAGTGTTTGAAATGATTTTAAATGTCATATTTCTCTAAATGTATATAATTGTCATCTCAAGAACTATATTCACTTGTTGTTGTTTGCTCACCTCATTTCCTCCAATATTTCAGGTATTGAGTCGAAGGGAAAAGGAAAAGCCGTGAGTGATAATCACGTGAGCCTTCGTCTGATATGTGTATGTATGCTTGGAGGAAATAGCTTTTGTTATTTTGATATGTATACTTATCACACATTATATATATATATATATGTATGTATTATCATCTAGATAGGATGTGTGAGCATATCTATAGCTTAATATATTGGATGATGAAATGAAAATATGATGTGTGCATGAATGGAATGATTATAGAAATCTATATTGGATTTGATTTGTGGTATATTAGAAAAAAAAATTCTGTAAATTTTGTGAAGGATTGTGAGACTACGTGAAGGCTGACAGTGTATTATATATTGTATATGGGTATGTACAATGTATAGTACACTGTGTCGGTCATGACGTCAGCCTACGTCAGGGGCGTCGTGACATATTGGTTCCTGATTTTTGAAAAATCAATATTTTGACATTCAAGAACCATTCCATTGAATCAAAACACTTTGATATAAGATTAGATACTTTTAAATCATTCAAAACTCATTAAAAATCATGATTGAAACCTTTAGAAAAATATTTTGTCAAAATCAAATACGAGATCGGTGTGATTTTGAAAACTTAGCAACTTAAAGAGGTTTAGTGTTGAGATTGATCGAGAGGTTACCCTACACACCTAAGATCAAACTAATGCATTACATATGAAATTTGTCTTCAATCTTTGTACTTGATCTTGGTAGTCTTTGACAGCTTCTTTTTTATGTGTTCTTGACGTAGTACTTAAAGAAACAATACAACTGATATCATGTGGTTTGTAATCATCAAAAAATCGAGATATCGACGTAAGGAGCATTGGTTCTACAAAAAATTCACCGGGGCATGGGACTTGGGTTCTGTGGGTTCCGAGAGTTCCTGAGAGAATATTGGAACTCGTTCCAAGTGGCGGGCAAAAAAAAACCACGTGGATTGGCCGCGGTTGCCTCAAATGCTTTTTTCTAAGTCATTTTAGTTCATTTAAACTATAACTTCCGATTTGGAGGTCAAAAATTCACTGGGGCATGAGATTTGGGTTCCGTCAATTCTGGAAATTCCTAGGAGGATATTGAGACTTGCTCCAAGTGGTAGGCAGAAAAAAATAAAAACACATGGATTGGCAGCGGATGCATCAAACGCATTTTCTAAGTTTATTTAGTTCATTTTAACTAAAACTTCCGGTTGAGGGTCAAAAATTTGTCGGGGCATGGGAGCTGGATTCCACTGGTTCTGAAGGTCCCCGAGAAGATACTAAGGCTTGCTTCAAGTGTTGGTCGAGAAAAAATTCTGATGGTATTAGAACTTTTTTTTATTTTTTATTTTTTTTGTATTGAAGGCCTTTTTTGTAAAGATGACAATTTTTTTTGTATTGAAGGCATCTTTACAAAAGAAGCCTTCGACATGGCAATAAAAGAAAAATTGGCCAGTAGTTCATCGACGTGTACAGTTACTGTTGATAGTTGGGTAGTTGTGACATTACTTCTAAAATTTTCGTACTAGTAACATAATTTTGATTAATTAAGTTAATTACGTCAAAAACCCACCCACCAAAACCCTGTAAAGAATCATAAGTTTTAAGTTAAAATCTCACTTTAAGCAAGCTACACTAAGATTAAAAAACCTAAAATAAAAAATTCATCTTCTTAATTTTAAAGATCCTAAGTAAATTATTTAATAAAAGCATACCATAAAAAGTAACACCTTAATTATAATAATTGTTAGTATTTTTACTACTGACACCCCCACAAAGCTACGAGGAACACAAGACTCCTAGGTGAGAGATAAAAAGAGATGGCACATGAGAGTTGTATTGAAGATGTAACTTAAACAAATGTGCATGTGGCCCAGCCCTTTTGTATACATTTTTTTGTGGCTCAAAAAAAAAAATAAATTTAGGTTATTATTTATTTATTTAATTTATTTTTAGGTGAAAACAAAAGTAAAAAAGTAAAGATAAGAACCCTTTGAAAAGCAAGGAAGAGAGGTAAGTAAGATGAACACCTGCATGTGGTTTAGCCTAGTGATAAAAGAATGTCTTTTCTACAACACGGACCGATACCATTTCATACATACACCTGGCAGCACCAAAGACATTTGGCTCTCATTCCTATCAAACCGTATAATAACGTAACTTTATTTTATTTTATTTTATATATAACTTTATTTTATACATAACTTTATTTTATTTTATTTTTTGTTTTAGATAATAACAAATCATACCACAATTATTTCATTGTTTAAGAAAACGGCGTTTTTTCTTCTTCATTTGACTTCTTGTTCCACCCATCAATGTGTCCCACGTCCAGAGTCATTATAGTCTTTCACGGGGTCTTTGACCTGATTAACCCAAAAAAAAAAAAAATGTAAAAAAAGGGTCTCCTTGTACCACGAGATTTTTATTTTTTTGCCCGCCACGTGGATCGAGGCTCTATATCTTCCTTAGAACTCTATAAAACCCTACTCTCCGATTTTGATGAATTTTTTATTTTTTAATTATATATTTTAGTTTAAATGAACTAAATTAACTTAAAAAATATATTTTAGACAATCGCGGCCAATCTACTAGATTTTTTCTCATTCGTCACTTGGAGCGAGTCCTAATATCTTTTTAGGAACCCTAGAAACTGATGGAACTCTGCTCTTAGATCCCGATAAATTTTTGACCCTCGAACAAAAAGTTTTAGTTAAAATTAATTAAATCGACTTATGAAATGCGTTTGAGATAACCACAGCTAATCTACTAAGTTTTTTTCCACTCAATACTTGGAGACAATTCAAATATTTTCCTTGAAACCCCTAGAACCGATAGAACCCCATTCACAGGTCCCCGTGAATTTTTTACCTTCCCAACCGAAGATTTTTAGTTTAAATAAATTAACTTGACTTACAAAATCCGTTTGAAGCAACCGTGGCTAATCTACTGAGTTTTTTTTTCCAATCCAACACTTAAAGCGAATTTCAATATTCTCCGTTTAACCCCGGGCCAATTAAAGATTTTAGTTTAAATAAACTAAATCCACGTAAAAAAACTCATTTTAGCCAACTGCTACCAATTGACTTATAATACATATTTTATTATACTAAAGTCATCTTTTACGTGACAAAAAGTAAATAAAAAGTCAGCGTGTTCACATAGACAAACACTATTAAAAGTTAAATATGTGTGTCGTAACTTTTAAAAGTTTGATGTTAGTTACATAATTTTTTTTAATTAGGTTAATCTAGTCACAGACCTTTGAAATTTGGACCATAATGATTTTTTATTTTTTTTTCAACGACCATAATGTTCATTGCCCATAAAACGACAGTCTTATAGATATTATTTGTTTATTTTCATCTTATTGCAAGACTCATTATAGTCTTGTCAACACAACAAAAGTGTGTAATATGTGTGTTTATGCGTGTTTTTTTTCTCTGTTCTTATAGAACTATTCAGTCTTCCATCGTCCAATTTGTTATTGGTGAAGAAGATCTGTGATTTCTTGGAGACTCATTAGGTGAGTGAAGAAGTTGCAGAGGAAGCTTCCTTTCTCCCATTACAACCCAAAAGATCATTTAATGGAAAATCCAAGGTTGGAGTCTTGAATATTTCGTTTTCCTTAGTTTTTAGCATAGAAGCCAAAAAATACAATGAAGTTCAATAAACTTGTAGCTCTTTCAATTTGAGCATAATGGCTTCCTTCTCTTTCTTTATCTTCTTCTTTCTTCTTTACTTTAACCTCCCTTATAACTCAGCTGATCAACACCACCAACAACAATGCCCTATCTTCACTTGTGGAAGCTTTGGCCAGGTTGGTTTCCCATTTGGTAACATAAACAACCCTGACTACCTGCTTGTGGCCCTTTTGTCTTAAACTGCACTGACCCAGTTCCTAAAATCCAGTTCTCTAAACAATAAGGGTGGTACCCAGTTCTAAACATGAGTTATTCTGATAAATTAATTGCTATTCATGACCTTTATCTCCAAGATCGGTTGGATACCAAGCAATGCGACGAACTCGAAGTCACAGAACCATCCACTTCTTCTGTCTATTCTAGTCTTGTCACTCTTGCTGCCCCTGCATTCTCCTTCATCTTATGTAAACGCGTCAGTTCTCGTGATTCTCCTCAAGAACAATACTTCCAATCCTTTCCGAAGTTTACGGCATGCGTTGATGATTATGACATCTACTTCCTTAAGAATTATAGTTTCATTGTACCACGTCTACCTGACCAGCTTTTTAGTCGTTGTAAAATTCTGGTGCTTCCTAGATTTCAGTACTGGCAGAATTTAAGTAATCAGGCATACTCAGTACACGAGGTTTCTGCCATTGCGGAGTTAGAATCTACACCCATAACCTACAAAACATTAAGGAAAAACGCTACGGTACGAAACGCTACGGTTTATTCAAGTCCTAAATCACAAGGGAGCAACTCTTCTGGTGAGCCTTATCAGAAAGGAAAAAATTCAACTATTGGTAATGGACAGAATCCAAGTGAAGCAATTGGAAACCTTACACCTCTGACGACTGCTAGATACACTTTAACATGGGAAACTTTTCCACGGTGTAATCTTTGTCACTTAAAAGGAGGACTCTGTCATGATGGTGAAAATGGGAATTTGCGATGCGGTGCCTTGAAGGGTAAGGAAATGAAATGAGTTTTGTATCTCTTTTATCCTTTGAGAAATTAATTCTGTTTGATCATGTCAAGATTTTTGCAGTAAGTTTAGTTATATATATATCCCTTTTGATTCAAACCATTTGTTGTTTCTCCTGATTATGCTGCAGGTACAGGGAAGGGTAGAAGATTGGAGATTATCATCGGTAATATTCTCATTATTATTTTTTTTCATCAGGAAATAGTAATATTCTCATCCTTATTAGACTCATCTTTCCCTTTCACTACAAAAGAAATTTAGAACAACAGTTCTTCTAGATTGTCTTCATGCATCATATATAGGAGAAAAATACCAAAGACATTGTTAATTTGTTGAAATTTCATTTGCACAAAGATCAAAAGAATGACAGAGAAAACATAGTTATATTTAAGTCACTGATATGTTCCAATCCGTTTTTTTTTTTTTTGACAAAAAGTTGCTCTACCTCAAACATTATAAATTAATTATCAGACAACACGTCTTCCTTTATGGGCACTTGGAATTTAGTTGTAATTGTTGCAGTTTTCACCATTATTCTTGTTGATCACTGATCTCTTGTTAGTTTATATATACATTCCTACAAAACAAAATTAAATAAAGTAAATTTGAGGGTAAAATCAGAGGAGCTTTTATGACAAATGAAAGACTTAAACTTACTATTTAGAGCAAGATAAAGAGACCAAAACTTCTTGAAAACTGAAGGAACTCTTTAGCTATTGCACAATGGAGTTGTGGAGAAATCAAGACATTGTGCTATGAGACCCAATATTTGAATCTTTCCTCTGGCCTCTGATGATCAATTTAACTTGACTTTCACTGGCTAGGACCAACTTGTTCAACAACTTTCCTCTAGTTCCCAAGTTGAGTAACATTAGAAACGGAATAGTCCTCTTCAGGTTTACTTAAAACATAATTTTTCATAGTGAAAAGAAAGAAAAGAAAAACCAAGTAATGCACACAAAAGCACATGCATCTGAAATATTTCTTATATAGTAGTTGATTTGATTCATAAAGAGGATGATTCTCATAATTTTTTCTTTTTTTTTTTTTTTTTTGTACTTTTTGCAGCTCTCACAATTTCCATATCTGCCTTTTTGGTGATTATGATAATTCTGTATTGTTGTTTAAGAAAGAAATACTTAACAACCAACTCAGTCGTCTTTGGGAAGAGAAGTAAGAATGCTCAGTTCTTTGAGGATTTTCTACGAAACCATGCATCCTTAACTCCTAAAAGATACAGTTATTCCGAGATCAGAAAAATGACCAATTCTTTCAAAGACAAACTGGGTGAAGGTGGTTGTGGAGGAGTATTCAAAGGAAAACTACCTGACGGTCGTTTCGTAGCTGTGAAGGTGCTAAAAGAATCCAAGGGTAATGGTGAAGATTTCATCAATGAGGTTGCAAGTATTAGCAGGACTTCCCATGTTTACATCGTGAGTCTACTCGGAAATGTTATATGAGATTGCAATTGGCATAGCAAGGGGACTAGAGTACTTGCACCGAGGTTGCAGCACTCGAATTGTGCATTTCGACATAAAGCCACACAACATTCTCTTAGATGAGAACTTTTCTCCGAAGATATCTGATTTTGGATTAGCTAAATTATGCCAAAGAAAAGATAGCATTATGTCGATGCTTGGAGCAAGAGGAACTGTTGGATATATTGCACCCGAGTTAGTATATGTGCACCATGGAGGAGTCTCATACAAGTCTGACGTTTACAGCTATGGAAAGATGGTTCTTGAAATGGTTGGTGGAAGGCACAATACAGAGGTTGGTGCGGATCGAACGAGTGAGATATATTTCCCGTATTGGATACATCAGCGACTTGAACAGGAGGATGATTTGGGACTACATGGTATTGCATCAGAAGCAGACAGAGAGATCGCAAAGAAGATGATTCTAGCTGGTTTATGGTGCATTCAAACCTATCCCTCCAATCGTCCCTCGATGAGTAAGGTAGTGGAAATGTTGGAAGGAAGCCTTGAATCCTTAGAAATTCCCCCAAAGCCTTTATTGTATCCTCCTGAAAGATCCCCAGTAGACTCTTCTGCTGAATGAACAAAGTGTACTTGCTTAAATCTTTTCCTATTTTTTCTCATGAAAGATAGTTGATCAATTCATTATTTTTGCTCCAGAAACACTTTGTATTCTGGCTCTTGATGCATGTTTATGGTCATTTAGGTAGACTTGGAGTTGATGGTTATATACAAGGTACCATTTTGAGCTTATTATTTCTCCTACACCAACTAGAATACAAGTTACCATTTTGAGCTTATTAGTATACAAGGCTTAGCTTAACACTCAACCTAATCTCTTTTCTCTAATTACATTTTTCCTATTTTATTAAAATAAACAAGCTAATTCTTTTTTCTTTTTTTTGAAAATTTCAAGCCTAAAATTTTAGCTGTTTTTTTATTTGCATTTTTCAATTTTTTTCAAAACACTTCGATTATGATTAGAATAATCAAGCTAGTCCCCTTTTTTTTTTTAAGTTGTAATACAACTATTAGGAGAGATTCAAGTACAGACTCAAATCCTAAACTTTTTGTATATTACATACATATTTTCAAGTGAACTTTGAATGTGAATTACTTCTATTACAATGAACCTCCTCAAATATAATTAAAAAAAAAATTAAAAAAGATACCAGAGAATGTGAAAACTAAAAACTAGTATTGGTATATAACAAAAGAAAAAAATAACTACAAAACTAGTATTACCAGGAAATATTGTTGCAATCTATTTATTAAGTTTCTACCACATTTTTTTTTCATCTGTATCCTTCAACACCAAACAACATGTCTTTTATATGTAGGAATTCACCTCAAACATCTAGTTTTCTTTGAACATATCTTCTTCTCTTTCTTCTATATATAACACATAAAAAAAAAATTAATTAATAAAAAATTCATCTTAATTTTTTAAAAAAATTCATCTTCTTAATTTTAAAGATCCTAAGTAAATTATTTAATAAAAGCGTACCATAAAAAGTAACACCTTAATTATAATTGTTATTATTTTTACTACTAACATCCCCTCTCAAAGCTACAAGGAAACTGAGACTCCTAAAAAAACCCCTTGAAGAGCAAGGAAGAGAGGTAAGATTAACACGTACTTGTGGTGTAGCTAGCCTAGTGATAAAAGAATGTCTTGTCTAGATTTTGTTCTAAAACTAGTGAAATCTATACCCTATGGACATAGTCATTTTGGTAAACAATGTTAAATATCTTGTGCAGTGGGTTTTGCTGATTTTCTTGTTTGATTCTTATTTCTTGGGTTTCATGGCCTTTTCTTTGCATTTGTCACATTTATTTTTGGTGTTACCATCATGACTTTTTATAAAACTAAGTCTTAGAGGGGTTAGTGCATAAGGAGTATTTGAAAAAATTACTAAGAGAACATTTCTTCTGAATTCGCCTATTCTCTACAACACAGACCTATACCATGTTAGTACATATATACCATAACTTTATTTTATTTTATTTTTTGTTTTAGATAATAACAATCATACCACAATTATTTCATTGTTTGCCCCACACAACAAAACGCGTTTTTGCTTTTTCATTGACTTCTTGTTCCACCCATCAATGTCCCACTTTCCACAGTCATTAATGGTCTTTGACGTGTTTGAAATTTGGATCATAATGATGTTCATTGGCCATGAAACGAGGGTCTTATAGATTCATCTTATTGCAACACTCATTATGGTAAGATTTTCCATATCAACACAAAAGAAGTGTGTAGTATGTGTGTGTTTGTGCTTGTTTTTTTCTCTATTTTTATAGAACTGTCAGTCTTCAATTACCCAATTTGTAAATTTAATTTTTTAATTGGTGAAGACTGAAGAAGACCTGTGATTTCTTGAAGACTCACTTGGTGATTGAAGAAGTTGCAGAGGGAGCTTCCTTTCTCCCATTCCAACCCAAAAGATCATTTCATGGAAAGTTCAAGGTTGGATTCTTGAATATTTCCTTTTCCTTAGTTTTGAGCATAGAAGCAAAGAAATACAATGAAGTTTAATATAAATTTCTAGCTCTTTCAATTTGAGCATATGGCTTCCTTCTCTTTCTATATCTTATTTTTTCTTCTCTACTTCAACCTTCCTTATAACTACGCGGATCAAAACCAACAACAACAATGCCCTGTGTTCACTTGTGGAAGCTTTGGCCAAGTTGGTTTCCCATTTGTTAACACAAACAACCCTGAAAACCCTGATTGTGGTGGTTCTTTAATCTTAAACTGCACTGACCCAGTTCCTAAAATCCAATTCTCTAAACAAGGAGGATGGTACCCAGTTCTAAACATGAGTTATTCTGATAAAAGAATTGCTATTCATGACCTTTATCTCCAAGATCAGTTGGATACCAACCGCTGCAATGCACTCAAAATCACAGAACCATTTACTTCTTCTGTCCATTTTTCACTTGCTACCCCTGCATTCCCCTTGATCTTATGTAACCGCTCGAAATCTCATGATTCTTCTCAGGGACAATTCTCCCAATCATTTCAGAATTTTACTGCATGCATTGATGATTATGATGTCTACTTCACTAAGGATTATAATATCACAGTACCACCTCTACCAGACCGGCTTCTTAATCGTTGTGTGATTCATAGGCTTCCTAGATTTCAGTACGGGCAGAATGTAAGTAATCGGGCGTACTCAGCACATGAGGTTTCTGCCATGGTGGAGTTAGAATCTACACCTATAACCATCGTTTCGACGACAAATGGTACGGTTTATGCAACTCCTAAATCACAAGGGAGCAACTCTTCTGGTGCTACGCCTTATATAACTCCCAAGTCACAAGGGAGCAACTCTTCTGGTGAGCCTTATCAGAAAGGAAAAAACTCTACTACTGGTAATGGACAGAATCCAAGTGAAACAAGTAGAAACCTAACATATCTGTTGAATGCTAGATACACTTTAAGATGGGAAATTAATCAAGACTGTAATCTTTGTCAATTAAAAGGAGGTCTCTGTCAAGAAGATGAAAATGGGAATTTCCGATGCGGTGGCTTGAAGGGTAAGACAATGAAATGAGTTTTGCATCTCTTTTATCCTTTGAGAAATTAATTTTGTTTGATCATGTCAAGATTTTGGCAGTACGTTTAGTTATATATATATATATCCCTTTTGATTCAAACCATTTGTTGTTTCTCCTGATTATGCTGCAGGTACAGGGAAGGGTAGAAGACTGGAGATTATCATTGGTAATATTCTCATTCTTTTTTCTTTTGTCAGGAATATTCTCATTCTTATTAGACTCATCTTTCCCTTTCACTACAAAAGAAATTTAGAATCACAGTTCTAGATTGTCTTCACGCATCATATTTAGGAGAAAGTACGAAAGGCATTGTTATTTTGTTGAAATTTCAGTTGCACAAAGACTTAAAACTGGAGGCACTCTTTTGCTATTGCTCAATGGAATTGTGGAGAAATTTAAGATTTGTCAGACCTAATATTTGAATCTTTCATCTGGCCGCTGATGATCAATTTAACTTGACTTTCACTGGCTAGAACACACTTGTTCAACAAATTTCCTTTAGTTCCTGAGCTGAGTAACATTAAAAACAGAGTAGTCCTTGTCGCATTTACTTAAAAAAGAAAATTCATAGTGGAAAGAAGAGAAAACTTAAGTAATACATACACAAAACACACATGCATCTCATTTGTTTTCTTATATAGTGGTTGATGTGATTCAAGAATAGGGTGATTCTCATAATTTATTCTCTGATTTTGTTTTTCTTCGCAGCTCTCGCAATTTCCATAGCTGCCTTTTTGCTGATTATGATAATTCTGTATTGTTGTATAAGAAAGAAATACTTAACAACCAACTCAGTTGTCTTTCGGAAGAGAAGGAAAAATGCCCAGTTCTTCGAGGATTTTCTACAAAACCATGCATCCTTAACTCCTAAACGATACAGTTATTCCGACATCAGAAAAATGACCAATTCTTTCAAAGACAAACTGGGTGAAGGTGGTTATGGAGGAGTTTTCAAAGGAAAACTACCTGACGGCCGTTTCATAGCTGTGAAGGTGCTAAAAGAATCCAAGGGTAACGGTGAAGATTTTGTCAATGAGGTTGCAAGTATTAGCAGGACTTCCCATGTTAACATTGTGAGTCTACTCGGTTTTTGTTCTAAAGGATCCAAAAGAGCTCTTGTTTATGAATTCATGCCTAACGGATCTCTTGACAAGTTCATATATAACAAATCCTCAAACACTATGTCATGCTCCCCCCTCAACTTGGAAATGTTATATGAGATTGCAATTGGCATAGCAAGGGGACTAGAGTACTTGCACCGAGGTTGCAGCACTCGAATTGTGCATTTCGACATAAAGCCACATAACATTCTCTTAGATGAGAACTTTTCTCCGAAGATATCTGATTTTGGATTAGCTAAATTATGCCAAAGAAAAGAAAGCATTATGTCCATGCTTGGAGCAAGAGGAACTGTTGGATATATTGCACCCGAGTTAGTATATTTGCACCATGGAGGAGTCTCATACAAGTCTGACGTTTACAGCTATGGAATGATGGTTCTTGAAATGGTTGGTGGAAGACACAATACAGAGGTTGGTGTGGATCGAACGAGCGAGATATATTTCCCGTATTGGATACATCAGCGACTTGAACAGGAGGATGATTTGAGACTACATGGTATTACATCAGAAGCAGAAAGAGAGATCGCGAAGAAGATGATTCTAGTTGGTTTATGGTGCGTTCAACCAAATCCTTCGGATCGTCCTTCGATGAATAGGGTGTTGGAAATGTTGGAAGGAAGCCTTGAATCCTTAGAAATTCCCCCAAAGCCTTTCTTGTATCCTCCTGAAAGATCCCCAGTAGACTCTCCTGCTAATTAATGAACAATGTGTACTTTCTTAAATCTCTTTCTATTTTTCTCAGGAAAGATGGTGATCATTTTCATTATTTTTGCTTCAGAAACACTTATATTCTGGCTCTTGATGTATATTTATGGTCATTTAGATAGACTAGGAGTTGATGCAACTCTGTGATAAAAGCTATTCCCTGTTGAAAAGTACTACCCATTTAGAAGGTGGATGTCATTAGAGTTTTAAAAATTCAGTGAGGCTTATCTAAGAGATACCATTTTGAGCTTATTATTTCACCTACACCAGGCTTAGCTTAAGCCTCATTATATGTGACAATAAGACTCAACCTAATCTCTTTCTCTAATTATATTTTCCTATTTTCTCCCAAAAAAAACTTCAAGAATAAACAAGCTAGTTCTTTTCCTTTTTCTCTTTTCTTTTTAAATTCTAATCTTAATTATTTAGGAGATATTCCAAGCTTAAATTTTTAGCTATTTTTTTTCTATTTGCATTTTCCAATTTTTTTCAAAAACACTTTGATTATGATTAGAATAATCACCCAAGCTAGTTCCTTTTTTTCAAAAAAAAAAGAACAAAAAAAAGGCTGTAATACAACCATTAGGAGATATCTATGTATGGACTCTTTTTTTTTTTTTTTTTGACTTCTAAGTATGGACTCAAATCCTACATTTTTCATAGGTTACACATATTTTCAAGTGGGCTTCTAATGAGAATTACTTTTATTACAAGAAACCTTGTCGAATATAATTTAAAAATGTTAGAAACTTAAAAAAGATACCAGAGAGAATGTGAAAATTAAAAACTAGTATTGATAATAAAAAAAAAACAAAAAAAAAAAAAACCTAAAAACTGGCATATTGCTGCAATGATGGGAGATGAAGAAAGGGAAAAGAAAATAATGAAAAACTAGGGCTTTGGAGTTGGGCCTAGGGTTTTAGGGAGAAGAAAATAATGAAAGGAAGAAGATGATGGTAGTGTTGAAATGGAAAGGGTAATTTATGATTTTTTATTTTTTGACTGAGGTAAGAATAATATTAATATCTTGGGTAATGCTAGTAATTGATGTGATAATAGTCTATAACAAGGGTCCAAATAGTGACAGAAACTGAAGTCAACCGCATAAATTCTCAAAAACCCAAGAAGGCTTTTTCGATTGAACGATGCAAGAGCTTGTAACATAGGAAGAAATGGTGGGGACTTGGGAGTGGCAAGGAATTGAGTTGATAGAAGAGAAATGTGGTTTTCATGCTAGAAGATGTGTTACTCCTCAAAACAGTAATGTTTTATTTTCCCTATTTCCTATAAAGTTAGCATATTCAGCGACAGTCGAAGGAGATAGTGTAGGTGATAAAAATATAGCTTTAAAATTTAAAAGTTACAAGTTCAACTCTTATCACTGTCTCACCCAAAGGGGTAAGGAGAATTAATGAGTCAGGTACCGGCCTGATTCCTCCCTGAAAGTATGGTCTTGTGACAAAGTTAGTTATACAACTAACAACTAAGATTATTTCTTCTCAAAAAATATATATATATATTTCACATTTTCTTCTTGAAATGATATTATTACATGTTATATTAAATTAGTGATTATAGATGATTGTGTTTGCATGTTACAAGGAAAAAAAAAAAAAACCTTTATTTAACTCCACCAAGCCAATTAAGTATTTTAGTTATATTGCCGGTCCCTAGCCTGAAAAAAAAAAAAGAGAGGAGAAAATGTTAAAAACATTAATAGCAAACTTACAATATAATAACAAACTATTTCGTGCACCCGTTGTAGCTAGATAGATAGATAGTACAGCACCAAATTTATTGAACAGGATTCCTCAAAATTCTCATTTATTGGAACTCTACTCTACTAACAAAATTCCAAGTTAGCTAAAATAATTGAGACTTCCATCTAATAATAACTAACTTGGTTTACACATCTAAATAAAAATATTAATTTGAAATCAGCAACTAGCAAGAGCTTTCTTCATTTCAATTGCAAATATACAGTGATAATAGTACACACATTAAACACTTGCTACACATATACAATGTCTAAACAACTTTTAACATCACATTCACACGTGTGATGTATACTAATAGCAGTAGTATTTGTTGGAAAATGGGTAATTAAACATGATTTTTCATTATTTTCAAACTAAATATTAAAGTGGAACCCACAAGTGATTTTAGGTGAGTCTAAATTGATTATTAATATTTGATATGTGAAGATTAAGAATATATAAGTATTTAGCTATACCCTTTTAGATATGAATGAGAAATTTAGTCTAAAGTAGCCTATTTAATATGTGTAAAGTGATAAAATTTTAAAACAATCTTTTAGTCTCACGTAGAATAAATATAATTATAAGTGTAGCTATAATACTACAATTAAATTTTAGCTAACATACACACACACACAAGAAAGGCTCAGGGTGATGCTTTCTCGCGCGAAAGGGCGACTTAGGGCACATTGAGCGCACAATACTTTGCATTTTGCCAGGAGCTGGAGAAAGATCGGATCTGGAACGTCCAGATCCAATGGATGTAGTTATCTGACTAGGTGCGATGTACGAAGATCTGACGGTGTGGGATCGGATGTGCTGATTGAGACCGTCAATCGATCCCTTGCGACAAGCGGAGCCATTAGATTGCACCTAAATCGATCAGATACGATCCAAAGGTGTACGATCGGGTGCGTCAATCAAATCCGTCAGATCTCGTCTAGAGGCGATCAGACTCGATCCAACGGTACAAAAACATGCACTATGTACATCCACGATTTGCCTATAAATAGAGCCTTCCAAAACTCAAAAATTTATCCCAGAAAATTATGAAATCTCTAAATTTTCTTCTTTTCTCTCTTCTCTGCTTTTAGCATTCTTTTGTGAGTGAGTACAACCAATTTTTTATTCGATTATTTTTGTGAGTTGAAGTGTTACTGTCACAAGAAGGAGATTGTCGTATCCTGGGAGACAAGTGTCATACACCGTGAGCACCTAAGCGGGATATAATTGTCTTAAGGACATAGAGTTACACTCTAGCCTCAATCTATGTCGTTACTCTACTAGAATAGTAATTGTTCTAGTTTAACTAGACATAGTTTTGTCCCTAGTACCTTTAAATAGTGAACGGGAGGTAACTTGTTGTTCTAGAAGAATGATATTTAAGCGAGACCATTGTGACTCACCACTCGGACTAGAAACTAATCTAGTTAATTATTTTGAAAGTTATTTTTCAGTGAATATTGTCACCATACAGTCAACAGTATTAAATTCATTCATGTTCATAAAGAACTATAAATACATATATAAATATAAACATACACACATACATACACACATACTTACATATCGTTCATATTTCTTATTCTATGCAGTTGGATAAGAAGCTTCCATGGCAATACCACAAAGCCCTTCTTTAGCATCAACATCTCTCTGCATCCTGATGTATCCATTCTCACCCCACTGAGTTCCCCAAGAGTTCTTCACCAACCAATACTTCATCCCATCACTGCTTCCATACCCAACTGCAGTAACACCATGATCCAATTGTGTTCCACATGCCCCAGTGAACACACCACTTGAGTAGAACTGGAACTCGAACCCACCCGCATCAATGGCCACCGAGATCGGCTGGCCAGTCACCGCCTTTTGCAACGCAACTTCGTTGTTGGCTGGAACATCTTCAAAACCAGTGATTTGGGCTGCATGAGATGATGCTTTTTTGGCAATGCATGTTCCATCTACACCCTTGTAAGGGTAGTTGGTTTCTGTGGTGAGGCCCTTGTTGCTTTCGATGAACTTGAATGCATCGTCCATTAGACCACCATTGCAGCCTTGGTCCTCACCTTTTATGTCGCAGTCGACGAGTTCTTGTTCAGATAAGGAGATTAATTTGCCTGTCTTGAGCTTGTTGATTCCTTCCATGGCTGCCACGGCCGAGAATGCCCAACAACATCCTAAATTTTGATATAAAACCGAGTTATGTATTTGACAAAAGTAAGAAATCTTGAAGGGATGACTAGCTAGTTAG
Organism: Paratinospora sagittata; assembly: GCA_035771175.1. NCBI lineage: Eukaryota > Viridiplantae > Streptophyta > Magnoliopsida > Ranunculales > Menispermaceae > Paratinospora > Paratinospora sagittata. The sequence goes on along the minus strand of CM069592.1, from coordinate 4,048,788 downwards.
GTGCTCAAAGAGGCTTGGATGTAACCTTGAATCAAAAACAATTAAGAAAATCTCTCAAGTATAACTGGTGGCAATTGCGATTTTTTGATAAGCTGGTGATGACTAGAGTCCCCTTCAAGTCAACTTTTTGTGACTTTGTAGTAATTATTGATAGAAACAATAAAAGCTATAAGTTATGAATAATGCTAAAGTGATGGACGCGTGCAACTGTAATGCAAACTACAACAATTCATCATTTTGAATTGTATTGAATTGCACGTTGACACGTGATTCAATGCATATTCAAAAGTGGAGGTGATGTTGTTTGTATAGTAGTATACATCCCAATCTATATAGTATTAATCATAAGTTATAAGGGAGAGCACATGGATTGGGCTAAAACCAAGGAATCAAACCATATTTGGTTCAGCTTTGACTTGCAAATATTCTAAACTGATGTGTCTCTGTTTGCAAATGGAACCAAATATGAATATATTGTACACTTAATAGGGGGTGGCCTAATAATATAAGAACACAACATGGAAATTAAGCTAAGATTAATCTTACCACATTGGCCTTGGTCCTTGATAGGGGTTACAGCACCCTTCTTCCTCCAATCCACAGTAGAAGGCACTGCAGTAACATTTTCATACCTAAACGCCACCGGTGCCACCTTCAAGGACTGAGCAACAAAAGATGCCACTCCTCTGTATCCATTACGAGCAGCCTTGAACTCTTCATTGGTTAAGTCTGCAAACTCATTAACACCCAACCTATAAGGCTTATTCCCATCATTGTTGAACAGTTGAATTCGTTCGACGTTCTCCTTGAATATGTTAAAACGCATCTCCTCCTCCGCTGTGTCCTTGTAAACACGCCCATGAAGGGCCATCCATTGCTCGTGCGCCTCCAACATCACTTTGTCATCGTAGAGAGCTCGTGACGATGCAGAGAAACAAGCACTAAGTGCTAACACTAGAAGAATTAGAGAATAAGAAGATGACTTGCTGGTGATGAAGCAAGTAGGGGCCATGGGTGGTTTTGATTGAAGGAAATAGTTCAGTAAGTTATTAGAAAGAACACTAATTTTTTAGTAGTACTTGGTACTGCTTGTCATGGGGATAGTTAAAAGAAAGTTTTGTGCTTATATAGACATAGTTGCTTAAGAATCTACTCTGTTTGGGAGCTAGATACTGATGGAGACTTCCGACGTTCAAGGGAAATTAGTTGTTGATGAGGACATAATTAATGGCAGCAGTTTAAGTACTCTGTGCTGATAGAGACTTCTAATTAGGCCTTTCATAATGATATTAAATTCATTAATCAAATTATTTGCACTATATATAATGAGTTAGTGTATAGAAGGAAAATGTTAATCTAACTAAAAAAAAATACAACTGCAATGCAATTACACATTCATATCATTGGATCATTTATTACAATTAATAGTATATGTATTTTATAGTTAGGTGTCAAGATATTTATTGTTTTATGTTATAGGATACAGTTAGAGTTAACTGTTTCAGTTACAGGTATAACAAAATTCTGTTATACCCTCCTCTACTTCTCTCTATATATAGTCTTATAACAATTTTGTACATAATAACACATAATACATATATAGCCTCTTTTCTTTGAATCTCTGTAATGAAAGTTTTTTTGCTTTTTTAACAATTATACATCTTGAGATGTATAAATTATACACATCTAATGAATATAAATGTGTAGCTACACTATAATTGTATTTTTTTTTTTTGTAATTAGATTAGCATTCTCTTGTTATAATGATGGCTTAAGGTCTTTTGAAATTAATCAAAATGTTGAAACCCATCTTAATATAATGATATTAATTAGCAGAGTATTCTTAAAATTAATTATTTTTGGAAAAAAGAAAAATAAAATATATATATGGCGGACGGTTACATGGAGGTAAATTTGACATAAGAAAAAGAAGAGGAGAATGTTATTTTGACCACAGTAGTTGTAAACTTCAAGTACAACTACACATACATAATCATTAAATCATTTATTACACATCTTGAGATGTACAACACACATTTCATCTAATGATTGTGAATGTGTAATTACTCTTGGAGTTGCATTTTTTGTAATTATATTGACATTTTCCAAAAGAAAAAAAAATATTAATTAGCCTTTTGAATTAATAAGCTATTTTTTTTTAAGTAGAAACATAAGATGATAGGATCTACATATTTATTGACTATGAAATCACATCCATTAATCAATTCATGAAATTAGTTTTCCGTGCAAGGCATGATATCATATGCATGAACCACTAAATACCACATATATTAGACATATATCATAATCAACATTAGCAGAACGGCAAGTTAACTCACTTACAATTATATAAAGTTAGTTGTCCTATCCTCCATATATAAATATATATATATATATATATTTACGTACGTACTTAGTTCTCGATCGACCTGTTTAAGCTTTGTCATCTTGTGTGTTGTTATCAAACTTTATAGAGCACTCTATTTAATTTTAAGTATATGTTCATAGTAATAGTTTTAGTGTTAAAACCATTTACTTAAATTATGGTAATTATATTATTACCAACTTGGAATAAATGTGATAGCAAAAACACTACTACATAATTAAGTAGTGCTTAGGAAACCTAGCTAGAAAATACATTTAGAAATACATCTCCTTAAAATTCAAAGATCACGTTCATCTTTCAAGAATTACATGTTACATAAATATATCATTTGTTTCCTCACTTGTGTTTTATTAATTTTAGCATATGCATATTTTCCTTTCATATGAACAACATTGTGGAAAGTTGCCACCGTTGAGGTCACGGGTTCATGCGAGTCATAAAAATAGCCTTTTGCTTTACAAGTTAAGGCTACTTACAATAGAATTAAAGTGGTCCAACTCTTTCTCGAATTATATGGTGAAGTTTCATGTACCAGATTTTTTCATAATGTTGTGGCTGCAAATGTTTAAAAATTCATTTTTCACAAATCTTGAGATTTATGTATGTAAAACATCTTCTAAGACTGCTTTGCTATTGACCTTTCTCAAATATTTATGAACTATATAACATGGTTCAAAGAAAAAAAATCAGTAATGTACTACAAAGATTGGTTTTAAATTATATATATATATGAATGTATATATGTATGTATAAGTATATGTACACCTTGCATTATGTCAGTTTTGATGAATGTCATATATTTAGGTTCATCATGGGCTTTGTATATATACGTAGGGTCTTGATTTTGTCTTATAAAACCTTTGCAAATCTCTAATTAATTTTGATATTCGGGAGAAGGCAGTTCAGGCAGACTGCAACCAGTTACATAGAGAAGACAACAACCCTTAATTTATTTCTCTCAAGTACAACCACTACCTAGCTAACCATAGAAAATATTCATCAGAACGTATATCTCTGTTTATTAATTTTTCTCTCCTGCAGCTAGCCAGCCTCCTGATTACTGAATCCTGCACCAATATTAATTAGGAGACAAATTACATTAATCAAACTTACACTTTTTTAACTGTAAAAACTGATTTTGAGTTGCAATAAAAATAGCTTACGAGTTGCAATCAATGTTCTTTGAAATGGGAAAGGAGACTGGAGTGCCACATTTGGTAGCAAGTGAGCTCACTGCATCATCCTTTATATTTTGGTAGTGTAAAGCAGCTTGTTTAACACAATTGCAGGCATCGCGTTTATCTTGAGTTGTTGCCACCATTGCTTTAAGTTGCTTCACTCCATCACAGCATCCTGCAACTGGCTGTGGCACTTGACCCGTCAAGAAGGAAATGCATGGCATCAGAGACTTGTCGACCACAGCGCAGTTCACGGCTTCCCCTGGCTCAACCATTAATTGAACCATGGCTAGGACCAGAAGAACACACACTACTGCCACCTTCATCTTGCTTAATATTTAATAGAAGTATATAGTACTAGTTAGAATATTATTTGTATTAGATATTGGAATAATTGATGAAGCTCTCTATGATTCCAAATGGGAGCATTTTGGGAAGTATATATAGGAGTGAAGAGAGGGATATGCTCATGTAAGAGTTGTTGGGAGCTTTTGGATTCTTCTTCAACTGAAATTGGCTGCAAGTTACTGAAAATAGGGAAGTTGATGTGTTGAGTTGGTTTTTCTTATGAAATAGTTAGTTAGCTTATGAGGCTTTTGTTGGGCTGCTTTATGATTATATGGGTGATGACTAACTTACCTACATCTGTTATTTCTCATCCCCATTGATAAGGATTTTTTTTTTTTTTTTTAAAAGATTGTTAAAATAATATTATAATTTGAAGATATATTTTGAAAATGCACTTAAAAATATATATATATATATATATATATATATATATTAGCTTTTTGTATATCTTGGCATTGACTCGAACCCTAATTGATGAGTTGTAGATTTGAGTAAAATTACTAGTTATAAGGGGTATTTGTAATAGACTTTGAATTATATGTATTAGATATTAGATTTCTAATTCAGATTTATTAAATAATGTTAATCATAGTTGAAATCTCGAAATTACCCTCACTAATTATTGTTATTTTCCACTTGCCATAATTTGACCTAAACGGCGTCACCGAGTTCCTTTTGTCTCTCCTGTTCTGGTTCTGCTTCTCGTTGTTGCCTTCTTTCTATTCTTCTCTTCGTTGAGCCTCCATTGCTCTTCGAAAATAGGTTTGTTGTAATTCTCTTCTTTGAACCTCGTACCCAATTGAATTCACAGTAATTATTTATTTATCAAAATCTCTGCAATAAAAAGCGAACTTGTTGATGGATGTTGAATGTTCCGTTGTTCTCTCTGTTTTTTAGATTTTCTTTTAGTTTTTTGAGTGGAACTTTGGCGCTCTGTTAGTTGCGGAGATTTTGGTGTTGTAGATGTGATACTCCGTTAACAAGAACCAGTTTAGGGTTTCATCATACTTGCTTTGAAGATTGGGATTTTAGAAAAAAAAGAAAAAAAAAAATCTCTCCTTTTTAGTTCAATACTATATAGGACCTGTTTGAATCGTTTTTTTTATTTTTTATTTTTTTTCAAAAATGTTTTTGAAGTACGTTTAAAATAAAAAAAAATCAACCAAAAATGTTTTCAAAGAAAAAAAAAACTTTTTATGAGTTTGATACCAAGCGTGGTCTTAGTTTCTAATACTTTCAGTTCATGGAAGACTATAACTATTGCCAGTCTCTCACTCTAATTGATACTCCTCACTTTATTGTTTGCACATTGTCTAATACAAAGACCCTTCTCTCCTGTATTGGTGTCTCTTTGTCACAGAGTTGTTCGTTTGATTAGGTGTTTCTTCAGTATGGCATACCAGGGAGGTAGCCTTAAATCCGCCTCCATAAATGGGGTAAAGATGTATTCTGTTTCGGGTCAGCGATCTTTGGCTACATGGCTTCCACCCAAGAAAATGAGGGCTCTTCGAAAGGACCCAGGTGTAGTTTCTGTTTTTACAACTTGATATGAACATCCAATTTGAAGAATTTGTAAGCATTTGGGTCAATGATAGAGTGATCAACTGATTTTAGTTTTTCTTTTAATTATAAGATTACTTGCAAAGGGTGGACTTGATCCAGGATTTGAGATTTGAGACTGCAACAACCAAAATTAAGGCAACTCCTGATGGAGAGTTTCTTGTTGCATCAGGTACTTCATGAGGTTGGGTCCTTAACTTTTATTTGATTTGTTTATTTTTTTTCAAACTGACTTTGATGTAATGTTGGTTCCGCTTCAGGTATCTATCCCCCACAAGTTAAAGTTTATGAACTAAGGGAGTTATCCTTAAAGTTTGAAAGGCACTTGGTTTCAGAAATAATTGATTTTCAGGTACATATCTTATTATTGTTATTCCTTTTTCAGGTTATATGATGTAAAAAGAAATTGGGTTTGATGTTTATCGAATTAGATTTGTCAAACATTGATTAAATGCGAAAGTAGAATATCTATTCCTTAGACTTTAGCCCACTCTTAATACAAGTCGAATTAGGTTTCTTTTGTTATTGGGATGGGTTCATCCTGATACGGTATTAGGAGGTCAACTACTAGAATACTTTCTTAGAAGCATGGCCTTTCTCAGATTAAGAGTGAGGCTCAATTTGACTTCCTTTATCCACATGACACTACTTTATGCTGATGCCCTTTAGTTTGCCAATTCTTCTTATACATTAAACAGTCAAGTCAAATTGGACACTGCATCTATTGAACAAAATCTACATGAAGTCATTCCAAATGAATATTTCCAAATTTTGCACGAAAAGGTTTAGTAAAGGAAAACTTGGAAATACTTAGCAAATAATACATTTTTTAAATCTACTTAAAATTCTAAAAGAAATGGTAACTAATTATGAAAAATCATAGAAATATTAACCCCAAAAAAGATCTCCTTATTTGAATATATGTTTACTATGAGTTTTATTTGGTAGAAAAGTTTATCTATTGCATCTCTATTGGAGTTCTTTTGAACCATACAGGGGATAGTTGAATCAAATTGGGATTCAGATCGGGATTCAGATCACCAAAGAGCAAAGAGGATGATAAAATTAGTATCTCAAATTCAAATGTTTAATGCCACCGTAATGTTCATTATTAAAATAAACAACAGGATTTTTCAAAACTTGGTTAAGCCAGAATCACAACTATGGGAAGAAATTAAGTTGAAGGCCAACACATGGGTCTTTGCTTCTCCTAGGGCTAAGGGCTTGTCAATTACGGATTGCGGTGCTAAATTGGGGTAATTGTTTGTATGTGGGTAGGGAATACCCCCATTATGGAAGTTGAGGTGTTTTGGGTTGTTGGATGGCCACTCTGTTATTAAAAGCATGTAGGACCAGGGCATCTACTCTTCACCTCTGCTGAAATGGAGTGTATTTACCTTATTACAAGTATTAATACAAGTTTCTTTTGTTTTTTCTCAAAAAAAAAAGTTATTAAAATAAACAACTCCTTTTCATCTCCAACTGCACTGCCACATTTGTTATTTAGTAGTTGAATCAAATAGGGATCACCTCTTTCATCCATTTTTAACTTTTTTTTTTCTCAGAAATGCATATATAAAAACCAGAAATACACGTTTATTATAAAAATCATAATTTATTTGAAAATTTTAACAATCTATGTATCAGTATAGCTGATGATGGTACATGTTTTACTATAGTATCACTATTCTTCTAAGGTTTTAAATTTAGAAATACCCTTTTTTAAAGTGTCCTCACGATATATGTTTTGTAGCTTAAATTCTAAGGTCTTAAATACTTAATGCTATATGCATGTCATGTCTTTGTTATTATATTTATTTAATTTTTTTTGCCTAGGCCATGCCTAATCAATGACTTGGCACCGCCTCACTTAAGTGAGGTAAATTACCTAGGCATCACCTTATTGCCTTAATAACACCAATGAACAAAATTAATTCATTATGCCATTTAGTATTAATTTGGTATGAGACTAAAAATTTTAAATCATGAATCTTATAATTTTGTGAGTTAAATCGTGATTTCGATCTCCCTGGTTCATAAATTTCAGTATAGTAGTATAATGCATCATAATCAACATTTTATCAAACTTTTGCAGTTTTTGAGATGGATTAGTGTTTTCAAGGTGCCAAGGCGATGTCTGGGCGATTTTCCCTGTTTAGGCAAGGCGTAGTCTAGGCGATAAAAAATATTTATTTATAGGTCCCTAGATAATTAAATAGTTCATATACATATTATATATAGCTAACTGTATTGTATAATAAATGTTAAATTTTCATAAACTGATAAAAAACACTTCATATTTTATTAAAATCTTGTCCACAAAACATTAATTCGTGCCACAATACACATTATCTAAAAGGTTCAAAAGTACAAAACTCAAAAATCTTTCGTCGGAGGGTTGCTGACGGTTGCCAGAGGTTTCAATGATGTTTCTTGGTTGGAGCAAATGAAAAGGATGGGCTTAGAGAGAGAAAGGGTCGAGGGTTTACTATAGAAAGGGGGCTTTTACGTTTTTAAAGATTTTTTTTTAATTAGAGAGACCCCCCTTTAAATATTTGCACAAACCCCCACTGCCTGCCTAGCACAGTGCCTAGGCGACGCCCTGAAAACATTGAGATGGATTGGATGATTTTGACTTGTAAGTGGGGATTTTAATCTCTTTAGTTTATCAAATGACTTTAATTCATGGCTTAAGGTTTTTAATGAGACTTTTCACAGCTTAGGTCCTTGCAAATTAATGTTAAGGTCCCCTTATGGTTTAACTTTGCTAATAATATAAATAAAACTACAAACTTTGGCAATTTCTCCTCTCTGCAGGGGGACAAGTTGAGAAGTAGTGGTAGAACTTTGTGACGCTAATTAATTTGGGAATCTTTTTGTGTTTTCCCTTGTTCATTTTGCATTTCAATGGCAGCTTTTTGAATAAATGGAATTCTTATTAGTGCGGTAGCTTTGTGTTGTTTTGTATCTTTTTCCTCAGTACTATCTTGAACTCAGATTGCATCTTGTTTTTTTTTTTTCTATGGATACTTGTCGCTGTTCTTTTGTAGGTATCTTATGAATCCATAAGAGAATAACACCATTTTTTCATGCTCATGTAGATTTTGTCAGATGATTATTCCAAGATTGCCTTTTTATGTGCGGATCGATCTGTTTGCCTACATGCAAAATATGGAAGTCACTATAGCTTGAGGATCCCAAGGTTCTCCATCATTTTGTGTTTATGCTGAATTTCTTTTCTGCTATTTTGTTAAGAAGTGTTTTTTTATATTTCTCTTTACTGCTTGGATAACAAAATGTTCATATGCAATTTTATTTTTCAGCATAAACAAAGGTAATAATTTATTGTGTTAAATTGTTATAAGTACATATACAATATATCAATAGGCACCGGAGGTGCACATCTCCATCAAAACCTACTAACATAATGTCCCTTCCTCACCACAATGATCTTATTTAGATATCATTTCCAACATTTAAGCATCTATCCCAACTCAAAATTCAATCCAAGAGAGTGAACCCAGAATTCCAAGCTGATGCGAACACCTAAGAACTGGCGACCATCTTTATTGTTTCCCACAGTTGCTCCTCTCCCCGAGCTTGATTTTTAAAAATTCTATTATTTCTCTCCAGCCATGGTGACCACAATGTCGCGTATGAGGCTATTAGTCCAACCCCCTTCACTTGTCTAGATGTATTTGTCATGTGGGAAAGTGACAGTCCATCATCAATATTGCATGGGATGGAAAATCTGCCCCCTGAAAATGTATACCAAAAACGCCAAATCCGTCTAGCAAAAACACATGAAAAGAATAAATGACCCAAGCTTTCGCCATCCTGACCTCATAATGAGCACCAATGAGGGGAGATGCATAAGTTAGGCAATCTCCTCTGTAGTGTATCATGGGTATTAATCCTCCTATGGGCCATTAGCCATCCAAAGACCTTTACTTTATATGGAACCAGAACCTTCCATATATATGTGGCTAAAGGAAATGGGGGGTTAGAGGGAGAGTCAAACAACATTTTAAATAGAGATTTACAAGAGTATTGACCAGACAACTCGAGGGTCCAAACTAGGTGATCGGGTGAGTTGGACATACTAATGTTGGCTAAGCTTGTAATTAGAGGGGAGACTTCATCTTTTTCCCTATGTGTTAGAGCTCTAGGAAAATGTAAGTTCCAAGATAGGGTATGAAAGGTAGATGATAGATCGTGGGATGTGAAAGATGAAATGGGTTGGTTGTGTAAAGAAGATAATCTATATGGATTTGGGAATATTTCTGCCAAGGATCTATCCCCCATCCATCTATCCTCCCAAAAGCGGAATGTATGTCCGTCTCCAACTTCAGGCCTGCAGTTCGCCAACACGCTAGGAATTAGAGAAGCTATAAATTTCCATGGGCTTCTATAAGTGACTCTCCTTATCCTCCTCCAGTCCTCCTGTTCTCCTCTTGCTCTGAGAGTGATAATCTTCCATATTTGCTGATGATCACCTATGCCCACAACAAATTCTGGTCCTTTAGTAATCTCTATATCCATTTCCCACATAGTGCCATATTCCTTGCTATTATATTTCCAATGCCAAGCCCCCCTTTCTCAATGAGTTTTTGTACATTCTCCCATTTTGTTAGGCTCTTAACCCCCTCTCCAATCTTCCCCTTCCATAGAAAGGATTTCATCCTCTTCTCTATTCTTTCCGCCACCATCCTAGGAATCTTGAACAAAGACAAGTAATATGATGGAATTGCCGATAATACTGAACGGATCAAGGCCAATCTAGCTCCCTTTGAAAGGAATGTTGTCTTCCATTCCTCCAATCTTTTAGTAATAGTAGCAAGAATCGGCTCCCAAAAACTTTCTCCACAAGGATTCCCCCCCAAACGCAAGCCTAGATATCTCAACGACCATACCCCCACTGAGCACCCCACTTTGTTTGCGAGCCTCAGAAGAACCTCCGAATCCATGTTGATCTCAACAATTTGACACTTTGCTATATTAACCTTAATCCCTGAGAACTCACAAAAGCATTGCAAGATGTTCAAAGCATTCATGATATTTTCCTCTCCACCCTCCAACATGAATAATGTATCATCAGCGTATTATTGTAAATGGGAAACTTCAACCTTTTCTTTACCAATTCGAAATCCCTTCACAATCGAGAAATTTCTTGCCCTTGTCATTAGTCTACTCAGCCATCTGCTACAAGAGTGAACAGAAAGGGAGATAATGGATCGCCTTGCCTTAAACCTTTCTTAGCTTCGAAGTTACCCCTTGGTTTGCCATCTATCACTACTGAATAGGTTATTGATCTCAAGCACCCCATCATCCACCTTATTCATCTCTCCCCAAAACCTATCTCCTTCAGCACGTACTCTAGAAAACCCCGCTCCTCCAAATCGTACGTCTTTGCAAAGTCCACTTTAAGCACCACCCCTTTTACTCCTCTAGCTCTGTAGTCTTCCATTGCTTCATTGGCTACCAATACAACATCTAGGATCTGCCACCCCTGAATGAAAGCTGACTGTGTATCTTCCACTGTCTTGTGTAAAACTGTCTTCAACCTCATAGATAGTGTCTTTGATATTATCTTATACAAACTAGTGACAAGAATATTTGGCCGATAGTCTTTCACACACCTTGAGTTGCCTTTCTTTGGGACTAGACATATGTAGGTTTCATTCACCTGATTGTTTATCACCCCATTTTGAAAAAACTCTCCCATAACCCTCATTATGTCCCCTTTCACCACCTCCTATGACTGATGAAAAAAAACATGGAAAGCCCGTAAGGGCCTAGCGCCATTGACCCATCACAGCTGAAAACAACTGTCGCCTTTACCTCTTCTTCTTCGAAGGGCCGTTCAAGAAATTCTCGGTCTTTTGTGGAGATAGCCCCCCAATCGAGGCCCTTAATTTTCCAATTGTATGTTCTTTCTGATGAAAAGACTGCTGTAAAGTACGCCACTATCTCATTCACCACCCCATCCTCAGTCTCAACTAGACTACCGTCCTCCTTCTCAATTCCTGTGATGACACTCTTGTTATGCCGACTGTTTAGGATGTTATGAAAGAATCTCGGATTGGCGTCACCCTTTCTAAGCCATTTGATTTTGGCTTTTTGTAGCGCCATTCTATCTTCTTTGAGGCACAAGTCTTCTAGTTCTGCCTTGTAGATCCTTCTAAATGTAGCTAGTTCAGCCGCTTTCCAACAATTTCTTCAATCTCCTTCCTTTTTCCTTTGATCGAGCCAAACACCTCCTTATCCCATTGTTTTGAAGAATCCCTCATTTCCTTAGTGTGGTCATAAATTTGTGTCCCTTCTAGCCATGGGCATTAGAGGATTGTGACCATGACTGCACCCTGTTCCTAAAATCCTGATGTGTGAACCATTCATTCTCAAATCTGAATGGCGACAGGCCCCATTTCATCACATTGGTGTCCAAAGTGACGAGCCTGTGGTTAGAAGTAGTTCTGGTGAGTGCCTCCTGCTTCTAGAATGAAAACAATTCTTCCCATCTTACAGAAAAAAGGAATCGTTCTAACCGACAAAACATAGGAGGATTTTTGAGGTTGGACCATGTATATTTTGCATTGCATAAGGGCGGATCTTTCAACTCCAACTCATCAATCAACTGATTGAATTCTTGGATACTTAGTGATCCTCAAACTCTTCATTTTTTCCTCCACAAATCTTGTGGTGTTAAAATCTCCTGCCATGCACCATCTACCAAGACACACTACTGACAACCTCGCAATTTCATCCCAAAATGCTTGACGATCCGAAGGTGATGATGGTCCATACACACCTGTTAACCACCACTGGGCCTCAGATTTGTCCTAAATCTGAATGGACACAGAATAAGATCCCACCATACTGGATGATACTTCAATAATCTTGGCATCCCATGCAACTAGTATCCCTCTTGACGATCCCTCCGAAGGTAAGAAAGACCACCCCTTAAATCTTGATTCCCAAAGCTGCCCAATTAGTCTCCGGCCAATAACTTCTATTTTTTGCTTCCTGTAAAACTATGATGTCTGGGTTTGATCTTCGAATCAATCTCCTTATTAACCCTCTTTTCTTACTTGAACCACACCCCCTGATATTCCATGTTAAGATCTTCATTTAGAAGCCCGTATCTCCATCTTGTTTTTTGACCCCTTGTTCAAAAAGTCACAATTGGCCGGTCCCTTGAAGTTCTGGATGCATTCCAGAACTTGGTTACGCTGAGTAGTGCTTGCCTTAAGGTTCATTCTTTGCATATAATCAGAAATCACCTCCTGCGACCCAGTCTCCTTCCCTCTCCTTCCCTTTACTTTTGTCTTCTGCCATGAGAGTCACCTTGGTTCCATTGCCCAATACTGCACAGTCTGCCGTCTTCGACTTCGTATCATTCTGCTTTGGGAAGAACATAATTTATGTTTCCTTTGCTGATAGGGTTAAGGTATTATCCTTGGCAGAATAGGTCTCAATTTGGGTGTACTTTTTGTTTCGCATTTGACAGACAAGAAGGGAGCTTGGTAGAAACATTGTTAGGGAGCAAAGCGGTACAAATGGGAGAAGATTGAATATACGTGGAAGGATCGACTGAGGTAGATTTGTTGCGGAAGCAAGAACGAAAATACTAAAAAATAAACAAATATATATTCTATTGAATAAAATATTCAAAGAGAAAAATTAATAATCTTCCCCCTTTAAATTCTGTAATTGGAGCTTCTTATATAGATAACTCCCCTAAAACAACTTCTAAACTACCTAAAACACCTAAAAATAAGTTTCCTAACCTATCTATAACATAAAAGCAACTTCTTAATTCTATTAGAACTCTATTTAGACACTTCTAAGACATTTTCTAATACACTTAAATAATAAAAACGAATTTTAAAAACTATCTAGAACTACCATTAAAATATAAATAGACCAAAATAAAAACTTCTAAAAAAATAAAAAAACATGCTAAAATATATTATACATCATCAACATCTAAAGGAGAGGGAGGATGGCTTACCTGGTCTTGTTGAGCGTCCACCTCGTTGGCAGCTAAAAAGGAATCCGCCAGTGCCACATTTTCATTTGGGGCAGAATCAGCTGAAGAAGTGAGTCTTCGGAATCACATCTACCCTCACCTGCGTCACCGTCGAATTCATCGCCCCCCCATACTCTTGCCGCCTCGTTGACAACCTTTGCGATGTTGATTATCTTATGAAACCTGTGAAAGCAATAATTATTAGATTCTCCTTGTTCCCATGTTGTTGCTTTTTTTTTTTTTTGAAAGATCTGAAGTTATATGATCATAATTGTTTGTTATTAGTTTTTGCCATCTAACGAATGATTTTAAATTGAGTTATAGGTATAGATAAAAGGTGTAAATGCTATGCTGTAGACATCCTTATTGTGCTTACTGAAACTCTGAAAGGAAACATGAGTTGCTTTCCATTACTCAGTTTCGCTTCTCTTATAATCATAAATCGATCTTAATTTTGGTGGTTTCTGATTTTATTCATATGAATTCATGTTTAACAGGATGGGAAGAGATATTGCATATGATTGCTGGTCTTGCGACTTGCTTTGTGCTGCGTCTTCTCCAGATCTTTATAGAATTAATTTGGAACAGGTTAACTTCATACTACTTTTTTCATTTATTGAGTGAATAATCTCATGCAAAGAAAAATTGTGTGGCCTGGATAATGTAATTACTAATTAGTCTGTCTGGATTTACTAAATAATCAAGTGTAGCGGACCTGTCTATGCAGTAAGGGGGATATATATTGTCTATTTGTATGTGTGATTTTCTTCCATCTTGGAAATATTAAAATATGCATAACATTATGTTCTAATTCAAATTTACTACCGTTATTATTTCTTTTGTCGGGGAAGTTTTGGAGGGGGGGGAGGGAACAGCCACCTTATTAACTGTTAAAGTTTTGTGGAAAATGCTCAATAGACATAATTCATGTTGTGGTTGAGTCAGTGATAAATTCCTGCATTATTGTCTCCATCCTAGGGTATTATTATTCTTCTCTCTTACAGCTTCATTGTGGCACTATTATATTTTGGGAAAAAACCTTCAAATTGCCGTATTTTCACCATTTCCTTTTATTCCTCATGCAATGCATGTAATATACTGATCACATTCAAGTCTGATTCCAAGAAAATTTTAGAGTACTTGTGCAAGCATTGCTGAAGTAGTGGCTTTAATGGTATGAGAAGAGATGGACTTTGCTAATAATACCATGAGCTTTGTCTCACAAGTGGAGATAGCACCCCATTCAAAACTTCAAACTGTAGGTCCATAGCCATGCCACTAACACTTCCTGTTATTAGAAGTATCAATATTTAGAAGCAGAATGTATCAAAGGAGTTAATATTTTTTATGGATTGTAGCCTGCCATAAAAAGGTGACTAGAAAAAAAAAATGATATTTTGTTCTTGTACCTCTTGGTGGCTGCATAGATGTCTAGAATGGCGGGTCACTCCCGATAGAGTTTTTTGTGTTTGAGAATAGGGGAGGTTTGCACATATCTCAAAGGATTAGTTGGTGCTCTAAGAGGCCAAGATACTCTTCAATGAAACAAAATAAAAAGCGACAAAAAAAAAAAAGAATGTTGCTGCAGAGGGTCAGACAATGTATGTGATGAACAACTTGACACTGAAGATCCTCCTCAATTTGGAACAAGGATGTACATTTTTTTTTTTTTTTTTTGAGAAGAGACAATAAAATTATATATTAATATAGAAGCGGATTACATGTAAAAACAGAGCATAAGGAATGCTCGAAAGTCCCAACTACCACTAGCATTAACGAGACTTAGACCCTCAAACCACAGACACCACAGCGTGATTGAATAACAAACGCAAACAGTTCTCACAATTGGTCGGGGTAACAAACTTTCTTGGGAGGTAATTCTCCCATTCACGTCAAACCTGTGAAGTAAAAGCACAACCAAAAAATAGATGATCTGCTGTTTCATGATTCTGGAGGCATAAGGTAAAATGCAGCATTGAGGTGAAATACACATATGTGGCAGACGTCTTTGAAGCAAATCCTGAGTACAAATCCGATGAAGGTCACCAACCAACCAAACACTTGAATTTTAGTTGGAATTGGGTATTAATGCGCCAATCGAAGAGAGACTTACAGGAATAGGAACCCTTATGGTCCAAGGACCACATGAAGCAATTGCTCATCGAGGGGGAGAGGTAATATGGTCAAGTCTAGCAAGCATAGGGGCAATTTCTGCTTCTTCCCTATTTGTGAGGGGTCTTGGAAATTGAAAGTTCCATGAAAGTGAGTGACTTGTGTTGGCTGGGGGTTGAAGCAGGAAAAAACCAATAGATTTATTGGCTGTGTTTGAAAGGCAGAAAGGTTTGGGAAGGAGTGGCCAAGGGGTGTTTCTCCACACTAACAATCCTCTCAAAATCGAATGATTGGCCATTTGCAACTTTGGGAGTGCTGTGGGGAAGGAAACTCGGATAAAGGCTGGAATAAATTTCCATGGGCTTCGTTGTGAGGCATGCGATGTGTTCCTTGATTCTCGTCCATTGCTGGCACGACCAAACTTGCTTCGAATAACTCTCGCCTAAAGAGCCTCTTCTTCTTTCATAAACCTCCAAAGCCATTTCGCACCAAGAACCTTATTTCTTACTTTGACATTACCAATACCAAGACCACCTCCAAACTGTGATTTCTGAACATTTTTCCAGCTGACAAGATGAAGGCTACAACCATCGTCAGACCCTTTCCAAAAGAAGGTCCTCATCGATCTTTCAAGAATGGCAACCACCTCCATAGGAGCTCTAAATAGAGACATATAGTTGGTGGGAATTGACTGCACAACTGATTTAATAAGAATGAGATGGCCACCCCTTGATAGAAAGCTTCTTCTCCACCCGCTTAATCTTCTATCCACTTTCGAAATCACTGGATCCCAAAACTTCTTTTTGTTCCGGTTACCCCCCGATGGAAGGCCAAGATAAGAGAGAGGCCAGTTACCAACATCACATCCAGTTACCAACATCACATCCTATTCTCTGAGCCATATTAGCAATGACCAAAGGGTCCAAATTAATACCCACCAATTGACTCTTTTGCATATTAATCCCCAACCCAGATAGCTTGCAAAAGCAATGAAGAACTTCAATCATGTTGGAGACGTCGTCATCATCCCCATGCAAAAGAAAAAGAGTGGAACAAGGATGTACTTGAAGATTAATCCTTGGACCTTTACAACATTCAGTTATTATAACTGTAGTCTGTACCTATGTGCAAAATGACTCAAAATCTAGAGTTTCTCCTCTCGTTTCTTTTTCAACCTTTTTGTCATTATCTGAAAGAAAATGGCCTTTCCTCTTCTGTTGAGGTGCTTATCATTTCTTCTCTTGTACCAAATTTGAAAATATTTGAAAATTGAAACATAGATTTTTTATTTTTATTTTTTAGATTTATTATGTTGAGCTAGTGCTTAAATGCAACTTTGGTAATATGCTTCAGAAGTTGACCTTTTAAATATGGTACACTGTTATTTTTTATTAATTCAACTGCTTTATGTACTTACGTGAATTGTAACTCCATTTTGTTTAATTCACAGGGTCGTTTTCTGTCCTCACTGAGTTCTCAATCGCCAGCAATAAACGTGGTTTCTCGAAGGTTGATAATGTTTTTGTAATTGAAGTTCAGATCTTTTTGACCTAATATTGTTACTACTTGAGTCTTGAACACAGCGTTGTTCATAAGTTATATTTGAAGGTTGTAATGTTTTTTCTTTTCTTTTTTTCTCATACAGCAAGATTCATGGTCTAGTTGCTTCTGGTGGTGAGGATGGTGCTGTTGAATGCTTTGATTTAAGAGCAAAGTCTTCAGTGGGTAGGATTAATGCTGTCTCACCAACTGGTGACATTGATCAGGTGCTTTCCCATTTTCACATTAGCTTTGAAACTTATGGTTGTTGGATAAGGGATACGTTTATAACCAAGGTTTTAATACTTGTGATGCATAATTAAAGTGCTTAGCTTGTGTGAGGCAAGGTGTAAGCCTCATTTTTTTTAACACATAAAAATCTAGAAAAAAATACAAAAATCTTTAAAAAATGAAAGTGGCAATGATTAATAAATGACCTTCTGAAATAAGTGAAATACACACTTCTATGTATGTGATGAGTGTTTTGTCTTTACATAGTAATTGTTATTCAAAAACATTACTAAGAATGAGATCAGTACATATCGTTTTTCATGCATTCAAAATTTGAAATTTTAACAATGTGTTTGTCTTGCATTCCAAATATGAAAATTTTGACTATTAAAACATTGACAGCTAGAAAGTTAACAGAACACATTGCAAAAATATTAGATTTTGTGTCTCATCATCTTTTAGTAGCATTTTATTTTATTTTATTTTATTTTTGAGAAGAAACATACTATTTATTAATAAAAATTGATATTGTAAACCATACAAAAGCACCAAAAGTGCTTAAAGCATAATCTCCCAGTCTGAGAAATAGATAATCCCCTAAGAAACTTCCTGACAACAATATTTCTAATGCAAATAGGACTCCCAATATGTTATGCATGATGTAATTAGAACAATTTATTTTAACTTATAAACCTTTGAACTGTTAGGTGTCAATATTTGTATTTTTGTTGGTAAATAAGCAATGTATAATTAGTAAGGAAACTTTCCCGATGGTAAAAGGCTGGAGCCATATAAAAGCTACCCAAGAAACCCGAGTGAGGTGTTTGAGGGCAGTGCCTCTGCAATCTTTTTTCCCTTAAAGAAAAAATGCTTTATTTCTTCTGAATGGAAGTGAATTTATATTTAAAAAATAAAATAAATTACTTATGATTGTCCAGAAAATATAACCATAATAATTTGAAAAATCAATTTTAATATTGAAATAGTGAGGCTTAAGCTTCAATGTGCCTCAAGGCGATTTTGGGGCACCTTGCCTTGATGTGGAGTTGTGGACCATGAGTTGTAGACCTCAAATGCCTTTTGAAGCAGTGTTTATGACATCGACATAATATTCGGATCCTGTTTATCATGAAACAAAATAAATGGGATTAGCGTGCCATTTGGTCCATAATATATTCCTATGAATTTTGATTGACTGCTTGCAGTCTTCTATAAATAGAAATCGTTATATATATTTTACTGATCCTTCTTACAACCTATGTTGGATATCTAGGAAGTTACAGCTTTAGAATTTGATGATGGAGGTTTTCTAATGGGAGTTGGAAGTAGTACTGGAAAGGTATGATTAACATCATTCTGATGTAATGTGATTTTATTGGGTTCGAACTATTATTTTCTAGATCAACCTTTGAAAGCGTTTCCATGAAATCTTTTTGGATTAATTGAGTATTGATTGGCCGATTGATTGCAAGTGACTGTATATCTTTTTTCTTTCTATTAGTTTTTAGTTGAAAATGACCATGGCAGCAGATGTCTCTTTCAAATAGAAAGTAGCCTCATGTAAATTCTTTTGGGTGTTCTATTATTTTATTAAATTTCAACACATATTTTCATTGTTGCCACATGTTTTGAAATTCTGAATTGGTAAGTCATTGCTGAGTGGCTGAGTGAACTAAGCACTAGAATTGAAATTTGCAACTTGCTTTAAGCTTTAAAGCATTATAGTACTGTTACTTTTCACTAAATAAGACCATTTAGCATTTTCTGAAAAATTAATGAATTTATCTATAAGTCCTTGACAAATATTTGTTATGGCCCCTTTTATTTTTTTTGAAATTTATATATATATATATATAATTTTTTTTTAAAATTTCGAAAACACCCCTGCACCTGACTAACCCATGTCCTAGGTGGTTTCTTCCCGAATAGCCTTGGCTCCACCTTGACAACAATGTTTGAAATTGGACTTGCACATTCTCTTTGTTGATTTTGTGATATCATCATCATAAAAATTTCATTTATGTTCTTGTGATTGAATATGCAGGTTTTGATATATGACTTACGTTCTTCTCGTCCTATTCGAGTAAAGGATCACATGTGAGTATCTCTTCATAATTAGTTGATTTTTTTCATTGTATGGAATTGGTGCATATTTTTCTTTCCCCTTCGTTATAACTTGTTATCCCTTGCTATCATTCTCATTGTTGCATAGGTATGGAAGCCCAATATTGGACATTAAATGGCACCAAACTCTTAACTCTGAGCGGCCAAAGTTGATAACTACTGATAGTCACATTGTTAGAATCTGGGACCCTGAGACGGTAAGGAACTGCTCTCTACAACCATGTTGTTTGGGTGTGTAAAGTTGGATTGACATTCCTCCTTGGAATTAGTTACTCTTAACTCATGAAACACTCATGGAGGGAGGCTTAAATTTACTATAATTTACAACTTTCCATGACTAGAAAAGTGATCTCTATTTACATTTGAATGCACATGTTCTGCTGCAGTTTGGACACTCTTTGGACCCGTTTGGGGTCCCAAAATCTCATTAGCAGGAAATTTAGCACTTTGAAAGTCCAGGAAATTAGCACTAGGATCCAATTATTTTCACTGGGTGACCCTCATGGTTGGTTTTCAAAACTGAAATTGCCATCTAAATATCCTTCACACTATGGGATCCTAGAAATGTTGCTTGCCAAAACAAGCCTGCTTATGTATATATATTTGTGAAACCACCATGATTTCTGTTGCCCTGTTGTGAATACTGGAACTCTTACCCCACGACCTTTTTCTTATGTAGTAATGTTCAGATTCTTGGTTAATTTGTTGTATATGGATTCTTGACTGGCAAAGGCGGCTATATAGCATAAATTTCTTGGAAACTTTTTTCATTCACTTCATTGTTGGTTTGTTGAAATTGCTATGCTTTGCTAAATTTTTGGGAAAAAAAAATAAAAATTATACAACTGTGTGCTGTTTTTGAGTACTTATTTCAAAGTATGTTGCTTCCGGAACAATTAGGTCACACTGACTGGATAGTGGTTATTTTTTTTCCTTACGGCTTTCAGGGAGATGGTATGACCAGCATTGAACCAACAACTGGAGCTATCAATGATATATGTATATTCAAAGAGAGTGGATTGATGTTGCTGGCTCTTGACAGCAGCCAGATACCATCTTACTTCATACCGGCTCTTGGACCTGCTCCCAAGTGGTGTTCATACCTGGAAAACTTAACGGTACAATTTTTCTCTAGTCTCTACTTTTCTGAAATACTGTTTCTATCTCTTGGAGATTTGTTTCTTTTTTATAGTTTTTCATAATTGTACCTTAATTGAGATTATCTTTTTTGCAGGAAGAACTTGAGGAGGGTGCACAAATGACTATATATGATGACTTCAAATTTTTGACAAGAGAAGATCTTGAGCGTTTGAACTTGACGAATTTGATTGGCACCAATCTTCTAAGAGCCTACATGCATGGTTTCTTCATTGATTATCGATTGTATAAAAAGGTAATATTGCCTTCTCGTAGTAGAAGTTACTTCCAAGCATGGGGTATTTTTGATCTTTTTATTATGGAACCTTCTTGAGTACATCGAGGTTGCTTCTGAGGAATAATTAATACTTGGTATTTGCAGCTGACTCCTATAGATTTAGTTAATTTGGATTCTTAAAATGCTTAAAGTTGTGAGATATGCCTTGTTCAATTAAATTAGTATCCATTTACACTATTGCAGCATTTTGGCTGTAGTTGCAATGATGAAATTAATAGTAAAATATTCTGTGCCTGAAATAGCAGGCTTCTTTTAAACTCATCTGGCTGGAATGGTTGAAGCCTCTTATGAACGAGAGATAAGTGTCTCAAAAGATTAATTTGTATATTTCTGCAAGAAGTAGTTCCTTGTTATACCAACATGTTCTTTATCATGAAAGAATTTATTCTAGAATTTAGCATCTGTTGTTAGATTATAAAAATTTATGTTGTTGATTACAAATGATGTAAAGGAGGAGAGATGGTGCTTCTAACTTGAATTTATTTTCATATAAATAAAGAAATGTGAAACTGTATCATACAATGACATATTTCTTTAATATCTTAGGCTAATTTGTTATTAGAAAAAACCAGGAGTACACTTCAATTTTTTGTCTAGATTTACTATAATGTGTGTTTTTTATATTAAGTTTCATGTATTTGCATCAACTGTTGCAGGCACAATCCATTGCAGATCCATTTGCTTATGATGCTTACATAGAGCAGCGGAAAAGAGAAAGGCTGGAGGCTGAGCGTGCTTCCCGAATTACGGTCAGATATTTCTATCTTAACTTTTATAATCTTCATGCTAGTTAATCTCGATGTTCATAGTCTCTACTTATTTTTTAACAGAGAGGTTTCTTCTGCATTTTAAGCTACATTCAGATTGTGCCTTTGATCAAGCATTCCTGCAAATACTGCATTTTGATTTGGATTACTACTACCCTTTTTGTGTATGTATTGGTGCAAAGAATATGAATGGTTCACTGGGTCATGTAATTCAGATCTGTAAATATCAGAAGATAGCATCACATTGAAAGAAGTGTCTGATTTATCTTTTCTTTTTCTTCGTTTTTTTTAGTTAAGAGAGAGACAAGTGCTGATTTTTCCGAGTAAAATTATCTAATAAAAGAATAGTTTGTTGTTTGCTTTTTTTGACTTTTTTTTTTTTTTTTTTCATTTTCCTTGTAGTATGAAAAACAGTGGCTGTAGCATATAATAACACACTCCTATATTCTGCTGGTCATTTGGAATATTAAACCTTTTTATGATTAAGCTGGCAACTGGCTTTATTATTAGACTCAAACTAATACCACTTTTCCCAAAATATGTAGGAGGTTTCAGTTTGAGATGAAATACCCAGCTCATGATTTTTGTCGTTTTGCAGATCAAGAGGAAGTTACCAAAAGTTAACCGTGATCTAGCGGCTCGTCTTCTTGAAAACGAAGACACTCAAGAAGTTGAACCGAAAGATGTTGATGATGGTGATACAAAGAAGAAAACTTCCAAGAAAAAGAAAGGGCTAAGCAGTGAAGTGCTGAAAGATGATCGTTTTGCTGCTATGTTTGAAAACAAGGTAAATTGATTGTTCATTTTTTGGTGGCTTCCCTATATGCATCAGCAGGTATACAAATTTTCATGTCAATAGTGTCCTTTTTGGTCCTCTCAAGAAAAAAAGGGTATCCGCTTTGGTCCAACTAGCATTTGAATAAAAATTAGTATCAAGCAGCTAAAATACCCTTAAGTACATTATGATAAGTGTGCTTGGGATATTTATAATCTACAACATGATTACATGTCTCAAGTCCACCTTCTTCTGATTGGACTGGGAATTAGTGCTTTAGCTGTGACAGAAAGAGTAGATAGATATATATTCCCCCTTTTCCTTTTAACCACACCAATTCCCTTAAAGTAGGAAAGAACAGGAAAATGAATGTAGGGTGTACATAAATGTACATCGATATGATACTGCTGTTCAATGTAATATATGATTTGTACTTTATTTGATCTATTCAGGACTTTGAAATTGACGAACGCTCCCATGAGTATCAATCTTTACATCCTATGCCTTCCAAAAAGCAACCCTCATTAATTGAGGAGCATTTTGAACCAGTCATGGAAGAGGATGAAGAACGGAGTTTAAGTGATGCCTCAGCATCTCCTCAATTGTCTGAAGATGAACTCAGCAAGGAGAAAAGTGAAGTTAGAAACAAGAAATCACGGGTTCCAAGGTGACGTCTTTTGTTTTAACTGAAAAATGCTTTTTTTGTTATCATCTCGTCTCTTATAAAAAAATCTGTAAGCTATTTGAGTTGAGGATGGTCATCGTCAGAAGCTTCGTCTTTGTTGGAAACCTGATGCTCATCTTCTTACCTATGATCCTTACAAATCTGCAGGCTATTTGAAGTGAAGGATGAGAGACATGCAGAAGCATTCTGGAACCAGGTGTCACTTGCGAAGGAAGATGCTCTTCCTCTCGGAGAACGAGTGGCTGCCCTTGAGGACAAACGGGCTTCTTGGATTTCTGGTGATGTAAAGTTGGGACCTGGTGGATCACGAGAGATCTCTTTTGTGTCAAGAAGCTCTGCCAAGTACAAGGAGGATGATGATGAGCGAGAAGCGAAGAGAAGGGGTATCCAATCCTTGGGCCTAAAGCCCGATAGATCAGCTTTCCGGGGTAGAGGAGGCCGTGGTGGTGGTAGAGGTAGAGGAGGTAGAGGAGGCAGGGGTGGCAGGGGTGGCAGGGGTGGGAGAAGCAGAGGTAGAAGTCGGAGGTGAAGCAAAATTAAGTTAATGTGTTTGTTGTCTTTATTGATCCACACAGGTTGATCTTTGGCTTGTGCTCTTTATCACTACATCATACACAGGAGAGATAGAAATGAAGCAACTTAGCTAAAGCATTTTTGTTGATCCGGCTTGATGAGAGAAGTTTTTTTTTTTTTTTTTTTGGTTGAACCAGCCAGAGGATAGGAAATTTTGTTTTTAGATTAAGCTATACACTTAATTTTATAATCTTCTTTTGGATGGCTGAATTCCTCCTGACTGTCTGTAATATTATTGATGCAAGCACAAGTGAGGTATTGAAGTAATTCATTTTTTTCTTCAAAGTATTATTATTCATTTTTTTTTCTAGTTGTTCATACCAATGCATCTCAAATCATCAATAAGTTTCTTCAAATTACAATAAGAAGAACCACCTTCCCTAACACATCTCATTGCCATCTCCCCGACCTCACCAGCCCTTCTTCTCAACTCTTCTCTTCCCCTCCCTTCTTCCATCACATCTCTCACCATCCTCTCCACAACAATACTTCATATCTACTCAAACCTCCAAACCTCACTCACAAACCTACTATTCATCTCCTGATCAGCAAAATAAGGCCAACAAATCATAGCAACTCCTGCATAAACACTCTCCAATGTATAATTCCAACCACAATGAGTCAAAAACCCACCCAATGCTTCATGTCTCAGAACTTCCTCTTGTGGCAATCATATAGTAAAGATTGAATTAAATATTACAAAGTTATAGTCTCAATACATGTAATTGTGTTAAATAAGTCAATTTTAGACTTAGCAGGTTAACCTGATTTTGACATAAAATTTAATCGTGTCTAATTGAGTCACATATTTTAACACATACATGTTTATGCTAAATTCAAACCCATTAATTTCGTATCGGTTTCAAATCGTGTTATGGTGTAATGACCTATATTGCCACTTTTATAAAACGGTGAAGATTTCATCAATGAAGTTGCAAGCATTAGCAAAACTTCCCATGTTAACGCTGTGAGTTTACTTGGTTTTTGTTCTAAAGGATCCAAAGGAGCTCTTGTTTAGGAGTTCATGCCCAATAGATCTCTTAGAAGGTCATATAAAGCAAATCAATTTTTTTTTTTTGGGAGAATAAACAAACATATGCATCAACAAAACAAAAGATACAAAGTTCAAAACAATTGAGTACCAACAGTACTCCCAAGAAAACAAACTGCCCAAGGACAAAGAAACAAAAACACCTCAAACTAACACCCACCCAAAATATTCAAATACACATCAAACATTCTCCCCAATTCCTAACCCAATCATTAATGGAGAAATCTCCATTAATTCTAAAGCCAAAAGCTAAGAGCTAGTCATAAAATTGATATCATTCCACACCTCCACCGCGCTCCTAGAGACACCATCAAAGATGCATGATTTCGTTCAATCAAAATCAACCAAAGCGTCGCAAGAAATGTCGTCCTCATGACTTTAGCTTGGTTGCCCCTAATACGCCGACTATAATCCAGCTCAAAACACTCTTCACAGGAAATAGGAAAGGAGAAACTACTCCCAATCCTTGTCTTCCATTCCCTCCAAATCTTCAAAGAAAATGAACATTTGAAGAAGAGATGATCTGCAACATCTGCACTTTTAAAACACAACGAGCAATAGTGAGGGAGCAAAACAATAAATGGAAGTCATCTTGGAAGCTCATCATCCATGTTAAGCTTATTATGGATCAGGATCCAACCAAACATTTTTACCTTGGATGGAAAATAAGCTTCCCAAATAAAATGTGCCAAGGGGAAAGAATGAAAAGAAGGGTTATCACTAAGAGACTGGAAAAAAGATCTGCAAGTGAAATGACCCGACTGATAGAGTGCCATGAAAATCGATCGGGACCCGAAGACAAACGGACTGGTTCTAAAAGAGATGAAAGGGCAAAAACTTCATTTTGGTGACCCACCGTGGGAGTGTTAGAAAGAAAGAGATTCCATTAGATAGGTTCCAAAAGGTTTTGGTTAACAATGAAGTGGGCGATGGGATGGTTAGGGTAGCGCGGTGCATGGTAGAGTCTAGGGAAAAGTTCGGCTAGTGGGGTGCCACTAGCCCACCAGTCTTACCAAAGTTGAAAGTGCCTCCATTCCCAACCAATGGTTGAAGACGGGGGAAGACTTCGGGGAGCAAAGAGATTACAAATTTTCACGGGCTTCTAAACGATGAGCTAATGACTAGGGTGATTCTTCTACCAAGGTCGATAACTCTTGCCCAAAAAGACTGATTCTCTTTGTAGAATCTCCACACCCATTTGGCACAAAGGGCTTTGTTCCTTAACATTAAGTTTCCAATGCCCAACCCACCTTTATTAATTGATCTTTGAACCATCTTCCAATTGATCAGATGCATCCCACTGTTCTTATCGACATCTTTCAACAAAAAAGCTTTATTTTTTTTCTCAAGATTCTCGACAACCACAGTTGGCATTCTGAACAATGACATAAAATAGGTAGGAATGGTTGAGAGCACAAAATTAATGAGTGTAAGTCTTCCCCCCTTGACAGAAAACCTCTTTTCCGCCCATCTAATCTATGGAAGATCTTAGATACCACCAGATCCCAAAAGTTGTTAAACAGCGGATTGCCACCTAATGGCATGCCAAGATAGTAAAACGGCCAAGAACCAATAGAGCACCCAATTTTTGTTGCCATCCTGACAAACATATCACGATCTATATTATTCCCCGCCAAATGACTCTTCACCATGTTGACTTTAAGGCTAGACAAGGCACAAAAGCACTGAAGCAGGCAATTAGTATTCCTTACATTTTCCTTATCACCATTAAGGAGATTCAGGGTATCGTCAGAAAACATAAGAGGAGAGACCACTACTCTGTCATTTCCAACAGAGAAACCCTATACCACTAAGGATGAACAAGCCTTTGACATCATCTGACACAACACATTCGCCACAAGAGTAAATAAAAATGGAGAAATAGGATCACCTTGCCTAAGTCCCCTGTGGGCATTGAATTTTCTGGAGGCCTTTCCATTAATGATGATTGAGAATGATATAGATGATACACACCCATTAATCCATTGCCTCTATTTCCTTCCAAAGTTCTTCTTTTCCATAGCATAATCAAGGAACTCCCAATCCACTGAGTCATACGCCTTTTCAAAATCTCCTTTAAAAACCACACCACCACATTTTCTGATTCTATGATCTTCCACAGCTTCATTAGCCACAACAATTGCATCAAGAATTTGACGATTGTGGAAGAAGGAAAACTGTGACTCATCAATGGTGTTTGCAAGATAACTCGAAGCGTAAGGGAAAGGGTTTTTGAGATGATTTTGTAAAGGCTTGTTACAAGGCTTATGGGTCTATATGCACTTGAGTGCCATGAGTCTCTCTTCTTAGGAATGAGGCAGAGGAAAGTTTCATTTGTTTTTACATTAATCACTCCATTACTATGGAATTCATGTAACACCCTCATGACATCTTCTTTGATAATCTCCCATGACCTTTGATAGAACGCCAGTGAAAAACCATCCGGTCCTGGTGCTTTGTTGCCGTCACAACTGAACACAACCATACGAACCTCTTCTTCTTCAAATGGTCTTTCCAACTATCCGACCTCGACATCGCCAATCTGATTCCAACCAATCCAATCAATTTCCCAAAACCCTGATCCGTTCACTGAATAGACATTAGAAAAATGATGAATGAATGCCTCAGTAATATCATCCTCATTCTCTATCAAGGAACCATCATCTCTTTCAGCCTTTGAAATAAAACATTTAGACTTACTATCACTTAGCACCCTATGGAAGAAATTGGAATTAGCATCTTCTTCTTTGATCCATTGAATTTTAGTTCTTTGTCCTGCCATTCTCACTTCCTTGATGCACACATCAACCGATTTAGATTTTGCCTTCACTCTGATATCTGCCAAATCTGTGGTTAGTTCATTATGGCCCTCCAGAAAATCCAAGCTTCCGATGAGTTCTTCAAGCTCTTTCTTTTTGGAAGAAATTATTCCAAAAACATCCTTGTTCCAACCTTTGAGAATTGTTTTAGCCTCTGCCAACTTAATCATGAATTTATGTTCTTCATGACCATAAGCAAATGCATCATGCCACCAACAACGAACAAGGCCCGAGAAATCACGATGATCAAGCCAAACATTCTCAAACCGAAAGGGAGAAAGTCCCCAATGAAAAATTGAGGAATCCAAAGAAATAGGGTAGTAATCTGAAACCACCCTAGGATGGGCCCCCTGTCTACTAAGAGGAAACAAGGTCTCCCATCTCATTGTGAAAAGGAATATGTCCAGTCGACAACAAACAGGTGTCTCACGAAACTTCGACCATGTAACCTGGGCATTAAGAAAAGGAGGATATTTAAGATTCAATTCACCTATCAGCATATCAAACCTTTGCATACTTGTAGTCACCTGAGAACTGTTGATTTTCTCCTCTAGATTTCTCACCGTGTTGAAGTCGCCCACTCAAGCACCACTTGTCACCACACAACACATTAAGGCCAACAATCTCATCCCAAAATAAACTCCTCTCAGTATAACAAGACGGGTCATAGATGCCAATCAGCCACCAAAAATCATTCCTGTTACATTTAACATCAATAGACACAAAAATTTCACCAATTAACGAATCATCCACAGACACAGCCATAGTATCCCAAATGATAGTCAACCCACCAGTAGAATCTCTAGCAGGAAGGACAACCCAACTCTTAAATCTCAACCCCCACAACTGAGAGCTAACCCTCCAGTCAACCACTTTCGTTTTGATTTCCTGGAGGATGATAATGTAGGGCTTAGCCCGACTTAATGTTCTCTTAATGATGCATCGGTTCCTGCTCAAACCACACCCTTTAATATTCCAAGAGAGTATCTTCATTTTTTAACCACCAGGATTCCCTTTTGAGACCTTGAGACTGTCCGCAATGTCCTTCAGAGTCATATCACCATCAAAAAGAACTTCAGACACTGCCTCATGATCATTTCATTTCCTTACTGAGATGTTGAATCTTTCCAGGACTGAAGCAAATGTTTCCATAGTGCCAATAAAAGCTTCAGGATCAACACAAGTATCACCACCTATGTTATCGACGACCCCATTCAATACCTCCAACTCTTCACCACCACCCTTCAAGGGTGGTAAATTGCATCCGGCCTGAGGATCGCAATCAACAATTCTAGGCACACAGTTGTCACTGGCACAAATTTGAGACAGATGGGTTGTTTGGGCATCGGTAAGAGGGATAATGGGTTTAGGGATGAGACTAGGGGAATTGATAACATTAGTGGGAACAACAAGATCAACAACACTATTAGAAGAACGCTCATAATTACCATCCACCATAAAATGTAAAGGGCTTACCTAAGAGCCATTTTTCGCCAAACATGACTGATCATTATCCTTGCCCAACCTGTTCGCATGTTCAATGCCCTCAACCCACACCTCGGTGCCTTCGACCTCGTTGTTGGAGTTTCTGTCAAACAAGCAGTTATTCCTTAGAACTTTATGGCTTTCCCAAACAGGGTCAATTCTCCCATTATGAAGAGCCTCCAAAGCAAGCTTCCACCTCACATCACACCACGTTCTCTGGTTCAATTTGGCTGGGGAGTTCATCACAGTCGTGGATTTTCCTCGATCGGAAAGACCAACATAGATTTGGGAGCTATGATGTTGTGACATTTGCCCTTTTTGTTCCGACGACTCCGCCTGAGCTCCGGCCAAACATCGGCGGCTATCAACCTTGAACAATTTAACCCCCATATTAGCGTCGTTCAGACTCACCGGATCGATCTCTGGAGCAAACCCATCACCGTTCATCTTAGGAACGAAAGGTTGTTGGCATCCTCTGCCACCTTCAACAGACCCCCGCATAAATCCCCTATCATCTGGAAAGTCTCTGACCTCCAATGTTCAAAAGGAACTCCATCGACACCGATCCACCCATTGCGATATCAGACTCTCCTTTTGTGTCATTGAAGAGAAGAATGCCACTTCATTGATCGAAAATTGTCGTTCTGGATAGAATATAGCACATCATGTTTTTCATTTTAGTTCCCACACCAAAGTAATGCACGGTCGTCCGCCATGGCACAAAGCTTGGCCGGACGTTGGAGAGATGTAGAGATTTGTTCTTCTGCTGCAGACCACCATAAGGCTGAGTTTGCTCTAAGGATAACAATGGAAAAATCCCAACTCAACTTCTTACTAATAGGCACATTTTTTACCAGAGGAGTTTGTTTGGGGCCGCTAACCCGATAAAACCATTCCTCAAAAGCAACGCATCCCCTCCCCGGAGTGTCCTCCGGGATGAAAATGGCCTAGGATCTATCATTTTTTACTTTCGAAACCTTGAGGAGTCTCCCCCGTTTGTTAAAAAAAGCTTCAATAATAATAACTTCATTCATATTCCTCGGTTGCTTCTTGAACTCACTTTTCTCACCATATTTAGATGTAATCCCAATTTGATTTAGAAACCATTCAGCTGAGGCCACCAACATTCTCAAGAAGAATGTTTTTTTGCCCAGAAACCTCCTTAATCGTGGTCCATTCAGCTGAGGCCACCAACATTCTCAAGAAGAGAGGTTCTGAGGTTTTTGAAATCCCCCATTCTCCAACCGAAGTATGTGACCGAGACGAGTAGAAACAAACTGAGGGAAGGAAGGAGATGAGAGGGTAGAATAGACTGAGAATAGATTAGGAAAGATTTAGGCTCAGGTTGAAATCAGTTTGAGTAATCGGAGAGTGCAGGGGATGAGAGTACGGGAATGGGAGAGCCATCATAAGTAAGAAATCTTCAAACACGGTTTCATGCTTCCCCCTCAACGTGGAAATGTTATATGAGATTTGCCATTAGCACAGCAAGGGGACTGAAGTACTTGCATCGAGGTTGCACCCATTGAATTGTGCATTTCGCCATAAAGCCACATTTCTCTAAAGATATCTGATTATTAATTTTAATAAAATCAAAATTAATAAGTATTTTAAAATTTACAATTTCTAAATATTAAATTAATAATTAGAATATTACTCACATTAAATAATTCATTATATTTAATACTATTATAAGTTTTCCAAAAAAAAAAATAAGCGAAAAAGAAATCCAATATGAAAAAATAAAGCTGAAAAATAACAAAAAAATTAAAAATGTTGTAAAATAAAAGGAGAACCTTTACAAATAAACAACTAAAAGAGAAAAATAGAAAGATATTTTATTCTCGTAATATTCTCTTTGAGCATTATATTGTTAGTAGCGTCTCATTAAAAACCTTGAGAAGAAAAATTAATGGGACAAAACTTTAGCTAAAGGAAAAAGAGTATAGTAAACTAATCAATAACTACTATTCATAAGCATTCTCCCCTTATGTTGACATCATTGAATTTTCTTTAATAGCTTGACTTTAAATACCTTTTAATTTTTGCATTCTAGTGTTGTACATTAGCTCCACAAATATTGTGATTAACAAAGCTTTTGTAAACAAATTGATTAGAATAATGCAACATGATCATATTTTCACATATTAATTTTATCACTTTTTGTAGCTTATAGATTTCAATGAAATGTGCTTATTTAATAAACTTCTTCTACACATGTTAAATATCCAAAATAATTATGATCTTGATCCTCTTGAGTAAAATAGATTTATATTACTTGTCACATGAAAATATATCAATTTAATGCTTCAACTTAATGTGAAGATGTATCTTGCTAACTAACAAATTACTTAAGACGCATAATATATGCTCTTTGTATAATTTGTAAGACATAAAAGTACATCAATTGTATTTAGATATGGTAATTTGGGACCAAGTAATCAATGGATGTGTTTTATCAATATAAAGTTGATTTCTTTTAATATCTCATTTCACTATATTGCTTAAAGGGATAAAATTCCATTATAGAAATATTTGATATACAAATTAATAAATATTTCTTTCTCTAATCTTAATAGCGTATTACTCTTCTAAAGATATAATAATATTTTTTTTCAAGAGTTCTTATAAAATTTAAATAAATATAAATCAATATATATATAAATATGTAAGTATGATCACTAATACTTACTAAAGCTATTGTAAAATATGTATGTATAATGTTCATATAAATATCAATGAAGTACTTGTTATATAATTTTGAATATTAGATGCTTTTGCTTCGAACATTTTAAATCATTAAAGGATTTTCATAAATATATATCATTATATCATCATCTATGGATCGATTTTTCTTTGAATATTTTCATAGAAATATTCATTTATATCCAACATATCTTACACTATCACGTGTTCGGATTTCTAGTCCAAATAGTTTTCATTCTTCAATGTGTTTAAAACTTTTTGAAATTGCTCCTTAATTTCCACTTTTGCTTATAATCTCAATGTTAACATTCTTCCACAATCTATAGTGTAGGATTCCCATTATTAAAAAATATTAATAGATACATAAATTATTAATAGAAATATCATGAGTAATATTATTTTCATGATAATCCTATGTCTCTCATATATGTATATGAAACTTATGAGATTTTCTCATATAATCTTTATTCCACTTTAAGGAATATTAATCCTTCAAATTCATATATTTTCAAGACATACTTATGTCCTTTTGTTGGACATTTATATCAAATTTATTTCTCTTTAGAAAATATTTATTTTTTACTTCATAATTCTTCAAAATATATTTAGGCCTTTCTAATAGACATTCATTTATCAATTTATTCCTTTTTATGGAAAACATGTTTCTCAAACCATAACTCTTGAAGAAATAATTATATATGTTTTTTCATTAAACATATATTTCACAATTTTTTTTTTCAAGAAATATTTAATTCTCAATCCATACATCTTCATGGGGTATTTATTTTTTAATCTTTTATTCGTCTTTAGAAATATTTTATCCACGTCTTCCTCTTATTGGAAGTTGTGTACTTGATTTCATTGATCAGTCAATTATACTTCAAGCATGTCACATATTCATGTGTTAACTCATAAATAATTTGTCCTTCAAGGACTTTTTCAACAAATGCACCAGTTAACTGATCTGCAATTATTTTGCTCATGTGAATACTTATAATTTATTTTTGATTTCTCCTTTGAGCCCCTAGTTCATATAGTCTCATGTTGCATTCTATCAATTTGCACGTCAAAAACTTGACTTTTTCTCTCATAATGATATAGAAATTAATTTATATTGGATCATATTGCATTATCAATTTTATACGTCATTATTCCAAAATTGACTTTCCTTCCCATGACAGGAAAATTACTTCATTGAGCCTTAGCCAATTATGCCACAATTCAAAATATCATTGAGGCCGATCTAAATATATATATATATATATATATATCATTGAGGTCATAGTTCTTAATTACAATATTATTTCAATTGACCTATGAACATATCGTTTTTCATGCACTAAAAATTTGAAAATTTTAATTATGCGTTTGTCATGCATTCCACATTTGGAAATTCTGACTAAAAACATTAACAACTAGAAAGTTAACACAACACTTTGCAAAAATATTAGCATTTTATCAATATGTTATGAATGATATAATTTGAATAATTTATTATAACTTATAAACTTTTGAAGTGTTAGCCGTTAATATTTGGAGACATATAAATGTTATCCTAGTGAGGTGTTCGATGGCAGTGCCCTTGCAATCTTTTTCCTTTTAAGAGCAAATGCTTTAATTTCTCCTTAATGAAATAGAATTTATCTTTTTTTTTTTTAAAAAAAAAAAGTGATCATTGTCCAAAAAATATAACCTTAATATTTTGAAAAATCAATTTTAATATTGAAATAGTGAGGATTAAGCTTCAATGTGCCTCAAGGCGATTTTGGGGCACCTTGCCTAAATGTGGAGTTGTGGACTTTGAGTTGTAGACCTCAATTGCCTTTTGAAGCAATGTTTATCACTATGAATTTTGATTGACTCTTTGCAGTCTTCTGTAAATAAAAATCATTCTGTATGTTTTGTTGATCCTTCTTATAACCTATGTTTGATATTTTGATGAAAATGGAGGTTTTATAATGGGAGTTGAAAGTATTGAAAGTAGTACTGGAAAGGTATGATTAACATCATTATGATGTAATGAGATTTTGTTTGATTTGAACCATTATTTTCTATATCAACCTTTGAAAGCATTTCTATAAAATCTTTTTGGATTAATTGAATATTGATTGGCTGAGTGATTGCAAGTGACTGTATATGTTTTTTCTTTCTATTAGTTTTTAGTTGAAAATGATCATGGCAGTAGATGTTTCTTTCAAATACACTACAAAAAATAAATATTTAACAACACAACAAATATTGTTAAAAAGAATGTCATTAAATATTAAAATTTTTGATAATACCTACAAAAATGTTATTTATTTCAAAATTTACTATATGTTATTTTGTTTTTCTAAAAATTATAATTTAAAAATAACGTTAATTTTCTAATACTAAAATATTATTTGTTTTCAAATCTTATTAATATTTTGAGAAATCTAATACAAATTTTTAATAATATTTTAATTTTTATACAATAAATTAATAAAAATTTGGATTTCTTTTTGAGTAATATTAAATAATAGATTTTAATTATAAAGTTTTAATTATTTTAATAACATTTTCTTAAATATAATCAAAGCTTTTAAATATTTAATGACATTTATTTTAACAACATTTTCTATATTGTTAAAAATTTATTTTGTTGTAGTGATAAAAAGTAGACTCATGTAATTTCTTTTGGGTGTTCTATTAGTTTATTAAGTTTCAACACATATTTTCATTGTTGTCACATGTTTTGAAATCCTTTTTACTAAATAAGAACATTTAGCATTTGCTTCCTTTTAAATAATATTATAATTTTTTCCTCCCAAAAAAAAAAGAAAAATTAATGAATTTATCTAGGTACTTGACAAATATTTGTTATGGCCCCTTTTAATTTTTTTTTGAAATTTATATATATATATATAATTTCAAAAACGCCCCTCCACCTGTGTAACCCATGTCTTTAAGTGATTTCTTCTCGAATTGCCTTGGCTACGTTTTGAGAACACTATCTAAAATTGGACTTGTACATTCTATTTGTTGATTTTGTACTTCATATCATCATCATAAAAAAATAATTTACGTTCTTGTAATTGAATATGAAGGTTTTGATATATGACTTGAATTATTCTCGTCTTATTCGAGTAAAGGATATGTGAGTATCTCTTCATAATTAGTTGATTTTTTTCATTGTATGGAATTGGTGGTGCATATTTTTCTTTCCCCTTCATTATAACTTGTTATCCCTTTCTATTATTCTAATAGGTATGGAAGCCCAATATTGGACATTAAATGGCACCAAACTCTTAACTCTGAGCGGCCAAAGTTGATAACTACTGATAGTCATATTGTTAGAATATGGGACCCACGGTAAGGAACTGCTTCTCTACAACCATGTTGTTTGGGTGTGTAAAGTTGGATTGACATTCCTCCTTGGAATTATTTACTCTTAACTCATGAAACACTCATTGAGGGAGACTTAAATTTACTTTAATTTACAACTTTCCATGACTAGAAAAGTGATCTCTATTTGCATTTAAATGCACATGTTCTACTGCAGTTTGGACACTCTTTGGACCCGTTTGGGGTCCCAAAATCTCATTAACAGGAAATTTAGCACTTTGAAAGTCCAGGAAATTAGCACTAGGATCCAATTTTAGCACTTTGAAAGTCCAGGAAATTAGCACTAGGATCCAATTATTTTCACTGGGTGACCCTCATGGTTGCTTTTCAAAACTGAAATTGCCATCTAAATATGCTTCACGGGATCCTAGAAAAGTTGCATGCCAAAACGAGCCTGCTTATGTCTATATATTTGTGAAACCACCGTGATTTCTGTTGCCCTGTTGTGAGTACTGGAACTCTTACCCCACCACCTTTTTCTTATGTAGTAATGTTCGGATTCTTGGTTAATTTGTTGTATATAGATTCTTGACTGGCAAAGGCTATATAGCATAAATTTCTTCGAAACTTTTTTCTTTCACTTCATTGTTGGTTTGTTGAAATTGCTATGCTTTGTTAAATTTTTGGGAAAAAAAATGACACAACTTTGTGCTGTTTTTAAGTACTTATTTCAAAGTATGTTGCTTCCGGAACAATTAGGTCACACTGAACAGTGGTTATTTTATTTCCTTACGGCTTTCAGGGGATGGTGTGACCAGCATTGAACCAACAGCTGGAGCTATCAATGATATATGTATTATGTATTTTCAAAGAGAGTGGATTGATGTTGCTTTTAACTAGGAAATGAGATGTGGCCTTGGAATTATTGATATGATGACTATAAGGAATTATGTGTTCCTGGATTTCATTGTATTGATTTTGAACTAGACTTTATTAAAGTCCATGTCATTTTGTCAACATAATATGACTTCTAAATATTAAGTGTTAAATTAGACAAGTTATTAATGATATGTCTTGAGAAGCCTTTTGAGAACAAACTAAATAAAGCTCATATTTAGGATTCCAATAGACAAATACAATATTCTTATAGAGGGAAATAACTACTCTTACAAACAAATATTGGAGAGACTCAAACATCCAACCAATATTTGATGGGACACATTTACTCTTTCCATGTCAACAAGTAGATGAAGATAATATAGGTATCAATTAGCAATGAAGCCTCATACCTCTATACTCACTTTACAAAATCATCATATTCAGTTTTTTTTTTTTTGAACTAAATATTTATTTAACTCAAATAGAAGTGAATGGCTGGCGGAACACAACTACTAAGGTTGCTCTACAAAGACTTGAACAACAGTCACAAACTCAAATAAAAAAGCCACCTATTTTCCAATGCAGAGAGGTAAAATTGCTACAATAAATGAAACCTCGTCCACCACCGGGAACGCATTTTACTTAACTAGTTAACTTTTCTTCGAAGTATGTTTTTTTTCTTTTATTTCTAGTTGTTCATACCAATGCATCTCAAATCCTCAATAAGTTTCTTCAAATTACAATAAGAAGAACCACCTTCCCTAACACATCTCTTTGCCATCTCCCCAATCTCACCAGCCCTTCTTCTCAACTCTTCTCTTCCCCTGCCTTCTTCCATCACCTCTCTCAGCATCCTCTCCACAACATCTCTATCACAACAATCCTTCATATCCACTCCAACCCTCCAAACCTCACTCACAAACCTACTATTCATCTGCTGATCAGCAAAATAAGGCCAACAAATCATAGGAACTCCTGCATAAACACTCTCCAATGTAGAATTCCAACCACTATGAGTCAAAAACCCACCCAATGCTTCATGTCTTAGTACTTCCTCTTGTGGTGCCCAATCGACAACACACCCTCTTTCTCTCGTCCCTTCCACAAGCTCTTCAGGAACTGTCGCAATTCTTCCCTCTTCATCTTCCCAAGTCACCATATCCTTCCTCATTACCCACAAAAATGGCTGCCCACTACGCACAAGCCCGAACCAGAATTCTAGTAACTCTTCTCTTGTGATAACAGCTAAGCTTCCAAAGCTCACGTATAGTACTGATTTCTTGGCTTGTGAGTCCAGCCATGTCATGCAGCTTCTTTCTTCTTGCCAGAGGCTGCTGGAGGAGGAAGATGAGATAGGAAGTGGGTGTGAAGAGCTTTTGTGTAATTGGGTGTTTAAGAGAGCGTGGAGGGGTCCAATGGTGTAAAGATTGGGACAGTGTGATCGGATCTGGGAGAGAATTGGGCCTTCTAAGTCTTCAAATGTGTTCAGAATTAGACCAGAGGCTCGAACAGTGTTCTGGGTCTCTGTGATTACGCGTTGAAGAAATGGGTCGTTCATGTTCTTGGCTCTGCAGAAGCTAGGGAGATCTCGCCGGCGTAGGAAATGCTCCATCCCGGGTATGTTCTTGATTTGCTTGTCCATGTCTTCTTCTTCTTTTTCAGTTTTTGTTCAATCAAACACAAATACAAATTTTTAGACACAGAAAAAGCTAATTTGAATTGAAAATAAAGAATGATAAAAAAGAAAAAAAGAAAAAAAGAAAAAAAGAAAAGACGTAAGGCTTATGCCAACATTCAAGAGATATGAATGAGATCACTACAATGAAGGAATCTATTTAGTAATTCTCAACTAGAAAAAAATTTATAATAGAGATCTATTATATTTTATGGCATCCCCCAAAATAGAAAAACACTTTAGTCCTGTTTGATTAAATCAATTCACCATAAGAAAGAATCTCTATAAATCTATCTTTCTTTTGGTAGAAAATTACTCAGTTAATCTTACCTTTGAAGGGCCAATGACAGGTAGTTCAATTCTCCTCACCTCATGTGGGCGAGGAGTTATTGTGCCATTTTGGGGCTTGTCGTCCGACTATTAGGCCTTGTGTGAACATTTGTTCCTCCTTGTTTGTGATCCATTGATCTTGAATGACTTGTATGTATGTGATCCAACAAATATTACGGAGCGACAAAAAAAAAATCCTTACCTTTGAAGGGCAATTCTCCAGATTCGATGAGTTTCGGGAGGCAGAAGTAAGCCCAGAAAGAGCAAGCACTAATGGTGCGGAAAGCAAAGATGGGTATGTCAAGCTCTTGAGCAACATCAACGGCAAAAGTCATAATTCCATCCGCAATGATGCAAGAAACAGGGGAGGAAGAAGAAGAAGGAGAAGAAGAAGAAGAAGAGAAGGAAAGAAGCAAGTCATGAAAAAGAGGCTTTGTGATGGAATTGAGGGAGTTGAAGAGATCAAGAAGATGGTGAGCAGAGCGCGTGTGATTTTCATTAAGCCCATCTGAGATGGTCTCGAATTGGAAAGTTGGGAATCGAGAGAACCGGGCATGGACGTCGGAGAAGCGGAGGAGCCGCCGGTGGTTGTAATCGGAGTTGAGGAAAGTGACTGGAAGGCCGGCGAGGGAGAGGAGCTCCGCAAGTTTGAGCATGGAGTTTACATGGCCTTGTACAGGTAAGGGGAAGATGAGAATATGAGGAGTGTAGTCGGTGAAGCCTCTATCTTTTATATGTGGAGATAGTTGCATGGAAGAAGCCATTTTTATTATGGTTCATTTCCAGAGAATTTGCTGAGTTATTTTCTTATATATATATATATATATATATATATATATATATATATATATATATATATATATATATATATACTTGGAACTTACTTGGTTTAAAAGGGGAATGATAGGTGAAGGAAGATGGCAATTGATTCATTCATTTGGGATTTCTTTAATCTTTGCCTGACTTTACGTTCATGTCTCTTGTGTGATTCCGTTTTGCGTGGTCGCCAATATAGAACTATAAATAGATATTTAGTTCTGCAGATAAAAACAAGCAACTACTGCCGAAGAGGAGGCTGCGGAACTAATTTTCATGTTTGCTTAGTTGTATATATTCTTCATGTGGTCACACCATTCTTTTCTCTTTTTTCTTGGATTCAAGTTAGAAAATGGAAATAGTGGTTGTCAAATATTATTCCAAGGCAATATTATTCCATGGCAAGCGTAGATTTGCCAAAGACCACCTAAGTTGGATGGTTGGCATCCTACCCTTCTTGTGTTGGGGAACTCTGAGTTTTATGTGCATCTTGATGTTAAACACACCTACTATTGTGGTTGTTACTTACTACTCACTCTCAAAATTTATCCTCAAATTGCGGGTAGACAAAGAATAAATTTTAGTAGTCATGGAAAAAATCACCATAGATTTCACTGGTGTTGGGAAAGAAAATTAACTAGGCTTTAGATCAAAAAAGTATGTTGTGCGACTGATGGGCCCTCGGTAAGCAACGGACTCAATGCATGTCTGCTCAAAGTTCCCCAATAGCTCCCTTACAAAAATATTATTCTATCTACAAACGTACGACTAAATTAACAGAAATATATCTATGCTACTTGCCTTAAAATCAAGATGTATGCAACTAATCTTCTTGTTTTTACCCAAGAGTATTGTTATATTCAAAATCTTGTAATTGTATAATAAATACTGTTAGGGGGCACCAATTGAAACTCAGGTAGAAACTTAAAGCTTCACATCCATTGGACTATAGTAGAGCTACATAATATACGTCACACCTTTATGTGATCCAACAGATCACGTGAAAGTTGAAGTGTCTACGTCGCGTTTCAATTATTGTACATTTACTATTTTTTCATAATAATTCAACAATAACGGCCACAATCTACTTTTTCCGGTTTATTGCTTGTTGGCATGCATTCTTAAGCTGGGACCATTGTGTTTGTATCACTCCAAAAATAATGAGTAATTTGGAGAATATAAATCAAAATGTCTTGAGTACCACCTGCCCTCTTTTGACTCCGACATGCAAGACAACCCCTTCCATAAAATATTAACATATTGTTGGGCCTGAATATCTTTTACTACCTGTCCGTAATTTAATCATTTGTGTGTCTAAATGTGAAGTTTTATTTTAAATGGTCTCGATTACGAGGATGAGATCTCAATTTATATATCATAGAATAAACTTGTCCATATCTGATGTTAGACTATTATTTCGATCTATACATACCTAATAAATTTCTAGCTTAGACCAAAATTTAACTTTATCATAATCACATCACATGATTTATGTTAAATCAATTGTCGTTATCATCTTGAGGAAGAAAAATTCGATGAACCATTTGTGACCACGAGCACATTTGAGTGCTTCACCTTGACACACGTGTATCCTAGCTGAACTATCGACTCTGATATCACTTATTAGACGGCCTTGGATGTCTAGTGTATTAATATTATATTCAACTTAATCACTTTTGGGCCTAGGTATGAATTTTACTCTAAAAGACATCGATACTAATGAGAGTGAGATCTTAACTTATATTTTATGTTATAAACTTGTCTATATCTAATGTGAGACTATTATTTCGATCTATATATACAACAAATATGTGGTCATAATAATTCCTAAGGTTGCATTTTTTTTTCTTTCTAATATTATAATCTAAGCACTGTAGCCACGTTGGTCTCATTTAGGTTGCATTTGGAATTAAATTTTATTTACATACAATTTTCAGTATAGAAGCAAAAAATACAAAAAGCAGTGGAGAACACGTTTGGCTTGAAAGGATTTAAAAATGACTTTTTGGAATGAAAAAAAAAAAAAAAAAGAAAAAAAAGCCCCGTTTTCAAAAACAGCAAGAAGTCATTTTATTGTTTTTCTTGAAACCAGTTTTTAAGAGAACAACGTTTCTTTCTTTTTTTAATGCATCCTTTAAATATATATATATATATATATATATATATATATATATATATATATATATATATATTTAATGCAATCTTAGTAAATGTCATCATCAAAAGGCATGACAAAGTACAAATCAGAGTAATACAAATTAATATATTATTTTTGTCATTTATTATAGGATCCCACCATTTGACTTTTGACTCTATTTTAAGCTAACCAAACACTTTTTCACTGTTTTTTAAATTTTATAAACAAATTTGAGTGACAATACCATACTCATATTTAAAAACTGCAAATCAACGAAAAAGAGAATTATATTCTAATTTATTAAAATAGTTTTGAGATCACGTATGAAATGCTGCCTTCGTTTTTTTTATTCGAATCTTCTTTTCATTTAAAATATAAATAAGAAAAAAATCATTTATAAATTTTGCTTTTAAGATTGTGATATAATACTAAATCATGAACAAGGCATAATCTCCTTACAACTTTTTTCCTTTCTTTTTTTTTTTTTCTTTTTCTTTACAAGTCCTTACAAGTTACAAAAGATTTGAACCTTTGTATTACAGTTATGGCGTCATTTTATGCACTATCACATTTAGAAGATTCAATAAATCATCGATGTTTTGATTTTAACATGCGTCAAGCTTCTTGGTTATAAATGTTCATGTAGCACCACTCTTTAAATAATTAATAATGTTAAGATAATCAAAGTATTATATAATAATGTAAACTACAACACTCCAATTTGAAATTATATTGAATTAATGTCATTTGATGGGAGAACACATTCCAATCAATGTTGCATAACTCATAACTTGATTTGAACACTTTAATGATATGTATAAAATTGTTTATTTATTTTTTATAATTTCGGTATTGTCCCTTGAACAAGCTTATGGGAATCACAAAAACTATTTCACCTAAAACGAATACCACTGAAGGGATGGTAGTAGCATAAGTACCACTGAAGAAATATGATGACATTTCACTCCTATACATGCCCACGATGCAAAAACTTTATCTTAGGCAAAAGCTATGCCACCCTACTCGAGTGATGTAGACAACTCAACTTCCAAGTTAAAAATGAAAACCTCTTATAAAGAAATTCGTCCTTTTGCCACCCATGAGACCTATTGGCGGTGTTATATAATATACTAGCTTATTGGCTCGTGCGAGGCACATAAATGTTATAAAATAAAATAAAGAATTTTATAAAATATAATAAATAAAAGAATGTTTTAGAATATCTTTTACAAAAGTTAAATTCTGTTATTCTTAAGAATTTTGTTATTCTTATGTAAACATATTATTAGAAAATATGTAATTATTTTGATTTGAAGTAAAAGCAAATTGGCAATTCAAACATATAATAAATCAACATGAAAACCAACAATAAATTTTATAACTAAGATGTATACCTATAAACATAAAAAGTTTATTTAAATTTGTTTTGTTTTTGGCATTTCTTCAAACAACTAATGTTGGTGATAAATACTGAAAAATCAACATAAACATCAAAATAAATTTTAGTTACTATATAAATTTATGAAGTCTAGGTTTTAAAGACACAACCCAAAAGAGAGCAAATAATAGTGATGACAGAAATTTGCATTATTTGTTGAAATACACAAACCAAACCAGGACAGTAGAATCAGAAAGAGAGGAAGAAAGACAAGAACCAAATACCTTCAATCACTGAACTTTACTATTGGTAAAATTCCCTATTGAGAACCAAATGCAGATTAGAAAGAATGATGGTCTTCCCTGTAGAGACCCAAATACATTTTGAAAAGTAGCACAACATTTAATGCCAACATTATAATAGATGGAAATGTTTATCTTAACTACAAAAAAGAAAAAATGCAATTATAATATAATTACACATATATATTCATTTTTGATGTGTATGTTATACATAATAGATATTAATCATGCTGTTACAGTAAAGTTTTGTGGTAAAAAGCGTGTATGAAATGCACAATACATTTAAAGATTAAAAGCTTTTATTATTGTTGATATTCTTAAACAAATTAGCATGAAGAGTCAATGAAGAAGTCATGGACACGGCAATTACCCATCTCCGCCGGTCTGATGCCACCACGAAACTTCTCCATCTTCCTTTCCTCAACTTCAAAAGTTCCATGAACAAATTAAAACCCACAAAATAAACAAAACCCAGAAATTCACAACAGTTTCTAAAGCGTCTCCAATAATG
This sequence comes from Paratinospora sagittata, assembly GCA_035771175.1. Lineage (NCBI taxonomy): Eukaryota > Viridiplantae > Streptophyta > Magnoliopsida > Ranunculales > Menispermaceae > Paratinospora > Paratinospora sagittata. The sequence goes on along the minus strand of CM069592.1, from coordinate 4,005,651 downwards.
CATTCCAACCTCTTTCTCATCTGGGTCCTTTTCTTCTTCATCATTTTCTTCTCATCATATACAGCTTTCTCAGAGCATGATCACAGATACTCCAACTGTTCCCAACTCTTCTCATGTGGCAATCTCACCAACATTGGCTACCCTTTCTGGGGCCAAGCCCGACCCAGTTACTGTGGCACACCAGGCTACGAGCTCCATTGCCGAAATGGGCTCGTCCCCGAGATACAAATCAAGTCACTCACGTACCAAATCTCGAGGATCAATCCAACCAACCTCACCATGCGGATCACCAGAGCCGATTTCATAAACAACAAGCAATGCCCTTCAAGTTTTAACAGCGGGTCTGCTATCGATTCCAATCTCTTCAATTACACCCCAATAGACACCAACCTCACCTTGCTTTATGGTAATTGCACTCCAAGGCCAGGAGTAGCGGCTCTGTATCGGTTCAGATGTGGTGGTGGTGTTATTGCTTACGGCTTTCGGGAATTGCCCAGAATTGTTCCGAATTGCAGGGTTAGTATTGGTGTTCAAGTGGTTCAAGAGGCTTTTGGGAGGTTTATGAGCAGGGAATTGAGAGTAGAGGATGTTTTGAAGGAAGGGTTTGAAGTGGCTTATGTTAGAAATGCTTCATTTTGTGGTGGTTGTGAGGGATCTGGTGGGCGTTGTGGGTTTGATTTTGAAGCTAAGCAGCCCACTTGTTTTTGCCAAGATGGTGTGTATAAAGGAGGAAAATGCTCCAACGATACTGCTACTAATAGTCCACCAGGTGACGGAGGTATGTATGAATTTCTTTCTCCTTTTCCCTCTTTGTGATTATCTTGATGATTCAGTTTCATAGTACAATAAAACATACAGCGGTTTCATCTTAATGGGCTTCAAATGTTAATTCAATCACTTATTAACTTAGATTAGTGTAATTGTTTTCGGTTAATGGTCTATAGGTGTGAGTGATCAGACCAATGTGGGTGCTGCCTTTCCATTAGATATACATAACTATTGCAATTGGATTATCGCCTTATCGTACATCAATGTGTAATACAAGTTGTTGGAGGTTCAACTTTCATGTGTTCTTTTAAGCTAAGACTCATAAGAAGCCTTGTCATCCCACACAAGCAAGAGTCAATCTTCTAAGGAGAAAAACAAAACTTCCCTGGATCTGTCATCAAGGCATGTGCTATGTGTGTGCCTGTAGGCCCGTAGGAGTAAATAGGAGGCCATAGGTAGGACAATATCTTACAACGTATGAGGCGAGAGCAAAATAGGGTCCAACATGAGGCAATCTAATGAGAATAAATCATAAGTACATTCCAATTAAGAAAAGTAAGTATAAGCATTAATCCTATTTTTTATTTCGAAGAAAAACGCTAAAGTAGTATTGACTACATACATGGATAAACTGCTCTCAATGTGTTTTTTTTTTAGTTTTTCAAATTCCAATCTCCCTTTCTGAAGTACATCCTACGAATAGATACATGATACATATTAAAGTATAATGTAGGCATAACTAGTGGGTCACAATGGCCAAGTAGAGCACGTAGGCCCATAGACAGGCAAGCAAACACCCACAAGACAAGATGGACAACATTCAAGATTGCCCCCTTATTTAATAAACCTTGTTAGTACAAGGATTGAACCTTAGTCACAAGAATGACAAGGATTCAAAGCAACCACCAAAGCAAAGTGCCATTGGCCATCAATATGGGGTTGGATCTGATGAATTGCACATTGACAAGGATGATGTTTGGGAGACTCAAGTGTTAAACTCAACGAGTGTACCCTCACTCTCACCATGGAGTCCCTTAGATCATCCTAGAGTTTTTTTTTTTTTTTTGAAAGGTAAAAATCCAATTCAAACCAAACCAACTAGAACGCAAGAATAAAAAGTTACAGAGGATTACAGAGCAATGCAGCCGCCCAAAGCCAGAACAAACTAGGAAACATTACAATCTAGGATACAATTCACCCGCTGAGTCCCTTAGCAGGATCTCTCTCAGGGGGTGAGGAACCTGCTCACTGTTAGTAATAAGAACTGCACAAAAATCAGCTGCTTGATTTGCTTTCCTTCCAAGTATGCGAAATCGACCAAGAGGTCCATCTCCGAAGACACCGCTGGATTCTACACAAAATGGTTCCAGTACGCAAAGGAGGCAATACTTTGTCTAGCATGAGAAGGAGGAGTAACATATAGTTAGTTTCAATTAGGATAGTCTCACCCGGAATCTCAGTAGCAGCCACAAGTCTCTGAATAAGGCAAAAGTTTCAGCATAGATACACCCCTAAGAGCACAAGGGCCAGTCACAGCCACCTTAAGGGCACCCCTAGAATCTCCAAGGACCGCACCATAGCCTTGACGAAGAAAATGAGCCATCCACATTCAGCAGAAGACAACTCCTAAGAGGGGAGATCATCTTAGAGTTGTCCAATGCACGAGTTCTAGGATGATCTAAGGAATTTAGACATGTGATTCCATGCTGACAATGTGATTTGAGGCAATCTAATGGTGCACTAATGGCTATGTTTCTATCTTGTAGTAGGTTTTGAGACTAAGTTCTACACTACCAAATATTAGATATATTTTTTAATATGAAAAATGATTTAGTAATACCAATCATGACATCATGATTTTAGATCATGAAATAGCATTCTTTTTTATTATGTGATTCACTATTACAATTACTTAATTCAGAATCTTTGTTACTATCAATGTGTGTCGTTGCAAGAGGGGGTCATGGTCTATGTTATCTTAGTCTACATGGAAAATATTTAAATATGATGTTCTTTATATATGAATATTATTGAGAAATGGATTAGAAATCATTAATTGCTAACATTAAATAGTAACAATACTTAAAGTAGGACCATTTGATATCTTCTCAACAATTCTGCCACTCTTGACTTTAAGCCCAATGTGGGTCTTCTCTTATTTCACTTTTGATCTTGTGCTACAGGCCATAGTAACATGGAAACGAAGATTGCAATAGGTGACATCCCTCTCTTAATTCTCAAAATTTAAAATCATCTGTTTTTTTAATGAATATTAAATTACTATTTGCTCTAATTAGGATCCTATAAATACTTTTTTTGGGGCTTAGTTGCTATATATGTTCATTAATTAACACCTTCTTTCACTGTGTAGCTGCATCAGTTGCAGGAACACTTATGGTATTTATAGGAATAGCTATCTTTTGTTACTTAAGAAGGAGAGGATTAACAAAACATTGTTTTCAATGTTGCTTGAGAAGGAATAGAACAAAGGATGCCCACAAATTAAAACTGAAGGAACTTCTAAGAGATCATGAAATGCTGGCTCCCAAAATATTCAAGTATTCAGATCTCAAGAAAATAACCAACTCCTTTCGGGATAAACTCGGGCAAGGAGGCTATGGCAGTGTTTTCAAAGGACAGTTGCTTGATGGTAGGATGGTTGCTGTGAAGATCTTAAGTGAAACCAAAGGCAATGGAGAAGAATTCATTAACGAGGTTGCAAGTATTAGCAGGACTTCCCATGTTAATATTGTTCCATTGCTTGGATTTTGCATCCAAGGGCGTAAAAGAGCTCTTGTATATGAGTTCATGCCCAATGGATCTCTTGAGAAGTTCATATTCATCAAAGGTATATCATCAGAAGCAAATAAGCTTGAGTGGGATGCCCTTTACAAAATTGCAGTAGGAATTGCTCGAGGACTAGAGTACTTACACCGTGGTTGTCACACACGGATAGTACATTTTGATATAAAACCTCATAACATTCTTCTAGACCAAGATTTTTGTCCTAAAATCTCAGATTTTGGTTTGGCAAAACTATGCTTCAAAAAGGACAGTATTGTATCGATAAAGGGTACACGAGGAACTATAGGGTATATTGCCCCAGAACTGGTATCTAGAAATTTTGGAGGAGTTTCACACAAGTCAGATGTTTATAGCTATGGAATGATGGTACTTGAAATGGTGGGTGGAAGAAAAAATGTCGATGTAGAGGTTGATAATACTAGTGAAATATATTTTCCTCATTGGATTTATAAGCAACTAGATCATTGCGAAGATCTTGGATTATGTAGAGCTGTGACTGAAGAAGAAAGGGAAATTGCAAGAAAGATGACCATAGTTGGTTTGTGGTGCATACAAATTGATCCTTCAAATCGACCTTCGATGAATGAAGTGCTGGATATGTTGGAAGGAAGTGTTGAGGACTTGCAAATCCCTCCAAAACCCTATCTTTCTTCTCCTCCAAGACCAAAGCAAGCTTCTTCCACAACTTCAATGTCATAAAACATATTTCTTGGCTGTCCTAAATTTCAAAGCTTGTTCTTCATTGAGAATTGTAAATCAATTCAAACAAATATGAACACAAGTGAATTCTTTTCTCCTTTTTTTTTAGCATGATTGGAATGTATGTATTGAATATTTGTTCAAGGTAGAGCCATTGCAAATGGGAAATGGAACAATCATAAAACCTCCTGTTTAGCGTCATCCTCACGTGTTCCATCGGAAAGACACAGCTTTCCTCCTCCATCCCCTTTGCATAAGGCCGTGCCCCCTTCAGAGCCCCTTGATTTCGGACATCATTGCAAGCACCAAGTCAACCCCAAAAATAATTTAAAAACAAATTTAAGAAGGAAAGAAAACACAGAAAAAAAAAAAAAAAAAAAAGAGTTATAAAGAAGAGATTTGTGACTTTGAACGGAAAAGCTTATTCACGATCTGAATATATAATTTACGTTTTTAAATTAATTTATATTAGTGAATGTGCATGCGTTGACGTGACGGACAATTATATTTTATAATTATTTTATTTTAATTTTAAAAATGTGTAAAAAATTAAATTCTATAGTTACATGAGTTGGTTGAAACAAAAATAGAAAAAAATGTGAAAATTGAAAAGGTGGGCATAGTTTGGTCCCTAGAGCCATCATGTCAGTACTCTTGTAAATCCATTTTCAATTCAATGTCCGACTCTCCCACCAATCAAATATTCCCACTAGCCGCAAATATACCGAAGGTTCAAGTCTTATTTAATCTAACGATATTTAGATGATTACTGGCCCTAAGAGGATAAACACATTTGATATATTGCAGAGGAGAATGCCTAACTTATGTATTTCCCTAAATTAGTGCTCTTTTGGTGGACTGGATGGAAAAAGCTTAGATTATATATTTTTTTCATGTTATTATTCTAAACGTACTTGGAGTTTTTGGAATGCTTTGGGTAGAATATCTCAATCACGCAAAAATCATTGAAGGTTTATCTCCGTCACATATGACCAATGCACCGAGACAAACGAAAGGAGTGGGGCTGATTACTACATATGCGACTATATGGTTCTTATGGTTGGAATGAAATAATATGATATTTAATGACCAAGTTAGGGAAGAGGAACAATTATGGGAATCGATAAAGATGGTAGCTAGTTCTTGGCGCTGATTGTCTCATAGTAGAACTCATGATTTACGCTTTTGGATTGGATGTTGGCATGACATAGATGCCTACATTAAGGGTAGGATCTGTTATGTATCTAAGGGGCATAAGAAGGGTTATTGGGATTATACAATGTTATTAGAGCCTCGCATCTCTGGGGCGTGCTACTACAAATATAGTCAAGTTATAAATTAGAAGTATTCTATAAATAAATGATTACCTTGCTTCTGCTCAAAAAAGAAAAAATTGTTCCAAAAATACTCTTCAATTGTTTATAAATGAGTTGAAAATCAAAATTTTTAATAAATAAAAAAGGTATTATTAAAACTATAATAAAAGCAACACATTCTCAATAAGAACGTATTGTCTTTAGTATAGACTAGTGAATGGGCATTAGTGTTACACGTGAAGTAAATTTTTTTGTCTTAAAAGAATTATTTAAAACAAACATTTTTTTTTCTTTTCCTTGTCTTTAATCCGGGCTTGGGATTGGCCCCCAAAAATTTGAGAGACCAGGGCGTTGCCTTGGGGCCGGCCTAGCAATAATGGAAGCAGGGGAGACCTAAAATACATAAATAGAAATAATTATAAAGATATAATTATTTGTATTATTTAAATGGTGATTTCTCCTTAAAACAGAGTGGAGAAACCACGCAATTAGGAAAACACTTATTTGATAATGTTATAATGTTGATTTCAGAGCATGACACTGTTTCATATTATTAAGGAATTTACATCATATATTTTCATTGAGGAAAGTGACATGATGGATATCTAAAAGTCCCCACTTCATTATCAAATAAATGTATTATCTTTTTTTTTTTCATATTTTAATAGAGGAATGGTAATTTAACTACAAAATAATACAACTACATTACAATTATATGTTCATGTCCATCAGATCATTTATTATATACCTCAAGATATGTAAACCACACACATAATGAACATGAATATGTAGTTGTATTATTTTATAGTTAGATTAATATTTTTCATTTTAATATACTTTTTTTCATTTTTTTTGTTTTCGTAGGACCCCTGTTGTAATAAAATATGATTTAATATGATATAATACGAGAATGGAGCAAAACTGGTTTATGAATAGCTTAGGAACAAGACATTTTGTAGTGCGGGCCCTGTTTAAGAGAACGGCAAAACCACGTCATGGTAAAGATTTTTGCTAAAATGCACTTTGGGTGTTGTGACGCCCCGAAAATTATTTCATCTAGCCTATTACTCAATTGTATTTTGCCCAAACTTTATGTATTTGTCTTGATATGTTTGGTGTTTGTTTGATGGTTGTTTAGTGTTTGATGCTTGATAATATATATAAATGTGTGCATTATAAATTATATATGGGTCATGTTAAATTAAAATATAATGCATGTGTTATTATTTATGAATGGGCCAATTAAACCATGAATTGATATGAGTTACGATTGATTGAATAAAAAGATTAATGAGAATGAAAATTTTGTGTATTAGATGGATTGGACATTAAAATACATGGAAGCACGAGATTGGTTAAAGTACATGTGGTTGGTATGGGTAATATGAGACCAACACATGTCAAGTTGGTGCATGAGAATAAACAAATGTCCCATGCCCCATTTTTCTTCTCCAACACACGTCAAGTTGGTGCATGAGACCAACACATGTTAAGTTTGTGTATTAGAGTGGACAAGTGTCCTATGCCATATTTTTCTTCTCTAACACATGTTAAGTTGGTGCATGAGAGTGGACAAATGTCCCATGCTCTAATGTCCCATGCCCTATTTCTCTTCTTCAAGACATGTCAAGTTGGTGCATGAGAGTGTACAAGTGTCCCATGCCCCACTTCTCTTCTCCAAGGAAGTCCCAGAGAGTGAGATGAGTTGAGGGAAAGGAAAAAAGAAGAGAAAGGAAAGAAGAAGAGAAAGAAAGAGGAAGTTGTTTTGTCAGCCGGTTCGTATCTTATGGTTATTTATTTTGGTCGGTAGAGATCTTGATTGGAGTTTTCTTCTGAGAGATATAACCTCCCAAACAAAGCTGGTCGGAAAGTATGGATTTCTCGCGCAGTTTTGATCAAGCTGATAAATCTCCTAAATATACTGTTGGATGGATATGATATTTCCGAATATGGTTTACAACTGATCTTTCTGCATTATGAACGGTTGAGATGTTAATGGGTCAAGTATTTTGTGTGATATAGTCATCTGAGTTAAGTATTTTTGCAGTAGGAAAGGAGAAATCGTATGATTAGAGATATGTTCTTCAAAGAGGCTTGTCTCTTCGGTCCACCGTTGAATTGAGCTGATTTTTTTACAGAAGGTTTGTTTCTTAACATACTTCAATCTGTACGGTTGATTTTGTGATTAAATATTTTTGTTGGCAGCTTGATACATTTGAACAGAACATTAAATGAAAAATTGGTAGGGTTGTTTGTATTAGACCTAAATCTAAAATACGAACTTAGACCTTTCCAAATAGCTTGCATGTCAACTATTTTGACCTAGTGGCCATTGTTGATGAACCATGATACAAAATCAGTGATATACATGGCTGAACATGGTGATCTAGTGTAAATCGACAATATGACTTAAGTATGAAATATTCCATATTTTAGGGTTTTTGATGCTTTTGGCCTAGAATCATTGAATTGATGCAATTTATGTCTAATTAAACATGATTTGGGTTGATTATGCTACTGATTAGGTGGTTGTGACTAGGGGTGAAATCGGGTCGAGTTGGGTCGGGTCGAGTTTTTTGCCCCTAACCAACCCGACCAGATGAGGTCGGGTCGGGTTGGTCGGGTTGACCCCCATTAAATAACCCAATTTTTTTAAAGCTTAATAACTACTATTTAAGCTTATATTAGTAATAAAATATATTGGATTATCATCCATCCAACTTATTAAACTACTATTTAAGCTTTAAAAGATGAGATTTCTCTTTTTTGGAAAAACTCATATATGTACAAGTCAAACTACTCTTAAACTTGACTTATGAGAATGAGGATGAACTCATATATATATAAATTTAAGAGGTTGGGTTTGGTCGGGTTGCTAAAAAATTAACTTGACCAACCCGACATATCAATCAAACCCTACCTGAAATGGTCGAGTTTGGTCGAGTCAGGTCGGGTCAGTCGGGTTGCTTACACCCCTAGTTGTAACCATGTCATAGGTTAGGCCTACTTATGATCAAATTTCCTAATTTGGACATGTTTATACCTAAGGAATTGAAAATTAGTATTTTTGATTAATTGAATGGTTTATGAATGAGAACTATGCATTAGAGGCCTAAGTAATGTGATTTGAGTTGAATGATGAGATTAGATGAGATTTAGGCCTATTATCTATATGTGGGCTGATTTTAGGGTTGATATGTAATGTCTATGTGATTGAGCATATGAATTGATGTGTGGTTGGATATTGATGAATGTGTTCAGGACCTTGATTGAGTTGATTCGGTTTGGTGTCCGTGTGTGGTCAGATACTCTCGTGAGGCTTGGTTGTGAGTAAAATTTATTTATGATTATATCTTTTATGTCATCATATCACTTATATATATTGTGCGTTGAAAGCATAAATGTGTTCTAATGTTTTGAATGATGCATTTATTTGAGAAAACCTTATGACTTTGGTTGGACCCATCTATCTGGCTAATAAGGAGACTTAACCTTGTCATATGAGAGTTTTAGAAAGGAAATATTTTATGATGTATTATATTTTGAACTATGTAATTATAACACTTACTACATTGTAGTATGAGTGAGTTGAGACTTGTTAGATAAATTATGTGGGCATATGACAATTTTTTTGTACCTATGGTTTTAGTCTTTGTGTGTATTGTATGTCCATCTTGATGGACTGTAGAGATTATGATTTTATTTATGGTTCATTTTTATAGATTATCTCTTGTCTTGGATGATTAATATGGTGAGTAGTTTTGTTTAGTACCTTTTTATATTATGTCGTTGTTTGGAATAAGGCTCGTAAGGTCTCAACTACCTTACAGGGGTTGATGAATGATTAGATATGCCTACATTAGGCGTTCCGTCCCGACATTCCGCACGCCATTTTTTGCGGAGTTAGTGATCCGAGGTGCGGGGTCACCACAGGTGTTGTTTGACATCATGCGTTGTGATTGAAATACAATTTTTAATATTTTTAGAGCATTTTGGTAAAGCTCCCTTCTATTGGCTTTTATGTTTATGGCATTGTTGGGCTAAAGTGCTTTTAGTAAAAATGCCACTGCGGTCCCACACATGGCCTATATATATGTTATAGTCTTATAGATAGATGACCAAGGTTGACCTCACTAAATATTTGTATTATTTTAAGTAGTATAAATATCAAACAATTTGGGCAGACAACATAATTCTTTTGAAAGAGTCCAAGATTCGAATAAAAAAACGTCCAACAATGGTACAGAAGATTTACCATGGAATTAAAAATCCCTCGCTCCTTGACTTTAAAGACTTCTCATGAGGTTCAAAAAAAAAAAACTTCTTTTTTTTCAACTAGACTTTGTTGACTTTAACCTTAAAAATTGCAAAATTTTCCTATTCAGAATTATTAATAACAAAAGAAAAAAATAGGAAAAAGAAAAGAAAAGGGAGCAACTGGGTCTTCTATCAAGATGTGAACCCACTCACATCTTTGTAGAAAATTCTATTTCATAGAAGAAAATGCAAAATAAATTCTATGTTCCATCAATGAAATCTTTTTTCTTTTCTTTTTTTTTTTTTTTTTTTTTTTTTTTAAGAATAAACAAACAATATCATTGATTAAGAAAATCAAATACAGCATCAAACAGGAGCACCAGTAGTGCTAAGAGAAAGAAGACAAACAATAAAAACAGAAACAAGAACATGGCTCGAAAAAAAAAAAAAAAAAACCAAAGCAAAACAAATTCCACCTCACCTCATGATACATTCATGTCAATTCCTGACCCAAGAGTTCATAAAAAACTCCCCATTAATCCTAAACTCAACAACCCAAGAGCTAGCTAACAAAATCAGATCTTGCCAAACCACCTCCGGCCATCTAGAGATTCCTTCAAAGATAAATAGTCATTTCTTACTTTTCTTCAAAGACCCGCAAAAAACAAATTTAATACAATGGACCTTTCTGTGGTTTTCTTCCTCCAAAAACTTTCCAAAAACAGTGTTATAACTCGGGAGCTACGTGCTTTCCTTCTTGACCTTTCCAACATACTTTTGTATTATTAATACCCAAAAAACCCCAACTACTTTACTTCAAAAACACGAAAAATTGAAACCATCTTTGTTCTCTCAACATGGCTAGTACCAATATGATCTTTATATTGCTTCTTTCTTCTGCATTTTCTCTAGCACTAAATGCACAACAAATTAGATATTCCAACATAAGCTTAGGTTCTTCCCTCTCAACCATCACTGGAAATACCTCATGGCTCTCGCCTTCTGGTCAATTTGCTTTTGGGTTCTACCCACAAGGAGATGGATTTGCCATTGGAATATGGTTTGAGAAAATACCTGAGAAAACAGTTGTACGGAGTGCTTCAAGCCAAAATGATGATACCCAAGTAATTCAAGTTTCCAGGAATGCCACTTTGCTGTTCAACAATCAAGGGTGGCTCATTTTGAGAGACAATTTCCAAGGTCAGCAAGATTGGAACATTTCCAGCAGTGCTAGTGAACAAGCTGCTTCAGCTTCCATGCTTGATTCTGGTAACTTTGTTCTCTACAATTCTACTTCAGGGATCATATGGCAAAGCTTTGATTCACCAACCAACACCATTTTACAAGGCCAGCATCTATCAAATGGAGCAGAGTTGTTCTCTAGTGCCTCTGAAACCGATCATTCGAAAGGAAGATTTCGGCTCAAGATGCAAGGAGATGGCAATCTTGTGCAGTATCCGATAAGAACTCCAGATACAGCCCCTTACGCATATTATTCCTCTGGTACAGATGGAAATGGAGCATCTGTTAAGTTAAACCTCGAAGATTATGGACACCTTTACCTGATAAATGGAACAGGCATCAAAATAAGAATTCTAACTTATGGTTGGGACAATTCTACCAATGGAACACCAGTTTTTTACCGAATGACTCTTGATGTGGACGGAATCTTCCGAGTGTATTCTCTAAGTTTAGATCAGAAGGGCAATTGGTCAATCAAATGGTCATCTTCAGAAGATAAGTGTGCTCCAATGGGCTTGTGTGGTGTGAATAGTTTTTGCGTTCTCATGGACCAAGTACCCCAATGTTTTTGTCTTCAAGGTTTTAATTTCATTGATCAAGGCAAGAAGACTTTGGGTTGCGAGAGGAATTACAGAGTAGATTGCAGAAATAACAAGGAAGAAGACATGAAAATCACCATGCTTGACGTAGAGAATATCAGGTTGGAAGACGATGCTTATTCCATCTTTTCATCTACGACAGAAGAAGGTTGCAGGAAGGCATGTTTGGATGACTGCAACTGTGAAGTTGTTCAGTTCCATGGGAAAGAATGCAAGAAACAGAAGCTGCCATTGAGGTATGGGAGAAGACAATATGATGCATCAACCATAACATTCGTCAAGATAAATGCAAACCAAGGTGATCTAAATTCCAACACAAATCAAAATGATCAGAAAGGAGAAACTAATAACAGGGGTGAGAAAAAACACAATTTTAGTCATCATTGGTGCCACTTTATTTTCTATCTTGTTACTAATAATGTGTGTCATTGCTCTAGAGGATCCTTGCAACTTGCAACTTGCAACTTGCAAGAGGGGGTCATAATGTATGTTATCTTAGTCTACATGGAAAATATTTAAATATGATGTTCTTTATATATGAATATCATTGAGAAATGGATTAGAAATCATTAAGTACTAACATTAAATTTTAACAATACTTAAAGTAGGACCATTTGATATCTTCTCAACAATTCTGCCACTCTTGACTTTAAGCCCAATGTGGGTCCTCTCTTATTTCACTTTTGATCTTGTGCTACAGGCCATAGTAACATGGAAATGAAGATTGCAATAGGTGACATCCCTCTCTTAATTCTCAAAATTTAAAATCATCTGTTTTTTTTAATGAATATTAAATTACTATTTGCTCTAATTAGGATCCTATAAATACTTTTTTTGGGGCTTAGTTGCCATATATGTTCATTTATTAACACCTTCTTTCACTGTGTAGCTGCATCAGTTGCAGGAACACTTATGGTATTTATGGGAATAGCTATCTTTTGTTACTTGAGAAGGAGAGGATTAACAAAACATTGTTTTCAATGTTGCTTGAGAAGGAATAGAGCAAAGGACGCCCAAAAATTAAAACTGAAGGAACTTCTAAGAGATCATGAAATGCTGGCTCCCAAAATATTCAAGTATTCAGAGCTCAAGAAAATAACCAACTCCTTTCGGGATAAACTCGGGCAAGGAGGCTATGGCAGTGTTTTCAAAGGACGGTTGCTTGATGGTAGGATGGTTGCTGTGAAGATCTTAAGTGAAACCAAAGGCAATGGAGAAGAATTCATTAACGAGGTTGCAAGTATTAGCAGAACGTCCCATGTTAATATTGTTCCTTTGCTTGGATTCTGCATCCAAGGGCGTAAAAGAGCTCTTGTATATGAGTTCATGCCCAATGGATCTCTTGAGAAGTTCATATTCATCAAAGGTGTATCATCAGAAGCAAATAAGCTTGAATGGGATGGCCTTTACAAAATTACAGTAGGAATTGCTCGAGGACTAGAGTACTTACACCGTGGTTGTCACACACGGATAGTACATTTTGATATAAAACCTCATAACATTCTTCTAGACCAAGATTTTTGTCCTAAGATTTCAGATTTTGGTTTGGCAAAACTATGCTTCAAAAAGGACAGTATCGTATCGATAAAGGGTACACGAGGAACTATAGGGTATATTGCCCCAGAACTGGTATCTAGAAATTTTGGAGGTGTTTCACACAAGTCAGATGTGTATAGCTATGGAATGATGGTACTTGAAATGGTGGGCGGAAGAAAAAATGTTGATGTAGAGGTTGATAATACTAGTGAAATATATTTTCCTCATTGGATTTATAAGCAACTAGATCATTGCGAAGATCTTGGATTATGTAGAGCTGTGACTGAAGAAGAAAGGGAAATTGCAAGAAAGATGACAATAGTTGGTTTGTGGTGCATACAGATTGATCCTTCAAATCAACCTTCGATGAATGAAGTGCTGGATATGTTGGAAGGAAGTGTTGAGGACTTGCAAATCCCTCCAAAACCGTATTTTTCTTCTCCTCCAAGATCAAAGCAAGCTTCTTCCACAACTTCAATGTCATAAAACATATTTCTTGGCTATCCTAAATTTCAAAGCTTGTTCTTCAATTGTAAATCAGTTCAAACAAGTATGAACACAAGTAAATTTTTTTTCCGCATGATTTTATTGTATGTATTGAATATTTGTTCAAGGTAGAGCCATTGCAAATGGGAAATGTATATATAATGGTCTTTCAGCTGCGTACGTAACACGTGCATATTGAAAATTGCCCCTTTTTCATTCACATTTACCAAGTTCAAATGAAAGGGAAATATTGCCTTAGACTAATTATACGAACCAAACCGAGTAAAGCTACTGTGGCAATGTTAATCCGTCAATTAACACATCGTTGATCTTTCTCAATTTAGGCTTTTTTGTGCGTTGACTAATATCAATCCAACTAAGTTTAATCATCAATTATTATACATCACTGACCTTTCTCGAATTGTGTTTCACTGTGTATTTCGAGGAAACTCAATGTTATACAATTATAAGCATCTCACAAGGTTTTTCTTTCCTTTTTATCACTTTCCATATACCAAAGAAGTTAAGAAATTCTGTATCTCTTTCACAAATACTCTGTTGCGTCTTCTTCTTCTCAAATCAGTCTGGCCAGCCTCATGGATCACACCAACTTTTTCAACTTCATAAACAAATCCTACCCTTTACATCTGAACTTCATGATTATCATCATCACCATCTTTATCTTCCTTCTAAAACCAGCTGATCTATCACCAGACCCAAAATTTCAAGCTTGTGAGCCTAAAAATTGCAATAACAATCTCACAGTAAAATACCCATTTTGGCTTTCTTCTCAACAAGAATCCTACTGTGGTCACCCAAACTTAAAGATCATTTGCAGGAATAACAAGTCAATGATTTTGATCTCAGAAGATTATTATATCATCAAAGACATCTTCTACCAAAACCAATCTTTGCGGTTAGCCAATGCCAAGGCATTTGATGACTCCATCTGCCAAACTTCTCTTCACAATTTAACTCTTCAAGATGCTTCCATTTCACTAATTCCCAACTATTTCCTTCTCTATTTCTTCTTTAATTGCAGCTTTCTTCCCACTAAAGTTACATATCCAATTCCTTGTGCCAATTATAATAGCAGCAAGCTTCATAGTTATGCTGCGTATATACACCGAGGAGGGTCTCAGTATTTCAATGCTTCTTCAGAGAATTGTGAGTCTGTAATTGCTGCGCCTCTGCACTTGGATGCTAGGGAGACTCATGAAACTTTGAAGAAAATGAGTTATAAGGAGCTTTTGCAAATGGGATTTGTTCTTAATTGGAATTCGATTCGTAGTAGTAGTTGTGGTGATTGTGAGAGAAGTGGTGGGCGATGCGGGTTCGACGAGATAGATCAATTCATATGTTTTTGCAGTGATCAACCTCATCCTAGAAGCTGCAAGATTGGTAAGTTAAGCCCTAAGCCCTTTGACACAGCTTTTTCAAGTACTTTTTTAGTACTTTCTACACTTATTTGATAATACACAGTTTCCTAAAGCCTCTTTTTAACTTCTTCAAATACGAACACCGGCTTAGCCTTTGGTAAAATATAGTAAGGTATCATATTTATGTCACCGACCTATCGTATAATTGAAAAAAAACTTAATTGAATTGTAAAATCATAAAACTTTT
Organism: Paratinospora sagittata; assembly: GCA_035771175.1. NCBI lineage: Eukaryota > Viridiplantae > Streptophyta > Magnoliopsida > Ranunculales > Menispermaceae > Paratinospora > Paratinospora sagittata. The sequence continues at coordinate 3,990,317 of CM069592.1, read as the reverse complement.
TTTTTAATAGCTATATTCATCATCAGTTTTTTTTTTCCAGCTTCTGCTTATAAAAGTTATTTATCACAATTTTTTTTTCATTTGAATTAGTGTTTAAGTATTTATAAAGAATAAAAGTGCAAAAAATGTCATTTTAAATAAAAAAATCATGCTTTTAAACTAAACATTTTTATTATTAGCATTTTTACAACAAAAAATAAGAGCTATTAGCAATATTAGCCTGTTTTAATCTTCTATATAAGTTTTGATAATCCTTGTAGGGTTGATCACATAATCGGTTATATTATTAGAAGTCAGTAGCATAGATCAATGTACATGGTGACTCATGCATTTTTAAAAATAAAAAATAAAATTTAATGAGTACTTGACCTTATGCAGTTAGGCATTATTTTAAGAACAGTCAGTAATTAATCTCAACTACTCCTAATTCATTTTACTTTCTTGTGCAGCACGAGCTGGGAGACTGAAGATTGTTATAGGTAATATATTATATAAATATTTCTTTTTCTATCAGCTAAAGCATATATAGCTATAAATATGTATATAATTTTAATCCTGATGAGTCATTGCTGATAAAAACAATAAAAAAAAGAGTACAATTACTATTAAAAATATTTCTGTAAGTGATACTACAATGACACCCAACTTTTAATTATTTACACATTAATTTAGATTCATTGGATTATAGATTACATCTATCTAAAGATGCACACTACCTGCAATATCCAGTATATGTGTAAAAAAACATTTCTTATAATTTCACCAAATGAAGAGTGTTATCCATATATATTTTTAGCACTTTAGCACTCGTTTTCAGCATACAGTCAATTAAATACCCTTGTAAGTGCACAGTTCAACGACATCTAACATACACTGTATGGTTGAAAATGTGTACAGTAATCATTCACATACATGCTAATTCTTTTTTTTTTTTTTTTTCTTTTTGTCAAAAACATATATATATATATATCCTAATTCTTGACTATAGTTTAATTGTTACTTGAATCACTTTTTTGTTTGTCTACAGCGACCGCATCAAGTATTGGTGGTGGGCTTATGATAGTGATGGCAATAGTCATTTTATATTGCTTCAGAAGGAAGAGATCAAGCAAGGATTCTCCAAGCAAGGTGGAGGAATTTCTCAAAAATTATGGATCATTAGCTCCAAAAAGATACAAGTATTCAGATATTAAAAAAATGACCAACTCCTTTCAAGACAAGCTAGGGGAAGGAGGTTATGGTAGTGTCTTCAAAGGGCAACTACAAGATGGTCGTATAGTTGCTGTGAAGCTCTTGAATGAAACTAAAGGCAAAAATAATAACAATAATGGAGAAGAATTTATCAATGAAGTTGCAAGTATAAGCAGTACTTCTCATGTTAACATCGTCGCCTTACTCGGATTTTGCATCGAGGGACGTAAAAGAGCTCTTATATACGAGTTCATGCCTAATGGATCTCTCGAAAAGTTCATATACATGGAAAATTCTTCGAAAAATAACGGCTCTCATCGTCAACTTGGTTGGGATACCCTATACAAAATTGCAATTGGAATTGCACGTGGACTCGAGTATTTACATCAAGGTTGCTACACCCAAATAGTACATTTCGATATCAAGCCTCATAATATTCTTTTGGATGAAAGTTACAGCCCGAAAATATCAGATTTTGGATTGGCCAAGTTAAGTCTTAGGAAGGGGAGCATCATGTCCGTAATGGGTGCTAGAGGAACCATAGGGTATATTGCACCAGAACTAGTGTCTAGACCTTTTGGAAGAGTGTCTCATAAGTCTGATGTTTATAGCTATGGAATGATGGTGCTTGAAATGGTTGGACATAGAAAGAATGTTGATGAAGGGGTAGAGAATACAAGTGAAATATATTTTCCACATTGGGTACACAAGAAATTGCTAGATCAGCGTGAGGAGATTGGATTGAGTGGAATTATGACTGAAGAGGATGAGGAAATAGCAAGGAAATTGAGTATCATAGCTTTGTGGTGTGTACAAATTGATTCATCGATTCGACCTTCGATGAATAGAGTATTGGAGATGTTGGAAGGAAGCCTTGAAGATTTGGAAATTCCACCAAAGCCTTGCTTTTCTTCTATTATTTCAAAGCCACAAGAGACTAATTGCTCTGAAATCTGAATTTTAGATGTTATTTAAGTCAGTCATGATCAAAGGAAGTTAATTATGGTAGCAATTTAATAAAGTAAGCTAGCAAGAATGAAGGGCAAGTGAATTTATAACTGTAGTTCTCATTTATATTGTTGTGATTTATGACTTGCTAAATTTTGCTTTTATTGTATATACTTCTAATTGCATAAGAAACACCTTAAGCACAAACTCAGCTCATGTTTCATTTGTTCTTAAGACTTTGAACTAGCATTCTTTTGATTTTCGAGTTCAATAATAACTTGCTAAAGTTTCCATTTTAAGACCAATAACATGGGAACTTTTCCATTTAATTAATTTCTCACCGAAAGAATAATGGTTTTAGCAACGAGATTTTTAACTTCAAACTAAATAATTAGTCTCTCTAAGACACACGGCAACAAAATCTCGATGCAGAGATGGAATATTTGGTAATTACACAAGAACAAACATTAATGTTGTAGCTGTAGAGTTTCATCAACTCCAAGTCTACATATAGAACCATAACAATCAAGTATTAAATTGGTGCAAAAATTGAAGGATCACTATCTTTCCCAGGAAAGAAAAATAAATAAATTTATGCAAGTGCACATATTCATTTAGCAGAAGAGTCTACTGGAGATCTTACAGGAGAATACAAGAAAGGCTTTGGGGGAATTTCTAAAGATTCAAGGCTTCCTTCCAACATTTCCAACACCCCACTCATTGAAGGGCGATCAGAAGGATTTGTTTGAATGCACCATAAACCAACTAAAATTATCTTCTTTGCAATCTCTCGTTCTGCTTCTGATTCAACCCCGTGTAGTCTCAGATCCTCCTCTTGTTCAACACGCTGATGTACCCAATACGGGAAATATATTTCGCTTGTTCTATCCACTCCGGCCTCAGTGTTGTGTCGTCCTCCAACCATTTCAAGAACCACCATTCCATAGCTGTAAACGTCAGACTTATATGAGACTCCTCCATGGCATGTATATATCAACTCAGGTGCAATATATCCAGCAGTTCCTCTTGCTCCAAGCATTGAAATAATGCTATCTTTTCTTTGGCATAATTTAGCTAATCCAAAATCAGAGATCTTTGGAGACAAGTTCTCATCAAAGAGAATGTTGTGTGGCTTTATGTCGAAATGCACAATTCGAGTGTTGCAGCCTCAATGCAAGTACTCTAGTCCCCTTGTTATGCCAATTGCAATCTCATATAACATATCCAAGTTGAGGATGGAGCATGATCTCTTATATATGAACTTGTCAAGAGATCCATTCGGCATGAATTCATAAACAAGAGCTCTTTTGGATCCTTTAGAGCAAAAACCAAGTAGACTCAATGTTTACATGGGCAGTCCTGCTAATGCTTGCAACCTCATTCATGAAATCTTCCCCATTACCTTTGGTTTCTTTTAGCACCTTCACAGTTACGACACGATCGTCAGGTAGTTTTCCTTTAAACACTCCTCCAAAACCACCTTCACCCAGTTTGTCTTTGAAAGAATTGGTCATTTTTCTGATGTCGGAATAACTATATCTTTTAGGAGCTAAGGATGCATGATTTCATAGAAAATCCTCGAAAAACTGAGCATTTTTAGTTCTCGTCCAGAAGACAAGTGAATTGGTAATTGTTAAGTATTTCTTTCTTGAACAACAATAAAATATTATCATTATCAGCGAGAAGGCAGATATGGAAATTGAGAGAGCTGAAAAAAATAAATGAATAAATAAATAATGAGAACCACCCTCTTCTCCAATCATCTGAATATATATAACAATACAAATGAGATCGATGTGTTATTGCATATGCATTGTGTCTAGGACTACTCTGTTTAGTGTTACTTAGCTTGGGAACTAGTGGGAGGTCGTTGAACAGGTAGCTTCTAGCCAGTAAAAGTCTAAGTTAAATTGATCACCAGACTCCAGAGAAAAGGTTCAAATATTGGGTCTGATAGTGCGATGTCTTTGATTTCTCCAAACTACATTAAGCAATAGCAAAAGAGTGCCTCAAGTTTTCAGTTTTCTCAAGAAGAGATAGAAACATATCGGTGATTTGTATACAATATAACTACGTTTTTTCTTTCTTTCTTTTGATCTTAAGCTTGTTTTAATTGTGGCTTAGTAAATACAATGGGGCCAATGCAGTATTAATGATAATAAAACTCCAATGGGAAGACTGACATTTTCTTAAAGAATCTTGAGTTCTTAGTGCATGTGAAATTTCCACAAAATAATAAAGCTGCATGTACTTTTCTCGTAAATATGCTGAATGGAGGCATTTTGAAGAGCTGTGACTCTAAACAGCTTTTTGTAGTGAAAGGGAAAGATGAATATAATAAGAACGAGAATATTACCAATGATAATCTCCTTTCTTCTACCTTTCCCTGAGGCGTAATCAGGAGAAACAACAGATGGTGTGAGTGAAAACAGATAATCCAAATTATGCTAAAGTGAATGAAAAAAACTCAACATGATCGAACAAAATTTATTTCTCAAGGGATAAAAGAGATACAAAACTCAATTTCGTTGCTTTACCCTTCAAGCTCCTGCATTGGAAAATCCCATTTGCATCTTCTTGACAGAGACCTCCTTTGAATTGTTGACAAATTAAGATTACAGTCCCGACTAATTTCCCAGCTTAAACTGTATGTAGCAATCCACAAAGATGTAAGGTTTTTAACTGGTTCACTTGACTTCTGTAGAGTAAAACTGCCACTTTGTGGCTGTCGGGCCATGACAGGAGCACTTGGATTCTGTTCAGGCCTTTGGCTTTGATAAGGCTCACCAGGAAAGTTGCTCCCTTGTGATTTGCGGATTTGATCAGCTGAGGCAGTTTGTGTTAGTGTTTTGTAGGCTATGGGTATAGATTCTAACACAGATTTGGCAGAAACTTCACGTACTGAGTACGCTCGTATACCTACAATCGGCCTGTACTGGACTCTAGGAAGCCTATAAATTACACAACCGTTAAGAAGTCGGTCGGGTAGAGGTGGCATCGTGATATTATAGTCTTTACCAAAGTAGAGATTATAATCATCAGCACAAGCAGTAAACAATTTTGAAATAATGAGTATTGTTCTTGATAATAACGAGATATTGAGCAGTCACATGCAATGAAAGAAAATGCAGGGGTTGCGAGTGAAAAATGGACTGAAGCAGTAAATGGTTCTATGATTTTGAGTGCACTGCAGTGGGTGGTATCCAACTGATCTTGGATATAAAGATCATGAATGGTGATTCTTTTATCAGAATAACTGATGGTTTCAACTGGGAACCATCCTCCTTGTTTAGAGAACAGTACTTTAGGAACTGTCAGTGCAGTTTAAGATGAAAGAGCCACAATCAGGGTTGCTTGTGCTGGCAAATGGGAAACCAACTAGGCCAAATCTGCCACAAGTAAAGAGTGGGCATTGTTGGTGGTGTTGATCAGCTGACTGATAAGAGAGGTTGAAGTAAAGAAGAAAGAGGAAGACAAAGAAAGTTGAGGAAGCCATATACTCAAATTGAAAGGGCTACAAGTTTGAACTTGTTTGCATTTCTGGCTTCTATGAAATATGTTACTTAAACTCAGGAAAAGGAATATGCAAGCCTCCAAAAGCTTCCTCTGCAACTTCTTGATCATTAAATGATCTCTTGGGTTGGAATGAGGGAGATGAAGTTTCCTCTGCAACTTCTTCACTCTCCAAAAGCTTCACTAAAAATTTACCAATTGGATAGTGGAAGTTCATTAGTGTAGAAGCAGAAAAAAATATTAAAAAAAAAAAGAAAAAAAGAAAGAAAAAAGAAACAGCACAAAGCCACAAAGCCACACACTTTTGGTGTGATATATATTATATAATTGTTGATATGGAAAATCTGATCCATTTTCACATTAGCCCTTATAATGAGATGCACTGTTTGCAAAAGTGCTCTTCCTATATGCACTAAACTGCTTTCCAACCTAGTTTGGCCAAAAGGCCAAAAGTAAATGTTATCAAACGCCTTCAAAATTACTTTTGGTCCAAAAGTATTTTGTGGAAGCTGTTCGAAAGGGGCAACCAATAGTTGGGCCTTCACTTATCACCTGTAGCTTTTAAGTCAAATTATTTCTAATATTGTATACGAGAATTTTGTTATCCTAGAAGTCTTATGTTCAAATTTCCTCACGAGGATTTGCTTCTATATCTTATTTATTTATCAATCATTTGTTTTTTTCTCCTTATTATAAATCTTTTCTCCATATGCTATTATGCACGCAAAGGAGAGTATTAATGTTTATCTTCATTATGAAGTGAATACATACTCATAATATCTTTAAGAGTCGTGTAGTGGTTAATGAACATCATTATGATCCAAACACCTCAAGAGACTAGAGTTAATGAGACGAATGGAACTTTCATGGTCAGGATGAGACGTTAATAAAAAGCCAAAACGCTTCTTTTTGTGGGGAGATAAATGGGGCAAAGGAGTTATATTATTTTCTAACATGTAAAACCAAGGAAATAAGGAACATCTCAGAGAAAGTGTTATATAAATAGAAGAAAGAGAAGAAGATATGTTAAAAGAAACTAGATGTTTGAGGTGAATGAGAAAGCTCCCTTCCTATGTGGAGGAAATGTTGTTTGGTGTTGAAGCATACATATAAAAGGTCCTTCTATCTTTCCCAATATAATAAAAAAAATAAAAAAAGATTTAAGCAAATACACATACATTTAATTAGCAGAAGAGTCTACTGGGGATCTTTCAGGAGGATACAGGAAAGGCTTTGGTGGAATTTCTAAAGATTCAAGGCTTCCTTCCAACATGTCCAACACCCTACTCATCGAAGGACGATCACAAGGATTTGTTTGAATGCACCATAAACCAACTACACTCATCTTCTTTGCAATCTCTCTTTCTGCTTCTGATTCAACACCATGTAGTCTCAGATCTTCCTGTTCAAGACGCTGATGTATCCAATATGGGAAATATATTTCGCTCATTCGATCTACTCCGACCTCAGTGTTGCGTCTTCCTCCAACCATTTCAAGAACCATCATCCCATAGCTGTAAACATCAGACTTGTATGAAACTCCCCTGTGATGTGCATATACTAACTCGGGTGCAATATATCCAATAGTTCCTCTTGCTCCAAGCATCGACAAAATGCTATCTTTTCTTTGGCATAATTTAGCTAATCCAAAATCAGATATCTTCGGAGAAAAGTTCTCATCTAAGAGAATGTTGTGTGGCTTTATGTCGAAATGCACAATTCGAGTGCTGCAACCTCGATGCAAGTACTCTAGTCCCCTTGCTATGCCAATTGCAATCTCATATAACATTTCCAAGTTCAGGGGGGAGCATGTAGTGTTTGATGTTTTATTATATATGAACTTGTCAAGAGATCCATTGGGCATGAATTCATATACCAGAGCTCTTTTGGATCCTTCATAGCAAAAACCGAGTAGAGTCACAACGTTAACATGGGAAGTTTTGCTAATGCTTGCAACCTCATTGATGAAATCTTCGCCATTACCTTTGGATTCTTTTAGGACCTTCACAGCTATGAAACTGCCGTCAGGTAGTTTTCCTTTGAACACCCCTCCAAAACCACCTTCACCCAGTTTGTCTTTGAAAGAATTGGTCATTTTTCTGATGTCGGAATAACTATATCTTTTAGGAGCTAAGGATGCATGATTTCGTAGAAAATCCTCGAAGAACTGGGCATTTTTCCTTCTCTTCCGAAAGACAAGCGAATTGGCAATTGTTAAGTATGTCTTTCTTGTACATCGACACAATATCATCATTATCAGCAAAAACGAAGAGATGGAAATAGAGAGAGCTGCAAAAAAAAAAAGTTATTGAAAAAAAAAGAATAAATTATGAGAACAGTCCTCATCTCAAATCATCTCAATATATACAATAAAAATACAAATGAGATGCTTGTCTTATTGCGCATGCATTACTAGGTTCTTGTTTTCTTAATTTTCACTATGAAAAAAATGATTGTTCAAGTAAACACGTCTAGGACTACTCTATTTTAATGTTACTTAGCTTAAGAACTAGAGGAAGGCTGTTGAATGGGTAGGTTCTAACCAGTGAAACTCCAAGGAAAATTGATCACAGAGGCCAGAGGAAACATTCAAATATGGGAAAATGTCTTTGATTTTTCCCCAACTCCATTGAGCAATAGCAAAAGAGTGCCTCAATTTTTCAAGAAGTTTTGGTCTCGTTATCTTGCTCCAAATAAGTCTTTCATCTGTCATAAAGGCTCTTGTGATTTACCCTCAATCTTATTTTCTTTTGTTTTGTATGACAAGATCAAACCAAAAGATGGCAACATAGAAGTGACTTAAAAATATATATCTTTTCTTAAGCTTGTTTTAATTGTGATGTGACCAATGCAATATTATTGATCATAAAACCATTAAGGGAAGGCTGATATTCCCTTAAAGAATCTAAGCTCTTAGTGCAACAGAAATTTCAACAAACAATAAAAAGCCTTGTGTACTTTTCTCTTAAATTTGATGCATGAAGACAATCTTGAAGAACTGTGATTCTAATATTCTTTTCTACTGCAATTGAAAGATGGGTCTGATAAAAATGAGAATTCTACCAATGATAACCTCCCTTCTTCTACCCGTCCCTCCACCTGCAACATAATCAGGAGAAAACAACAGATGGTTTAAATCAAAAGGGATCAATATTATTTAAATCCTAATGCTAAAGTTACTACAGAAAACTCAACATGATCAAACAAACTCAATTTCTCAAGGGATAAAAAGAGATAGAAAACTCATTTCATTTCCTAACCCTTGAAGCTACCGCATTGGAATTTCCCATTTGCATCTTCTTGGCAGAGACCTCCTTTTAATTGTTGACAAAGAATACAGTCTTGAGTAATTTCCCAGCTTAAAGTGTATATAGCAGACGACAGAGATGTTAAGTTTTTAACTGGTTCACTTGAATTCTGTTGAGTAAAATTGCTCCTTTGCGGCTGTTGGGTCACGGGAGGAGGAGGAGGAAGAGGGGGAGGACTTGGATTCTGTTTGGTAAAATTGCTCCTTTGCGGCTGTTGGGTCACAGGAGGAGGAGAAGGAAGAGGGGGAGGACTTGGATTCTGTTTGGTAAAATTGCTCCTTTGCGGCTGTTGGGTCACAGGAGGAGGAGAAGGAAGAGGGGGAGGACTTGGATTCTGTTTGGTAAAATTGCTCCTTTGCGGCTGTTGGGTCACAGGAGGAGGAGGAGGAAGAGGGGGAGGAGGACTTGGATTCTGTTCATCAGGATGACCACGAAGGCCCCCCCTCCCCCTTAGTGCTGGGTAGGTTATGGTTCTATATTCTAACCTGGCAAAGACAGAAGCCTCATGTACTGAGTGCGCCCATGTGCTTAAATTCTGCCAGTACTGAAATCTAGGAAGCCTATGAATTATACAATGATTAAGAAGCTGGTCGGGCATAGGCGGTACTGTGGTATTATAATCCTTAGTGAAGTGGAGATCATAATTATCAACACAACCAGTAAAATTCTGAAGTGATTGGAAGAATTGTTCTTCAGAAGAATCACGAGATTTCGAGCGGTCGCATACAATCGAGGAAAATGCAGGGGTTGCAAGTGAAAAATGGACAGACGAAGTAGATGGCTCTAATGTTTTGAGTGCATTGCAGTGGTTGGAATCCAACTGGTCTTGGAGATGAAGGTCGTGAATGGCGATTCTTTTATCAGAATAACTAATGTTTTCAACTGGGTACCAGCCTAATTCTTCAGAGAACTGGATTTTAGGAACTGGGTCAGTGCAGTTTAAGACAAAAGAGCCACAATCAGGGTTGCTTGTACTGGCAAATGGGAAACCAACTTGGCCAAAGCTACCACAAGTAAAGAGTGGGCATTGTTGTTGGTGGTGTTGATCAGCTGAGTTATAAGGGAGATTGAAGTAAAGAAGAAAGAGGAAGAAATAGAGAGAGGAGGACGCCATATAGATGCTCAAATTGAAAGAGAGCTTGAAGTTTAAGCTTCTTTCTATATTTTGGCTTTTATGAATTATAACTTAAACCAAGGAAAAGAAATATTCAAGTCTCCGACCTTTGGATTTTCCTTTTGGGTTGGAATTGGGAGAAAGGAAGTTTCCTCCAACTTCTTCGCTCCGACCCCGATTTTTTTAAAACTTAAATTTTAAGTAAAATAATAAATATTTTAATTTTATCAAAAAAAATTATTGAAAATCGAGATGTTGATCGTATTCATCTATCTTAACTCATAACCATTATATACTTAATAAAATTTACAACACTATGAATTTATATTCTTCTAACCAACTTACAGGTAAGATAAACAAATATTATTTCATCTTCATACTAAGGACTACATAATTCCACTATATAAGTTTTTATATTAAATTATGAGAGTACTTGCCCTTGTCCATTCATTATGGACACAACATTTAAATACATTCATCAAATAGAATTAATAAATTCAAGTCCTAAGCACATACATTTAAAGTAAATCATGATCCCTTCAATAATCATAATAAGGTTTTATCAAAATTTCTAGTGTCAATACAACCTTTTTTAAATAAAAAGTTCACAAAGTCAAACAAGTAATTAGTTCATTCACTAATTAAAATTTTATCCAGATTACCATCCTACCCCTATCACTAAACCACGTCACAACTTGCTACTTTATTTTCTAAGTACCTGCATGTGAAAAATAGGAGTAAGCTTGAAAGCCCAGTGGGTCATCTAAACAATTCACAACATCTTATCATGATATATATACAAGAACATTACAAACAAGTTTACACATTAATCGTTGCAACATTAGATTGTTTGAGTCGAGAATTTTATCACGTTCTAAATCACGTACCTTTAGAAAGTCAAGCCTAGGGTGACACTACTCAAAAACTAAAAACTCGTTGGCGATATTCATCGTGAATAACCTCCACATAATAAACATTGGCGATATTCCTTAGAATAACTGTCCCATAATAATCAATGGCTATATTCCTTAGAATAACTGCCCCTATGTGTGATTCTTATCTTAATTGTATTCTTTAGTGATGTCACACCATATATACAACATAAGTATGATATTAATTGCATTCACAAAACATATTCAAAATCCACTACACATGCTATCATGTCACAATGCTAAATATAATAGTATTATCGCATGAACTTCACTATGCCAATATTCTCAAGTCATGTATTTCATCATCAGACATTATAATATACAAATGAATTCAATTACCACATGAATTGCATGCATCCAATTATCATTTGATCAGAACAAAAATCATGCTGACACACATATTATCATAGTTAACAATCACAACATGGTATATATAAAATTATGTAAAATAAACATGCAAGAGCAATCTAATAATACTATAGACCTAATTAATTTAACATTCATATTTGTATATCAAAATAAAACATTGTAAAGGCATAGAATCTTCCTCACCTAAATCAGTTAGTCCCAAAAGTGTTGAGATTTCTCGACGTTGGGCGTTATTAACCTATCCACGCATAAATCATACGTTAATCAATTATTTTGTATTATATTATACTAATATAATGTGCATACATTCTATGTTGTAAGGTGGTGGTCACATTATACATATAATATAACTCAGCTAATAAACTTTCACATGATATAATATGATGATTTAGACAGTAAAAACGTAAAATATGATATACCATAATCTAATATATTATATGTGGTATTGTATGTCTATGTATGATATACATAAATATATTATATAACATTCCGGTTTCTCTGCTTAAAAGAAAAATAAAACTTGAGTTGCAGAGAAACTGCTTTAAATGGCGGAAGGAATAAAACAGGGAAGAGAGAGAGGAAGGGGAAAGAAAAGAAGATGAGGAAAAGGAGAAGATGAAGAAGAAGAAGAAAGTGGAAAGATGATGGTGAATGGGCAAGATGCAAAGAGATAGGGAGAGACACCGAGAGAGAAAGGGGCGAAAAGAGAGAGAGAGAGTGAGAGAGAGACCTGGCGAGAGCGAGAGAGCAGAGCAGAGAGTAGAGAGGTTTGCGCGGTTGGGTTTCAAGAGAGAGAGGTTTTGCGCGGTTGGGTTTCGAGAGAGAGAGAGAGAGAAAGTTTCGAGTAAGAGAGAAGAGAGTGACGAGATTCAAAGAGGCGGAGAGGCGAACAGAGAGTCACTGCGAGAGTGATTATGGGGAGAGATTTGGTGAGGTGCGAGAACAGGGTTTGCAATTTTTGGTGAACTTTGGAGATGGGTTTCGTTTGGCGATTTTGAAGAAAGCAGCGGCGAGTTGCAGCGGAGAGAGAGGAGTTAGAGAAAAAGAGCATCATAGCAAAGGAAAAAAGAAGGAAAGAAGTCTCACCGTGGTTGTCGTTTCCACGTTTCTTGATTCCTGGTTCGAGAGGAGAAGAGCGTGAAAGAGATGAATGAGACGGCTGAGGTGCATAGGTATTATACATAGTATTGTTAATTCTAGGGTTTAATAATGATCATGTAGATCTTTTCAGAATTTTCAAGGATTACATTTGAAATTGGAAAGTAGATTTTCAGAATTTTCAGGGATTACATTTGAAATTAGAAAGTGGATTTTTAAAATTTTCAGGGATTACATTTGAAATTGAAAAGTAGATTTTCAAATTTTTCAGGGGATTACATAATGAGCCTTCAAGAAATCACTGGTCTTCTTTATTTACCAATTTAAAAATTTTACATTTACCAATTAGATAAAGGAAACCCAATAGTATTATAAAATTAATAATGAAAAATATTTTACATATGCTGTCGATGCTATTTCTAATGTACAATATCCCAACATTTAAAAACAAGTTGGGTGCAGGAAATAGCATTAGCATTACTCAAAAACAATAGAGAAAAAAACACAAACACACGCACATATTAGTATATTACACACTTTTTGCTGTGTTGATATGAAAAATCTTATTATAAGAGTCACATAATGAATCTTATATAAGATTAATATATACAGATAATATCTTATCTATAAAATCGTCGCTTGATGGTGAACGAACATCATTAATTATGATCCAACTACAATGACTGTGAAAAGTGGGACTTTGATGGGTGAAATAAGAAGTCAATGAACAAGCAAAACGCGTTTTGTTGTTTGGTCCAAATGGGGCAGTTAATGAAATAATTGTGGTATGATTTGTTATTATCCCAAAAAAAAAAAAAAAAAAAAAAAAAAAATTTGGTATATATGGCTTGATAGGAATGATAGCCAAATGTCTTTGGTGCTAAGGAATTGCTACCTTGAGGTTGGGGTTCGCGTACCTCTTAGCTTTGTGGCATGTCATTTCAATAGCACCTTTCTTTTTTTTTCTTTTTCTTTTTTTAAGGGTTTAGGATGCAAATCTCCTAATCCTCACATACCAAAACCTAACGTTCTAAACTTAAAACTTCAGCTTCTTGATGGCTTCTTAGCCATCACTACAAACTCCAAGCTAATTGATCAAATTTTAGATTGTAGATGCAGCACAATTCAATAAGCTCTTTTATATTTTTACATTATATATATATTTTTTTTTGTCAGAAAAGTGATCACAAGGTAAATTATTGATAAAAAATATTAAAAGAGAGAGAGAGAGAAACTGGAGTTCAATACAGTACTGACTTCTATTCGATCTTAAAAAAAAAATAAAAATAAAAATAAAAATAAAAATAAAAATAAAAATAAAAATCGTTGACTTAAAGGTTTCAAAGTGAATTTCGATGGAAAAGCAGACTGCTCTGTTTTGAAATTTGATGCCTGTGCAGTACAATAGCTCTACAAGCAACTATTTCAGAAAAAAAAAAAAAAAAAAAAAAAAACTAAGACAATATATATAACACTACAGACATATACTGATCTCTAATTTGAATTTTTGCATAAACTTGTGAAAGTCATTATGGTATTTTCTAACTTGTAAAAGAAAGCATTCAGATAAAAGATCCTTTTATATGAGACAAACTAGTCACTACCTTTTCCCATCAATACAAATAAAAAGTGTTAAAACGACTTAATATATATATCCAAATTTATATCATAGATGATATAGAAATACATCACATCATTACATCATTAGAAATAAAATAAAATAAAAATGCCCTTCAATCACCCCATTAGCATGAGTATTTTGAGAATAATTTTTGAGTCATAAAATTATTTTTTTAAAAACAAAAAAAAAAAAAAAAAAGACAACACACGGTGGTTTAAGCAAGTACACACAATTCATTTAGCAGAAGAGTCTACTGGGGATCTTTGAGGAGAATACAAGAAAGGCTTTGGTGGAGTTTCTAAAGATTCAAGGCTTCCTTCCAACATTTCCAACACCTTACTCATCGAAGGACGATCGGAGGGATTTGTTTGAATGCACCATAAACTAATTAAAATCATCTTGTTTGCAATCTCTCTTTCTGCTTCTGATTCAACCCCATGTAGTCTCAAATCTTCCTTTTGTTCAAGATGCTGATGTACCCAATGTGGGAAATATATTTCGCTCGTTCGATCTGCTCCGACCTCCATGTTATGTCTTCCACCAACCATTTCAAGAACCATCATTCCATAGCTGTAAACATCAGACTTATATGAGGCTCCTCCACGGTGTGCATATATCAACTCAGGTGCAATATATCCAGCAGTTCCTCTTGCTCGAAACAAACACATTTCTTTCCTTTGGCATAATTTAGCTAATCCAAAATCAGAGATCTTTGGAGAAAAATTCTCATTTAAGAGAATGTTGTGTGGCTTTATGTCGAAATGCACAATTCGAGTGTTGCAGCCTCGATGCAAGTACTCTAGTCCCCTTGCTATGCCAATTGCAATCTCATATAACATATCCAAGTTGAGGATAGAGCATGATCTGTTATATATGAACTTGTCAAGAGATCCATTGGGCATGAATTCATAAACAAGAGCTCTTTTGGATCCTTCAGAGCAAAAACCAAGTAGACTCACAATGTTTACATGGGCAGTCCTGCTAATGCTTGCAACCTCATTCATGAAATCTTCCCCATTACCTTTGGTTTCTTTTAGCACCTTCACAGCTACGACACGATCGTCAGGTAGTTTTCCTTTAAACACTCCTCCAAAACCACCTTCACCCAGTTTGTCTTTGAAAGAATTGGTCATTTTTCTGATGTCAGAATAACTATATCTTTTAGGAGCTAAGGATGCATGATTTCGGAGAAAATCCTCGAAAAACTGAGTATTTTTAGTTCTCTTCCAAAAGACAAGTGAATTGGTAATTGTGAAGTATTTCTTTCTACAGCAACAATACAATATTATCATTATCAGCAAGAAGGCAGATATGGAAATTGAGAGAGCTGCAAAAAAGAAATGAATAAATAAATTATGAGAACCACCCTCTTCTCACATCAACTCAATATATGTAAAAATACAAACGAGATCGATGTGTTATTACGAATGCATCGCTAAGAGTTCTTCTTTTTTATCTTTTCACTATGAAGAAATTATTGTTTAAGTAATCTAGCACGAACTTCGTTTTAATGTTACTTAGCTTGGGAAATAGAGGAAGGCTGTTGAACAGATAGGTTCTAGCCAGTAAAAGTCTCAAGTCAAATTGATCATCGTCAAGGCACCTGGGGCCAAAGTCTAAGATGGCGTTTGGTACAGGCAACGTGTGGGATGGGAGATTTTCATATCGTTTCCTCTTTACATTTTCTGGGGTGGGAAAACTATTTTTTATAGTCAATTAGTATGTTTATTTTATAATTTTAATATTATCAAATTTAAAATTATTTTTATAATATTATACTATTTAATTAATATAATACTAATAATTAATAAAATCTTAAATTATTTTAGTAATTACATATTAAAAGATATTAAGTTTATTAAATTATTTCAGTATCAATTTTAAACTTGAGATAATATATTTAGTAAAATTAATTTTTTAAAAACTTAATTACTTTCATTTAAGAATTAATTATTTTAATTCTCAATTAGAAAATTTTATTTAAGAATTCATTAATTTATTAAAAATTGAATAGATTTATTAAAATTTTAAATTGTTTTATTAAGAAAATTTAATAATTTTATTAGAAACTTAAATAACTTCAATAAAAAAATGAATGAATTCATTAAAGAATTAAATAATTTAGTTAAAATTAAATAATTTTATTAAAAATGAGATAATTACTAAATTAATTAATTTTCATAAATATAATTAATTTCAATAAAAGTAATTTTTTAGAAAATTATAAAATTATTTTTTCATTAAATTAATTATATAATTTTAAAAAAATAATTATGAATTTATTTTATGTAAAATAAATAATTAGTTTAATATCAATTTTTCAATTTTATTATTTTTAAATTAAGTAATTAAATTTATTAATTTAATAGTAATAACTATAATAGTAATTTTAATATTAGTAAGTTAATTTCATTAAATTAATATAATTTTAATAATTTGATTTTTCAATTTTAAATTATTTTTATAATCTTTTAATTAATTTATTTATTTAATATTATTAAAATTTAAAACATTGTGTGAGATTTCGATACACAACCACACAATAATATGATATTCTGAAGAAAAAAAAAACTATTTGAAATTCTTACACAACCAAACACAACAATGTAACATTCTTACCCTCAGATTCTTTTCAATTACTTTTTCAAGAAAGCAATTCTCATTCTTATCCAAAGATTATGATGTACCAAACACCACCTAAGTAAAATTGATCATTCGCCACCAGAGAAAAGATTCAAATATAGGGTCTGATAGTACAATGTATTTGATTTCTCCACAATTAAATTGAGCAATAGCAAAAGAGTACCTCAAGTTTCAAGAAGTTTTGGTCTCATTATCTTGCACCAAAGAGTAAGTCCTGCTCTAAATAATAAGCCTAAGGTAGCGTTTTATAACTTTAATTTTAACCTTTAATTTCTCTAAACTCTTCAAAATTAGAGTGTTTGATAATAATTTGTCAACGTTTAAATAAAAAAGAGGTTGACAAAATAGTAAAAGTTAAATATCTAAAAAAAAGCAAAAAAAGTTTGTTTGTTTGTTTTTTTTTTTTTGTAGAGGTTTATTCTCTACTTGTAGTAGACAATGATCCAACTATATTATGAATAATTTGTAATATATCAAATTTCCATTAATCACTATATAGAATAATTTGTCACCACTTACAAAATAGTTTTTTATCACTCAAATTTAGTGAGTGATAATTAATACAAAATAATTTTTAATTTAACAAAATATAGTATATGATGTTAGAGTATTTTTGTTACCAAACAATGCTTTTAAAATAACCTTATAATAAAAGAGCTAAAAAAGGTTGAGCTAATTTTTTTAGTACTAAAACTTATAGAACTAAAACAAAAAAAAAAAAAAAAAGAGTTACCAAATACTATCTAAGTCTTTCATCTGTAATAAAAGCTCACATTGTCTGATGGTTTCTATGTTATGAGATATATTTCAATATCTATATTCGCTTAATAACTTGATATATATAGTTGAATTGTACTTATTAGCTATAGTTTTTTGGTAAAATGGTTTCTAACAACATATACTTGAAGAACGAATTTTACCCAAGAAAAAGATAGGAACATATATATATATATATAATTATGTTTTCTTTCATTCTTTTTTTTTATCTTAAGCTTGCTTTAACTGTGGCCAGGTAATTATAATGTGGCCAATGCAGTATTACTGATGATAAAACTCTTATGGGAAAGCTGATATTTTCTTAATAAATCTAAACTCTTTGTGCAACTGAAATTTCAACAGAATATAAGCCTTACGTACTTCTCTCCTCTGTATGATGCACAAAGACAACCTTGAAGAATTGTGATTCTAAATTTCTTTTAGTGAACGGGCAAGATGGGTCTAATAGTAATGAGTATGAGAATATTACCAATGATAATCTCCCTTCTTCTATCTTTCCCTGCAGCATAATCAGGAGAAACAACAGATGGGTTTGAGAGAAAATAGATAAGCCTACTAATGCTAAAGTTACTGCAAACAATTCAACATGACCAAACAAAATTAATTTCTCATGGGATGAAAGAAATACAAAACTCATCTCTTTTCTTTACCCTTCAAGCTGCTGCATTGGAAAATCCCATTTGCATCTTCTTGACAGAAACCTCCTTTTAACTGTTGACAAAGATTACAGTCTTGACTAATTTCCCAACTTAAACTGTATCTAGCAGTCCACAAAGATGTAAGGTTTTTAACTGGTTCACTTGACTTTTTTCGAGTAAAATTGCCCCTTTGTGGCAGTTGGGTCACAGGAGGACGACTTGGACTCCGCTCAGGCCTTTGGTTTTGACAAGGCTCACCAGGAGAGGTTCTTCCTTGTGATATGGAATTTGGATAAGACGTGGCATTTTGCGTTAGTGTTTTGTAGGCTCTGGGTCTAGATTCTAACTCCACAATGGCAGAAACCTTATGTACTGAGTATGCCCGTCTACTTACAATTGGCCTGTACTGAAGTCTAGGAAGCCTATAAATTATACAACCATTAAGAAGCCGGTCTGGTAGTGGTGGTACTGAGATATTATAGTCTTTACTGAAGTAGAGATCATAACCATCAGCACAAGCAGTAAAATTCTGAAATAATAGGGAGAATTGTTCTCCAGAGTCGCGAGATATCGAACGGTCACATAGGATGAAGGAAAATGCAGGGGTTGCAAATGAAAAATGGACAGAAGCAGTAAATGGTTCTGTGATTTTTAGTGCACCACAGTGGTTGGTATCCAACTGATCTTGGATATAAAGGTCATGAATGGCAATTCTTTTATCAGAATAACTGATGTTTTCAACTGGGAACCATCCTCCTTGTTTAGAGAACAGGACTTTAGGAACTGGGTCAGTGCAATTTAAGATGAAAGAGCCACAATCAGGGTTGCTTGTGCTGGCAAATGGGAAACCAACTTGGCCAAATCTGCCACAAGTAAATAGTGGGCATTGTTGGTGGTGGTGTTGATCAGCTGAGTGATAAGAGAGGTTGAAGTAAAGAAGAAAGAGGAAGATATAGAAAGAGGATGAAGTCATATGCTCAAATTAAAGGAGCTACAAGTTTTGAACTTGTTTAGTATATTTGGCTTCTAAATATGGTTTACTTATAGCTAAGGAAAAGCATTATTCAACCGTAAGCTTGAATAACGTATGACTAATGAGTCTTCAAGAAATTACCCGTCATCAACCCCAAACCAAATATGGTTGGCTTCAATTTGGTTTTCGTTGGTCGGTGTAGTTTGAAAATATCAACTCAAATCAAATTGAATCAAACATACTCGATTTTATTTGGTTTCGTTTGATTTTATTTAATTAATTTAAAATTTTAAATATTGATTATATTTGATTTAATTCGGTTTTCGTTGATTGGTGTAATTTGAAAATATCAACTCAAATTAAATCGAACCAAACATAATCGATTTAATTTAGTTTCATTTTTCAAATTAAACCAAAACGATTGAATTATACTTTGTACAAACCAAACCCAAAGCAAACCAATTAAACCGAATCAAACGCACCAATAAATATCCCATGACACCCGTATGAGATAATATCTTTAAGAGTCGTGTGGTAGACAATGAATATCATTACGGTCCAAACACGTCAAAAGACTAGAATAACTGTGACAAACGAGACATTGGATGGAATTAGAAGTGGGCAAAAGAAAAAAGAAAACAAGATGCATTTGAACCAAGAATAAAAAAACAAAGGGGGGTTCTTTTTGTGGGATCACAAAATAGGGTAAATAATAGAATCAACTTAACTAAATATTTTTCTAATTACAAGATATTGATTACATGAATCTGATTCATTCACTACATTTTATTGAGGGCTAACTTGACATTCAAATTACAAAAAAGTTAAAATCTTTCTTAAATATCTCTTTGTTCAAATTATTTTAGGTCTACCTCTGCATTTATTGTTACCATCTAATGTTAATAGATCACTTTTTTTAATTAGTGCATCTAAAAGGCCTACATTGTATAAATTACCTTAGTTGGTTATCTCTCATTTTATTTTCAATTAGTGTTATCCTTACATTTTCTAAATATGTTCATTTTCTCCAAAGAATTTTTATTGAATTCCTTTGTTAAATACTTAAATTGTTTTACCATAGTCTTATCTAATTAAACACCGATTAAAATTCACTCTAATCTAAGCAATAAAATTAAATTTAACTTCTACTTGCAACAAATCAAAATTAATCAAATTAATCAGAATATGAAAAGTTAGAATTATAATCTTTCCTCATACTTCAATTGAATTCATCTAATTATCTTTCAATTAATTAATTTATTAGAGTTGTTAACCAAGAGTCTAATTTATTTACAAGTCTCTTTCAGGCCAAGCAAAAATACCTTGATTAATTAAATCTCTAATTTTCTATGAAATTTAAATTTAAAACAAGGTTCATTAAGATCATGTTCTTTAATAGTTACACATGTTATATGAGTATATTTCTATTTCACATAAACTCAATAGTTTTCACCCTTTTGATCATATATTATTTTAATCAAATCTAAATCTAAACTCTCTTTGCCAAGATCATATAGATTCAACAAATCATCTAATTAGTGGTCAATTAATTAGAAGCAATAAGAACATATTAAAATAAACAACCCCAAATAATCAATTAAAATTTAAAACCAAACATGAAATTCAATATCCATATAAGATCCAATTGTAACAGACAAAAAATTTAGCCCATAACTACTTCTAAAAACTCCAAATTCAATAAATTCAACATCAAAAAAATAGGAGAAATTTAATACCAAAAAGAGAGAAGAAAAGTATAAACTAGCACAAATTCACCAAATCTGAATCCAACTTCTTCGCCTCTCTCCAACGTGATTTTCCTTCGTTTCCAATGCTTCAAATGCCTCTTCTCTTCATGAATAATCCTCTCTAAAACTCCCTAACTTCTATTTATAATGGCTCAACAAAAAGGAAAGAAAAACTACTAAAATCACACAAAAGAAATACAAGCTAATAGGACTACAACTCCGGACGCCCCGACTTCCACATGTTGGAAATCATCACCTTGCTTTTTTCTTCCTAAAGCCCCTGCCTCCACTTTCCAAGCATAGGCCTCCATGCACTGATTTTGACCACCACTTCCAAACTTTCATCCACTTGAATCCTAGCTTTTAACCTACAAAATAAAGCCAATAATGAATAGATAAACCATAAAAAAAGACCTAATATACTAAATTATAACTAATAACCCTACGAAATAATTAGTTAGAAAGCAACTTATCATCAACTCTATCAAATCTTTCGTTTAACCTCAATAGGATGTATCTATCATATAGTACTCTGGAAGGCAACCTAGATTTAATAATACAAACACACACACACACACACATATATATATATATATATATATATATATATATATATATATATATATATATATATATATATATATATATATCTATATAAGAATTAAAAATATAAATCAAAAGGGGAGGAAACCCCCCCCACCCCATGCGCATGTTGACATCAACACGCACAAAATGTTAAAATTTGACATACACATGGTTGAGTATAGAAGGACAATGTAAAGCATGAGTACAAAAAGCATTACTCTTTTTTATTTATTTTCATGATTTTTTTTGTTTTCTTGGTATAAAACACGATTTTGAGTATTTTTAGACCTTTCCAACTTTTATAATAATATTTATAAATTATAATTTTAACCTTGATCGGCTGGGTTCGAGGGTTTGGTTCGGGTTAGTACAGTTTTCAATTCTCAACCCGTAACCCAAATCAAACATTTTAAAAACCAAACCGAACTGAACCAAACACATCGGTTCGGTTCAATTTTGTGGTTTTGACGAAACCATTGACACCCCTAATTGGGAAGCCATCCAAAAGGATTCCACAATGCATTGGAGAGCGGATTTAGGATCTTATGTAAGATTTTTGGTTCTTTTTTCCCTTTTTCATGTTTTGAAAATGGTTTGAGTGGGTTTATGGTTTGAATCCGTTCAAGTAAGGGTTTGATTAATCCCTTTGTTTGTTTAGACCTAGATCCAATTTATTTAAAGATCTAATGATAGTTAAAACCTAGATCTACCCGGTTATGCCATTTAGATGGAATCTAACCAAAGGTATCATTATTTTTGTTTAAATATCAAACATCAATTAGATTCAGCAAGTACAATACATTGTCACTTACATGGCCAGGGTCTAGAACTAAAAGAGTACATTGTCTTGGCATCTAAGGATGTCCCTGTTTAACTTGAATTCCCACAATAGTTCTTGAATGGCCATCAAAGGCCTGCTCATTGCTCCCTCAAAGTAAATAAGGAAATAAGGCACAATCAGAAGATGAACTACTTCTCAAATACCTTAAATAGAGATACATCAGGAGCTGAAACCAAATTTTAAATGGAATTAAGTCTTAATTTGTACAAAACATCAAACATGGATGACTAACTTGTTAAAAAATATTCAATCCAAAAGCAATAGCTGTCAAATAAAGGCTCAACAATGCATATCAAGCTGTCATAAACACTTCCCCTCACGTGCAACTCCATTCTGCAGGTCGCCATAAGAGATATAGAAAAAGATAAATACAAATTATGCAAATAGGAAACATGCAAATGTCAATACGAGACTTGAACTTAAGACCTCTTACAAAATCAAGGCTCTAATACCATATTAAAAACTACTCAATTCAAAAGCTATAGTTTTAAGACAAGAGCTCAACAACACGTATCGAGCTATCATCAAGTATCAACATAGCTATCCCCAGTTGCATAAATGGGTGGACTCACATTTTCTCACCCACAGTAACATGTTGGATATCTCTGCATCTGTGGAACTTCCTGTAATCCCCTGAAATTTCTTTTAAGGTGAGAATTCAATTAAAGAAGAAAAAAGGCACCAGACAACACAAAATGCTCCCACTAAAGTTACTTCTTGCAGTGAACCAGATCTCTTGAAGTGTAGCCTCCAAATGGGCGAGACTACCCTCCTTGACTTCCAGCTCCTGCATTACCAAAAGATAATATGAAAATATAGTTAAATTTGAACAACAACCAACTGAATATTTCAACCCTCTTAGAACAGCCTTAGCCTCAGCGTCCTCTACAGATAAAACAACATTTTCAATCCAACTTTCAGCTTTCCTCACAAGACCTTGGTAATCAAGAAGGATCCATCATGAAAATTAGCTGTATTTCAAGCAGCATCACAATAAAGACACCAACCAGAGGAATCAATAGAAGGATTCGCCACCATCTTGCAGGGAGTTGAAGTGATTTCAACAAAGCTTGAGTAGTTCAAGAATTCCTCAAATTGAATAAAGGTGTTCTGGATGACTTTGGCAGGGGATATAGATGAAATCATTGAAGAGTACTCTGTTTCTGCATTCCATTAACTGCCAAAGACCAAATGCAAACTATGTTAAGCCATAATCACCATTGCCAATGCTCCACAGGGACTTATAAACATAGTCCAAAATTTATTTTAAGGAGGCACCAGGCACACAACTTGAAAATAAACTGTAATCCTCTGAAATAACGGACTGGGTGAAGCCAAGAGCCTCAGCCAAATTGCCACCCTTAAAAGGTTAACCACGTTGATGAAATCAGAGAAAAGAATCCTAATTACTCTCCAATTGGATTTGCAAGGATTCCTAGTGATCCTAATTACTCTCCAATTAGATTTGCAAGGATCCCGAGTACCAACGCCACAAGAGATCTCCTTCAAAGTTGATTTTATCTCCAAGTAAACTAACTCTAGAGTTTATCTCGATCAATCTCAATCATACATAAGCTAACCCTGATTTTCGTTCTTCTCTCACGAACCAGTGACTGAAGCGCGAAGAACGGCAAGAATCCGCAGCAGTACCCACGGTGAGCAATCTCTCTTCTTCTTCTTGTTTTTTTTTCTCTTCTCTCTTCCTTTTCACACCATAGCTATTCTCTGTTTTCACAACCATTTCTCTTCCTCCTTCTTCTCTCTCTCTGCCGCCAAATTCTCAGCATAGAGATGCTTGAGCCACCAATCTCAAAATCTCGATCTTCATCTTTAAGAACTTCAAGATCTTCTCAATCATCTTAGAACGCCATCTGATCTTTAATGGCGCCTTCAATACAGATTCTCTTGAAGGAGAAGAAATATCCATTTCTGCTCGCGTTCTTCGTGTTGCTTCTTTGTGTTTTCGTTCTTCTTTTAACCAACAAGTAATATCTTTACCTTCTGTAATAACCGATCTTGGAAAAACTCAGTCGATCTCATCGTCCGCGATGAAAGGATCGAGGGCACCAACAAGAAGCAGAAACCCCAAAACCCTGATCTCTCTCTCTCTCTCTCTCTCTCTCTCTCTCTCTCTCTCTCTCTCTCTCTCTCTCTGTGTGTGTGTTTCGGCTCGTCGGAAACCTCAAACCCTAGCCATGGCCTCTCGGAAGGTCTTATCTTCTCTGCAACCACCGCCGTTAACGCCTCTCTTCTTCTTCTTCTTCTTCTTCTTCTTCTTCTTCTTCTTCCCCTTTCCTCATCCCCTTTTCTTTTCCTTTTTTTTTCTCTCTCACTTGTTTTCTTCGCCATTCAATCTGCAAGTGTTATTTATTTTATTTATTTATTTATTTTTATTTCTTCTTCTTTTCTTTTAAGCAACCCTATCTAGATTATCATATTATATGTATAATATTAGCTAAGTTATATTATGGTATAAAATTAACTAGCTATCATCATATTATATGATGATATGGTATAATATTAGCTAAGTTACCATAATATTAGCTAAGTTATCATCATATTACATTATATGTATAATATTATCTAAGTTATCATCATATTATATGTATCATCATATTATATGTATATCAGGTGGAAGTTTATTAACTAAGTTATATTATATGTATAATGTGACCACCACCATACAACATAGACGTGTATGCACATTATATTAATATAATATAATACAAAAACAAGTGATTAACGTGTGATTTATGCGTTGATAGGTTGATAACGCCCAACGTTGAGGAATCTCAACACATTTGGAATTTAGCGATTCAGGTGGGGATGATTCTAGACCTTCATAATATTTTATTTGATATATGAATAGGAATGTTAAATTAATTAGGTCTATAATATCATTATATTGCTTATACATGCCTATTCTACGTGATGTTATTTATACCATGCTGTGATTAATAGCCATGATGATATGTGTCAACATGACTTATGGTTTTGATTAGATGATAATTAGATGCATGAAATTTATATGATATTTGAGACTCATTTATAAATTATAAGGTCGGATAATGAAACGTATGACTTGGAATATTGATATAGTAAGGTTCATGTGTTAATACTATTATATTTGGCATTGTGACATGATACTATATGTAGTGGAATTTGAATATGGTTTGTAAATACAATTAATAGCATGATTATGTTGTATTTATGGTGTGACATCACTAAAGAACACTATTAAGATAAAAATCACACATATGAGGCAGTTATTCTAAGGAATATCGCCATTGATTATTGTGGGGCAGTTATTCTTAGGAATATCGCCAATGTTTATTATGGGGCAGTTATTCATGATGAATATCGCCAATGGAGTTCTAATTTTTGGGTAGTGCCACCCTGTGTTTGATTTCCTAAAGGTACGTGATTTAGAACGTGGTAAAATTCTCGACTCAAACAATCTAATGTTGCAACGATTAATATGTGAAACTTGTTTGTAACGTTCTTGTATATATATCATAATAAAATGTTGTGAATTGTTTAGATGACCCACTGGGCTTTCAAGCTTACTCCTATTTTTCACATGCAGGTACTTAGAAAATAAAGTAGCAAGTTGTGACGTGGTTCAGTGATAGGGGTAGGATGAAAATCTGGACAATATTTTAATTAGAGAATGAGTTAATTATTTGTTTAATTTCGTGAACTTTTATTTAGTAAGGGTTGTATTGACATTAGAGATTTTGATAAAATCTTTTTATGATTATTAAAGGTTTCATGATTTACTTTAAATATATGTGCCTTGGACTTGAATTCTATTTGACGAATGTGTTTAAGATATTGTGTTTATGATGGATGGACAAGGGCAAGTACCCTCATAATTCACTATAGAAATTGGTATAGTGGAATTATGTGGTTCTTGGCATGAAGATAATATAAATTGGTATTCGTTTATCTTAACAAGTAAGTTGGTTAAAAAAAATATATATATGTATTTAAATTCATAGTGTTTCAAATTTTATTACGCATACAATGATTATGGGTTAAGATAGACGGACACGTATAACATCTCGATTTTCAGTGGTTATTCTCGATAAAATTAAAATATTCATTATTAAAAAAAAAAAGTTTTGAAAATTGGGGTGTTACACTTCCTATCACTAAAATAATTCCAAACCCACTCGGCAAGGTCTTGATGACCCCCTGTTTTTCTTGTACCGCATTTCTTCTGTGTATTTGGACCCTTATAACTCTTATTATATCCTTTACTGGAAGAATAAAGATCAATTCCACCATCAACAGAAATAGAGCTTCCTTTTCTGAAGGAATCTGCTTAGAAGAACCAAAATTCCTACGATGCAAAAATTTATCCATTTGAGTCCATAAACTTGTTCAACCTTCCTCCTACCATGTGTTTGCACTGTTTGTGCACATGCATTTCCAGCATAAACAGATGAAAATATAAAATTAATTTCTTTACTGCTAAAATCTACCATCCTTACCCAAAGTCCAAAAGAACGGAACAGTGTGGCACATTCAGCAGTTCCAATCCATTTTGTTGAGCCATAAATTTTATGGCCAAATGAATATGCGCCACGCACAGCAAAACCCCTTTGCCAAGCAATCTCTAGCCATCTTGCATTAATTTCATACCAAATTGTCCACAAAAATAATCCAAATGTGGGTAAGAAAACCATACTGAAATTCTACAAGGACTCACTGGCGCAACGACTATTTGTTGAGCGAGCTCCACATCCCTTGCAAGTTCCTCATCCACCAAGTGATTGTCGGCATGCCTGTAAATGCATCTAAATATTGTCAAATATCAAAAATTCTTCATTGAAGCTTCTTGTGCTCAAATGCTTTGTAACCATTTTCAATTAATATATTGTTCTTTGTTTCTTCTCAAAAAAAAAAAGATATATAAAATATATAATGGATATCGTTCAAGTTCTGATGATGAAACAATCTGAAAAGGACATTGCTTCTATTTGAAACACAAAATCCCTTCTGAGAAGAGAGAAGAAATTTGGTTATGGTGTACTACAACTAACAATGGGAATTGAGAAATTTGATAAAAATCAAAATGAAGGATAAGAATACCTAGCAATCAATTTGAAATTAGTCAAGAGCGGCACCACTCACCAGATTATGAAACCCTAGATAGAAAGAATTTCAGTTGTTCCAAGATATAATTCAAGGAGCGAATGCTGAACCCTAGGCCGCAACCGCGTTCTACTTTGGGATCGTCATTCCCGCCTTTTTTTTTTTTTTTTTTGAGAGAGAGAGAGTCATTACCGCAATCCCGCCTTTAAACATTTAAATATGCATTTTAAGAAATAATATGCACTATGGCTTAAAATGATAATAGAAAAACTATATAACATTTACAAATAAAATTACTATATATTAATTTTTGTGTATTTTGTAGAAGGATGGATTTAATTTTTACTATTTAATAATTAAAATAATATATGTATATATACTTCAATATAAATAAAAAAATAAAATTATTTAATATAATTCATAAATAAGAATGAAGGTAAATAGGGAAATGGGTGGACTAATACGTATAAAAGATCAATGGTGTTGCATGATTAGTATTGTTCCAATTTCTCGTTATTACTTTCTCATATCTTTTATACCAAAAAGTTTGAAAAGTCAGTCAACCCCAAGACCCCAAAGCCTAATACTCTTCTGCTTTGGACTGCGATTCTGTCTCCATCTTCTTCTTCGTCCCAAACTGGTCTACCTGCAAGGCTGCAACCTCATGGAACAAACCAACTTGTTCAGACTCATAAACAAATTCTACCCTTTAAATTTCATGATCATTGTCACAACCTTCCTACTGATCAATCCTGGAACTCTATCATCAGACCTACAATTTGAAGCTTGTGAGCCTAAAAAATGTGGTGAGAATCTTATAAAATACCCATTTCGGATCTCTTTTCAACAAGAACCCTACTGTGGTCACCGGGAATTGGAGATCATTTGCAAGGATGACAGCAAGCCAATGATTTTTATCTCAGATGATTATTATGTCATCCTAGACATCTCCTACCAGAACCAGTCTTTCTTAGTAGCGAATGCCAAGTCATTTAATGACTCCATCTGCCTCACTTCTCTTCACAATTTCACTTCTCCAGATACTTTCATTTCACTAAGTCCAGACCATTTCCATCTCTATTTCTTCTATAATTGCTCATCTGTTCCTGACTTCTTTACATATTCCATTCCTTGTGCCACCTATAGAACCCATAGTTCTTATGCTGCTTTGCTCCACAAAGGAGGGTCACAGTATTTGAATGCTTCCTTGGAGAATTGTGATTCTGTAATTGCTGCACCTATTGATGTGGTAGTAGGGGACCCTCCTGAAACTATGATGGAAATGTACTATAAGGAGATTTTGAGAAAAGGGTTTGTTCTGGAATGGAATTCTAGTGATTGTTCTGATTGCGAGCGAAGTGGTGGGCGATGCGGGTATGATAATTATGAATTCGTATGTTTTTGCAAGGATCAACCTCATCCTAGAAAATGCAAAAAGGGTAAGTTCATCAGATTCTGTTGTTTTAGTCTAGTTCTCATTTTTAGTTGCATTAATTAGTTCTGAATAAGCCATTAGGCACTGCCAAAGGGTCTCTACAGAACAGAGTGGTTGGTGCCCATTTGGTCATTTTGCTTTCCAGTTGTTGTGTTCATTTGATCCACTAAAAGCTTGCAAAAGAATATAATGATAGGATTAAAAGTACTCTCCACACTACTTAGATCCACTACATCTACCTCAACCATATGAAATTTATCTTAATTTTTTGAATTATTCGGGTTGAAGCGATAATTTCAGAATCTATCTTTTTTCTGTCCTGTTCCTGTTTTTCCAAATATTGAATGAATTCTTGAGTGTTAAGGTTCAAATTATGTACTTCAAAGACTTGTAGTTCTGCAATTTTACCTTATCCAAGTATGTTAAGTAGTGGTCTTAGTAATTTGAGTTTTGGAAACAGAAATTCCTTAGAGTTGTGGATGGTAGGAAGATTCAATCAGCACTGACTTGATGGGAGAGTGGCCCACTTAGTGATAGCCATTATTTCTGGAGTCATGCACTTGATGCTAAAATGGACCACCTTAGGAAACCAAAGGCAAAGTCCACAGCCAAAGCAGCCTTCAAGATTCTCATCAATGCCACCTTAGTCTACCAGTTGATTTCCCATCACATTTATTGTCTTTTCTCCTTGATTACCCTTCTGCAATAATTCATATCTTCTTCTTAATGTTTGCTTAATCGGATGAATCACAAAAACGTGTTAATGTTCAAATCAGTCTTCCAATTTTACATGAAGATGAACACCATCATCACCTTCTTCTTGGTAGTAGAAATTGCTCTAGCTACAGATGTTAACATCATATATTTTATTTCCATTAGAAGACTTCTATCCCTCAGTCAAGTGAGAAAGGTGAATTAAATAAAACGATGAAGAGGGAAGCTAAAAGATAACAATTCAAGTTAAACTAATGAGCAAACCACCTTCTTTTCAAAGATTTCTTCATCGCTTCTCGTCCATCTTGTTCACATCTTCTCCTTCTTCTCCTAAATGGAATCCTGCAGCGTGTTTACCCCTCAAAAGGTTCTTCCCTTTCTTGAATAGTATCACTATCCTCTTCTTAGAGAAAAGTGTACTATCAGTACTAGACCATAAATTCGAAGCTTGTATGCCTCAGAACTGTGGGAGCGGCCCCAATATCAGCTACCCTTTTTGGATCGATCAATTCCATGATTTCTACTGTGGCCACCCAAGATTTAAAATTTGCAAGAACAAGGAGCCAATTCTCCTGATTTCCGGCACTGGTTTTATCATCCAAGATATCTCTTATCAGAAGCAATCTTTCAGGGTGGTCAATTTTGTCACAATGGATAACACCTGCCCACTACCTCTTCAGAATTTTACTTTAGATCGATTCACCTTTGAATTTGGCCCAAAAGTTTCTGATCTCTTCTTCTTCTATAACTACACCAACCTGCCCCCCCTGATGACAATTTTATCTATCCAGTTCCTTGTGCCACAAATTCCATACATTATTCTTTTGTCTTGCTTATCTATCCCGGACATTCGGGATGCCAGAATTATTCTTCATTGATGTGTAAAGCCGTGGTTAGTGTACCCGTGGAATTTGAAGGAGAGTTGAGTTCTCAAGCAATAGAGCAAAAAGACTATAGAATGCTGTTAAAGATTGAGTTTTTCCTAACATTATAACATTATCACCACCTAGTCCTTAGAGAAATGACTTGGTTGACTTGACCAAAGTAAGAGTCTTGGAAGATGGATTTTTCTTTGCACCTTCTTCTACTCCATTCTTGGAATTCCCACATTTCATTCATCATTCTAAGTCTTCTTTTTTTCCATCTGTTGATCTTTCTTTGCATGTCATTAAAGGAAATTGCTTTCTTTCTCACCATGTAGAAGACTAGAATCTGCAAAATAAGTATCACTCAAGCTAATTGTCAATGGACTATGTGTGGAAACAAACTTCATCTTTGAACAATTCAATGGGGCCCGCCAACTCAACTTATTCAAAGACCATGAGAATCTTCTTGTTTTTTCTGTTTCCAATCATTTCCACCTCTTTTATCAAGTTAACAATGGAAGAGACGAGGCTTAATGCAGCTCAGTCACATAGGACCTGATTCAAATCAACCTGGCTCCCACCCTTTTCTACTTCTTCTTCTTCTTCTTCATCTGCTCTTGCATTTCCGATCATGTCCATCCACAGCGCCCTTCTAACTTTATTTGTGGAAAACTTGGTGACGTTCCCTTCCCATTCTTCACCACAAGCAACCCTGATTGTGGTTTGATCATCTTGAATTGCAGTAATGAACATGACCCGAAAGTCCAATTCTCAAATCCTCATGGAAGATGGTACCCTGTTGAAAGCTTAAGTTATATTGAAATTGTTGTTTGTGATCAAGATCTTCAGGATCAGTTGGACTCCAATGACTCTGATTTGCTCAACAATTTCACTCTACCACTCTCTTCTTCTCTCGTTTTTAATTTTACAAGCTCTTTACTTCCATTTTTCAAATGCAAACACGTGGTTTCTAATGCTCCTCACCCGGAATTCTTCAAATCTCTTAACAATTATACGTGTTGCTACAGCTACAATTCTACTTCACCGGGGATCATGGAAAGAGTTTGCCATCTTTACCCAAGACTTATGCCAATTTCTGTTCAACCATTCAGCTTCTTGCAATTGAGGGGGATCCAAGTAAGGCAGTAGAGAATCTCGTGTGCTAAGTGTTCTTTAAGCTGGGAAATTCTCCCGGATTGTAATGACTGTCATAATGAAGGAGGTCTGTGCCTAAACAATGCTGATGGAAGCTTCAAATGTGGTGGTGGCTCGAAAAATGGTATAGAAATGAAATAAGTTTTCATTTTACCTTTAATTCTTCAGAAGATTATTTGTTGTTTTGTCTATTATCTGGTAAGTTTTGGTTCAAGATGCGTGTCTTTCTATTATCTGCATCTATTGGCCCATGCAACACAAATTATTATTTCTCTAAGTCATCTTTCCCCTTTTATCTAAGCATCTCTTTCTTTAGAATAGTTATCAGTACTAATTCATTTCACTTTCTTGTGCAGCAGTAGCAAGAGAGATATTGGAGGTTACAGTAGGTAATAAATCACCCAAATATTCCTCTTTTTATCATCTAAAACATATTTATCACTATAATTTTAATCTTGATGTGCATGATTAATGCTGATTAAGAAAATTAAATTAGTATTAACCACAATTTTATAAGAGTAATGCAACAATAACACAAAAAATAACCAACTTTAATTATCGACTCATTCATTGAAGTCCATTAGATAATACATATCCAAATATGTGCAACATATGAACATCCAATGAACTTGCAATTGTTGTGTCCAAGTAGATAATTAATATGTATTTGTGTTAAAAAAAAAAAAAAAAGATTCTCATTCTATGAATACATACTTAGCTATAATTCAATAATATTCTTACTTGAATCACTTTTCTATGTTTTCAGCAACTTCAATTATTGGTGCTCTTATCGTATTGATGGTGGTAGTTGTTTTATATTTCCGGAGAAGGAAGAGATCAAGGAAGAATTCTCCAAAAATGGAGGAATTTCTCAAAAATTTTGGATCCCTAGCTCCCAAAAGGTACAAGTATTCAGATATAAGAAAAATGACAAACTCCTTTGAAGATAAGCTAGGGCAAGGAGGTTATGGAAGTGTCTTCAAAGGACAACTACAAGATGGCCGCATGGTTGCTGTGAAGCTCTTGAATGAAACTAAAGGCAATAACAATAACAACGATGGAGAAGAATTTGTCAATGAGGTTGAAAGTATAAGTAGGACTTCTCATGTTAACATCGTCATGTTATTAGGATTTTGTGTTGAGGGACCTAAAAGGGCTCTTATTTACGAGTTCATGCCCAATGGATCTCTTGAAAAGTTCATATACACGAAAAATTCATCGAAAAAAGACGGCGCCCTTCAACAACTTGGATGGGATACACTCTACAAAATTGCAATTGGCATTGCTCGTGGACTCGAGTATTTACATCGAGGTTGCTACATGCGAATAGTACATTTTGACATCAAACCTCATAACATTCTGTTAGACGAAGATTTCAGCCCAAAAATATCGGATTTTGGATTGGCTAAGTTATGCCTTAGGAAGGAGAGTGTCATGTCAACAATAGGAGCTAGAGGAACTATAGGGTATATTGCCCCAGAACTGGTATCTAGGACCTTTGGGAGAGTGTCTCATAAGTCAGATGTGTATAGTTATGGAATGATGGTGCTTGAAATGGTGGGGGGAAGAAAAAATGTTGATGTAGAGGCAGATAATACAAGTGAAATATATTTTCCTCATTGGATTTACAACCAACTTGATCATCAAAGTGAGGAAATGAGATCAATGGGGGGAATTATGATCGAAGAGGACAAAGAAATTGCCCGAAAACTGATTATAGTAGGTTTGTGGTGCATACAAATTGATCCATCAATTCGACCTTCAATGAATAAAGTGTTGGAGATGTTGGGAGGAAGCCTTGAAGATTTGCAAATTCCACCAAAGCCTTGCTTTTCTTCTCTTTCAAGGCCACAAGAGACTAATTGCTCTGATATCTCAATTTTTGATGTTATTTAGGAGATGTGTATCTTAATAATTTTTCACTCAGCAGCGGAAGTTCTATTAATTGGAAGTTATTAAGCTAGTAAGCTTAGATAAATACAGTTGGTCTCAAGCCTTAATATAGGAGGAGGGTTATATTAGATAATTAACAGCTAGCGTGAAACTTGTCACATTAACTAAAAAAATTGATAAAAGACTTAGTTGAGTTGAGTTAAGCAAGGATAAAGGTTTTTTTTTTTTTGTCTAGTAATTGTTATTCAAGTTATTATATTGTAATATTCATGCAATTGATGACTTAATTTTAATTGCATATAAGCTCCAAAATCACAACCTAATTAATTAGATCATGAAATAATGAGGGTATTCTACATTAGTGTTGTCTAATCAAACACGAACATTGTAAATCATTGATTTCTCAAATTGCATTTCATGGGTCTTCTTCAATTAAAAAATTTAAATTTACCAATTAGATAATGGAAGCACACAAATATTTTATATATATAGACCGTTGATATGATCATATGAAAATATAATTCACTTTCACATTGAAGAGAGGAATTTTGCTCTTATAATAAGATTAAGATATACATATAGTATCTATAGGAGTCTTTTAATGATCAATGAACATCATTGTGACACAGACTAATAAATACAGAGGTTACATAAAATTATAGTATTTGCTAAAAAGTTAATAACCTTTATTAAAAAGTAGAAGGTCACAAATTACAACTGTGTATGATACTTGTCATTGTTAACAAGATAGAGATTAGTTAGAGATGACCCATATATCTTCAAGTTTCATCTTCAGATCCTACAGTCATATAGGCATATCTTAATAAAAATATGATATCTTAATAAAAATATAATATAATACATAAAATAAAAATTTAAATCAATAAATAAAATATAATTAAAAATGTAATATAATTAATATTTTTATTAATTAAGAATATATTATTATAAATCTTAATCAATATTCCATACAATTATTATTTAATGAATAATTATTTTTAATCTAAATCCAATGGTTAATCTTGCGTAAATAAGAAAAAAATATATAAATAAAATAATGGCATCTTGATAAAAGATGTCAAGTATATTTATAGAAATAATAATATAATATTTATTATTAGATTATATTTCTATATAAACATAATACTATATTTATAAATAAAGAAAAATATAATTTTATAATTATTATTACAAAAAATGTAAATATATTAATTTTATTCTTAGCTAGTGAACGTGCACGTGTATTGCATCAATTTTCTTTTAAGCTTAAGTTTTTAAAAGTTGTGGGGCATTTTGGATAAAAATGGTGTCAAAACGGCTTCATGTCAACTACCCAAAAATCCTATTATAATAATATAGATGTAAATTAAATTATTACTCTTATCCATATAAATATGATAAAAAGACAATACAATTTCGTAAAAGACATGAATTGCTCTTACAATAAGAGGTTATATAGTGTTGTTTATCAAACACTCATCCTCTAAAACAAAACTAAAATCAGAGGTTACAATAAACTTTTATTATAGTAGAGCTAAAACATAAGTGCTACAATTTTCAGATGTAGAATCATCAAATACTACCTAAATGACCCTGAAAAAAAAAACAAATAAAAAAAAACGGATGGTATGGTTTGATAGGAATGAGTCACATTCAGCCCCAACCCCATTTCTACACCTAAAGAGACAGAAGATGGAAGAACAGACATAACAATCATGTAAATAAAGAACATGATATAAATACCAACAATAAGACTTAAACTCAAAAATTTTACAAAACCAACACTATGATTCTATATTTGAAACCACTCAACCCAAAAACAAATAGTTAATGTGGGGGAGGCCAGACAATATATATTAAGCTATGATTAACAAAATCACGAATATAATGGTCTAGGTCTAGATCCTACATGTTCATCTTCGTACTAGCCTACTGGGAGTCACAATTTCCTCGTACTAGATTTTTTGGCATCTGGGAGGTATTCTCATTCCCTTTAAGCGAGACTAATTCTAGAATGACATAGGTGTTTAGGCTAGCCCTCCCAATAAATCCAGATAAATGGGGGTACGCCTATGCTCAAACTTGAGACCTGGAACTCAACACCACTTATACTCGGTTACTTAACCAACTGAGCTACCACCTGTTGGTTAAATACACATTCCTTTAATTGACAGAAGATTCTACTGGGGATCTTTCCGGAGAATACAAGAAAGGCTTTGGTGGAGTTTCTAAAGATTCAAGGCTACCTTCCAACATTTCCAACACTCTACTCATTGGAGGACGATCACGAGGATTTGTTTGAATGCACCACAAACCAACTAAAATCATCTTCTTTGCAATCTCTCTTTCTGCTTCTGATTCAACCCCATGTAATCTCAGATCCTCCTCCTCTTGTTCAAGACGCTGATGTATCCAATACGGGAAATATATCTCGCTGGTTCGGTCCATGCCAACGTCAGTGTTGTGTCTTCCTCCAATCATTTCAAGAACCATCATTCCATAGCTGTAAACATCAGACTTGTGCGAGACTGCTCCGAAGTTTACACATACTAATTCAGGTGCAATATACCCAATAGTTCCTCTTGCTCCTAGCATTGATATAATACTATCTTTTCTTTGACATAATTTAGCTAATCCAAAATCAGAGATCTTTGGACAAAAGTTCTCATCTAAGATAATGTTATGTGGCTTTATGTCGAAATGCACAATTCGAGTGTTGCAACCTCGATGCAAGTACTCTAGTCCCCTTGCTATGCCAATTGCAATTTCATATAACATTTCCAAGTTGAGGGTGGAGCATGGTTTATTATATATGAACTTGTCAAGAGATCCATTGGGCATGAATTCATAAACAAGAGCTCTTGCAGATCCTTCAGAGCAAAAACCAACTAGTCTCACAATGTTAACATGGGAAGTCCTACTAATGCTTGCTACCTCATTAATGAAATCTTCCCCATTACCTTTGGATTCTTTTAGCACCTTTACAGCTACGAAAAAACCATCAGGTAGTTTTCCTTTGAACACTCCCCCATAACCTCCTTGACCCAGTTTGTATTTGAAAGACTCGGTCATGCTTTTGATATCAGAATAACTATATCTTTTAGGAGCCAAGGATGCATGACATTGTAGAAAATCCTCGAACAATGGAGCATTCTTAGTTCTCTTCCAAACGACAACTGAGCTGGTTGCTAAGTCTCTTTTTCTTAAGCAATAATACAAAATTATCATTATCAGCACAATTGCAGATGCAGAAAGTGACAGAGCTGCGAAAAGAAAAAAGAATGAAATTATGAGAATCATCACCCTACTTAACCCATCATAGCGCCGCTAGGATAAAAGAATATAAATGAGATGCATGTGTTGTGTTGTATACTCAGTTTTTCTTTTCATTTCTTTCTATTGTGCAAAATTGTTTTCTAAGCAACGCAACAAAGACTACTCTCTTTTAATGTAACTTAGCTAGGGAATGAGAAAAAAAAAATGTAGATATTATTATTATTATTTTAAAGAAGATATTATTAATAATGATGATAATTTATAATGTTAGAATGTCTAATGTTCTCAAATGAAATTTGAACTCATATTTCACATTTTTTTTAAAATAATAATAATAATACTAATAAACAAACCCACCCAAATAATCTAAAACAAAAATACTGCTAAAGAGAAAATGATGGGAAGAAGGAATGCATTAAATGCCTTTCTCAAAAAAAAACAGAGAATGCATTAAATGGTAGTTTGAGGAAAGTTAAAAAGGGCAAATACAAGGTAGTTCAACCGGTGATGCGCCTTCCCCCATCCTTGAATGGTGGGGACTGAAACCTCTCCAAACCCTAGTGTGGAAGAGGAGCCATATATGTTGGTTCTTATGGCCCCAATCTGACCCTTTGTGTCGGTCTCTCTTGAGTTGTCTGGCCCCCATTTGCCCGCCGTCGATGTGCTTAACAATTAGGGTCCAATTCCCTCTAACAATGTGTTAAATGTTCTAAAAAAAAAGAAGAAGAAAGTTTAAAGATTAATGTGACAATTCATAGCACATTGACACTAAGTATGAAAAAGTATTAAAAAAAATGTATTTGTTATTAACATTTGATTAGTTCAGATGGCTTAACATCTGTTCTCCTTAAAAGAGGTCGTGAGTTTAAAACTTCCTCGTGTATGGAGCTACTATTTACTAGGAGACATTTCCACATTTGTGATCTAACTCGAGTTGAATTTAAGTAGATTAATCTCGCCGCAAAGCGTACTTGTTAATTTGTTAATTCTTTAATTGAAATAGTAGTACCACATGAACATTTTTTAGCTGGTATCGATATACATACAGATCAATTTTAATATATCATTTAAATTGCCTTGATTTAAGGATGTCATTTGTTCGGTTGGTTTAATTAGTTTAAATCTTTTTAACCTATAATAATAATATTTATTTTAAATTTAAAGATAATAATATAATAAAATCATATAATTTTACAAACAATAACTATATTTTTAATTATATAACAAGAACATATTAATATATTTAATATAAATTAACTGGTTCGGTTCGAATTAGTATAATTTTTAAATTCTCAACTCCTAAACTGAATCAAACATGTTTAAAATTTGTTTTTGGCAACATCTACTTTTGAATTAAACTATGGTGAAAAAATAGTTTTTTTACTTTTGGAAGAAGCTTGACACGAGACCAGCTTTTTTAAAATGTGATTTTGTAATATTAAAATAAAAATAATAAATAATAAATAAATAAAAAGTCCTTTCTTCTACCCCTCCCTGCAGCACAATCACAGGAGAAACAACGGATGGTTCGAATCAAAAGGGATAATTAAAATTCTTATCATAAAGTTAATGTCAGTGCAAATATCTCTCAACACATACGCAGACGAAACAAAATTAAATTAATAGAAACAGGAAGCCTAGCTGTTTGACTCTGTTCAAGTAGGTGAGAATGGGATTAATGTAAACACGCTGCCTAACAGGACAAATTATTTGCAAAAATAATTGAAGGGAAAAAATAAAATTCAAATTTCAATTCACTACCATTGTTACTTTTGAAGCCACCACATAGATGCATGTCTATGATTTAAAAAAATCAAACAATGGTTGTGTTTTAGTCTTTATTTCATAGAGAAATGAAAGATAAAAATGCGCATATATATGTCATATTTTAATGTTACCTATTGAAATCTTCGTTCCTTTCCCATTCTTTCCTGCTACATAATCTTGAAAAAAAATTAAAATGCAGTCAGTATAAATGAATGATTTATACCATTAGAAATTAAAGTAGAACCTCAATCAAAAAACCTCAACTTCAACATACATATACATATATATATAAAAAAACTGAGTAAAGAACCTGCCCGGCCTAAGAAGAACAAATTAATTTCACAAGGATAAAAGAGAAAAAAAAAAAACTCAAATTTCATTTCAAGACCATTGTTACCTTTCAAGCCACCACATTTGAAAGTCTCATTTTGGTGTTGCAGACACAAACCTTCTCTATCTTGGAGACATTGCCAACAGTCTGGTAAAATCTCCCAACCAAGTAAGTAGTTAGCACCCCACAAAGATGTGAGGTTTGTTATGGACTCATCACCTGGATTCCACCAAGATGCTACTTTAATTGGATTGTAGAACCCAGACACATTTTCACTACTATCCCACCACAAAGGCTTAGGAAGCTGAACAGTAGAACAGAGATTTAAAAGAGACCCAGGTAGAATTGGTAAGCTAGAATTATCTTCTTTGGTGAAGTAAAGTTCATAGTCATCACTGCAAGCTTTAAATTTGCCAAGTGATGCCAAGACATCTAGTGAAGAACGATCATGATATATCTGAGGCTTCTTGCATCTGAAGAAGGGAAATGAAGGGGTTTTAAAATTATATTTGAAAGAAGAAGATTCAACTGGTCCATCAGTGGAATTTGAGAGAAATTCACATCGGTTGGATTCCAACTGAGACTGCAATTTCGGGTCACTAATTACAATAATTTTCTGAAAGTAGCTCAATCTTTCAACCCGGTACCATTTTCCTCGATCATGAAATTGGATTTTAGGAACTTGGTCTTCGGTGCAGTTCAAGACGAACGACCCACAACCATTACCTGACCTGTTTGTGTTGGTGAACGGGAAGCCAACTTCACCAAAGCTTCCACAAGGAAACCGAGGGCACTGTGGGAATGGTTGAGCAGAGTAAAGAGGAAGAAGAAAGAGTAGAAAGTAGAGAAAGAACACCATGAAATCTCTCTTCGTATTGTACATGTTAAGCAGAGAGAAAGAAGGAAGAAAGAAACAACTTTTCACAGCTATTCTCTTGATTTCTTCAGTAACTGACCCGTTAAGTTGACTTGGAATAATTAAATAGGAGAAGAGACTCGTGAAACACAGACCCACCATTTTTTAGCCCTTAATTGCCATTGTAACATCAGTTTGGATGTTGAAAGACAAGGGGAATTTTCTCTGTAACTTCTTCTTCATTGACTCAGGAGCTGTATTGATGACTAACAAGTCTTCTTGTTGTAGGAATATTGGGTCTTCTCGGCTCGTGTAAAACGGCAAGCCTTCATATCCTTAGTGTCTGCACTGAAAGCTCCATTGCTTTTGATGTGTTTTATTTTGGAGGTTTTATACCCTTGGTCACCAGATGGAGTACAAGAGGGAGCAAAGGAAAACCGCGTTATTGCGAATTTCCGAATGTTGTTAGATCAAGAGCTAAAGACAAACATGGAGATGATAGATAACAACTTTTTATGTTTTTTGTTTAACAAAAAATGGTCATTTCGTTGTTCAGTAATTCGAGATCTAGGGGCTAATATCTTAACTAAATATTTTGATTATATATTACATCCATTTTCCACTAACGTGGTGAGTAACGTTATTTATGACGACGGAGGATGATTTTCTTGTGACCAAAATGTTGGTCCCATTTATTTTCCAAATTCTTTTTTTTTTTTTTTTATGCCACGTTATAGCCAACGGGTACGGCGGTTCGCCAAAGGCAGACGTAAGTTGGAGAGCACAGAAGTGCGCAACCAAACAGAAAATAACTGCTGTCCAACTGTCAACATAACAGTAAACTACTTTTAAATAAATTAGCTCTATTTTTTTTAGGTCTATTTTAATAAAACTTATTTAAATTATGTTATTTGATAATTAATACTTTAACATCTAATTTTAATTCAAAATTATATTTAGATTGTTTGATAACTTCACTTAATTTTTTTATTAGAAGGGTATTTAATATCTTTTATTAAAGTATTGTTATTATTATATTATTTATAATAAAAAATATTTAGATAATTAGATTGAACATTAAAAATAAATTAAGCACTTATAAAATATTATATTTTTATATATTATAAATAATTTAATAATGTTATTATTATTTAAATTTTTGTATTTTCAACTTCTCCGTCATTTTGTCAAAAATAAAACCTTCTCTATCATCTTCTCGTAGCAAAAGCAGGAGGGTAAAAACATGGCCCAGATAAAGCAGAAAGGAGATGAGGAAAAAGGAAGGTGACCCATGAAGCAACTTGCAGAGGAAAGCGAAAATGAAGATGGCCAAGATTAAAAAAGATGAATTAAAGCAAAATCTGATGTTGAAATCCTCAAATCTGAAAGGATGGATGACATAGAGGAAGAAGAAGCTCTCAAATGTGAAAAAAATTAGAGAAAGAAGAAATGGGTACTGAAGTCCCTATTTTTGAGAAGCAAAATCTCGGAAGTTGTAAGAATAAAATGGGGAAAAAATGCATTTGAACAAAAAAATTTAAGAGTATTTGAAAACACTCGTTGTGCAGTAAGAGTTTTCCATCCACGTAAAAACAGTATCTCCCTCTCGCCGTGAAACCCTCGGCGCAAAGAAAAAGTTGTTAAATTCTCTATTACATTTTCTCTCCACTTTTCATTCAAGACCATCCCACCTGTATATTATAAAATAGCCTAAAAATCAGAAAACATGTTCCGTCTAAAAACAGGAAACATGTTCCGTAAAAACATACGCCCAATAAATATATCGTAATATCTCCCTCAAGTTGGAGCATGAAGATCCCGAACGCCCAACTTGCAAAGTAAAAACTCAAAGTTCACTTTCTCCAACGCTTTTGTAAAGATGTCTGTCAATTGAACGCGAGTAGAAACATATGACGGACAAATCATCCCTTCAGTCACCGCATCTCGAACAAAATGACAGTCAGCCTTTATATGCTTTGTTCTTTCGTAAAAAACCGGATTTTGAGTAATATACAACGCCAACTGACTATCACAAAATAACTTCATACCCTTCGAATGTCGCACACCTAAGTCGTTTAAAAGTTGATGAAGCCACTTTAACTCACACACTGTTGTCGCCAATGATCTATACTCAGCCTCCGTAAACAATCTAGACATTGTTTGTTGCTTCTTGGTCTT
Organism: Paratinospora sagittata; assembly: GCA_035771175.1. NCBI lineage: Eukaryota > Viridiplantae > Streptophyta > Magnoliopsida > Ranunculales > Menispermaceae > Paratinospora > Paratinospora sagittata. The sequence continues at coordinate 3,948,447 of CM069592.1, read as the reverse complement.
CCACTATGTGTGAATTTAACAAAAGTTCTTTTACTTAGGTCTTGCAGATATCTATTTTTTTATTTTTTTTCAAATCTCTCACAAAGTATTAAGGGGGTAGAAATTTTCTGATAAGATTGTATGGTGGACTTGCAAAGGGTGTTTTGCAATTGTAAGAGGGGTAAGTTTGGGATTTTCAAAATTAATCGCCGATTCTTTCCTCTACCCGCAGTAGTGGAAAAACCTCTACTTTTTATTATCATCTAATTCCTGTAGAGGCCAAACATTTTAAATTTTATTAACCTCTATTTTATTTAGACGTAAAGAGAAATAGAGGTTACAATTAAAGTTACCAAAGCCTCCCGAGTCTTCAATAAATCCTGGGTCTATATTCCAACAGTTGTTCTAGTACTTTTCTCTTAAAAATAAAATCGACAGCAATACCTGATTAAAAAATAGTAAATACACTTAAGAAAATATATTATCTAAAATAAAATATTGAAGTAAAATCAACTCAAAATATATATATATATACTATAATATTAACTAATTTACAGTAATCCATAAAATAGAATTTTAGATTAAATTAACTTAATCAAATATTTTTGAAGAAAAACCTAATTTACATGTTAACTCTAGAAAATACATCATGATATATTTAAATCCAATCATATAAGGTCATTCTATAAGGCTTCCTCAAAACTTCTCAAAAAAAAGGAGGGAAATTTAGCCAATTAGCTCTATCTCACCCATAAATTTGGCCAATTAACTTAATCTTTTCATTAATATGATAACTAAGATTAAATAGGGACATTAAGATGAAATGTGAATAGAGTTGACGAGTTGTTTGATGGTAGAGTTCAAAGTCATTTCAAACCCCAAAAACACGTTTTTTTGTGGGGCTACAATTGGATACAGGACCTCAATCAATTTATGATACTTGTATTTTCCACATCCTTTCCTTTGTCTTTCAATTCAGAAAATGTTGTGGTTTTACGTTGAAATGCACCATGGGCGTCATTGGCAATGCCAACTACAATCTCATATAAATAAGATCTTTTATAAAAGCGTGGCTAGATCTCAAGTAAATAAGGGCTTTTTGCAAAAGTTCTACCCTTGCAATGAATTCTACCCTCTTGTTGTAGTGGCGTCTATCTTTTGTTACCAGGGTTTTAACCCTCTTATTTTCGAATTTTATCTGTTTCCATGAACATTTATGCTCACTGTGCTTACATTGCTCTTCAGTATATTTGTTTATTTGTTTGCAGGAGGTACTCCTCCTTTGGAGATTTTAGGAAACTTTAACAATATATAGATATAGCATCTCCAATTCAGGAAAGAGCATTCGTATAGTGATGTGTATGATTTGAACCCTTGGAAGCCACAATAATATAAAACGATCTTCATCATCATAATCAATATAGAAAGTGAAAGAGCTGCAGAAAGAAAGAACAACAACAAAAGAGAGTTGGTACTTGGATTTCTCACACGCTTATGCTACTTGAACAAAGAAAAGAAAGAAAGTTGTTATCCATAGTTATAACAATCGGACTTGGATTTCATTTCCCTTGGCAGGATTAGTGGAATAAGCGAAGACCCACTCTAGAACTGAGAGTTTTCTACATTGACCACCAGCCTGATCGGCAAAAGTCATCAACAAGTTTTGTGGAGAAAAGCATTCATGAAATGGAGTAGAAAAGGGTGCGGTGCAGACAATGTTTCTAAGGACTATACATTTTGTGGAGCCACTAATGGAGACCACAAGATTAATGGTATCTGTTTATGACTACTACCTCTAAGGAGTAGAAAATTGGTGCTCTTAAGAATAATTGCTTCTTTGATCAAGGAATGACAGACACAGCAGAAGAGCAGATCAGATCAGTATTATGTAGTAGATATTGACATCACCACATAGAGGACAGTATGTACATAAAATGATTCCTTTGTAAGGTTGGTTAGTCCAACTAACTATCACTTATTTACTACTATGTTGAATTAAAAAAAAAAAAGAGTAGATGGTGTCATTATAAAGCATTTATTTTCCATAACTTGTTAGTCAAATTTCATCAATAGTTGAGATTGATGATCAAGTTTTATTTCGCAATTGGGTCTGGTAGCTTCTTTCCAGAAATTTTGTTACTTTGTTATATAACACAAGATGGATGAAATGAGACCTGGCTGGTATAGTTTCAGGTTGATTACCGATTAAGAATAAAGGGAAACAAATTTAGAGGAAAGTCTATTTTTAGATTAAAAGGCATTTAGGTACAAATTCATGTAATTCAATGGCTACAAGTTAACAAGAAAAGAAAAAAAAACACTGATCATATTTATCCTACAGAAACGGGGATGATATTAAACTCAAACAATAACCAACAAAAACAAGGAAAGGATAGCGTGGGCAAACTTAAGCTTGCAAACCTAAGAAACAACAGAAATCGCCCACACCTAAAAAAATTCACCTAACAAAAATTATTAGAATGCCAACTCGAGTAAAATCACATGGGCTACAGAAATCAAAAGCGAAACTCGTAGTCACAGGAATAAGGGGTGCTAGCTCTAATAATAATATCCAGAAATAGTTGCCCATGATAGGCAAAGATCACTTTTTTTTTTCTTGATGATGCACGATTGATGCATTCTAGAAAGTCCATGATACTAAATTTCAATATGGACCTCCTCAGGATACAACTGCACAAATAAATGTCAATAAAACAAACTCAAAATATTATACTGTATCATGATCTATAGAGAGAGTATGTGAACAGATCATTATAGAATTAAGATTGCACGAAAGGAGGGATCAGCACAAATTTATATGAAAATTGTAACTTGTGAAATAAAAGTTTTGAATCTTCAGAGAACGTAAATGACATATTGGACAACTAACTAGCAATATTTTTGTTATTTCCTTCCTGGTAAGTGAATCAAATAAAACTTCTTTACCATCATCTAACTATCTAAGTTTATAACCTTAGCAGGGAGATCATACAGAATGAAAGACTACAATGCCTCAGAGCAGTGCTGAAGTTCAATATAAGTTCATACCTCATCTTCTAAGAATCAAAGATGAAACTATCAATGGTTTTGAGCTGCTCAATCTCCTTCCAATGGGCAAGTCCAAAATCAACGTAACATAACTGAAAATGACAATTTTACTCTAATGAAACAATAATTCTGCAGTTGTACCTGCAGTTGTACCCAAACAAAGAGACTGAAGATGAATATAACCTGGTACTGTGGTTTCTTTAGTGTATGCACCCCTCTTTTGATGAGCTTTTGCCATCCAACATTTTCTTTGAGAGACCTTTCAAGAGCTTTGGTTCTCTGAAAAAGGCCTACACAGTATTAGTAATTTACATAGAACTGTTTCAATGCATGAATATGCTATATGAATTAGATCTAGATAATGTGATGCTTCAAACATTGAGAAAAAAAAGTTAATTGATATCAATTAGCAACTATGTAAAAAAGAAAAAGAAAAAAGGAAGCTCATAAGCTCATGCAATAAAACCTCTCTCTAGTATTTACACAAGCATAAAGAATGCTCATGTAAATTTGGAGACAACAAGAGGTACATCTAAAGCAGTGGATCTTCCAAAGCAGCATCTTAAATGAAACAACAATCAAAACTAATCTATTGGTGTTGAGAAAAAATAAAATAAAAAATAAAAATAAATAAAAACCCTTAAATCTTAATGTATATAAATTCGAATAAAATTCTTCAAATGGATCAGCTATTAGGTGGTAGAAAATGTCCAAAAATAAAGCTCTTCAAATGATATTTATCTGTAATATTTACCATATATAATGACCATCATGTCAACCTTGAGAAGGATGAAAAGCTCAAGAACTTGAGACCCCTTTATCCAAAATTTATCAAGCAATCTAAGAGGAAATAACCAAAAACAAAACCTCATTATCTCTGTCCCATCATTCAGAGACATCCCAACCTTGACACAATTTACACATGCATACTGATACAATTCTAAAAATGAAAACAGTCATTATTTTTGTTTAAACATCAACATCAGTTAGATTCAGCAACTACAAAACATTGTTACTTACATGACCAGGGTCTAGAACTAAAAGAGTATATTGTCTTGGCATCTGAGGATGTCCCTGTTTAACTTGAATTCCCACAATCGTTCTTGAATGACCATCATGTTGAAAGTACAAAGGCCTGCTCATTGCTCCCTCAAAGTAAATAAGAAACAATCAGAAGATGAACTACTTCTCAAATACCTTAAACAGAGATACATCAGGAGCTGAAACCAAATTTTAAATGCAGTTACGTCTTAATTTGTAGGAAACAACAAACATGGAGGACTAGCTATCCCCATTTGCATTAATGGTGACTCACATTTTCTCACTGACAACAACATGCTGAATATCTCGGCATCTGTGGAACTTCCTATCATTAAAATAATTCCAAACCCACTCAGCGAGGTCTTGATGACCCCCTCTTTCTCTTGTATCACATTTCTTCTGTATATTCAGACCCTTATAACTCTTAGTATATCCTTGACTAAAAGAATAAAGATCAATTCCACCATCAACAGAAATAGAGCTTCCTTTGCTGAAGGAATCTGCTTTGGAAGAACCAAAATTCCTAAGATGCAAAAATTTATCCATTGGTCCATAAACTTGTTCGACCTTCCTCTTGTTGCTACCATGTGTTTCCACTGTTTGTGCACATGGATTTCCAGCATAAACAGATGAAAATATGGAATTAATTTCTTTACTACCAAAATCTACTATCCTTGCCCGAAGTCCAAAAGAACGAAACAGTGTGGCACATTCAGCAGCTCCAATCCATTTTGTTGAGCCATAAATTTTTTGGCCAAATGAATATGCACCACGCACATCAAAACCCCTTTCCCAAGCAATCTCCAGCCATCTTTGAAGTGATGGAATATCTGGAACAAACCCAGAACCACCAAAGAGAACTTCCTTTGCTTCTGGCCTTTGAAGCAGTAGATGGGAACTTAGCATCTGGATATTACGCCATCCACAACCCCAACCGAAGTCCTCCGCTTCCACACTTTGATAATGATCAACAGAGTCTGATAAAATGCTAATTGAATTATTGGTTTCCATTTCCAAACACCTCCTCAACAAGACCAACAGACCACCCTCAACTCTGTGAAGGGGGCCTCTAATTTGTAATCTAATTAAGCAGGAAATCTTTTCAATAGTGAGCATTTCTTTTTCAACCCTTTCAAGTTCACCAACTGCGGACGTACTACAGTCTGAAGCCCCTCCAGTTTCAAACCACTCACCATCACCGATTTCACTACCCTGAAGCAAAGGAGTAAAATTTCTGATATTAACTTCATGCGACCCCGCACCAGAGAAGTACTGATTGGTCGCAAGCATCAATTAAGCCAAAAATGTGCCATAACAGAATATATATACATATATGAACTTATGCAGACACTTATAATCTTTCTCGGCTATGATTTGCAAGAAGAAAGATTTTAAATTAATAACTGAGTAGAACAAGCAGAAGTAAAAAAATAAAAATAACAATAGCCGTTGCCCTTCCATCCATGCAATGAAAATTCAACATAATTCTCCAAATTTTCATCAAGTTGGACTTCTTCGAATTAATTCCAACTTCTAAGGAATCCCAACTGGCAACTTCTTAGGAATCAAAGTTTAGGGTGAATTCGAATTTTCAATCCTGGCCTCTTATCTTGCATAAATTTCATCCCAAATTGTATCTACAAATAATACAAATGCGGGAAAGAAAACCATACCGAGACTCTACAAGGGCTAATTGGGGCATCAGCGATTTGTTGAGCGAGCTCCACATCCCTTGCAAGCTCTTCCTCCACAAAGTGATCGTCAGCATGCCTGTAAAACGCATTTTCATATCGTCATATCAAAAAAATTCTTCATTAAAACTAATTATAAGGATGATATACAGATATTTGATGGATACCGTTCAAGTTCTGATGAAGAAACAATTTGGTGACAGAAGGGGCAATCAGAAAAGGACATTGCTTTTATTTGTAGCACAAATTCCTTCTGAGAAGAGCGAAAAAACAGTGCAGCTGCAGAAACACATCTAAAATCTAAACTAATTGTTACAATCCAAAAGGGGAAAAGAGATGGAGGAATTGAGAAATTGATCAAAATAGAATGGAATAAGAATACCTAGTGATCAATTTGAAACTAGTGAAGAGCAGCAACAGATTACAAAACCCTAGATAGAAAGAAGATGAATCGTTCCACGAAACCACTTTTCAAGGATTGAAGATTGAAGCCCTAGGCCACCACCGCCTCATTCCCGCCTTTAAACATTTAAATACGGGCATTTAAAAAATATAATTGTAAATATGAGCAATTAAATAGAATGATGAGAAAAGTAACATATCTTTATATTAAATTAAAATTTTAACATATATTTAATAACGTACTCTAAAAAATGCTCCTCGCACTCTCCTACTTCATTTATTTATCATCTATTCCCCATGAAATCAACACACACACAAAATAAAAAATATAAAAACAGAATTGGTAGGTAATTGGACCCACTATACAATGTGTTCCATTGCAACAATTTGAGAGAGAGGTTGAAATTAATGATTTCAATAAATGTCAACAAAAGATAAAGCAAAAGCATGTGATCTAAATGCAAACTTCTCCATGTAAGTCAATGGAAAGATGATAAATTTTCATACCCAACATGGTAAATATATGGTTATATCTGTTTATCTCTCTGTAAGTAGAAACCAAACCCACTTGCTACAGGATCTGAGGTTGAATTTTCATTTCTTTTTTTTAAAGAAAGATGATAAATTTTCATGCCCAACATGGTAAATCTATAGTTATGTCTGTTTATATCTGTTAAGTAGAAACCAAACCCACTTGCTATTGAATCTAAGGTTGAGTTTTCATTTCTTTTTTTTAATAATAGGTGCAATTGGGTTACTCATGCATTTTTTCAAATAGAAGAAACATGCCCATATGATGGTTGCGTGGCTCGGAGGCAGCATTTTAATGAAGATAATGATTTTGGGTGGTGCAATAAAGCTTATGAGGACGAGTCTAAGCTTTGCGATTGTGATATTTTTCAGTTATCTAAGGTAATAGAAAATAAACAAAGAAAAAGGGCCCTTTCCAACACCAAATCCATTAATTAGATGCCACGACCATCTTTTTTTTTTTAAAAGGTAAAGAGGGGGAACACCCAACAACAACAATTAACACACTACATCGCGAACTCTCCTAGGCCAAGTAAACCCAGTTGCATCTTCCTTCATAATATTGAATAAGCCACGAGGAGGGAAAGACAGGATACACACTCCCCGATTGAACTTCAAAGCCTCAGTAGCCAAATAGTCTGCTGCTCTATTACCTTCTCTGTAAATGTGCTCAACTTGAACTATCCAATCTCGCTGAAGGAGTCTTCTACACTCATATACCAAGTTGGAAAGGCTAAGCTGCGGCATACTGTTGTCTTTTAACCAACCAGCCACCATAGCCGAATCTGTTTCGAAAACTATAGCACGATGGCCCTCCTCCCAAGCAAGACGTAAGCCATGAACAGCAGCCCATAATTCAGCTTCAGTTGCAGTACAAGAACCAATATTAGCCACAAACCCCCTCAACCACATACCACGATAGTCACGGAGAAGACCGCCACCCCCTGCTCGCGATGAAGCATTCTTAAGACATCCATCGGTATTAAGCTTAGTCCAACCATGGTTGGGAGCACACCAGCCTACCATCTTCACCCTCTCTATCAGTCCAGCACCATGGACCGCGACTTGGGCTCGAAAAGCATGAATGATTTCAGCCACTTTCCCTTTAAGCCAAGCCATGCTATACTCGAAGTGAAAACGAAGATTACGAAAAGCTAAATCATTCCTCCATTTCCAAAGAGCCCACACGGCAACTGCAAAGTAGGAAGCCCAGTCATAGTCAACATTACAATCATTAACGCCGGCAAGATTATGAGCAAGCCAGCTTTGGAAATCCAAATTGCTCTGATGATGATACTCAACTGGCTGCAATAGACGCTTCCATAATTGCACGGCTCTAGAGCAATTTCGAAAAATATGATCAACATCCTCGATACATCCCACACATTCAATACAGTCAGATGCCATGGTGAAACCCCTTTTCATCCGTTCAGCATTGCACATGATCTTTCGATGCGCAACCATCCACAAAAAAGTCTTGCATCTTTGAGGAACTTTAAGCTTCCAAATCATCCTCCAAAGGAAAGTAGGATCTCCCATAAGAGTGCCAGTAGAAATAGTATAAGCAGAGGACACCGTTAATATGCCACTCTTAGAAGCTCCCCAACATATGCCATCTGCAACCTCCTCCTCATCCCATAAGAGCACAGCAGCAAGTTTATTTTCAACCTCAAAAGGGAGTAAACCTGATAGAGCATTCCAGTCCCACCCTGATCCCTTCACCCAATAGCTTGAGACAGGCCTATACATCTCCACCAAACTCAAATCCCGCATTTTCATATTGATTAAGGCCACCTCACCTACCCATGTATCAAGCCAAAAAAGAGTGTCCTTACCATTACGAACTAGTGCCCGCACTCCGCTACGTAAAATAGGCGAGGCTTTAACAATGCCCCGCCACGCATTGGAAGCCCCATTCTTAGGCTGCAACCTATCAATAGTAGCTTCCCGATGCAGATATTTCATGGAAACAACTCTGGCCCAAAAGCTATTCTTATCAGTAATAAGTCTCCATCCCAATTTGGCCAAGAAAGCCAAGTTCATATAAGTCATACTCTTAATGCCAAGACCACCGTCTTCCATAGGTTTGATGATGGTTTCCCACTTAATGAGGTTGACGCCATGCTTCTCATTAGACCCTCCCCATAGAAAACGCCGAACTAATTTATCAATGGTATTACACACCCCTATTGGTAACACCATAGTCTGCATGATGTACATGGGAATAGAGTTAAGCACTGATTTAACTAGCACCAATCTACCCGCAAAGGACAAGAATTTTGTCTTCCACCCCGCCAATCGAGTAGTCACTCTCTCAATGATGTACTGAAAGTCAGCAGGTCGGACCCTCCCATGAATGGAGGGAGCACCAAGATACCGACCCAAGTTGTCCGTAAGGGGAATACCAGAAATATTAGATATGTCTTGAGCCACTGCAAGCTCCACATTGTGAGATACAAATATATGAGATTTCTGGTAGTTAACTCTTTGGCCCGAGCACGCACAAAATAAATCCAGGCACTTCATAATAACCTTTATCTGCTCTGTAGATGCTTCCGCAAACAAAACCATATCATCTGCAAAGAAAAGGTGGGAGATAGAAGGACCATTACGAGAAAGTTGTATGGGTTTCCATTCCTTTCGCGCCACTGCCCCATTAATCAAATGACCCAATCTTTCAATACACAGAACAAAAAGATAAGGCGAAATTGCATCCCCTTGCCGAACTCCGCGCTCAGGAGCGAAACAATCCAAAAGATCCCCATTCCAGACAATCGACATCCTAGAGGAAGAGACACAATGCATCACATTTCGGATCCACCCATCACCAAGACCAATCTCCTTCAACGAGTCTTCAATAAAATCCCAAGATAAACGATCATAGGCCTTTTCAAGATCAATCTTAATTGCCATATGAGATACACCATTCTTTTTAGTTCTCATTGATAAAAGACAAAAAATAAAGGGTCATTTTAATAGAAGATTACATCAGATTCTATCAAAAAAATTTGCTATAATTCTCTATTTTTGAAAGTTCCACCCTCAAAAGTGATTGAAAATAAAGAACAACAACAAGCTTACAAAATTATAATATTAATTTATGATATTAACAAAATTACAAAATTTAAAAGCGTGTATATATATATATATTTTTTTTTTGTTGACATTTCTCAGGATATTAATAAAAAAAATTATCAAGTAATCGTCAGCAACGACTTAATTTGTGTCGCTCAACTTTCAAATTAATATAATATTAATGTAACCATATAGTCTAAGAAACAGGATGACTTTTGTTCTATGATTAGATGAGATCAAAAAAGAACATTTCTCATCAATATTGACGAATGAACTTAGTATTTAAGATGAGAACGAAATATGGTTGTTTAAAAAAGAACATTTATCATCAATCTTGACTATATGATTACATTAATATTATAAGAATTTGAAAGTTCAACGACACAAATTAAGTCGTTGCTGACTATTACTTAATAATCCATTTTATTAATATCCCGTGAAATGTGAACAAAAGATAGATATATATATATAATCAATCTTAATGAATGAACTTGGTATTTAAGAGATAGGGTGACTTTTGTTCTATGCTTGGATGAGAACGAAATATGGTTGATCAAAAAAGAACATTTATCATCAATCTTGACTATATGGTTACATTAATATTATAAGAATTTGAAAGTTCAGCAACACAAATTAAGTCGTTGCTGACGATTACTTGATAATCCCTTTTATTAAAATTAAGAGAAATGTCAACAAAAGATATATATATATATATATGAGTTCCACTCCCTTGCAACTCAAATCTCTATTACGTCTAATTCTTTCTTTTGTGTATGCTTTTGACGTTTTTCTCTTTCATGCAAAGCTCTTCCGTACTTATTTTTTTCTTTGTTCTACCCGTTATCACTACAATGTCGAAGTGGATACCGAGTTCAATCTATTATCTATTAAAATTTAGAAGTAGTTGATGAATCAAAGTATGTATTATTTTACTTTGTCTGCTAATTAACTTTTTGTTCCATGTATATCATATTTGGTAACAAAATATTTTCGATACCAAATGACTTTTAAATATAAATGTTTTTTTTTTCAAACAACAACTTCGTTTAGAAAAAAACAAAAAAAGTATTAAAAACTATTTAAGACTTAATATTTCTTCCTACTTTTCCAAAACCTTCTATATCTCATAATTTCATTTGAAAAATATGTTGTTACGTTACAATAATACATGAAAATAAAGTAACATATTTATTATAAGAACAAGGAGAATTGAACCCCTATCTCTAATCTCTAATGTGAAAGGCAGTGTTATACACCATCTCTATCTCAGAAAAGGTTTCTCCATATTTGATGACTAACATTTATCATTTAAAAAACTACTTGAGTGAAGAGAGATTATTTACATGATGTCATGTAATTAGCGAAAAGCTATTTTGAGATGATGAGTTGATAATTTGAATATTAATATGATACATCTTTCACTTGCAGTACAAATAAATATCAAGAATTTATATGTAGTAGGGGAGTGACTATTCACAACTTACAAAAACATTCACACTATGGTAGCAAAGAAAAATGATTAAGTGATATACTCAAGTAAGACATGCATTTCTTGAAAACCATATGATCATCTACGTTATATGTGATTTAAGAAAGTAAAATGTGACACAATGGTCATCAAATGTTATGTTTAATTCTGAAAAAAAAAATACTTTGCAAATATACTTGACAAATACATTTTGTTGATATTGCTCTCAAGAGTTATTAGATTATCTCGAATCGTGCATGAACATGTAATTCGAGGCGATCTAACAAACTCTCAGGAGCAATGTCAATAAAATGTGTTAGTCAAACATTAATCATTTCAACACTAAGATATTTATAAAATGTATTTTTGGAGTATTTTTTTTAGTTTTTACTCTATACTCTATAGTAAAAGAAAAAACCATATAATTAATCAATCAAAGTCATTCTTTCCAAGAAAGGAAAGCTTCATACGATTTTCAAAATTATCCAGCACCACCTCACGCCTTTTATAAGTAAAAAAGAAGAGAAAATACAATATTGTCTATCTATCGACTCTCTCTCTCCTTATAGTCTTTCTTCTCATATCTTTTTCCTTCTTTTTAACTTTTCAGTTTTCTTGTAACGAAAGTAAGTAATCTTCCTATTAAAAACAGAATTCTTGCAATTCTTTTCATGAGCAAAAAAAGAAGTGTAAGTTTGCTAGACTTTTTTATCCAAAAAATCCAAAATAGACATGATTCATTTTACGGACAATCCTAAATGATTAACACACTTTTTTTTTTTATAACATTCTATTTAATCAAGTCCCCTTAGAGATACATCGAGATATGCACCATTTACTTCTCATTATTCATCTATATAATTAATTATATCATTATTTGCATATTATGGTTAAGAATGAGCCCTCTATAATAGATTTTGCCTGTCAACATCTTTCAGCAAAGAATCATAAAGCCCCTTTTAATTACTGTTTGAAATGGAGATGATGCCATTCTCCACAGCTAATTGAAATAAGGTTAGATCTTATCACATTTGACCGTATGCTGCTTAACTTGTACCCGAAATCCAAAAATCCAATTATGTGCTATATATCTATAATTATTTATACATGATTGATGTTAGCAAGATTTCACGCTTTGATAGTGGCACATTTTATAATCACTGCAAAGATATGGAGCACCTTTCTTTTCTTTCTTTAATGATTTGTTCATGCATTTTCTTGGATCTTCTTGTCTCTACTCTTCAGATTCTTAGTTCTAATTAATATCAAATCTAAGTTAGATTGTTTTGAGAGTTATTTGACTCTTTATTACTCTGTGGATCCCACCTCCCCGAACCTAATTATTGAAGCGTAACCTATTAGCCTCGGGCGCCAAAGCTCGACCAGATGTTTGATACACAAACACACTAAACCGCGTTAAGTAACATGCCCAACTAAGCTCGATGAAGCAGAGCAAAAGAGTCTTTCTTCTTCGTCGACGCTACACTTCGCCACACAGACGTTGAAGATCGGAGGCGCAGAGGAGGCGCCTTCGACGAAAGTGAGCGCTTTCTTCTTCATGCTTGATGGAGAAAGTGAGCGCTTTCGGCGAGCGATTGAAGATCGGAGGCGCGGAGGTTGAGCGGAAATCATCATGTTCCTGCAATTCCAAGGTAAAAAAACTTCCCCAAAGTTCCGATTTATTGCTCGAATTTTCGATGTTGGGATTTTGGGCCTTTTGCTGAGTAGTAGGATTTGGGAATTAGGGTTTTGAAAAGATGAGCGACAATCTGATGGAGAAAGTGAGCGCTTTCGGCGAGCGATTGAAGATCGGAGGCGCAGAGGTTGAGCGGAAATCATCATGTTTCTTCTTGATTGGTTCTACGGCGTTCTCGCATCGCTAGGTCTATGGCAGCAAGAGACCAAAATCTTGTATCTAGAGCTCGATATTTCTGTTTGATCTCTGGAATTTTCAGGTTTTTGTTTTGTTTGATGTTCCTTTAACGGTGGTTCTGTGGACGGCATTCTCGCATCGCTAGGTCTATGGCAGAAAGAGACCAAAATCTGCGATTGAAGATCGGAGGCGCAGAGGTTGAGCGGAAATCATCACGTTTCTTCTTTCTTCTTCGTCGACGCTACAATTCGCCACACAGTTCCTGCAATTCCAAGGTAAAAAAACTTCCCCCAAAGATCTGATTTATTGCTCGAATTTGCAAAGTTGGGATTTTGGGTCTTTTGCTGAGTAGTAGGATTTGGGAATTTGGGTTTTGAAAAGATGAGCGACAATCTGATGGAGAAAGTGAGCGCTTTCGGCGAGCGATTGAAGATCGGAGGCACAGAGGTTGAGCGGAAATCATCATGTTTCTTCTTGATTGGTTCTACGGCGTTCTCGTATCACTAGGTCTATGGCAGAAAGAGACCAAAATCTTGTTTCTAGAGCTCGATATTTCTGTTTGATCTCTGGAATTTTCAGGTTTTTTTTTTGTTTGATGTTCCTTTAACGGTGGTTCTGTGGTTTGTTTCTGACTTGATTTTCGTCGAATTTCGCCAGATCTTGAAGGAGATTTGTTGAATTTTGGGGAGACTTCTGATTTTATTTCATTTTATGATCTTCGCAGGCCTTTCACGGTGGTTCTGTGGTTTGAATTTTTTGGGGTTTATGTATTTGGTGTTAACTTATTATATCTCTATGTATATATCTTATTGTTTTTGTTGTTTGTTTGGTTTTAGTTTCGGATCTTGAGACTTCGAAGTTGACGATGTTCGGGACAGATCAACCCGAAATAAGAGAGGTTGAGGTACGGATTTTTGTGTCTTTGAGGTATCTACTCTTTATAACAATAAATCTTATCCTTTATATGCTTGGCAAGAGAATCAGAAAAAAAAAATTCATAAAGGTTAGCTATGAATGAAAACAGAAAATTTATTAAGTTGACAGGATGATACCTTAGTAGTTTCGTAGCGTCTTTATTTGTTGAAAAACTTTCGGCATACAAATGGGAAGAACATCCTAAAATTTATTTATAGAGTTTCAAGAAAAAGATAACACATGTAACAATACTTCATGGGCAATAGTCAAGAAAGGCTGCTGCATCTCTCAGACTTGGACAAAATTAGGCAGAGAAGGCTGCGGCATCTCTCAGACTTGGACAAAATTAGGCAGAAGGCATCTCTCAGACTTGACAATATTAGGCAGAAGGCATCTCTCAGACTTGGACAAAATTAGGAAGAAGAACAGGACGGACAATCATCCATGGCCATCTCTCACAATAATGGAGCTGAAGCAAAGTTAATTTGAATTTTGAAGTAAAAACAAAAAATAACAAAAAATAAATAAATAAATAAAAGCATGAATTACTATTGTTGATTACTTATTGTGTTTGTTGTTTGTATGGGAAGATGAAAATGGTTTTTGGCTGAATGTAACTATCAGAGATTTGAGGTTATTTCATGAATATATGGAATAGCCATGGAAGTGACAATGTAGAAAGTGATCGTTTTGATTAGAATAAGCCAGTTGCATCTTACAATTTATATAGAATGTTTACTTGAGTGAAGGGCAGTTTTGTGTGCATATAAATATATATATTTATATACATTATATATGGAGTGTGCGGAGTCAAACTATTTCCTTGAAGAGATCCAAAGACTTTGAGGTTTCCAGTGTTATACAGAAAGTTACTGATGATGTTCTGCTCTTGCTGTTACAGTTGCTTCTGCTGTGGAGGTAACAATGTCTTTCGTTTTTATCACAGCTATTAAAGTATTTCTCAACATGTAATAAATATAATCTGAGAGTTTATGGGATTGGTTATACATCCCAATTTGTACGCAAAAATATTTGTCAAAACAACATACAAAAGATGTGATTTGTGACAATGACGTTGAATATATGTATATAAGAAGAAAAGGTTATATATGGAGTGTGCCGAGTCAAAAACTATTTCCTTGAAGAGATCCAAAGACTTTGAGGTTTCCTGTGTTATACAGAAAGTTACTGATGATGTTCTGCTCTTGTTGTTACAGTTGCTTCAGCTGTGGAGGTAACAATGTCTTTCGTTTTTATCACAGCTATTAAAGTATTTCTCAACATGTAATAAATATAATCTGAGAGTTTATGGGATTGGTTATACATCCCAATTTGTACGCAAAAATATTTGTCAAAACAACATACAAAAGATATGATTTGTGACAATGACGTTGAATATATGTATATAAGAAGAAAATGTGTTGTTTAAGAATTTAGGTTGACTGGTTCTTACCCGTAGCCAACTGGCCTTTTTGGCAATGCTAGCCAGGGTAAAATGAGATAAATATCTTCGCTGAGGTGGCGCGCTGAGGAGCCTCCTTTGGAGTGAATTATTAAGTATATATTATAGATTAGAACTACACAATTATTTTTCATTCACAGTTTTTGTCTTTTTACTAAATAGAAGTTTGACAAAAAATAATTATGCGCAATCCAGATGAGTTGATTTCAATCTAAGTCATCTCAAATAGTTGGTTTGTCATAAGTAGCATATAATATGCATTAAAATTTCAATAAGCTTAAGAGATGTATATTATATGTTACTAATAATATGACTATTATTTGCTAAAATATTTGCCACTTTGTCAACTTCTTGAATCACGATCTTCTATTATTTTCATATATCTATTATTTTATACAACATTCACGACTTCTAACACCTTGAAAAAGTTTTCTCATTTGTCTAACTCCATACTTTTGTTGATTTCATGTAATTATAATATTAATTCTATGATATCTACCATTTTATAGAACCTGACAAAATACGTTGCAACCTTTTAAACTCCATAGTTTAGTACATGATATGTAGTGGTACTTTAAAATTAGATAATTAATAAATATTTTTCAGGTACAAATTATAAGTGTCAAACTTCTATTTAGTAAAAAGACAAAAACTGTGAATGAAAAATAATTGTATAGTTCTAATTCTTATAATAAATATGTTACTTTATTTTCATGTATTATTGTAACGTAACAACATATTTTTCAAATGGAATTATGAGATATAGAAGGTTTTGGAAAAGTACGAAGAAATATTGAGTCTTAAATAGTTTCTAATACTTTTTTTTTTCTAAACGGATTCATTGTTTGAAAAAAAAAATCATATTTAAAGGTCATTTGGTATCGAAAATATTTTGTTACCAATCATGATATACATTGAACAAAAAGTTAATTAGTAGACAAAGTAAAATAATACATACTTTGATTCATCAACCACTTCTAAATTTTAATAGATAATAGATTGAACTCGGTATCCACTTCGACGTTGTAGTGATAACGGGTAGAACGAAGAAAAAAATAAGTAAGGAAGACCTTTGCATAAAAGAAAAAACACGTCAAGAGCATACTCAAAAGAAAGAATTAAAGGTAATAGAGATTTGAGTTACAAAGAAGTGAAACTCACATATTTATATATATCTTTTGTTGACATTTCTTAGTATTTTAATAAAAGGAATTATCAAGTAATCGTCAACATCGACTTAATTTGTGTCTATGAACTTTCAAATTCTTATAATATTAATATAACCATATAGTCAAAATTGATGATAAATGTTCTTTTTTGATCAACCATATTTCGTTCTTATCCAAGCATAGAACAAAAGTCACCCTCTCTCTTAAATACCAAGTTTATTCGTCAATATTGATTATATATATATATATATATATTTTGTTGACATTTCTCAGGATATTAATAAAAGGAATTATATAGTAATTGTCAGCAACGACTTAATTTGTGTTACTGAACTTTCAAATTCGTATAATATTAATGTAACCATATAGTCAAGATTGATAATAAATGTTCTTTTTTTATCTCATCCAAGTATAAAACAAAAGTCATCCTCTCTTTTAAATACTAAGTTCATTCGTCAAGATTGATGAAGCTTTATTGCAATTAGGTCACTAATTTATCATAAATTGCAATTGATGATAAATGTTTGGTAACCATACGTCAAAATTGCTCTGTCTTTTCTCTGTTTTTATAATATTAATGTTTGGTTACCATATAGTCAAAATTGATGACAAATGTTCTTTTTTGATCTCATCCAATCATAGAACAAAAGTTACCTTGTCTCTTAAATATCAAGTAACCATATAGTCAAGATTAACTTCACTCTCTCCCTCAAATTTCTTTCACAGGGAATAGATGATAAATGAATGAAGGCAGAGAGTGCGTGGCGCGACACAAATTAAGTCGTTGCTGACGATTTGATAATCCCTTTTATTAATATCCTGAGAAATGTCAACAAACGATATATATATATATATATATATATAATCATCTTGAGGAATGAACTTGGTATTTAAGAAAGAGTGTGACTTTTGTTCTATGCTTGGATGAGAACGAAATATGGTTGATCAAAAAAGAACATTTATTGTCACGATGTCTCTGACGTAGGTTGACGTCATAACAGGCACAATGTACTATACATTGTACATATCCTATATATTAAATACAATACATTGTCAGCCTCAACAGAATTTCACAAAATTTTCAGAAAATTTTGACAACATGTCCCCATAAATTTGGACATTTCACATTTTTCCTAATATACCACAAATTAAATCCAATATATATATATATATATATATATAATCATCCACAATATTCATCTCATTCATTGATTTGTCTCGTGTATGCATCTAACCATTCCAACCATCCTATCCACCATTTAATCACACAATTATATATATTATCAGCAAGTATTTCACAAACCAATTATATAATCCATTACCATACAACCCATCCCATCTATGTGATATTATATACATAATCAGGTGATAATTATACATAGCAAAATAAAATGTGTATAAATCATTCCTTCAAGCATATATACATAAACAAGATAGAGATCTGGATCAAATGTCAATCACTCACTAGTTTTCCCTTTTTCTTTCGATTCTGTACTTGAAATATTAGAAGGAATTGAGTGAGCACACAACAAGCTCAGTGAATATATATCTTTATATGACAATTATATGCATTTAGAGAAACATGTCATTTAAAATCATTCAAAACATTTATGAAACACATGCAGTATTCAAGAAAGATAACATACATGCCAGCAATATAAAGTTTATGCTTGTATATATAAAAATATATATAGTGGTTCAATGAAAGCGAACTGAGTCTCAAGGTCGTCTTTGTATAAAGTTGTAGGGTTCGATTCTTAAAAGCGCCCTTGTTGGGAGAGGTTTATTATTTCATAAGAAACCAAAGGGTGTGAGGATACCTTATAAGAAACCAATCTGACTTAACTTTTTTGCAACTGTCTTTCAAAAAAAAAAAAAATACAACTGTAAAAACAAATTCGTATAATTTATAACTCCAACTTTTGAGGAATCCATTTTAATACAACTTTAGTTCACAATTGAAAAAAAAAAAAAAAAAAAAACATAAGCTCAATGTTTATTTGATTTAAAGTTTTTTCAAAGAAAAATGATGTTCATAAAAATGATGACTGATAAAGATGTCAATAAGTTTGATGTGATGGCGATCATATCACATATACCACATTAATGTGGTGATAATATTGATTGTGAAAGTGATGATGGTCATAAAAGATTGATCGTAAAGAATTGCTTAATAGCATTATTATGTAGCAATATGCTGTAATATGCTAGAGTAATGTAGTTACATCAAAACAAAAAAAAAAATCTATTTCAAAAATAAAATTTTAAATGAGCAACAAATTCTGACCTCACATATATCATATTATCATATATACTTTAGTTTCATGTCAAAAAGGAAATCTATTTTTATTTTTATGTATATCTACATGTCCATATTCCTAAAAGATGGACTTTTTCCACTAGCATTAACTCTCTTCCCATTGAAAAATATGATTTTTATTTATTTATTATTTATTATTTTTTTGAGATTTTTGAAGAATGACAAGAAATATAGTGCCACAAATTAAACCAAGTACATGCATTATAAGGTAATTCACTGTGACCACACACATATTTTGAAATGGAGACTTTTTATCTAATCTAATTAATGTTCTAATAGATATGTTTAAGAATAAGAAATAGAGTATGTTCAACATGGATTTTTATATATATGATTTATACTAAGATTAGCTAAATGCCTTCGCAGCTCCTCTTTTCCATTAGTGAGTACAATTATATATATGAACTCCATACCTTATATTAAATTATATTTAATAAGATATGCTTCATCAACCAACCAACCATTTGTAGTCTTGTAGACACATTAAGTTTTGAAAGAGATCACATTAATTGGGGATTGGACTCGATGCATATCAATTCATGAGATACAAAGCTATCCCAAGCTATCCATATAGCATAGTTGAGACAATTAAATGTAGTTGCCTTACAAGTAAAGCATTTTGTTAAAATTCTGACCAGTTTGGTTTGTCAACTAGATGCCGTTTTCTATAGCCAAAAATCAAAAAATACCAAAAACTAAACTTGTTTGATTTAAAAAATTTTAAAAATAATTTTTCATTTTTTGTTTAAAAAACATAAGTCAAAAAGAGAAGCAACAGGCCCTCCGAACTATCTGTTCCATCGGGTCAAGTCAATAGACCAGAAACAACCAATTATCTCCTTGCCACCAGTCATAAATACATATGTAATGTACACAATTGTTTTTAAAAAATAATAAAAAATCATTTTTGGAATTTTTCTTTTTAAATTGTATTCTCACCAAGCACAACCTTATACGTTCAATCTCTAAATCTTAACAAAAAAGAAGGGTAATACTTCTAACTTTTAAGCCTGAGAAACACAACTGATCTTCTTCTTCTATATTTTTGGAAATAATACACATACAAGTAGGGGTGGGGGGGGGGGGGGGGGGGGAATGCAACATCAGATTAATTGAGCTTGACATAGTTGCCTGGCCTAGAAAAAAAAATGGGGCCCTAATATTGAACAAAAGGAAGAAGGATAGAAAGAATTAAGTGAATGGAAATGGAGGTAAAGTAACAGTTTTACATTACATCACACTACTTTAACTCCACTAGGTCGTTTTCCTTCCATGGCATCTTGTTTATTACGGCAATCGATGCAAAGGAAAGGGCCTTCCCAGGGCTTGGAACTTGTGGAAAAGATGGAACCAGCATGAACTGAGATGCCCTCACTCGGAGCAAGATCCACTTGACATACGGCACATGTGAAGAGACCGAAAGTTGATGATTGCCCGATAGATGAATCGTTTCCTAGTCTGCATCACACCAAAAAAATCAATTACTTAGAAAATGAAGAAAACGACTTTTGTTGCATCCTTGCACAAATTTTAGGGTGGGATTCTAAATTTGTTTGGAGTTGTTTTAGAACTACCCAATGAAACGCTTTCCCGAAGAATCTTTGTTTCCAAAAACCACAGAGATAGACCGCCTTTTCAATTTTCACAAGAGGTAATAAAATAGAGAATCATTGAAAAGATTCAGAAATGAAGAGAAATTCAAATTGGAAGATGAATTTGGACTGAGAAGTGGTTAGAACATTGTAGTTGCAGTTTTAAAGCACATGTGAGAACACGAAAAAGAACAAGAATTGTAGTAGGGATATCCTTAAACACCTAAAATATCAGAAGATGCACTCCAGATAGATATACTAGAAGTTGTGGTGGTGGGAAGAGCAAACAATAAAGTTAACTTGCTAAATTTTCTCTCTTGGTTTGCTTCAAGAATCACCCAAGTTTCAAGCCTACTGCCTAACAACTAAAGTATAGTCATCAACGAAACAGAGTGCGAATGACACCTACCAAAAGAAAAATGTATATGTATAAAATAAAATAAGGGAAAAAATGAGAAATTGCATAAACACGCTAAGAAAACAGGAAAGCACTAACCTTAAACCATTACTGACTTTGATCAATTGAAGAACTGAGTTCTAATCTAAAGAAATTGTATATTTGAAGCTCTTTTTTCATTCTCTATTATTTAATTTTTATCCTTTCTTCATTTGCAGGAAACACAGGAAACCACACAATTCAAACTTCAAAATAGAATTAAAAGTTTCCCAAATGCGAGAAAGTTCTAGGAATTAGACACATGTTTTGATTTTTCTCACTGTATTTCTGTTCATTCTTTTTTAAACAGACATATTAAAGGAGAGCTGTTTCCATGATTTCATTACTGAGGAGGAAAATATGAAGCTTAAGGCTCATCCAATCAAGTCTTGAATCCAAAGCCATGCATTAGTTGCTTCCCATAGTGTGTGCTCCATAAGACATGTTTCAATAATACTACTTGTTTCATTAATAAGAAAATCCTGAAAGGACATCAAGGTTCATGTGAAATGCTACTGTTATTATTAGGAACGTTCACTAGGTCTGAGACTCTCAGCATTATAATAGTTAACTAAGCTAGATATCTGATAAAACTCACAACCCAAGAAAGGAATTACTAACATTATCTAAATATATAATTGTTCAAAAGAAAAAGGGAGGGAGAGAAAGGGAGGGAAAAACAAAATGAGCATCAAATTCCAAATACAAATCAATCTAAGATGAGAGGCACCGTAAACAATACTAACCTCTCTGCAAGCATAGCGGAGCCTTCTTCAAATAGTTCTTCCACTATGCCCACTGCAGACAGCTTCTTTGCTAGTTTATTAGCTGAGTCACGAGACCTGTTCCTGAAAATAAGAGCCCTAAGCTTGTTTTGCTTTTTGGGAGGAGCTGGAGGAGGCAATGAGTTATCAGGAGGAATTATGTCAACCACGATGCAGGTTGTATCATCTTTCAGGCCTCTAGTCCTCAATGCTTCCTAAAAAAACACATCAAAATAAAATATAATAAAAGGACAATCCCATTTGCTCATGCTTTCAATCAATTATTAAGCATGCAAAACAAATGATAGAAGCTTCAGTTTAAAAAGTTGACAACTAAACAGAAGAAAGTTAATACAAGTTCAATACCTTAACCACTTGCCGAGCAGCGAGCTCTGCAGGCAATCCGCGGCAAGACTTTGCAGCCATCTCAGAGGACAGTGCATCCCAGATCCCATCAGAAGCTATTATAAGTCTGCCTCCTGCATTTGACAACTGATTCACCAGTGAAGAATATTAGCATCTAGGAAATAAAATGGACACTTTACAACCATATGAAACTAGATTGATGGATTAATTTGTAAAATAACAACTGGACATACGATCATAAACAAAAAAACTAACTAGCAAGAAAATAACCAACACATGCTCAAAGGAAGACAATACCTTCACTTGCTTAACATATGGTATTGGAACTATAAATTCCCCAACATCCATGTCTCCGATAGACCTTGAAAGGCATAAACCTCCTGGCCAACAACGTAGTGGACCAACCTGAATGAGCTCTCAAGAAGTTATTTATCTTTGAATTGTCTACTTTAATTGGAATGTAAACCATATGTTTTTGCATTTAAAATTTTAAAATACCAAGAGGGCAAAAATTTAAATCATCTAACCTCAGCACCACCAACTATGCTAAGTCTCCCAACTTCACCGCCACTAGCAGTCACACGCTCCCTCCTGCAATTATAGGATGAGCAACTTAACTGCACATCCAAATGGCAGGTAACCAACTAACGAATACTCGATGGAGGAATATATGTCTCAAAGAAAAATAACAGAGGTTATGAAAACAGATACGCACTCCTCCACATTTTCTTCCAGCCTATGATCAACAGTCAATATGGAAATAGCACCACCCTGAGCATCCAAAATGCAACGGGAATCACCAACAGATGCAACTGTGACAGTCCACCCGTCAACTATAACAAAAGTAGCAGTTGTTCCAGAAGTTTCTCCTGTCAGAACAAAGATCATGAGAATTTAATTTAGTTGACAATTGAATTATAATCATCAAAAAAATCTAATTGAGCAAAAAAAAAACAAAAAAATCCAAAAGTGGAAAGAGGTAAAGCCGGCATACCTCTGCTCTGAAATTCCTTGTCAGTCTTCACAAAACCTGAAACCAGTGCGCGAGGTAGCGCCTGAAGCCATTCTTCTCTCCCAAGTCCCCGTGGAATTGCGCCCAACACATGATTTAACAAATTTTCCCTTGTAAAAATTGCTGCAGCATTTCCATTGTGCCCATCAAAGATCTGAGACATGGTCATCATATACCATTAACCAATGACCATTAAATAGATACATAAAAATAGAAAGTAGAAACAAACAAATAACAAAAAATAAATTGATGAAATTATTGAAAATTTTTCTTTAATAATAAAATGCTGGATAATTGATCATCGTTAAATTTTCCTATGAAACACCAGTTCAGAAATTAAAAAGATAAAAAAATCGAAAAGACGCAAGAATTGGAGAAATTTTAATACTTCTAAGTTGAAGAATCAGCAAGTGACATGGAATTAGAAAGCAGATAGAACTGCAACCATGAAAAGCTGTAGCAAAATTTCCATATATTCCAATGAATCATTAAGAACTTTAAGCATGCACTAGAACAAATCTTGAGACATCAATCTTCTAATTTGTACTAATGCTAAAATTATTCACAGAAGTTACAAATCTGAACTTTGAACTTTGCAGGGTTCGGCTTGCTTGCCTGATTCTAAACCCATTTCCCAATTGCATGCCTTTCTTTACCCGCAACAATAAAATCACAATACACAAGACTAGAGAAACAAAAAAAAAAAAAAAAAAGGTTAAAAGGGGTTGAAGAAAAAGAGAAAGAGAAAGAGAAAGAAATTACATACTGCAAAAACAGAAAATGTGGAAGAAGAATTCCCGGGAACTCTCTGGCAATCTGTCTTCATAAGAAAATAATCCTCACCCTTCCTACTCTGTGCAGCACACCCATATCTCACACTCGGCTTCTCCAACTTCTCATTCCTCATTTCTCTACTCAGTAAAGAAGCTAAAGGAACCAAATTCTGGTGATGATGATGATGACGATGATGATGATGGCGCTTCCCTTCTCCAGACGCCATATCCAGCAAAATCCAGTGTTTTTAGCTCAAATTCACAGCCTCAAAAGCACAAACATTACAGCTTTTCCACCACAATTCAACCCAAACATCTCAAGATCATAGCATCACAATTAAACCCTAATTCACACACCCAAAAAAAAAAATGAGAAAAAAGAAAAGATTTTGCAAATCAGTGCAATGTAGCTTACCCGATCTAGAGCTAAAATTAGTAAGAAAACTGTAATGAGTAATTCAATCCAAAAAAAAAAAAAAAACAACCAAAAATGGATTGGAAAGAGCTTAAGAAATTACCTTAATTTAGCTTGATCTTCAACGACCGGCAACTATTGAGTCTTTTTCTTTAAGGAAATTACAAAGATCTATCTATCTATCCATGAAGTCAAGCAACAAAGAAGAATAAGAAGAAGAAGAAGAAGAAATCCACGCGGAGAGACGCGGAATGATGACAGGAAATGAACTGTAAAACTTAATAATCTACACACAAAGCACCCAACAAAAAGAAAAAGAAAAGGAGCCCTAGATTTCTTGTTCAACGCAAGAACCAGGTCATCCCCACCACTCCTCCACACTGAAACTACACAAAAAGCCTACTCACCAACCTCAGTCACACACCCATCTCTCTAATTCTCTCCAAAAAGCTCTCTTTTTAACCCAAACTTGCAAATTATAAATTAATGAAAAAAAAAAAAAACAAAGGAGAAAAAAAAGAAAGAAAGGAACTTTGCCGACTTAAAGCTGTTTCTCAGCAATCTCCCATTAAATTAAACAAACTACCCCCACAACCTACATTTTCTTTTCTTTTTTACAAAAATGTAAATTACAACCAGTTGGTTTTTTTTAAATAGGAAAAATGTCTTATATATCATGGTGCCCACGCCATTTCACCCCATTTCTTTTAGATATTGTGTGAATACATATCACCCAACATCTCTAACATTCAAAAAAAAAAAAAATTGGATGCTAATATTAAAAAATGACATTGACACCGTCCCTTTATCATTACTTTTTGAATAACTTTAAGTAACTGTTTTAATCAACTTACTAACATCTTAGCAGAATGTACTTAAAATGTCTATCTCATCAAATGGCATTAGTATAACTCGAACTTTTGTCTTTTTTAAAACATTATAATTGTTAGCCCACCAATAAGAAATTAGTTCGCTGATTCAAGAAGCAAATTACAAAATACAATTAAAAAATTTATTACGAGTTCAAATTCATCTTTGTTTATTTTTGTTGGAAGAAGTATCTTCGTCCCTATAAATTTTTAAATTAAAAAAAATTAATCTTGGTTCCAAAAAACAAAAGAGCCCACCTTTGAAAAAAAAATATTTTTTTGCCAAACTGATTGATGGTAAACACATCTAAGTCTTTTCCAATTATTTAAAATTTACTACATGAATCTAACATTAAATTATAAATAATTTATACCCTTTCTAATTATTTTAAATTACAGAAAATTTCTTATTCTTTAAAGAAATCATTTCATTAAAAAAAGAATATATACTGTTTTTTGGGGGGCTAGGGGGGACTAGTGGGAGCGAATCAGTAATCAGAGAAACGAAACGCTTTCTCACACTTCCTTTTTAAGCCCTTTTCTGGTTTTCTGCACCGGAATGCGATTGCACTTCGTGGAAAAAGCTGCCACGTGCCCAGCCTCTCCCCGTATCTGTCCCTTCTTCTTTGTTCTCAAGTAATCATTTCCTTCATTGTGAGCCCGGTGCGCACTACGCACCCCCTTCTTGTCGTGGTTTTCTTTGCTTCTCGGTAATAAATATTAAATAATAATGCCAACCACGTTGTAGGCCCTTTCGCTTCGGATGCTTCGGAGTACAGTACGTCTCAGTCGTCTTCACCCACTTCTAACTTACGCCGGTGCTACACAGTACAACTCTTCCTTCATGTCCCCCACTTGTCATTTAAATGCTTAACCCATCTTGTGGACTACTTATGCCTCGTGTACATATATATATATATATATATATATAATTTAATTTGAGGAAAAATGAGACCACTATCTTATTCTAACTAAAAAATTAAAGGTAAAGTTTACAAATTGAACTTATAAACTTAAATAAATAAAAAATAAAAGTTATTTTAGAGGTGGTGCCCGTATTTCTAGTATTTCCAAAGCTTCATTAGGAGAAATCAAGTATATTTGCCAATGGAGCTCCCAGTTAGCTCAATGGAGGGAAGGGCATTTAGTACCAGGTATTGACAATTCCAGGTTCGGGTTACAAATGCTTAAAGTCCATGAAAATTAGTCAAAATTTTCCCAAAAATGCGGGCCAATCTTACTTGCCTAATGCAAGTATGTAGCTGACTCCGGGTTGTAATTGATAGCTTGATAGCTTGTAACTCCGGGTTTACTCTCAAAAGAAATTAGGTATATTTGAAACTTGTAACTCCGGGTTTACTCTCAAAAGAAATTAGGTATATTTGAAACTTACGAGAAGGGGTTTTTAGGTTTCAAAGAACAAAATAATTATATTAATAAATAAACAAAAAGGGAGAAGTACAGGAGCCCTGTTAAGGAAATCAAATGGGGGAGACCCAAGTCTTCCGAGCTTCCTCTTGATTCAGAGCATTTTACGAGTGTTTCAGGTGGAATGTAATGGATACAAAGACAAAGCATGATTTTAATAAGATCCGCAAGAGTAGCTGTAAAAGCATCCATGTGGGCTCACTTAGCATTTAATTAGGCACACCAGTTGTTGTTAACAATGTACTGCTGGCGGGGCATTGTTAAAGCCTCGCCTATTTTACGTAGCGGAATGCGGGCTCTAGTTCGTAATGGTAAGGACACTCTTTTTTGGCTTGATACATGGGTAGGTGAGGTGGCCTTAATCAATACGAAAATGCGGGATTTGAGTTTGGTGGAGATATATAGGCCTGTCTCAAGCTATTGGGTGAAGGGTTCAGGGTGGGACTGGAATGCTCTATCAGGTTTACTCCCTTTTGAGGTTGAAAATAAACTTGCTGCTGTGCTCTTATGGGATGAGGAGGAGGCTGCAGATGGCATATGTTGGGGCGCTTCTAAGAGTGGCATATTAACGGTGTCCTCTGCTTATACTATTTCTACTGGAACTCTTATGGGAGATCCTACTTCCCTTTGGAGGATGATTTGGAAGCTTAAAGTTCCTCAAAGATGCAAGACTTTTTTGTGGATGGTTGCGCATCGAAAGATCATGTGCAATGCTGAGCGAATGAAAAGAGGTTTTACCATGGCATCTGACTGTATTGAATGTGTGGGATGTATCGAGGATGTTGATCATATTTTTCGAAATTGCTCTAGAGCGGTGCAATTATGGAAGCGTCTATTACAGCCAGCTGAGTATCATCTTCAGAGCAATTTGGATTTCCAAAGCTGGCTTGCTCATAATCTTGCTGGCGTTAATGATAGTAATGTTGACTATGACTGGGCTTCCTACTTTACAGTTGCCGTGTGGGCTCTTTGGAAATGGAGGAATGATTTAGCTCTTCGTAATATTCGTTTTCACTTCGAGTATAGCATGGCTTGGCTTAAAGGGAAAGTGGCTGAAATCATTCATGCTTTTCGAGCCAAAGTGGCGGTCCATGGTGCTGGACTAATAGAGAGGGTGAAGTTGGTAGGCTGGTGTGCTCCCAACCATGGTTGGACTAAGCTTAATACTGATGGATGTCTTAAGAATGTTTCATCGCGAGCAGGGGGTGGCGGTCTTCTCCGTGACTTTCGTGGTATATGGTTGAGGGGGTTTGTGGCTAATATTGGTTCTTGTACTGCAACTGAAGCTGAATTATGGGCTGCTGTTCATGGCTTACGTCTTGCTTGGGAGGAGGGCCATCGTTCTATAGTTTTCGAAACAGATTCGACTATGGTGGCTGGTTGGTTAAAAGGCAACAGTATACCGCAGCTTAGCCTCTCCAACTTGGTAAATGAGTGTAGAAGACTCCTTCAGAGAGATTGGATAGTTCAAGTTGAGCACATTTACAGAGAAGGTAATAGAGCAGCAGACTATTTGGCTACTGAGGCTTTGAAGTTCAATCGGGGAGTGTGTATCCTGTCTTCCCCTCCCCGTGGGTTATTCAATATTTTGAAAGAAGACACAGCTGGGGTTTCTTGGCCTAGGAGAGTCCGAGATGTAGTGTGCTAGTTGTTCTTGTTGGGTGTTCCCCCTCTTTACCTTTCCAAAAAAAAACAATGTACTGCTGAAGACTGAAAGATACTAACATGTTTTGGCAGCTATAAGGAATGTTGGTAGGGAGGGTTTGAAAACAACTTGGGATAGTTTTCAGAGAGAAGCTGTTGAAAACCTTGGATAAAATAGCATCCAAGGGCTCAGTTTGACCTTCAATGTTCATCTTGCAATCTCCATTTTTACTTGGTTATCCACCAAAGAACATGATAAAGAAATGCAAGATTACCCATAAAAAAAAAAAAAAAAAAACAAATAAAAATCTATGCTAATTTAAATCAAAAGCAAAATAAAAGTTTCTCCTTTTGAATATGGAGTCAATAAGAAAAGTCTTATCTTATTCAACATGCCATCCAGCTCATGAACCTCTTTCAAATTACTTTATTATTCCATTATCAACCCACTTCTTCCCTCTCTCTCTCTCTTTTTTTTTTTTTTAATTTACATTCAAGGGCATCTGGGGCTCTTAAAACACTCAACTAGTCCCTAAAGATATATGCGAATCATCGCGCCAATCTTTTCTTTATCTTCTGGCTCTAACAGTTTGGGTTTGCAAACATATTAGAAAAATCTTTCACCATGTTATAAACTTTTCAACTCTCTAGTTTGGGTGTCAAAGGAGACCCACTTCAGAAAAAATGAAAAAATCCAAAGTCCCACTCATTATTTTAACTCCTTGAGAGACCCATGTTGGCAGGAATCAGAACTGAGATTCTCTACAACCAGACAGCATCCATAACAGCCAATCATAATGGTTCTAAGATGGCTAGATACCCCCTACCAAGACCTAGCTATGGAGAGGTGGGGTGGCACATGGAAAAGCACGTGATGCTAAACTTATTTTATAGCAATGCAGCATTTTCTAGCAAAATTATGATGATTGAAAGACTAGATATTTCCAATGAGACATTGATGATGATGATAAGGTGAAGAGGTCAAGTTAAAGCACAAGCAAACAAGAAAAGCCATATAAAGATGGGCAAAGCATGTCCTCTAGTGCAGTGTCAGAGGTCTATTAAGCCAAGTTCATAGCTGCTTCAGACTTAAGACCACAATAAAATTAAGATGAATTACATAGATGAAGATGAAAACATAATTAATTATATAGGTAAGATGAGAGGGCACTGGAAACTTTGAGGCACAATGAATTTTTAAATTGATACCTTGCAGGGATAGTGCTTGAACTTGAAAGTAAACTGGGGAAAGCATTTGGGATCCAATGTCACCTTAGTAACCAAATAATGAACTTGAACCAATCCTCTAGAATAGAAAGGACCCTTCAATATACCATCGATGCCATTCCATGAACCAAATCCAACTGCAGAAACTTGGATACCTGAATTCACTGGCAGAATGTAAGCAAACCAATGACATAAGACGGAAATAAACTAAATAGATGAGATCCTATTCAAGTGGAATTGTTTTTTGTCTATGCTTAAGAGGAAAACCATAGTGACCCTAAAGCGCAAGAGAAAACCTGACAGAGATGAGCAAGGCAGAGCTGCAGAAGTTAAACCCCGGTTCACATCTTAGCAAATGCAGTAGCACGAATCACTCGAACAGAGTCTGGCAACTAAAATAAGATGCCACCAATTTCCACATCAGAAGTGTTCACTGCATTCCCAGTGTCATGACATATCAGTCCATGATTCTGGTCCTTCTAGAATTATTCAGCTCACCATTTTGAGGCCATGCCCATGTTTATTAGGTTTGGATCATATACAAGATCACAAATGAGACACTCAACTTTTCCCCAGCATTCAAGAAGTAACAGAACCCAAGATAGGGATTAAAAGCTGCCTCCCAATCAGAAGGAAAGATGACTAACATATGTTTCTTTTTACATAATTGCAAATAATAAATTTAAGTGAATTTGACATTTCAAAGAAATAGATACAAACTACATTTCAGTACATGGTGAAGTTACATCTGTACTGTCTTTTCTGCTGCTAATGCTTCAGGAATTGAAGAGTATAACCAGGTTATATTCAGGAACTGCTCCTAGAAGACGATGCATCGAACAGAAGAAGAAAATAAAAAATACCTTCTTAGATGGGCTCTTGCTTAATAACTCACTTGACTTTGCTCTTTCATAATTTATCACCAGACCAAGCCCTTTCTTCTCCTATATCTTTCAACACGGTCGGTGCTCATCCGCGATTTCTCTAGTTTGTTCAACTTATTAGTTTTATCAAGTCGACTATCTAAACTGTTTCTGGAAACCTCAGGACATTCAGAAACAACTTCAGATATACCTGAATTTCCATTCTCAGATGGTTTAATCTGGTCATTTGATTCTGACTTAATTTTTTCCAATCTGTTTGAAGAAGCTTTGGACTTGCCAACAGTAGACACAAATTTCTTCATATGTTTAATGTACTCTGGGTATAATTCTAGATTGCAATGGCCACCTCCATTTATCCACAATGGTTCATACTTATGCTTGCTAAGCTCTGACAGCTGCTTCCCATGAGAGCAATGAACAACTTCATCTGAAGTTCCCTGAAGAAGGAAAAATTCATATGACCCATTAAAAAGAAAATTCATTTTTACTCAGGTCATTAAACATAGCTTTCTGGAACAATCTGTTTGAACAACATTGTAAAAGATTAATGTGTTTCTGTTACTTTCATTTCAACCTACATCAGTAATTTCATCATTCATTGCTCCTCTAGTTGCAACTAAATCTCCTCTTTGTACGGGTTTAAGACATTTTTTTACTTGTTTCCTACTGAGTTAAAGCAGGAATGGAGGACGAATTTGGTAATCTAGTGTAAAAAAGGATATTTGGGAAGTCTTGGGTCTGACTATAGCTTCTATCATTGATTTTGGAGTGGCATGGGACACAACAAAACCAGAGAATATTTGGAAAGTCTTGGGTTCAAAATCTTGCGAGCCATGATTGATGAATGAACAATGACTTCAACTGTATCTTGTATCATTTTATTTAATTGGAATGGGATAACTAAATTCAGAATATACCTGAGAAACCTTAGACATTGGGATATTCACAGAATTGTTTGGGTGAATTGGAGGACTTGAACCATATATTATATCATTGAACTACGATGGTGTGAGACATACGAGTCTAAAGGACATCTAGAGGCACCTTAGAAAAGTAATGGTTAAGAAAGACTTAGATATTGGGATATTCGCAGATTTGTTTGGGTGAATTGGAGGACTTGAACCATATATTATATCATTGGACTAGGATGGTGTGAGACATGAGTCTAAAGGATATCTAGAGGCACCTTAGAAAAATAATGGTTAAGAAAGTACCATTAGTAAGATGAAAGAATTTGATGTTGTAAATCAAAGCTATAGATGGCAAAAGGAGAGGAGTCCGACAAAACACTCAATCCCTAAATAAAACCTAGGTGAGCACTATGAATACTTCCATGGGATTGTTGAGAACAATTTTGTCCATAGAGTTGCCCTATCAAAATTTTCAATTGATCCATTCATTAATTCTTTATCATATCTCATTAAATACCCATATGCAGAACCAATAGGTCCAATACTAAAGCATAACTTCAAAATGAGCAACACAAGAATAACATGATCGTAAAAAATAATCATCATAAATACAGTGTGATTCAATAACAGTAACATATCATATATTTGAGAACTAATAACATGGATTATGGATAGACAACTATATGAAAAATAAATAGTTTAGAATGACCCCTACATTATTTCAATTTTCTCCTTTTTTTCAGGGAATTTAATT
Organism: Paratinospora sagittata; assembly: GCA_035771175.1. Taxonomy (NCBI): domain Eukaryota; kingdom Viridiplantae; phylum Streptophyta; class Magnoliopsida; order Ranunculales; family Menispermaceae; genus Paratinospora; species Paratinospora sagittata. The sequence goes on along the minus strand of CM069592.1, from coordinate 3,916,398 downwards.
CCCAAAAGAAAAAACCATCGAAAGAGTGTTTAAGGGTTTAATATGAAAGAAAATAGGCAATAACACAGAATAATGGAGTTCTAATGTACAGAACATAGATTAAACCCAAGGAAAAACAAGAAACAGGAGAGATAATGCAGTGGAGAGAGGGTGTAGTGCAGAAACAGGGTGTCCATGTAGAAGGGAGAGGGGCAGCATTGGGTTTAGACCTAATCTAGCCCCAGCTCTTATCCCTCTTTTCTAACATTTTTAAAACATTTTTAAATCTTTTCTGCTGTTTTGATTATTAATATAAGTTCCTTGTTTCTTCTTAAAAAAAAAAAAGAAAAAAAAAATCTTTTCTTGGGCATTATCAAAATATCCTTTTTTTAGCAGAAACAAGAAATATGATGTATTGAACTGAGAAGCATTATCAAAATACCCTTAATATTACATTTACTCTGTGCAGGGTATCTTTTTGTGAAGGAAGCAAATGATTCTTTATCTTTCCCCTTTAAGTTTTCTTCTTGAAATAGTAAGTTTTCAACAAAAGAAAAATTCTCTCTTATTTATTTCATATTATTTCATCATAATTGGCATCATCAAAGTGTCAAAGACCTAAGCCAAAATAAGTATTACATGTGTAATAATTATTATAATTTCCTTCTAAAATCTTCTGAATCACACAGAAAAATGACATGGGTAAAGATTCATATGAAACAACAAACTCCCATCTCACATGGATATTGTTAAGTCTATGCCATTAAGCTGAATGATGGGGGTTAAACAAATTATATGTGGTTTGGAAGGCTTTTTGCAAGTACCTTGTAAGTTTTAATCATGCATAAAAGGAGGAATTTTGACACAAGCCTTGGACCTTGGATGATGAGATTCTATCACATTTCATGTACAACTAGTACTAAATTACTAATAAATCTGTATTCTTCTCCTTATTTACCTAATGTGTTGTCTACAGTGAATTACTAAAAAAACCTACAGAACATATGATGACTAGACACGCATAGGCACACCAGTGTCCAAGCTTTCATGAAATAAAAATGCATTTATTGAAGAAAAAGATATTGGCTCCTTCAAGCTGCAGAATCATTCACCATAAAAGTAAAAGTAAAGAATTAAATCTACTCGATATGAACAAAGAAGAGAATGACCCAAGCAAGTGACAAAAGGAAGAAAGCAAAAGAAAGTTGAAGATACAAGGAGGGAGACGTAGTGCTACTTACATGAATAACCAAGACTGGGCAGTTCACCATTCCAATTTTATCAATATTCTGAAATTAAAAAACTATTTGTCATCTAACACTTATGTGTGCAAAACAAAGCTGAAAAAAAAAGGCAAAAATATACCTTATAAATGTCAAACCAATATGTCCGTTTGACTGGGTATATTACTCTCAACCCAGAGAGAATTGGACTATGCAGAACCACAGCTCTCAGGTTTGGCAGATGGGAAGCCAGATCAAGAGTTGGACCGCTCCCAACAGATTGACCATACAATATTATTTCCTCATCTTTTGTCCCATATTTCTCCTTGAGACATTTATATGCTGCCTCAATGTCAGCATATGTGTTACATTCAGAGGGCTGTTCCAGAGTGAAGAAAATGGCTGTTAAACCAATTGAAATATAATGATCACTGGCCTTTCAATAATTTTCAAAATGTATATATCACCAAGGTTAACAGTTCTCCGAGATCAGAAATGCCTAAAAAGGTAAAAAAGAATTTGCCACCCAAAGAAAAAGACTGTGTTAGTGCATCACCCCCCTTTGTCTCCAGATTCTTGTTTTGCACTTGCATTTTCCTTAAAGTAGTTGCCAGGAGTATGCATCATCGTGAACTTTCTTACTTTACACCAGAAGTTTCTAACATGTCCCACCAAAATAAATTTCACAGTTGCTCCCAGTTTAGCCTAGTTAAAGAAAACAAAAACCATGTACATAAACACCAATTGACCCCACCCTAGAAGATCATAGGTTAGTTTATCCACAGCTAGGGCGGAGATAAACACACTTATGGCTCATCCCTCTGGCAAAATAAGTGCATTTGTGTAATGAGGGTCACTACAAAAAGAAAAACAATCCCAGAACTTTTTCACATCCTTGAAAAACACATTACTTGTATTACACAATGATGTAAATTGGGAACAAAGTTCCAAGAACAAAAGCGCTTATATATATACATACATACATACACACACACACACACACACACATAGATACATACACACACACACACACGCATATATATTTTTGGTAAGGTTGATGAAACTATATTTGTCCATGCATTAATTGAATCATTAAATAATTGCAGTAATGAAATACACTTTCCATGATAAGGAGAAGGGAGATCTGTTAAAGCTACCATATGTAGATTAGGTATTTTACATAGAAACTGGAGTCAAAGTGAATCTACAGGGGACAGTTTTTTTTTTCTTTAATAGCAAGTGAATTAAGGAATCTACCTTCCCAGTTGATTGTCCATAACCAGAGTAGTCATACCTGGAAAAACATTTATAGGAGAGTCAAGAAAACAATATTTCCAAAATAGCTGCAGAGCAGTAAAGCTTCATGATATGTACACAGATTGCTAGTCAAGCATGCTTTGAGAGATCAATCAAGATGGAAGTCACAAAGTACTATTATATGTGTGGCATAACTGAAAGGTAAATAGAATTAGTGTGAATGGACCTAGTGCAATCAACGCGAGCTCAGGCACGCATCTCAGGTGCACCTTGAGGAAAGGCGCACATATTGCTCCTCAATACTTGACAGGCAAGGAGAACCAACTCAAGTGTGCACCTTGATGAGCCCTGTATTACCTCACTTTCCAACTCTGTGTTTTAAAAAAAAAACTATTTAATCATTAAATTAGTGCTATATTATTTACTTTTTTCCTTTTTTTTCTTCAAATAAATAACATAATACATTAAAAGAAACTTGTATTGAACTTATATAAACATCACAGTTACTACTTGTTTTTCTTTGCTTTTATCTTTCTTCAATTTACTTTTAAATATCAAAGAAATAAACATAATAGTAAAAAAATAAACATAATATTAATACCAACTACGAAATAAAAATAATGCTACTATGAACATTAGGATGTATACTGAGAAAAATTTTAAAAGTTTTTTTGATTTTTTTTAAATGCTTTTATCAAAACTAGGTAATAGTATCAATTGATGTATAATTAAGTTTTTTTAATAATTTAGCGTTTCACTTTACTACCTTGTAAATTGGAATACACAAAGTTCAAGTAAGAAATTTATTGCAAACTCAAGAATGGAAACCCCCCCTTCCCCCATCCCGCCCCCAAAAGACCTCTAAGTAAAAGGATAAAAGTTAACTGAATAATTGGAACATAATGACATGAATATTAATGATAAATATTAAATAGAATATATACCAAACACAACAAAAATATATCATTAATAAATACTCTCCCCTGTATTGCTCAAATTAGGAGTAGACCATATGTGAACAAGGCTAGGTAACATACAATTAATTAGATCCTACAAATGGAAATATCTTACATGTTGACAGCATGTGTCTAAATATTATACTATTCTCTATTCTCTTTATGTTTATTAAAACCTCCCCTCCCTTCTTTAGCACCTTTTCCATCTTGAAAAATGAGATACTTTGTGGATGTGAAGGTCCCTTGCTCTCCCCAGACCAAAAGAATTATGGTGCATTTTCATTCCTCAAAATGATATTAGATATACTACAAGATAAAACTGCAGAATGCAGATCCATGTATTGTTTATTTTGGCACAGGATATGTAAGTTCCACATATTTGAGAAATGTAAAACATTAGATGCACATAAAATGAATACCATTATATTAGATGCGCTAGTTAGGAAGATTGGCCTATAAAAAATACAAGGTAATAACAAAGGCAATGGAAGACCTAAAATAACATGAATAAATATAAATGTTGAGTTAGTCCTTGATAGAGTGTAGTGGAGGAAGTGGATTGATGTGGCCAATCAGATGTAAGTGAGAAAATGCTTTCCTTACTTTAGTTGAGTATATGTCAAATTAGTCAATTCAACAAGCTAAAACTTGTCTCCATTGCTTGAGCATAGATGCCACTTCTAATATTGCCACACAAATGTTCAGCCAAGGAAAGTGCATTGAGTTATCATGATTTAGCATCTCTCAACAATCATTTCTTAAATGACGATGAGACGACACATGAAGAATACAAAATGAATTCGTTCAACTAAAAAGTTTTTAGATGATATAGCACATGCATATTTCCTATAGAATATAGACTCCTAGACTTTATATTCCTTTTAGAGAAAGAACCTTAACTTTGAAGATTGGGATATTGATGGAGAAATGTCAAAAAATCCCAAGAAACCGCCATTCAAAAATCAAAATATAATTTAATTCATTCAAAATGAAAGGTGGCTTTTAGTAACTCTACTTGCAATCTCTGAAAAAAGCAAATAGTTATCAAAATTTTATTTTTTTAGTAAGTATTTTCACTATCATTATGAGGGAGAACCTCGTCGCAATGGGAGTTGGTTCCATGTGACCATGTGATGTGACCACGGGTTCGAGTCTTGGAAACAGCCTTATGGAAGCAAGGTAAGGTTGTAAACAATAAACCCAAAACCCTTCCACGGGACCTCACATAGGCATGAGCTTTGTGCACCAGGGTGCCTTTTATTTTTATTTTTATTTTTACTATCTTTATCTTTGATAAATGTTAAGGGATAACCTCTACGAAAATAATCCCAAATATTATGCTTATTATATTAGAGGTTAAACATCTGCTACATATACCTGTTCATTTCAGAGTAGACGTAGAGGATAAATGGAATTACCAAAATAAGCTCAACTCTACTTATCTTCTGACTTCTATGTAAACTTTAATATGAACCGCCATCATACACACAAACAAAATAATAAAAAATGTAACTCAGAATTCACTAGCATCGGACAACATAATTAACGCAGTTATCAAACACCAGATCCTAAACCATAAATGATAAGAACGTCAACAAACAACAAATTTTCAAAATTTTCTTAGACATAACCTGAACAGCCGCCAAAAACATAAGAAAAATATCTTAACCATGTCTAAATCAAAACCTAAAAAAAATATCACTTCACAGAAATTATAATAAAAAATGAAAACAAAAAATTTGGAAAAATCACCCCATAAGATTAACGCGAAGTCGACTACTCAGTTCAAGAAACAGCTCAAACATCTGCCCTAAATCCGCGGCATTCCCATGCGAGTACAGAATCGTCAAGCTCGCTTTAGGATTCTTCAAATAAACCGCTACAATCTCATTCCCGCGCCTCGTACGCAGCTTCAAAACATCGACGTTGTCTCTCCTAGGAACCTCCGGTATCACGAACCTCCCCTCACACAACTCGTCCGAAATCACACGGTACGAAGGTGGATTCGGAGGAAAGAACGCAAATTTCGCGGCAATCGAGGACGTAACCCCTCCCATATCTTCTCATCAACAACCTCGGATTCATAACACAAATCCCACAGATCTTGCGTTACACAACGAAGAAGAAAATTTTTAGGGTTTCTGGATCTGAGAATTTCTAGAACAACAACAACAACAACAAAAGAAAATTTAGGCATTAACGTTTTTTTTTCAAAGTTTTAATTAAAGCTTTGTGTAGAAGTGGAGAGAGCGAGAGAGAGCACTAAAAGTGACAGGTTTTGTCGTGGAGGTGGCGAATAGGCCGGGGTGATGCGGAGGTGGATGGATAAATTGAGGAGAATTTGCTGTCTTGGAACCAGAGGCTGCCACGTGGGGTGGAAAAGTTAGATTTAGATACTTTGGTCGAAAGATGTGGGGTCTGGTCTTACCTACTTTGTCTATCTTAGTTTTCTTTATTTGATGGAACTATTTTTTTTGAGCCGGCTTGAAGGACTTGGATTGAATGTAATTAGAGGTCACAAAGTTGACAATACAGATCACGACTCGAAAATAATATAAAATTAATAAATTTAGGTTTTATATAAATATGTACGGGTTAAAATAGATTAAATTTAATTAGACACGATTAAATTTTAGGTCAAAATCAAATAGACCTGTTAAACTCGAAATTGACTCATTTAACACGATTATATTTTGTGTTGAGACTTATGTTATGTGTGAAGACTTTTTTAATATTTTATGTCATGTGTTAAAACTCTAACTTTATAATATTTTATTTGATCTTTACTATATGGCTGTATAATTATGATTTAAATTTTTTAATTTATATGTTCATTAAAAATTTATGCATGTTAAATATGCTAGAATGAACTTGTTTAAACTTTAAAGATTATAAACAGGTTAACCTGTTTAACTCGTTTATTAAACGTGTTGGGTTTGGGTTTATATATAATAACGCGTTATTTAAGCGTGTCGTGTTTGGATTTATAATATATTTCATTATACACGATTATGACATGACCGATTACAATACAACAACATGAATTGTCACCCCTAAATCTGATTGAGTATCTAAACCCGCATAATATGATTCAAATACTTGATTTGTTCTTATATTTTTAAAATTTATTTTTATTAATTCAACTTAACTCAATCAACTCTTTTTTTCAACTATATGACGTTCGTTGCATGAATTTACTTTCTCCATTTTACTACTTTATTAAGTCGGCATTCAAATTGTAAGTTTGTTAATGTTATTTTAAGTTTACTTCTGATGGTTAATGTTAATCCAATTACCCTCATGACCGGAATATATGAGAAGATATTTTATTGATTACAAATCACATTCTTATATTATATATTGCATACAAATTGCATATTCTACTACACGAAGATGCGATCAAGGTTCGATGATGCAAGAAGCTCTCAAGATCAAGTTCAAGATAATGATCGTCTGAAGATTAGAATTTTATGCAATTAGGATTGAAGAGAATTTCGGCCACTACATGATTCTGTTGAAGTATATCTCATTATGCATAATTCTGCACATTGCATGTTTTTAAAATGTTTAATCGATTTCATACTTAATGATTTTTTATCGATTTTTTTATCATACTCGTTGGATTTTGAAATGTGTAATTTGATTCAAATTTGTTGAGTTTTAAAGTTTGATATGATCAAGTTTTAAAGGTTAAAATCTATTTTTTAAAAATAGTTTAAGTGCTCTATCAGAACGCTGACGGTGCTTAAGTATTACTTTCATCAGGACGCTACCTCTCTAAGAGTGCCCTCGTGTATCACCATAACGGTTAACTCAGGACATTGATTGTACGATAGCGCACTCAACGAGTTCTGTGACTTCAAAATGCTTTAAAGTCCCAGGACGCTAATGTCGCTTTAGCGCCCTCATTTGTTTTCGTGTACTTAAACGTTTTTCAAAGCTTCAGGACGCTTACTCTTCAGTAGCGCCCTCATTGTTTAAAAATATTTATTCGATAGGATGCTAACTTCGTATTAGTGCCCTCATCGCGTAAAACTTCAGGACATGCATTGTTCGTGAGCACCCTCAAGGCACCAAACGACAAAATATGTTAGGACGGTACAACGTTTTCAGGACGCTTGAGGTAATGAAAAAGCTTATCAATGTCAGCACTTTGCTATCGTTCTAAACATGTTATTTCCATGTATACTCAGATAATTCAGGTGCTGTTGTAAATTGAATTAACCAGTTTCATGAAAGGTTTTGACCGTTGATTTGAAATGAACTTTGAGCGCCAAAATCTCTTTTTGAAAATTGAATCAACATCAAAGTTCTATATATACGACACTTAAGTTGTTGGTACAAAGCAGAAGAAAAACGAGAACAAAAAGGAGCTTTTCAACTAAACTGGAATTGTTAAAAAAAACATTTTTCACTTGTGCAAACACTCTTTGAAATTTCTACTACTCTCTTTGCTGCAAATACTTCGATACTTGGGATACTTGAAATCTTTTTGGATTCGAACTTCACTAAACATCTTTTCGAAAATCATCAAAGAGCAAGATGAGCTTTTGCACCTCACGTCTTTCAACTGCACTTCATTTCACACTTTGTTGAATCTGTGGTGACTAAGGATTCATTCTAAAACTCTGCAAGTATTCTATTAATTCTCTGGTAAAGGAATCAATCTCTATACTTGTATTTCAGTTGTTAAGTGATTGTGTATGTCACTTCGTTTGAGCAAGTGTGTTCAAGTTGTAATGATTCTTCTCACATCGCAAGTTGAAAAAGTGTAACGGTTGCTCTCATACCCGTAAGCTGAGAAAGTGTACTGGTTTGATCTTCACCCGCAAGAAGATCCTTAGTGGAGTTTGGACAAATCCTAAGTGAGGAGGTTAGGTATGTCACGACGTCCCTGACGTAAGCTGACGTCATGACCGGCACAGAGTACTATACACTGTACATACCCATATACAGTATATACTACATTGTCAGCCTTCACGTATTCTCACAATCCATCCCAAACTTACAGAATTTTTTTTTTCTATACCACAAATCAAATCCAATATAGTTCATTCATTCACACATCACATTTTCATTTCATCATCTAATATATTAAGCTATCTATGCCCACACACATCCCATCTAGATAATAATACATATATATATATAATGTGTAGTAAGTATACATATCAAAATAGCAAAAATATAATCTATTTCCTCCAAGCATACATACACATACCAAACAAGTTCTTTTTCCCTTCGACTCAATACCTGAAATATTGGAGGAAATGGGGTGAGCAAACAACAACTCAGTGAATATAGTTATTGAGATGACAATTATATACATTTAGAGAAATATGACATTTAAAATCATTTCAAACACTTATTCAACACATGCATCATTCAACGAATATATCATACATGTCAACAACATAAATTGCATGAGTTTTCAATAACACAATGCACAATCTCCCTCCTCCGCAAGGCAAGAGAGCGGGTCTAACCCTTGTATGGCCATACAAGGTAAACACAGCCTCTCATCACCCAATTCACAGTCATTTCAAGGATCGCAACCCTTGTTAGGACAGACCTATTGATAATGAGGACTCGCAAAACCTCATCCGGGTCTAATTCCTAACGAAATGACAATGAGGATTCGCAAAACCTTATCATTACAACTCAAAGTGCTAAAATCAGTTTGCATGATCCATAAAACTCAGTGCATTATATATCAATATAACATGCATACAATCAAACATTTTATATGCGTACAATGTCATACAAGAACCAAATCAAGGAAACTATACTCACAGTGGTTACACGGGGTTTCTAAGCCAACCTCTAAAATCGAGCAACAATAAACGTCATTGCTTCCTCAAGAGCGTTTATCCATGCCCTTAAGCTCTCAAATTAAACACTGAAATTAACCATAGATTATCATGAGAATCATCATTTATCATATCGGTAGCTACTAAAAATATCAAATCATATCCAAAAATCACGATGTTAGTATCGAAACGTCCGGAATTCAGTTCTCTACGAATCTATGATTTCAAATCACTGTTACTATTCACTATTCACATCGCTATTCACTATTCACTATTCATTATATACATTACTATTCACTATTCATCCGAAAGATGTAAATTGTATTAAAATTGTCAAACGGTCTCCAAAAATCATGAAATGGAATCTAACCACATATTCGGGGTCCCTACAGTCTAGGGTGCGTTTTTCTACCTTTCTAGCGGATTTTTTTATTTACGTTGGGTCAAAACCCCAATTTGTCAAAACGCCGCAAAACGGCTTCCATAGCTAAAATTAGTCCGCTAGAATCGTTACATCTAGCTTAGATAGTAATTTCACGAAGAAAGAGAGTAAAAATCACTTACCACGGGTTTGAATTTCGCGCGAATTCCGCGTTCTCCCTTCGTTCTTCTTTCCTTTCTCTCTGTCCGCCCGTTCTTCTTTCTGCAATTTCTCTTTTCCTTTTTATTTTTTATTTTTTACACGTTTTCTCTTCTTCTCCTTTTTATTTTAAACGTTGGTGAGGGGGTATAGGTTAGAAATGAAATAAGATGATATTTCATATAAAAATGATCCAATGCACCTAGGCTTGGCTTAATAACCAACTCCTCCATCAAGTTAATCAATTTAATTCAACTCAATTCACATATTTAATTAACCAACACATTCAACTAATAAAACTTATATTATTTATTTAATACATTTATTGATGTACTAATACCCCTTAAATCTAGCATGCAGTTTCATACACGCATATATTTAGCTCATACGTATCAAATACGTGTATTAGCACGCGTATATTTAACTTATATGTATAAAATACGTGTATTATACATCTCAATATACGCGTACTTCAACGTATGTATTTAATTAAAATTACGGGATGTTACAAGGTAGTAGACGTAGGCGAAGCCAAACTACAATAAATTATGTGTCTTGTTGCTATTGTTCATTACTCTCTGTTGTATTTTACATCTGTCGTAACCTGCTATAACTTTTTATTTATCTTCAAGAAAGGTTAATAACCTGTTATTGTCCAATTCACCCCTTCTTGGACATATCTGGGCCAACAGTTAATAGGTCACTCTTCCTAATTTCTGTATCTAAAAAGCACTCTTATTAATCTTATATCTTTTTAAACTAGAATATAACCGGAAAAGTGAAAACACAAAAAATAATATTATAAAAAAATATTTTCAGGTTTTAACTGAACAAACACATTTTTTATGTTTTCAAATTCTTGAATACAAAAAATTATATTCGAATCATAAATCAAATACAGTCATAACTTTAGACTTTAACTCCTCCACTTTTGTGCAGATTTGTAAGCAATATAATGAGTTTTAAAATTTTCTTTTACCTCCATTTTCATTTATAAATAGCAAACATATTCGAATTTTCACTCATTAAAAGATATTTATTTGAGAAAATTAATTATAATAATATCAGTAAGATATGAATTAATAATACTAAAAAATCAATACCGACAAACATGCTAGAATAGCCATTTTTTCCCATTTTCTATTGCTGCAGTACTATTGGATATTCCCACACATCAAAAGGCCTAATATATGTGTATATTTATTAGAGATTTTTTTAGAAGTTGGTTTATGAAAAAGTGTAAGCTACCATAACTAAATGTAATAATTAAAAAAAGAATACTTTATTTGATTTGACTAATCTTTGATTTGCATCACTCATCATTTCAGACAATATTATTTAAGCTTAGTACATATATATTAACCATTTTGAATGTCCAATATTATCAATCTTTGACATGTATTGAAATGATTAAATTTGTATATATTAATTATTTTTAGGATCATAAAATTTTAATAATCTGGCATTTATTAAATAATAAAAGAGCCGAAAATAACAAATATTCAACAAAGTAGTACCAAAATAAAAATATTGATTTACATGCTCCAAGACTTAAGAAATCGTATACCATTTGAGTATATTACTTTATTGAATTGTCCTCATTTGAAAACTTGTTGCATTTGGTTGCCGAAGAATACAACTTAAAAACTAAAAACTTAAAAAATAACATTTTCTCATTATTTTGAAAATAGCTTGTTTTCTTTATAAGTTTTAAAAAACTATTTTTGAAATCTTTTGAACCAAACAAGTTTTTAATGTTTTTGAATTATCAGATATAAAAAATTGTATCTAAATCATAAACCAAACGGGGCCTTAACACGGAGACCAATGGAAGAGACCACAAATTTCCCCTTGCCCACTTACTAGCTAGATCCACCTCATCCACTTTAACGGAGAAAATTATACCTTAATGACCCTCTCTAATGTCACTATATTAAGTGGAATATTCTTGAAGATTTCCTCCCAACTTTTTATTTTAATTAAATTTTTTTGGCTGATGTTATAATGTATTGGTTGAAGCTAAGTATAAGGACTAGAATAATAGTCTTACATTAAATATAAGCAAATTCATCGCATAGAATAAATGTTAAGATTGCACTATCCTTGATAACAAGGTTTTTTGTAATAAAAATTATACTTGAGTCTTTAGCCAACATCATACTGGTACTCTTTATTATCATAGCCTATTTTTCTTATTTCCTTTCAAGTCACAAGTACTTAGCTCGAGTTGAAGTCACTAAGTCTACTATGTAATCACATTTTAGTATTTGTCAAATTTTACTCTAACACCCTTATCATGATACCAAATTAAATTAAATAAAAAACCCAAAAAATTAAGATAAAAATAGAATACCGGGAATCTTAAAAAATGTAAACTTTAATAGTCATTTATCAAATATAAGATTTTTTTTTTCTCATTGTTCAATAAGATCCTTTCAGGCAAAAAAAATGTTGCATCATAGCCTCAACATACATGTGTGCATATAGTATAACTTAGGTACCTATCAATTAATTTGGGTCAACCATACGTGACATAAACGGCAAAACTCTGGAAGGCAATATCACGTGATAAGATTCCTAAACTACTTTGTTTATAAACTTTAGCGTTGAAAAGAGATAGTCTTACCATTAGGCGGCAGAAACTAAGTATATAAGTAGTGTTAAGGTTCAAGTCTTGAGTTTGAGTCTGAGTATATCTTTATTTATTCATTTTTGTTAGGAAGGCTAACTCAAATGCCTTTGTAATGTTTGAGTATGAGAGGATTAGTCTCATCCAAAAAAAAAAAAGAAGACACTTTCCTATTTATCCATCTCGTTTGGTATAAGATTTAAAAATAATTTTCTAATTTTAAATTCAAGATTTCCCCAAAACTTATTTGGTCGGGATATTTTCAGAGTATTTAAAAATTATATTTTAATTTAACTTCAAAATTTGTAAAGAAAACAAAAATACAATAAAAAGTTATTTTCCTTATTTTTTAAAAATAAACTCTAAAAACAACTTTTTAAAACCTATTTTTAAAAATCATTTTTGAATTGAATACCAAACAGGCCTTTAATTCCTTGGTTTATCTTGACTGATGCAAAGTAGTCGCATATAGGTCCCGTAGGCTAGTTGGCATTGAGCATTAAGTGTATATAGAACTAGAATACCAATCTCTCAAAAAAAAAAAAAAAAAAAAAAAAAGCTAAAAAATAATTAGTCAATAATTTTTTTTCTTCTATATTATTTGCTAATTGCCTTTGTCACACTTTTGAGTCCACTGATCTTTTTTTTCAAAAAAAAAAAAATTCTCTCAGAAGTAAAAAGAGAGAGATTAATTGGTTTGAGTGGGTCACAATAACTAATTAATATCTGCTTTTGTGAAATTGGAATATGACAAATTACTTGGAGTCTAAGTGACTACCAATTAAGACTTTATTCAACCGTAGTGGCCATCACACTACAAAATAAAATAATTAAATTAAGTGTGGACAAGGAAAAAGGCTTCAAAGCCTAGTGCCAAAGTTCCTCCAGAGGTCAAAAAGCTTCTCCTGATTTCTACTAACCAGGGATGTGTAAATCCAGTGGCTTCTGGTGAAACCCTGATTTCAGCTATTTTTTTTATTCCAATTTTGAACTTATCTTTAAATTATTTACAATTTATTGTTAAAAGTTTTTGATTCTAACATCTGATAGATTTCAAGGTAACTGCAGTTTATTATAACGGTGTATGTATACGAATCTTTTTATTTAATGTCAGAAGTTTTTTTTTATTTTTTATAAATAAATTAGAATTTTTTTTTCTTTTAATAAAAAATAGAAGAAATATTATGGTAGTTAGTTCGTATAGTCTTTATTTGAGTCTTTTATATTCTTTGTCGTTATACTCGCCTTCTTAACTTTACTAAAGGGTCTCAATTTCTTCTAACTCAGTATTAACATTCTATGACCTTGTGTTAATACTAAAAAATAAATAAATAAAATTTTATGACAATTAATTTAAAAAAATATGAAAGTATAACAGCGACAAACATATAAAATCAGGATTCAAATTCTCAAAACGAAATTATTAATTGCTTTCTGGTTCGAACTATCAATCATCTAGAAGGTCCGTATAGTCATTATATATATATATATGAAATATCTTTTTAATAAAATATTTATATACATTAATTCTAACGTCACAATTTGTCATTTTAAACTATTGTACAAGAGCTCTAATGATTCATGATAAGTCAACCAATAACAAAAAAAAAAGGAAACTAAGCTATGGGGTTTTTGATAATACTCAACCCCTTAATTACCAGAAGACTAGAAGTTGGATTTTTGTTATTTAAAAGGTTGGTGCAAACACATTTCCTTGGGATATATTTTACATTTCTAGAATATATTATTTGTTTCAAAATATACTTAAAAAGAAGAAGAATAAGATCAGTATTGAAGAATAAAACAACTGAAAGATACAAAAATAGATTGTTTTTTTTTTTAAAAATATGTGCTTGGTGGACGTAGGAGCCAACATCCAATGAAAATGACGGGTTCTATTTTCTTAGAATAACCCTTAAAAATTCTAATCATCCTTATTACTACAACTAGTGATCTCGCACTTGTTTAATAGTTATATTTTATAATTTATATTTATTTTATTTTAATTTTAATGGTGTGTAAAGGGATTAAGTCTGGTAGAAAGAAAATCAAGTTGTTTCTAATTATATAAATGAAAATCAGCACCATTATTTTATAAATCTTTGGGTCAAGCATAATAAAAATGGGCAAATCATTTCTCCCATAGTCCCATTTGTTAGGTACGTGTGAACCGAAATAATAGTCTCACATCGGATATGGACAAGTTCATCACATAAAATATAAGTCGGGATCTCACTCTCATTAGTACCATAACCTTTGGGAGTAAAACCCAACACTTAGGCCCAAAGGTGATTAAGTTGAGGACAATATCAATACTAATAGAGATCTAGACCCGCCTAACAAGTGGCATCAGAGTCGATGGCTTAACTGGGACGCATATATGTCAAGGTGGAGAACGCAAGTGTGCTCATGGTCACGGATGGTTCCTCGAGTTCCTCTTTCTCAAAACTAGTAGACATCCAAGTCTGCCCAACAAGTGGTATCAGAGCCGATGGTTCGGTTGGGACGCACATATGTCAAAGTGGAGCACGCGAGTGTGCTCATGGTCATGGATGATTCTTCGAATTCCTCCTCCTCAAGATGATAGCAACAGTTGATCTAACATGGATCGTGCGGTGTGATCGTGATGAAGTTGGATTTCGGTTCAGGGTGGAGATTTGTTGGGTATGTGTGGACCGAAATAATAGTCTCCACATCGGATATGAACAAATTCATTACATCAAATATAAGTTGAGATCTCACTCTCATTAGTACCAAGACTTTTTAGAGTAAACCCCACAGGGCCTAAAAGTGATTAAATTAAAGAAAATATCGATACTAATAAAAATTCAGGCTAGCCCAACACCATTGACTTAATTACAGTCCTGTAGTCTTATAAACAATCATAGAAAAAACCACTTAAAATCCCCAAAAGATTATATCTGTTGTAAATATGTTGAATATCCAAATAATATATGTATTCAAGTGGTACATATATTTAAGTTCTATAAATACGTATGTATACATATCTCACATTAATCATATGGGAGCATAGCTACTCATCCATGTGAGAGCATGGTTACCCATTTCTACTTATAAATAGAGGAGGGATTTGAGGTTATGGTATACCAAATTTTTTCAAGTTGTAAGCCCTCTCTTGTAATCCTCTTGAGAAATTAATATTCATCATTTGTATTGAAACAAAGTTTTAACAGTTTTACAACACGTTATCAGCACGAAAGCTCTGCCTAACGAAGGATTTTGATTATAAAAGATACATTGAGGTAAAATTTTATGTATTTTTATTATAGTCATTTTATTTGATATATTTTCAATTATACAGTTATTTTATTTATTTTATCTTGATTTCATATACTAAAGCTATGTAGAGAAATTCATATAGCATGAAACTATATTGATATTTTATATACATAACCTAAAGTTATGTAAATATATTTATAGCCTGAAGCTATTAAGATTTTTTTTGGCCAAGAGCTATATATATATATATTAATAACTAGAAGTTATGTCATTATTTCATTTATTTATTCTCTAACGCCATTAATAATATTTCATTTGAAATCACATGAGTTTTGACCCACATATTTATGAATTTGTAAATTAGCTTGAAGCTAATATTATTTATTATTACATTAACATCTACACTAACATTAATACTTTCTTTTGTTATGATGTCATTACTAATAATAACATTGACACTAACGTTAACATTGACACTAACATTTCATTTTATTATTATGTAGTATTACATTAACATTGACACTAATGTTAACATTGACGCTAATATTTTCTTTTATTATTATGCACCAGTATATTAACGTTGATACTAACATTTTCTTTTAATATAATGCATTATTACATTTTATTTTGTTGCTTGAATAATTATTTATGATTAATTAGTCCTTTCAATTATTTAATGTAATTGTTTTTTATGGACCATTTTTTATGAAAGTGAATTAAATCTTACCAAAGTTATTTTTGTTCAGAAAATGACAAACATTACAAAACTTAAATTTGTTATACTAGATATTTCTGAAAATAATTACTTATCATGGATCCTTGATGTCGAAGTACATATAGATGCTAAAAATCTAGGAGAAACAATTAAAGAAGGAAATGATGCAATCTTGCAGGATCGTGCGTGAGCATTAATTTTTCTTTGTCATCATCTTCATTACTATTTAAAAACTGAATATTTAATAGTGAATGACCCTTATATCCTTTGGAGCAATCTAAAGGAAATGTATGACCATCAAAAGACCGTAATTTTACTGAAAGCTCGTTTTGACTAGATGTACCTGAGGTTGCAAGATTTTAAGACAGTCGGTGAATATAACTCAACACTATATAGAATCATCTCTGAATAAAAGTTATGTGGTGAGAAGGTTACTGATGAAGACATGTTAGAAAAAAACATTCACTACTTTTTAGGCCTCGAATGTGCTCCAGTAGCAGCAATATTGAGAGCGGAGATTTACAAAATATTCTGAATTGATATCATGTCGTCTTGTTGCAGAAAAAAATAATGAGCTTTTAATGAAAAATCATCAACCCCATCCAACGGGTTACACACCATTCCCTGAAGCAAATGTTGCATCAATTGCTAATCATAGTCTTGGACGCAGTCGTGAGCATAGTCATGGTCCTAAACAAGGAAGATGACGTAGTAAAGATTACACAAAATATACTCGAAATCGTGATGGTCGATTTTTTCACCAGAAGTGGAAAAAACCTAATTCAACACAAGCAAAGGGTAAAAGTTTACAGAATAAACCTATTAAGAACCAAGAAAATGCTTGTTATAGATGCGACATGAAAGGCCATTGGTCACGTACCTGTCGTACGCCCAAATGTTTGGTTGACCTTTATCTTCACTGAAGGGGAAAAAAAAAGAAGTTGAGATGAAATTTATTGATGGTAACATGGATATAACACATCTGAATATTTCAGACTTTGTTGAAGATCCCAATGAAAAAAATTAATAATGAGAATGTTAAGAAGTTATGATATTCAATAATATCTCTCAGTCTTTGTGTTTTTCTATTTTAATTTATTTTAATGACATGTACATTTTTATCTTAAATATCTCCTTATTTTTATATATATATTCATACATTCATGCTTTTAAAACATATAAGATATAATTGATATGATAACATAAAAGATTTAAACATAAATGAAGTCTACTTACAGCCAAGCCTCACGAGAGTATCTACCCACACACGATGACCAAACCGAATCAACCAAATCAAGATCCTGTAAACCATGATCACATGCACATACATCAATCATCATGATCATACTCATACATAAAGACTAGACATGATCAATTCCACAACTAATAGGCCCATGCACATTTAAGTTATATCATGAGTTCTCCCTTCTCATGATCAACCTCAACATCCATACAATCCACATAGACATATACATCAATCTTAAACCAGCCCATACATGGATAATAGGCCTATATCCCATCTAATCACAACATACAACTCAAATCACATGCCTTAGGCCTCTAATGCCTACTTCCCATTCATAAATCATTCAATAAGTCAAAAATACTGATTTTCAATTCTTTAGGTATAACTATGCTCAAATTGGGGGAATTCTTTACAATAGGCATAAAGCCAAATTGCACTAACTCATTCAATTCTCATGCAAGTATAACCATTATAAACCCACATTCAAACTCAATTAGGGTCTAATTAGACAATTTTCAAGTCAATTTGATCAATTGACTTGGTTTAGGCCAAAAATTCCAATTTTGGGCAAAGTTCCAAAGTCAAGCCCTAGGCTAATTTTACATTACAACTAAGGTTTTCAACATTCATAACCCTTCAATTTCAGTGCCAATCATTTAGGATGGGTCATTTGTTCAACATAGTTGACATGCAAGTTCAAAGGAAAACCCTAAGTTCATTTTCTAGGTTTAGGACCATTACACTTAATCCCTCCAATTTCTTGCTAGAAATTGGGAAAAATGGTGTCATTGGTTCCAAATCAACAAAGAAACCCAAATCTATAGCATACACCTCGACCTTGAGGGTTTCCAACAAAATCCTAACCCATTCACCAACCAAAAACGTGGTGAAGTGCTTGCAAAATACACATTGGGTGTAGATCTAGGTCATAGAGGGTTGTTTCGAAACAAGCTCAAAAGAGCAAAAATCAGTCAACCCTAGGTTAGGAAACACCCAAAATCATGACCCATGGAGAAAGCTTACCCTCACCTTCAATGGTGTAGATGGTGAAGATTTCCCTTGGAAACCCTAGTTTTTCTCCCCTCTTCCTTCTCCAATTCGTACTTAGCTCATATGGGGAAATTAGCAACCTTTCCCCCCATTTAAAACACTGAAAATGACCAATTTTCACCCAAAAAGGTGCCCATAAAAGTGATGAGCGTGCTAATCCTGCCTAGGAACGCGCTTGAGCGCGCTACTCCTTTACCAAGAGCACATAAACTTCGTTTCGCCACTACGTGCTCAATACTCATCGGAATTTTGCGTATGACCAATTGTTTTTCATGTAAAAATGCGTTCCGAACTCATTTCTAATATCCCCAAGTCCATTTGACGCACCAATAATTAATTATCATAAAATCAACACATATACACAACATATTTCAATATAATTATCATATTTACCATGTGTTGAGATACAACCTTCCCATATATAAAAAATGTGCATTAAATGAGGACATTTACTGTGGTCTTTTCAACAAGTCACGAGTCAAGATGATGACTTATTCAACAAGTTACTTACATGTAGCTTCCCCAACAAGTTACTCACAATAGTATTAATATAGCAAATGATATTAATAAAAATAATAACCCCACCAATAATACTCTCTTTTTTTATAAGCAATAATCACACATCAAACATCAAACACACAAACATACACACCAAGGCAAACACATAGAGTTTGAGTAAAAATACAAATGGGTTATGGGCTAGATGAAATGATTTCTAGGGCGTTATAACTCGTTTTGCAGATTGTCACTTTAATGAAACAATCTTCCCACCATTAGGGGGAGAAAAACCAATTCAAAAAGAATTGCGAAAAGTTATTTGGAATGTATCAACTTTGTCTCATTATGATCCACGTACAAATCAATGTGAACTTAAAGTTCAGAGGATCATTCATATGCAAAGAATTGCAAATCAATTACCTAATGCATTTACTGATATCAAGAAAGTGACTAAATCTCACATAACATCTGCAAATATTCTAACAAGAATTAATGTCCCCGAAGGAGAAAAGGATAATTCATTAGCAAATGAATCAATAAAATGCCTAAAGCGTGGGAGACTTGTTGGTTCAAAAGATACATTTCCTCGAAAATGGAGGAAACAAATGAATGAACAGAAAAGCACTCTTGAAGAAGTACAAGGTGAAAAACAAGTACCCATTGAAAATGATTAGTCAAAGGATTATATACCTCTTGAAAAGGAACATGATATGGAACAATTATCCCCTGAAAAGAAACAAATGCCTGAATATGAAGAGATCTCAATAAATTATATGCATACTAGAAGAGTATGGGATAGCAATAATATTGTTTCAAATAATGTATTTGTTTTCAATGTATCCCATGAAATTTATAATGACGAAGATCCAGAACCACAAACTGTGGATGAATGCCAACAGAGAAATGATTGTTGTCACACCCCGCCCCATTGACCCAGAGTGGGGTGCAACAGTGAGGGGGGGTGTCAAGTGCTCACTCCACTCGATCAAAGTCGCACATACAGAAGCATAGTGGCCCACATTAACAATAATACAATACAACTTATTAAGGAAAATACAGTTATATTTCACATATAAAGTTTGTTAATTATTACATTCCTTATACCAAAAAGTTGACAAAAGGTAACAAGGGCGAACCCCTACAAAAGTAACAAAATAACAAAAGAGTAGTAGTCAAAGAGAGGCATCTAGAAGCTTGGAACCATCGCCACCATCATCAGATTGGTCTAACGGGACCTAGGGAGAATACATACACAAAAGTCCCTACATAGACCGAATTTGGCCAAAACCCCTGGAATAAGTATTAAACAGGTAAGAAATGCAAACCTAGCCTTCATTCCCCACCTTAACACACTTGTAGTGGCCTAACGCTTCCTTCTATCTTCTTGAAGTGTGCAGGGACGCTAGATAACGCAAAAAGTTGAAGGAGGGCGTGTCACGACGTCCCTGACGTAGTCTGACGTCATGACCGGCACAACATACTATACACTGTACATACCCATATACAGTATATAATATACTGTCAGCCTTCACGTACTCTCTTAAACCTTCCCAAAATGTACATAAATTTTTTTTTTTTTTACCTATACCACAAATCAAATTCCATAACCATTTCATTCATTCACACATCAAATTATCATTTCCTCATCCAATATAAATATATGCCCACACATCCCATCTAGATGATAATACATATATAATGTGTGATAAGTATACATATCAAAATAACAAAAATATAATCTATTTCCTCCAAGCATACATACACATACCAGACAAGTTCATTTTCCCTTCGAGTCAATACCTGAAATATTGGAGGAAATAGGGTGAGCAAACAACAGCTCAGTGAATATAGTTCTTGAGATGGCAATTATATACATTTATAGAAATATGACACTTAAAATCATTTCAAACACTTATTCAACACATGCATCATTCAATGAATATATTGTACATGTCAACATCATAAATTTCATGATTTTCAATAACATAATGCACAATCTCCCTCCTCCGCAAGGCAAGAGAGCGGGTCTAACCCTTGTATGGTCGTACAAGGTAGACACAACTTCTCATGACCCAATTCAATAACACCATGCACAATCTCCCTCCTCCGCAAGGCACGAGAGCGGGTCTAACCGTTGTATGGCCGTTACAAGGTAGCCACAACATCTCATTACCCAATTAACAGTCATTTCAAGGATCGCAACCCTTGTTAGGACAGACCTAACGAAATGACAATGAGGAATCGCAAAGCCTCATCATTACAAACTCCAATGCTAAAATCAGTTTACATGCTCCATAAAACTCAATGCCTTATATCTAATATTACATGCGTACAATCAAACAGTTTATATGTGTACAATGTCATACAAGAACCAAATCAAGAAAACTATACTCACAGTGGTTACACGGGTTTTCTAATTCAACTGCTAAAATCGAGCAACAATAGGGCTTCCTCAATAGCGTTTATCCATGCCCTTAAGCTCTCAATTTAAACACTGAAATGACCATAGATTATCATGAGAATCATCATTTACCATTTCGGTAGCTACTAAAATATCAACTCACTGTTCACAGGACTATTCATTTTTTTACTATTCACATTTACTATTCACTATTCACTATTCACTTTTACTATTCATATTTACTATTCACTATTCACTATTTACTTTTACTATTTACATTTACTATTTACATTTACTATTCACATTTACTATTCACTATTCACTATTCACATTTACTATTTACCATTTATTTTTACTATTCATCCGTAAGATGTAAATTGTATTAAAATTGTCCAACGGCTCCAAAAATCATAAAATTGAATCTAACCACATATTCGGGTTTCTAACAGTCCAGGGAGCATTTTCTACCATTCTAGCGGAGTTTCATTCACGTTGGGTCCAAAACCCCAATTCTTGAAAATGCCGTAAAACAGCTCCCACAGTCAAAATTAGTCCGCTAGAAAGGTTACATCTAGCTTAGATATCAATTTTACGAAGAAAGGGAGTGAAAATCACTTACCACGAGGCTCGATTGGACGCGAATTCTGCGTTCCCCTTTTTCTTCTTCTCCGCCTTCTTCTCTCTGGTTCTTTCTTTCCCTGAAACTTCTTTCGATTTCTTTCTAATTCTTTTCTTTTCTATTATTTTTTTCTTCTCTTGGTCTAAACGTTGTTTTGATTTCTTTCAAATTCTTTTCATTGCTATTATTTTTTTATTCTCATGGTGTACACGTTGGAATCAAACACTCAACATCTTTATTTTATTCTTTTGTTTTTTTTCTTATTCATTCAACGTTAAGAGATTGGTTAACATGATAGTTGATATTTATATATAATATATACAAGTGATTCAATACACCTAGGCTCCCCTTAATAACCAACTCCTCCATCAAATTCCATTCAATTCAACTCATCTCATTTATATAAGTCATTTAATAATTTAATTTCAATCTACACCATTTAATAATTCACTTATTTCACACGTATTCATTTATACACATGCATTACATCATACTATGCATTAAGTCTTTAAATCATACTCCAATCCACATATTTAATTAACCAACCTCATAAATGAATCAATTTATTTATCTGCTCACATTCCTTAATTATAGCATGTATTTCATACACGCATATATTTAGATCATACGTATTAAATATGTGTATTATTACGCATATATTTAGCTCATACGTATAAAATACGTATATTATACATCTCGATATACGCGTACTTCAACGTATGTATTTCATTAAAATTTACGGGGTGTTACAGGGCGAGAAGAGCGAGGGGTTTCGGCGGATTGAACTGAGGGGGCCATCCTTATTTATAGGGTGGGGCTAGCCCCCTTGGGACTGGCCCCCCATGGGGACGACCCTTCCCTTGGGACCGTCCCACTATGGGGGTCTACATCTTTTTCTTTTTTTTTGGGGGGGGGGCTTTTACCACTTAGTGAAATTACACGTTGAGGGTTTTCAAGTAGTTGAATTAGTTTCTACAGTAGAAAAAATGGGAGGTATTACAATTGCCAAAAGTGGAAAGAGGCAATCCAAACAGAGTTGAACTCGATGAGAAAACGATAAGTATTTGGACCAGTAATCCAAACGCCAAAAGATGTAAAGCTTGTTAGATATAAATGGGTATTCATACGAAAAAGAAATGAGCAAAATGAGATTACAAGATATAAAGCCTGTCTTGTAGCTCAAGGTTTCTCACAAAGATTTGGTATTGACTATGAAGAAACTTATTATCTTATCATTGACGCAATTACATTTCATTTCTTAATAAGCCTTGCAGTCTTAGAAGGACTTGAAATGCGTCTTATGGATGTCGTCATGGCATATTTTTATGGATCTATTGACAGTGAGATATGTATGAAAATCCCTGAGGGATTTAAAATACCTGAAGCATATAATTCAGTACCTCATAGCATGTATTCAATAAAGTCACAACGGTCTTTGTATGGTTTGAAACAATCGGGTCGTATGTGGTACAATCGCCTCAGTGAATATTTACTTAAAGATGGATATGTGAATAATCAAATGTGCCCATGTGTTTTTATCAAAAAATCATCACTTAGATTTGCAATTGTTGCAGTAAACGTTGATGATTTGAATATTGTGGGGACTCATGAGGAAATTGACAAAACCTCTTAATACTTGAAAAATGAATTCGAGATGAAAGATCTTGAAAAAACAAAGTTTTGCCTCGGCCTACAGATCAAGGATTTCCCAAATGGAATTCTTGTCCATCAATCAAATTACATTGAAAAAGTTTTAAAGCGTTTTAAGATGGACAAGGCACATCCCTTGAGTTCCCCAATGGCTGTAAGATCACTGAAAGTAAGTAAAAAAAAATTTCGCCCTCATGAGAATGAAGAGGAACTACTTAGTTCTGAAGTACCATATCTTAGTGCAATAGGTGCACTTATGTATCTAGTAAATTGTACGATACCAGATATTATTTTTTCTATTAATTGCTTGCTAGGTACAGTTCTAAACCAACTCAAAGACATTGCAATTGTGTTAAACACATATTGCATTATCTTCGAGGAACAAGTGATATGAGTTTATTTTACTCAAGAAAAAACAAAATTGCTCGGATACACAGATGTTGGATACTTATCAGATCCTCATAAAGTTCGATCACAAATGGGATATATTTTCACTTATGGTGATTCTGCTATATCATGGAGAGCTGTGAAACATACAATGGTTGCTACGTTTTCGAATCATTCGGAAATCATCGCAATTCATGAAGCAAGTCAAAAATGTGTATAGTTGAGATCTATGATTCAACATATTCAGGAATCATGTGGATTATCATCAATAAAAAATTCTCCTACAATACAATATTATATGAAGACAACGCAGCATGTATTGCCCAGTTAAAGAAAGATTATATCAAAGGTGATAGAACCAAACATATTTCACCCAAATTATTTTTCACGCATGAGCTATAGAAGAATAGCGAAATTGATGTCTAATAAATAAGATCGAGTGACAATCTTGCTGACTTATTTACCAAAACTTTGCCAACTACAACTTTCAAGAAAATTATATACAATATTGGGATGCATCGATTTAAAGATCTCTCAAGCAAAGTTACAGAAGTTAATTCACCCATGAAATCTTGAGGTAGAGAATTAAAAAATGGGAGTTATTATTTAGTGCATTACACTATTTTTTTCCTTCGTTGCGGTTTTGTCCCACTGGGTTTTCTTAGCGAGGTTTTTAACGAGGCAGTCCTAACAATATAAGACTCCAAAAGAATATTGCACTCTTTTTCCTTCACTAGATTTTTTCTATTGAGTTTTCTCTAGTAAGATTTTAACGAGACATATTCTACACATGATGGATATTCAAAGGGGAGTGTTGTAAATATGTTGAATATCTAAATAATATATATATTTAAGTTATATAAATATGTATATATACGTATTTCACATGAATCATGTGGGAGTATAGTTATTCATTCATGTGAGAACATAATTATTCATTTTTACCTATAAATAGAGGAGAAATTTAAGGTTATTGTGTACCAAAATTTTTCAAGTTGTAGGCACTCTTTTATAATCCTCTTAAAAAATTAGTATTCATTATTTATATTAAAACAGTTTTAAAACAATATCATCACATATAATAAAAAAAATTCAAATGCCACCTCATTAAGATATTTTGACCAAATGATCCAACAATTACACAACGGGTCTCGGTCATCAGCTAATTGTCACCATCTACGGCTCCTACTCGGTTTGTGACGACAGTCTCTGCATTCATACTTCCCAAGACCACAGACTAACACCAAATGCATTCAAACCTGAAACCCATCCTTTAAAACCAGATATATATCTCTCAATATGTATATATGTATATTCATATATTAAGATCAATTCAACCACCAAAAAAAAAAAAGAAAAAAGAAAAGAAAAAATCATTTCATAACTTTCCTGAAACATAAAGTACTGATTCCAATCACACCCATTATCTCTTACCCTCTTTAACATGGACTACAACTTGCTCCATCAATACCATATTGAAACTATTCCTGATTCTTACAGAGCAGCAGAGTCTGGTTTTCCATCAGAGCATCTTGAAGAAGCTGTCTTTGCAGGAGGTACCATTAATTTATCCTAATTTTTCTCTCCCTTTTTCCAGAATTGGGTCTTCAAAAATTTTCAAGTTTTTGATCTTCTCAGTTTCTTGGTTATTATTATTATTATTATTATTTTCTTTCTTTCTATTCTGTATATTTAGGTAGCTTTTGGGGTCTTGAAGCTGCTTTTGGGCTTTTAGATGGAGTTGTAAAAACTGCTACTGGTTATTGTGGAGGCACTGTTAGAAAACCCAGTTATAAAGAGGTCAGAATTATGCTGAAAATCATAAAGAGAGACAATTTGAATTGAAATCAGTTTTGTAATTCTTCAAACTTGTTCCTTTCATACTTGCAGGTTTGTGAAGGTAATACAGGCCATACGGAAGCCATAAAAGTCATCTTTGATAAGCAGAGAATTTCATTCAAATCACTTTGTGATCATTTCTGGGAAGCCCATGATCCCACCAACAAAGAATACTCGGTGAGTTTTGTTGATAATAATATGTATTGTTGCGCCATAAACTGAAAGTTATAGCATTTGGGTAATGTGGTTTCTAACATCATATCTAGCCTTAATTTTATAAAAAGTCTTGAGTTTAAGTATCGTTATTTACATTTTGTGTGTTTTGCATTTATATAATTAATATTTTTTTTCTTCAATATTTCTTCTAGCTCTTCACATATAAAATGAGGTTGCACGTCAGGAGAGCGATGAAGATAACTTAATATATATTGTTGGATACTTATTTAATAGTTATAGTGTTTGAGTTGAACGATTTTTAAGAAATTCTTCATCTAAACATATTAGGATTTGGACACGTATGTTGCTAGTGATTTTTGTTTTAGAAGAAGCAGGAATAGAGTAGTAACTTTTTTCAAAAAAAATGTTTTTCAAAAAAAATGTTTTTGAAAAAACTCTCCAATTAGAGGAGAACTGATTTAAAGGTATCTTTTAAAGTACCTTAACTAATACTTTAATATAGTCTATTGCCATACACAATCTTACGAAGAATGACCCTTTAAGGTGAGATTTAAGTTTTTGAACTTTCGCTTCGTAAGGCGGGTTCCTGGTTATCACACCGATCTTAAGTTATAGTTACCAACCTCTTAGTATATCTTCTCCGTTTTTTTTGTGACAGAGTTTTGGAGCTAGCACACACCATCGATCTCTGATCTTCTATGGCAATGAGGATCAGAGGAAGCAAGCACTAGAATCAAAAGTCAGAAGACAGATGAAGCTGAACAAGAGGATAGTAACAAAGATCATCCCTCGAGAATCTGATTTCTTCCTTGCAGAGAATCAACATCAAAAATATTATTTACAAAGGGATTACATTTGGGTCTGTGAAAGCTTACATTTGAGAAGTACAGAGCAGTTTGTGGACTCTTTCATAGCTTGCAAACTCAATGGGTGAGTAGTTACTGAATGGTATCTAACAACCAAAATTAATTACAGTTTGGTTTTTAAACTTGAGAAATGCTATGTAACTCTTAGTGTGAGATAATATGATTTGCATCATACGAGTCTATGACCATCACGTGATTCGCTTAAAAACGAATAAATGCAAAGCATTAACGAGTGGTTTGCTCAGTAAAAATAGATTGAGTTCAAAGGTTGTTTATAAATAAAAATTTTAAAGTTTGATTCTTAGAGACATTCTAATTGGGAGATGTCTACTATTTCGTTCTTGTCTCGAACGAGGACTAGTCTTATACCGAAAAGGTGTAGAATACCTTATGAGAAACCAAAAATAAATAAAATACGTGCATAGCAATGACACTCTTTTAAGAGGCTCATCAATGATGGAAGTCATATTAACAATAGCTATAAGAATAAATAAAATTCGAAAATGTTAAAGTGATGTGATTCGGAACACCATTTTGGAGACATCAAATATTCTATAACATCATCCTAGCTAGGCAGATAAAAGGTGTAAAATCAAATGGTTTACATGAGACCAAAGGTGATTAAATGGAGACTATATTACTAGTTGAAATCATAACGGGCCTACATTAAAATATAATTTAGGGTTGTGCCATCATTGATATGCCTACCTAAGTGATCTTCTGCACTCATTTGGTTGGAAGGTGACAACCATTATATCTATGAGCTTTTTGTATTGCACTGATGTTCTACAGCAAAAGAACTAAGGAGAATTGATTTATCAAAAGTAGATGAATTTATATATATATATATACCAAATAGGGTTTAGGTGACAGTTGGGCCATACTATTTCTCCAAAAGATATTATCATTTGGGTCCCAAATAATAATAAACTTTTGACTTCCCTCAATTTGAAACAATTGGAGTTAGTCTCCTTCAACATGTGTGATCTTGATTACTATGCACTCATGTATTTAATTATCATGAGATGGTCATCAACAGGGCATGGGTCAAGGGAACAAGGAGGCAAGCAAAAAAAAAAAAAAGTTGCTCAAAAAGCCTCAAATTGAAGAAAAATCATTCTTGAAAAAATATATAATTTGAAAGTTTCTTAGCTGCTGCGGATGATCAAATTGCTTATTACTTTTACAACCGAGAGTGATGGTATGTTAAATTGTTGCTTTCTTTTGTGTTGGTAGGATCTTAGCTCTGGATGGAACCAAAGCTGCTGATAGTTTGAAGAGATTTCTAAATACCCATGAGGTTTCAGAGCAAAAGAAGTTGATCTGCCAAGGAATTCTTGAAGATTTAGGTGGGAAGGATTTGAAATTGGCTGACATTTAGATTTAAGGATGCTATTTGATGAGGTTTGAATAAGAATTTATAAGTGCTATGGAGAAGTTAAACTTTTATAGCTACATTTTCTATTCTATAAAATGTAACCTCATAAACCAACAATAGGTTGGTTCGTTGGTTCAGGAAGCGAACTACGAGGTACGGTTGAGAAAATCATCACGAGTTCGAATCCGCTCTCGTCCATCATTGTTGGATGATGTACCCTTGTCCTTATAAATCATCGAATCTGAAAAGATTAGTCTCGTCCCAAATGGGAGAAAGACACCTACTGGATGCCAAAAAACTGATAACAAAAAGAAAAATAAATGTAACCACATAAGAGATTTAAAAAGAAAAAATATATATTTAAAAGCCATGGCTTGGCCATATTAATTATAAGTAATTACTCTAATTAACTTTGTAGCAATTCCTAATCTAATGCTAAACATAATCAAGATCAAAGCTGTTGGTAGGCCATTTCATGTCTTTTACATGTTGATATGCACAAAAGGGAGCAAACAAAATTGGTTATGAGCCATTACAAACAGCCAGTAAGCTGCCAGCTACAAGAATTATGATATATAGAGGAAGTTCCACCTTACCTCGTAAGATCAATGTCCTTGAAACTTACAAATTGATATCAATCTCATTATCTTTCTTATCAGTCATACAATTTCACTTTTATAAGAACAATTTTTTCTGAGAACCATCTATAGCCTATGAGTATTGGCACGTGCTTCACTAAATATGTGTATTATGTCACAATTGAACCATCAGCTCTGATATCACTTCTTGAATAGGTCCGGATCGTCTATTTTCATACAATAAACTTACTTGTATCTAATGTTAGAGAATTATTTGCGGCCTACATATACCTAACAGCCTAATGGATTAATATGGATTAATTTTACAAAACTTAAATGCCTTTTTTATATCATTAGACCTTTTACCAATCAGCTAAATGAATATTGTTTCCTTCCACGACACACAAAGAAGAACAACATATTATGTTAAACAATAATAACGGCCATATGTTCACGCTCCCCCTCTCAGCCTTTATTTTAAAAAGAAAATCACCATCACTCTCGGGACTATCCCCCTGATGTGATTTTGGATAATCCGTTATCATGAGCTAAAATAATAATAAGGGAACGGTATGACATTTTTTCATTATATTAAGATGGCCATGTCGCCATTTTGGTATCATGGGTCCCTCCACTTTCGAGCCCCTTTCCCTACCAAAATAAAAAATATAGATATTTATTATATCAAATATATATTCAAATAATACATGTATTTAAGTTATATAAATATATATATATATATATATATATATATATATATATGTATTCTATATTAATTATGTAAGAACATAATTATTCATTCATGTGAGAGTATAGGTACACATTATGTGAGTTGATTATCTTTTGATGTAAGTCACTCTTTATAAATATAGAAAAAATCATGAAGAAAAATTATAAGAAATGGTATAAAGAAAATAAAAAGAGAAAGAGGAATGAAAAAAGATGAAGAAATGAGTTGTAGAAATGTTGAAAAAATAATAAAAAATAGAGAATAAAATTTAGTATTTTTTTTAAATTTAATAAAATTTATATATATATATATATATATATATATCATATTACTTAAGATATGTATATAGTACATATAATTACTATTTAGATATTCAACTTATTTATAACATATATATATATATATATATATAAATGATCTTCAATAGTTAATGAATAAAAGTCTATTATATATAGACGCAAAGAATGTAGATCTCTAAAGATTATGATATAACATTCTTCATACGCCCTTTGAAACAAAATACTGGTA
Source organism: Paratinospora sagittata (assembly GCA_035771175.1). Classification (NCBI taxonomy): domain Eukaryota; kingdom Viridiplantae; phylum Streptophyta; class Magnoliopsida; order Ranunculales; family Menispermaceae; genus Paratinospora; species Paratinospora sagittata. The sequence goes on along the minus strand of CM069592.1, from coordinate 3,886,062 downwards.
GCTCTTGCTTCATGGTTTAGAAAAATAAAAATTTCTTGAATATTTAGACTAGTTTTAGGGTCTTAATGCTATTGTGACCTTCGGATTGTGACTTAAAATGTAGACTAAAGTCCCACGTATTAGATAGACCCTTTTACGTGTTTTATAGTATCTTAAGAAAGATTTTTTAGTATCTCATATTTTTTTCTCATCTAAATAAATTCAACTCAATTAAACCTTCTCTTTTGCTTTTATTTTGGTTGTCGATTTTTTAATATTTTGAAGAATACTCATTCTTTTTAGATGGGACCAATCCTATCAGACTCGAATATGATAAAAATATTTTAGTTGACATTCCTAACAAAGGTAAATAAATATGAACTATGTCCAAGATTGAACTTAAGAGTTTTTAATTATTTATAAGTTCCTCTGCTCTATCAGATGTTAAATCGACATATAAATTATAAATAATTAAATTTTTTTAATTATTTATAGGCTTATAGCCATCCAAATCTATCTCATGATTTTTTTAAAACAAATATTTTTTTAATAAAAAATAACATTTATAGGCAATCAAATATGGCATTCTCATGTGAATTAAATAGGTTCTCTTTAGTATTAATAATTAAAGGTCTCACCGATGTCTAGTCACATGGATCTCACGTGATGCACGGCAATGGCCGCTAACACAGCACAGCGCAAGTTAGCAACACCCTTTAAAGGGTCCAAGTTCTACTGTTTTGCATTCAAAGAACAAATTCGTTTTTGACCACTCATAAAAAGATACTTTGAATCCAATTTGATCCTACTTTAGCATCTGGCTTAAGATAGCATCCACCAGTCAAAAAAATTATAGAAGAAGAGTTCCAAAGCTGAAAGTTACACCTAACAAGAGACCCCAACAGAAACAGAAAAAAAAAAAAAAAAAACCTGATGTTTACAAAAGTATTTTCTTCAAGAAATCTAAATATATATTTTTTTCAAAAAAAAATTAATAAGGTGAATTTCCTAGCTAAGAAAATGAGAATGTTTTTAAAAAATTAGCATTTTTCTTTTTTGTCAAAGATAAAAATTTTATTCTATATAAAACTTTATATAAGAACAATTTGCCTTAAGACCATTGCTTGAACAATGCAGGCACAACATCAATTTAAGTACCAAAAACTAACAAAGAACTTCAAGAGCTTTACAACATATTTGGTACCAACGACCAACAACAACTACGAGCACAAGAGCTCAATAACGTCGGTTCACACTGAAAAACAACAGACTAATCTGACAACAAGAAGATAGCATATAGCAATCGACAATCGACAATCGACGACAAAAAAGGGAGAGTTACTACCAAAAAGAACGCAAAGTGGAGATAAATAGAGGTGAGCGACGACAAGCGACAACAAGTAGCGAGCGGCGACAGTGAACGACGAGGGTGAGGAGTGGCGACGACGAACGACAAAAGAAAAAACATAAATAGAAAGAAAAGAGGGTGGCTCCATCGCTAAAACCCTAAGCAACGAGACTGCGATATTTACAATTAGGGTTTTTCTCCAAAGAGGATTTTGCAGAGGCAGTGGGTTTTTGTATTTGCTCATTTCTTCTGTTTTGTCACCATAAAAGGATAAGAAAAAAATTCTCATAAGAACAAGAGATACTAAATGGATTGAAATTAATACACCAATTGTCACAAAATCACTATTACATCAAATTTTTACATTAATTCATCAATAAAGTACACTTTTCGAAAAAGCTACATCAGATTTATAGTACATGATGTAAAAATTTCAATCTCCATAACATTTTTTTTGAGAATTATCTCAAACAAAATATTATCTCAGTTTTATGTACTTAATCGCCAACATTTTTGCCACAAGTTTTTCTTCATTTCATCTATTTTCTCACTTTTTTTTTATATCAATCTATGCTTGTTACATTGGTTCATTGCATATCCGCAAATTATTTTAAATCATTGAATTAAATAAAATGACAATAGTCCCAACTAATAATAATACAGAGAATAAGCACCCACTCTTATATACGGCGATAACTTCTCACCTCATATAAAGCCAAAAAAATATGAACCCTCCGCCTCATATTTGAAAGGTAAATGGCTACGTGGGTGAACTGATAATTACATTTATTTGCGGCCTTGAATTTCAATATTTCAATATTACAAACGTAATCATCTTCATATTTTTTCTTTTGCATTTTTTTATTTTTATTATATGACTGAAAACTATAGCTTAAGAACGCGAAATTTCTTTCAAAATTGAGAATCCCACGGTTTACGCTCTCTAAACATAAGTAACCAAGGTAAAAAAAAAAAAAAAAAAAAGCCTATGAGCAAGCGTATGCAACACCTCGCTTACGTTAGCATTTACCACTTATCAAACAATGACAGATTTTCCAACAGGAAAATTTATCAGACCGCCCAACCCAAAAAAAAAAAAATTCCCCAAATTACACCTTTCTTTTTCTGAGAGAAAAAGATTTTCTTTCAAAATTTTAGACAAAAAGAAAAAAAAGAAAATCATATAAAATTTATTCCGTACCGTACGGTACCGTTCCTTGGACTACTCGGGAATGGACACAAGAGCCGGACGCCACGGTCTCCGTAACAGCCGATAGCGAAAGGCGGCCGAGAGCGGTCTATGCGAACCGGCGGCGGTTCGACTCCGTTGCAAACCAGGTCGAACCGCCGAACTCCTCCTCAATTCTTCGCTCTTATCTCTGATATTCTCGGCGGCTCTTCCGTTCTCCTCGAACGGCGGCGACGACACGAACAGATCCTTCAACTTGTTACTGAGCAGAGCCTTCCGATCATCGACCGGCAGATCTCCGGCGACGGTCGCTTGTAGGCTCCTCGTCGTCGTCGTCGGAGGCGTGTTTTCCCGGCGAGGCAATCTGCTGCGGCCGCTTCCGGCTCGGGCTAGGAACATCCGGAGTGTTTTCCGGCGACGGAGTTGGAAGACGGGACTGGTGGTAGGGCTCCGGGAGGGACTTCCCGCGACGGCGCACTGCGTCGCGAGAAGCTTGAATTTCTGTAGCGTCGCCATTTTTTTTAACTCTACTTGTTATGATGAGAAGGTTTGGATCTGAGTGAGAGAGTGGGGTTTTAAAAAGTGCGAGAATTTCGAGCTGTAGATTTCTCCTCCATTGACGATTTGATTCTCTGTCTCTCGCTTTTTTCTTCTTTAATAATAATAATTTTTTTTTTTTTTTTTTTTTTTTTTTTTTTTTGGGAGTTCTTGGAAGTGAGAGCGAGAAGAGAGAAGGGAATTTGGGGGCTTTATATAGTGGAAGAATGGAATTTGGACGGCTTTTTTTCTTTTATATTTTTAATTTTTTTTTGGGAATATCGAAGGCCTAGGTTTTTATTGTAGACCTCGTGTGCTGGAACAGTCAGGTTATACACGTGGCAGGTTGTGAGGGTTTTAGAAGTGGAACGCAGTTTATTTGGGTGTACATCAAATCAGGAAAAATAGAGATATTTGGACGGCTTTTAAAAAAAAGGGTTAAAGAGATTGAATGAATGTGGTTTTGAATAATAAAAATGTTATTTTGACTACTTACAATCACATAATTATTTCATTCAAGAATGTATATATGTTTTATACTAAGTATAATTTTTTATTTTTATTTATTTTTTATAATCTGAAATAAAATTAAAATTTTATAAGATTAAGAGGCGTGCACAACGACAAAAAACATAAAATTTAAAATAGAGACAAAATTAAAGATTATGGTCCGAGTCTCGTATATTAAGGATTGTGTTAGTTATTAAGTATGATTTAATGAATATGAAAATACTTAAAGGGCTTAGATCCTAATTGAGAGAGCTTTTTCAAAAAAAAATAATTATGAGAAACACTTTATCATAAACGTTTTTTGAAAAAGCTAGTATCTTTCAACTTTTTTTTATGAATAATAAAAATTATATTTTAATTAGTTTAACATAAATAATATAAATAAAATAACAATAATAATATTAATTATAACCTTAACTTGAAACTTTAATTTCAGAATTTTTTTTTATAAAAAAAGACACATGCAATGCATATGAAGACATACTAGTGTATGTGCATGTCTATATCTTATCATTGAACTTGTTTATTGAAAAATCAATAAATCAATAAAATCAATGATTAATTATTTAGTATTAAAAAGCTCCTATTAGTAATATTAATATTAATATTTTTAAAATATTAAATTAATAAAAACTGTGAAAGAAAAGCAAATTAACCTGGCTTTATTTGGATACGGGAACTATTCTTGTGAGAAGAGAAGGGCCAACCAAGATGTAGACTATACAACAACATTAATTTCTATGCTTTTGATGAGTTGTAGGATTTGATAGTCCTTGTATTTTCTTTTAGAGGTATGTACTTTTGATTTTCAATTCTCTTTTTTTCTTCTTTGTTTGTTTCTTTATTATTATTATTATTATTTTTCTACTAATCATATGATAGAATTTGTTAAATTTTAATAACGACTGGAGACTTCCTTAAAGATCTCTCTCTTTTCTTTTCTTTTTTTCCACGACGATATTTACGTTCTTCGAGCGAGACTAATTCGTGTCCGAGTACTGTAGGGGTATTGAGCGGCTCTCCCCAGGTGAGCACAAGTTTCAATCTTAAAACCTTCACTTCTCAACTACTTTTAGTACAGACTCTCAGCCATCTATGTTGCACTAAGTTACATCCTTAAAGAACTCTTCCATTAAATTGTATACCTATACCTACCTTGTCACAAGATAGTTTTACTAGAAAACCAATAATATTGACAACTCAAATGAAGGTGACAAATTGTTTGTTTGTGTTCATAGTTATTTTGATTTCAAGTTGAAATAAATATTTTGGTTTGATTTTGTATTGGTTATATATATTTTCACAGTTTTTGATCCTGGCCAGACAAAATTAGACATTCTGATCTGGAAATGTTTTTATCAACTAAATTATGAAAGGCATATATGAATGTGATAATCCTTTTAATCCTAGTTGTTTGGAAAATATGATTGAATAATGCATTTTTTGGGACTTGCCAAATTCATCGATTTTGTTGTCTTCTTCTTTTAAGGAATCTCAGTTTTTATTTCATTTAATTGCAAATGTATTCATAAATTGAAAAGAAATTCTAACTAAACACACTATTGATAAAAAAATAAAAAAAGTAGCCATTCTTTTTTTTTTTTTTTTTTTCAGACGATATCCTCCTTCCGTTTCACGGCGAAACTAATCCACCTAAACTCAAAGTAACTGTCGGGTGCCGAAACGGAAACTTCTCCCAATGGAATTTTTTGCACCCACAAGAATTCGAAACCGAAACTTTTTGCTTAAGCGACCAAAGCCCCTTTCACCTAAGCCAACCCTCGTTGGTAGCAATTCTTAATTCAACTAAGTTTTTTCTCAACTACATGGGTCAGCTAAAGGAATATGCTTACTCCAAGCTTTACCTCTGCTCTATAAAAATTGAGTCGACATTTAAATTACAAGTAGTTATAATTTTTACCATGAAACTATCACTTAAAAAATCTACATTTCCCTTAATAATTTTTTTGAATAAGATGATATAAGTTGTAAAGGAGAAATATTGTAAGTTTGGTAACAATGAGTATAAATTGCATTACATATAGTACAAATAATTGCATGTGAACAATAATCAACTTGATGCAAATAAATTAAAATTAAAAAAAAAAAAAAAAAAACCGAGCAAGAATCAACATTTTATATATATATATATATATATATATATATATATATATATATATATATATATATATATATACTAAGGTGAAAAGAAATGGATGACTAAAATTTAGGATATGCAAATTTTGGAATATTTTTATTAGATAATTACAATATTACCTTTTTGTTCATGATGTAATGAATGAAAAAACAAAAAATTAAATAACTAAGGAAGGACATTGTCGGAATTATGGGTAAAAAGGCTTCGCCCTGAAAAGTAAAAAATATTTCTATTATAATAGTATAGATTTTCTTTAAAAATTAAGTTTCTCTTTTTTCTTAGTAATACATAATAATTTCTTTCAGCTCTCTGGCTGACAAAAGGACTTCAATCATCTTTGCCTTTTCTTTTTTTTCTTCTCTTCTTAATCTATCATTTTCTTTGTGCAAAGCTTAAGATAGAGCCTAAGCTGCCTGATCTTCCAATATAGCTCATAATGCCAACAAGCCCATACAATAAATTCATTCAATAAATTTCATGCATTATATATTTATTTAAGGAAATTTAAGGAAGAATAGGAGGTTCAATGCAATAATAAAGGTTGTTCCATTATGACTTAGAAGCCATAGGTTCGAATTCAAAAATAGTTTCTTCAGAAAAAGGCCACCTGAAATTAGCAACTCGTCAATTCTACGATCTTATGATTTCCTAACAGGGTGGATTCTAATAGTTCTAAACCACCCAAGAAAGAAAAGTTTGGGATTCATATATATGTTAAACTCTCTTCAGCAATTATCGGACCTAGCTTGAGTCATTCCATGATCTCATAATTTCGGCTGTACAAAAAGATTTGAATTTTGGTCGATTCATACCAAACTAAGAATCAAGAAGAAGGAAGATCTATGCATCGAATCCGAAAAAAGAATGGCAAAATCAGCATATTCGAATGCATAGTCAAAAATAATAATAATAATAATGATCTATAAATTTTACCAACATAGTATGCATATTAAGATGTCAAAATGACATCTCCTTTTTTATCATATACATTCCCTCAACCTTAAATCTACAAGTTATATACCAAGAAATACAAGAACATACAACTACTAACTTGATAATCAAAACATACTAATACCAGGTTCCAAGAAAATGATGTGAGAATTAAGTAAGGAATCAATCAACACTATTGGTAACCGAGGCGTTACCTTCTTTATCTTTGACTGTAAATGGAGAAAATGGTGGAGTATTGTTCAAAACTTTCATCTCTGCCTGGATATCCAATTCCTCTGCCTCCTCGATCTGTTGGTTCTTCACCTTACTCTTGATCTCTCTCAAACACTCCAAGACTTCCCTCATACATGGCCTCACTTCTCTATCGTGCTGCAGGCACCTAAAAGCCAACTCAGCCACCAATGTTACCATCCTCCTTACACCATAGTCTGACTCGAACCCAAGACTCGGGTCAACCAACTCGTGCAACGCATCATTGAGAATCTTGTTCATGGCCATGCTAGCCAAATTGATCTCATGCCGAAGTCTATGGACATCCACGGCCGGCTTCGATGATATAAGCTCAATCAAGACCACTCCGAAGCTATACACATCGCTCTTGTCGTTGAGTTGGTAGCACTGGTAATACTCTGGGTCAACATAACCGGGGGTGCCTTGTGGAGCAGTGGAGACATGAGTAACATCTGCTGGGAAGAGACGGGAGAGCCCGAAATCTGCAACTTTCACATGGAAATGCTCATCGAGGAGAATGTTATTGGTTTTGACGTCACGGTGTATGATATCGGAAGCATGGAGGTAAGTCACTGCTTCGGCAGTTTCTATTGCGATGGTCATCCGAATAGGCCATGTGAGCAAACCAGCATTGGCACGGTCTCCATGTAGATGATCACTGACTGTGCCGTTTGGAACGAACTCGTAGACCAGAAGGAGCTCACGGCTGTGGCGAGAGGTGCAACCGTAGAGGGAGACTAGGTTTGGGTGGCGCAAGTGTGATAGGATTGTGACTTCATTCATGAACTTCTCGACGCGCTTGTAATTGTTCTTATAGAGTCTCTTCACTGCAACAACACGTCCATCCCGAAGCTTTCCTGGTGGATGCAAAATTAACCAGAAAACAATCAATCAAACCCTAAACCCTTAAAAAAATATGTCTAGAAGAGCAAGTGATGAATTTATGAATGAGACATGATAAATCATTCTTCTCACCATGATAGACAGTACCAAAGCCACCATCTCCGAGCTCTTGTAAGGGGTCGAAATTGTCTGTAGCTTCTTCAAGTTCATTGTAGGTGAAGATGGGGGCTGGTAAGGACATGCTACCCCTTTCGATGTCCTGCTTCAAGGAGCGCTCGGGAGAGCTGCTCCAAGACATGCTTGTTGCAGAAGTGGAATGGACTTTTTTCTGGCGTTGGTAAATGAAGAGGAGAAAGCAAGCAAGAAGAATGCCACCGAGCCCTGTCCCTAAACCTGCAACACAGAGATTTAAACATTTTGGAAACGTTGATTGATGATGCATTATGGGCAGCCTTTTCAAAGTAAAGTAAATAAACAAGATTTATCCTGCTCTTTAACTTTGCTTCAACACAAAGATGATCTTAAATGTTTTTGTTTTAACAATTCATTAAAACTACATCAGACAATAGACTTTTCAAGTTTAATGAGATTTTAGAGTTAAAAATCTCAGCCTTTTTCATAAGTCTTTTAGAAGTTTGTCATACAAGAAGCATTTATATTAATTTTACAAATTTTGTTATAACTTTCCAGGATGACAGATTCTCGTGTGCATCACACTGAAACGTTAGGTTTAACTGGCAAGATTTCAATAATTTGACGTTTGTAAGCAATCCACGAAGGCCATATCCAACATCATCCAGTTCATGTTGAAAATACAAGTAGTATACATGCTAAGAATTTAAAACAACATTAAATAAACTGTTTTTTGATAATAAAAGGTATCAATTATAACAAAACAAGTACTTGAAGGGAACAAAAGATGTAATCTTTATGATTAAAAAAAATCTGAATTTTCTATATTTGTTTCTTCAAACGCTTTGAATTCTCACAAACAATGGTTGTGGTTTAGTCTTTATTTCATAGAGAAATGAAAGATAAAAATGCGCATATATATGTCATATTTTAATGTTACCTATTGCAATCTTCGTTCCTTTCCCATTCTTTCCTGCTACATAATCTTGAAAAAAAATTAAAATGCAGTCAGTATAAATGAATGATTTATACCATTAGAAATTGAAGTAGAACCTCAATCAAAAAACCTCACAGCAAAACCTCAACTTCAACATACATATACATATATATAAAAAAAACTGAGAAAAGAACCTGCCCGGCCTAAGAAGAACAAATTAATTTCACAAGGATAAAAGAGAAAAAAAAAACTCAAATTTCATTTCAAAACCATTGTTACCTTTCAAGCCACCACATTTGACAGTCCCATTTTGGTGTTGCAGACACAAACCTTCTCTATCATGGAGACATTGCCAACAGTCTGGTAAAATCTCCCAACCAAGTGAGTAGTTAGCACCCCACAAAGATGTGAGGTTTGTTATTGGATTCCACCAAGATGCTACTTTAATTGGATTGTTTTCACTACTATCCCACAAAAAAGGCCTGGGAAGCTGAACAGTAGAACAGATTTTTGAAGAAGACCCAGGTAGAATTGGTAAGCTAGAATTATCTTCTTTAGTGAAGTAAAGTTCATAGTCATCACTGCAATCTTTAAATTTGCCAAGTGATGCCAAGACATCTAGTGAAGAACGATCATGATATATCTGAGGCTTCTTGCATCTGAAGAAGGGAAATGAAGGGGTTGTAAAATTATATTTGAAAGAAGAAGATTCAACTGGTCGATCAGTGAAATTTGAGAGAAATTCACATTGGTTGGATTCCAACTGAGACTGCAATTTCGGGTCATTAATTACAATAATTCTCTGAGAGTAGTTCAATCTTTCAACCCGGTACCATTTTCCTTGATCAAGAAATTGGATTTTAGGAACTGGATCTTCGGTGCAGTTCAAGACGAACGACCTACAACCATCACCTGACCTGTTTGTGTTGGTGAACGGGAAGCCAACTCCACCAAAGCTTCCACAAGGAAACCAAGGGCACTGTGGGAATGGATAAGCAGGGTAAAGAGGAAGAAGAAAGAGTAAAAGGTAGAGAAAGAATAGAGACGCCATGCCCAATTGAACTTGAAGACGAGGAGGATGAGCAAGAACAGCATGAAATCTCTCTTCGTATTATACATGTTGTTAAATATGTTGTTATTAAGCAGAGAGAAAGAAGAAAGAAAGAAACAACTTTTCACAGCTATTCTCTTGATTTCTTCAGTAACTGACCCGTTAAGTTGACTTGGAATAATTAAAGAGGAGAAGAGACTCGTGAAACACAGACCCACCATTTTTTAGCCCTTAATTGCCATCGTAACATCAGTTTGGATGTTGAAAGACAAGGGGAATTTTCTCCGTAACTTCTTCTTCATTGACTCAGGAGCTGTATTGATGACTAACAAGTCTTCTTGTTGTAGGAATATTGGGTCTTCTGGACTCGTGCAAAACGGCAAGCCTTCATATCCTTAGTCTCTGCACTGAAAGCTCCATTGCTTTGGATGTGTTTTATTTTGGAGGTTTTATACCTTTAGTCACCAGATGGAGTACAAGATGGAGCAAAAGAAAACCGCGTTATTGCGAATTTCCAAATGGTGTTAGATCAAGAGATAAAGACAAACATGGAGATGATAGATAACAACTTTTTATTTTTTTGTTTAACAAAAAATGGTCATTTCGTTGTTCAGTAATTCGAGATCCAGGGGCTAAGTACACTCTTTCTTGCTGCCCACATTATTGTTGTCGCAAATTGTAGAGCATGCCAATAAAGTTAATGTTTTTAGTGAATGCATTTAGAATTATCCTTTGTTCTTTCTCTTTATAAAATATTATTATTTTTATTTTATTTTTAATAATAGTTTAATATGCATTGTTGGGTCTTCACCATCAATTTCTTTTTTTCATCAAGATGTTATAGTTTTTTGGGTTTAATAATTTTTAATATGGTATCAGAGTATTAATTTTTTAAAAATAAGTTACGTTACGTAGTTGACACCTACTGAAACTTCATCAAATCACTAATGACATGAATCCTAATCAAACTACGTGAGCAAAGTAGAGATAATGGATTTATTTAGCCAATCTCATGTAATTAAAAAAAGGTCTAGTTAAATTAAATTGAATATTAATTTTATAAGAAGTTTTGAATTCGAACTAAGTCTCGTAGTTCACATGTGAATGTTATTTGTTTATATAATTACTATGAATCACTTCTTCTATCTCTCTTTCTACAAGATAAGGATGCACTCAATTGATAGAAACATAGAAGAAATCAAATAGCATTAATTGAAACACCATTTAAGACTTCAATGACCATATACTATTGATCTTTTCTTACATGACATGCTACAACAAAATCGGAGGGTGCATAACTATTGATGTCTCTAATTGTGTTTCAATTCATACCACTTAAACATTTTTGAATTTAAAAAAAAAATAGCGTAGCACTGAGAAAAATTTCACCTACATAATATGCACAATAGCATGTCATATAGCATTATAGCAACTCCTTTTACTATTTACATTCCCTTCTACCTTAAACCTAAGCTACTATAGTCTTCTTCCATCCTTCATCTCCTTTATCAACATAACCATAGAACCAAACACATAGAAGTAGGAGAAAAAAAAAATGAAACTTCAGCCACCCATTTCAATCCAGTCATGGATATTAAACATAGTAATTAAGCACTTGTGTTAGGTGTAGTAGTGATACTAGGCCATTTATCAGTCACAGAATCTGGAGAAAATGGTGGATTCATGCCCTTTAAGAGTCCTTTCTCTGCACCTACATCCAATTCGTCTCCGTTCTCCATTGTGTACTTGTCACTCTCAATCTTCTTCAAACATTCCAGCACTTCCTTCATAGTTGGCCTCATTTCCTTCTCCTGTTGTAAACACCTAAAAGCCAACTCTGCCACCAAAGTAATCATCCTTCTCACAGTATGATCTGATTCGAACCCAAGGCTCGGATCAACCAATTCATGTAATGCGTGGTTAAGAATCTTGTTCACAGCCATGTTAGCCAAATTTATCTCATGTCGATGCCTACTAATATCCACAGCTGGCTTCGATGATATAAGCTCGGTTAAAACCACTCCAAAGCTGTACACATCGCTCTTGCCGTTAAGTTGGTAGCATTGATAATACTCGGGATCAACATAGCCGGGAGTTCCTTGGGGAGCTGTAGAAACATGAGTAGCATCAGTAGGGAAGAGCCGGGAGAGCCCGAAATCTGCGACTTTTACATGGAAATTGTTGTCTAGGAGAATGTTGGTGGTTTTGACGTCGCGATGAATAATATCAGTGGCATGAAGGTAGACTAGTGCATCAGCAGTTTCCATAGCAATGCTCATCCGGACCGGCCAAGGGAGTGAACCGGCTTTGGCATGTTGGCCATGTAGGTGATCAGCGACTGTGCCGTTTGGAACATATTCGTAGACAAGAAGGAGCTCACGGCTGTCATGAGAGGTGCAGCCGTAGAGGGAGACTAGGTGTCGGTGGCGCAGGAGTGAGAGGATTTTTATTTCGTTCATGAATTGCTCAACTCGCTTGTAATTGTGCTCGTAAAGGCGCTTAACTGCAACGACACGTCCATCCTGAAGTTTTCCTGGTAGAGAGAAAATTCAGACAATTACTAAAAGAGAAAGTTGGGAAATAAATTTATTGTAAAATGAAATAATGAGAGGAAATTTACCATAGTACACAGTGCCAAAGCCGCCATCACCAAGCTCCTTGGAGGAATGAAAATTTTCTGTGGCTTCTACAAGCTCATCATATTTGAAGATTGGAGTGGGATAGAGCATGCTTCCATTTTCAAGATCTGGTTTTGAAGAAGGTTCAGAAGAGATGATTTGAGAAAGGAGCGTTGAAGAATTGGAACGGAATTTTCTACGTCGTCGGTAGATGAAAAAGACAACACATGTTAAAAGGATGCCCCCAACTCCTCCAGCTACACCTGCCAAAACGGTTGTGAAAATTTTTAGAATTTTGCTTAACCATGAACTTTGATCAAGTTTCTGAGCCAAAAAAAAAAAAATCAAAATAAGGTTGTGAAGATTTTTCACATGCCAACATTCTTGAATAACAACTACTCCAATTTTTTATTTTGAAATGTAAGATAAAGAAGGGTGTTGTAAGAACATTACCTATTCCAATCTTCATTGCTTTCTTATGATCTGCATCGTAATCGTATATGAAAAAGGGTTAGTCAAAAGTATGAGTAAACAGTATATAACCAAATTAGTCTTTGCTTAAAAAATCTCAACATGAAGTAACACATAAGAGAACCTATATAAATCTTGCTTTGTCCCTCCTAACCGAAAATTAAACAATGTAATGTGAACCTATATAATAATCCTTGGTTACATTATAGATCAAATAAGCAATGCTTACATCCAGTTTGTAAAGAATGCCTTGGATGGCTAAGTTCATGTTATATAGTATAAGATGTTAATGTCAAGACTTCCAAAAGAATGCCTAAGAAGTAGGTGCAGATATTAGAAAGACACTCATCTTGAACAAAAACTTACCAAATGATAGACAAAACAACAAATAACCTTCTGAAGAAACAAAGGAAAAATGAAAACTTATTTCATTTCTATAACATTTTTCGAGCCACCACTACATTTGAAGCTTCCATCAGTGTTGTTTAGGCACAGACCTCCTTTATTATGACAATCATTACAATCCAGGAGAATTTCCCAGCATAAAGAACACTTAGCAGCCCACACGAGATTCTCTACTGCCTTATTTGGATCCCACTCAATTGCAGGATGCCGAATGGTTAAACAGAAATTGGAACAAGTCCTGGGTAAAGTTGGCACACTCTTTCCACGATCTCCAGCGAAGTAGAGATCGTAGTTGTGGCAACGCGTATAATTGTTAAGAGATTTGAAGAATTCCGGGAGAGGAGCATTAAAAACCTCGTGTTTGCATTTGAAAAATGGAAGTAAAGAGCTTGTAAAATTAAAAACCAGAGAAGAGAGTGGTAGAGTGAAATTGTTGAGTAAATCACAGTCATTGGAGTCCAAATGATCACGAACAACAATTTCATTATAACTTAAGCTTTCAACATGGTACCATCTCCCATGAGGCTTTGAGAATTGGACTTTTGGGTCATGTTCATCACTGCAATTCAAGATGATCAAACCACAATCAGGGTTGCTTGTGGTGGAGAATGGGAAGGGAACGTCACCATGTTTTCCACAAATAAAATTAGAAGGGCACTGTGGATGGACATGATCGGAAATGCAAGAGCAGAGGACGAAGAAGAAGAAAAAGAAGTAGAAAAGGGTGGGAGCCATGTTGATTTGAATCAGGACCTATGTGACTGAATAATTCGCTCCATGAAGCCTCATCTGCTCCATTGTTAACTTGATAAAAGAGGTGAAAGTGATTGGAAACAGAAAAAACAAGAAGACTCTGAACAAGTTGAGTTGGATCCCATTGACTTGTTCAAAGATGAAGTTTGTTTCCACACCTACTCCATTGACCATTAACTTGATTGGTACCTATTTTGCAGAATGCTGATTCTAGTCTTCTACATGGTGAGAAAGAACACAATTTCATTTAATGACATGCAAGGAAAGATCAACAGATGGAAAAAAAAGAAAAAGAAAAAAGACTTAGAATGATGAATGAAATGTGGAAAGAATGGAGTAGAAGAAGGTGCAAAGAAAAATCCATCTTCCAAGACTCTTACTTTGGTGAAATCAACCAAGTCAATTCTCTAAGGACTAGGTGGTGATAATGTTATACATAAAATTCCTTCAAAGGTAAGGAAAATTGCATTGTAAAGATCATAGGATTTTCACTAAACAGAGAGAAAGAAAGGTGGGGTGGGATGCCTTCAATCTTATACAGAAAATTCCCATTCTGATTGGGCTTCCAAGGAACCCGAGGAAGGAACACCGATGATTCTTCTTGAAGTGAAGCATAATCCACAGAAAATCAGAAAATGGATCTCAAAGGTAAAAGGTAATGTAGTTCAATCCAAAAATATCAAGAATTTTCAGAAACAAAGAAAAAAATATTCAGAAGAATGATCTGCTTTCTTTTTGACTTTCCTAGTATATGCTAATTCAAACATCAAAAACATAGTTTCTAAGAGTAATCTCCTAGCTCTTGGAGCTGTAAGAGCATAATTTAGCATAGAATGGTGATAGAAAACTTGATAGAAACTACAAACTATACTTGACATAACGTTGTTGCAGTGTTTAGGGTGGGGATGATCAGGGCAAAAACACACAAATTTCTCCTCAGTAAATCCACAACGCCCACCACTTTCTTGACACTCGTAACAGTTACTTTGACTCCATTCTAGGACAAACCCATTCTTCAACAGTTTTCTATAGTCCTTTTGCTCTATTGCTTGAGAACTCAATTGTCCTTCAAATTCCATGGGTGCACTAACCATGGCTTTACACATCAATGAAGAATAATTTTGGTATCCCGAATGTCCGGGATACATAAGCAAGACAAAAGAATAATGTATGGAATTTGTGGCACAAGGAACTGGATTGATAAAGTTGTCATCAGGGGGCGGCAAGTTGGTGCAGTTGTAGAAGAAGAAGAGATCAGAAACTTTTGGGCCAAACTCAAAGGTGAATCAATCGAAAGTAAAATTCAGAAGAGGTAGTGGGCAGGTGTTATTCATTGCGACAGAATTGACCACCCTGAAAGATTGTTTCTGATAAAGAGATATCTTGTATGACATAATCAGTGCCGGAAGTCGGGAGAATTGGCTCCTTGTTGTTGCAAATGATTTTAAATCTTGGGTAGCCACAGTAGAAATCATGGATTTGATGGATCCAAAAAGGATAGCTTATATTGGGGCTGCTCCCACAGTTCTGAGGCATACAAGCTTCGAATTTGTGGTCTAGTACTGATAGTACACTTTTCTCTAACAAGAGGATGGTGATACTAATCAAGAAAGGGAAGAACCTTTTGACGGTGAACATGCTGTGAGAATTCATTTAGGAGAAGAGGAAGAAGGTATGAACAAGATAGAGGAGAAAAGATGAAGAAAACATCCAAAAGAAAAGGCGGTTTGGTAATTAGTTTAACTTGACTTGTTATCTTTAGCTTCATTCTTCATGGTTTTCATTAATTTATCTTTTCTCGGTTGAATGACAATAGAAGTCTTCTAATGGAAACAAAATATATGATGTTAAGTTGTTAACATTCAGGTTTTTAAAGAATACCTGAGAGGGTTTAAGTTCTTGTCATTATTTGTAACATAAGATGTTAACATCAAAACTTCCAAAGCGTGCCGGAAAAGTAAGTAAAGTAGAAAAATGAATCGACATTGATAGGTACTTGGGTAATAATTTTTTAATGTTAACCAAACTAAATTAAAGATGTTTCTTCATAATGTGGTGATAGAGGGTGAACAGAAAAACCCTGTAGTATTACCTCCAAAGATCAAGATCATGTTGACCTTGTGAGTCAAAGAATTGAATCTTTTGTATATTATTTTTGGAGCAAAACCCAAGAAAATGATTCGGTTGTAGCTTTACAAGCATACACATAGATGGTATGTATCTAAGTACTAGAGAATGAGATTGCAATAAGAAATAGACTCAATAATTTTATAATGATTCCTACATAAAGACATGTATCCTACAATTCAATCACCTAACAAAGAACTATGTCAACCTCAGTTTTCTTAGTCCTCTAAAATCCGAAACGGATGTCTAATGTCTTCAGTTTATAAAGATAAAATAGCATTTGAAATGATAATTAAGAAGCTAAAAAGCAAGGAAAATTATTGCAGTAATTAGAAAGCGAATATTTATCTGAGACTGACTTACTACTATGGCAGTGCTTAAGATGAGGTCGATCAGGGCAGAAACAATTGAACTCATACATGCTCCAATCAAATCCACAATGCCCACCACTTTCTTCACATTCTGTACATGCACTTGCATTCCATCTTATATGAAATCCCTTATTTAAAATCTCTATAATTTGGTTTCTAGATGCAACTCTATCCAAACTTTCATTTCTATTCATATCAACTGGTATGATCACTGAATTTTCACAGTTTCCTGATTGTTTCACATAATTCAACAGTGGATCTCGACTAAATATAGCCAGCAAGCTATGCAAGGAATCTCGGGTATTACAGGCCATTGAATATCTTAAATATTCATCAGGAAGTGAAGCAGTGCAGCTGAAGAGAACGATGAATCTGACTTGATCAGAACCCAACGCAAAAGGAGTGCTTGAAAAAGTGAGATTATGAATGAGAGGAGCGCAGGAATTATTATCCCACAATTGTTTTCGGGTAACCAAAAGAGATTGTTCTTTCTTAGATATTTCTTGGATGATGAATTCATCTCCTGATATCTTCAACATAGGCTCTTTGTTCTTGCAGTAGAGCTCAAAACCGGGGAACCCACAGAACGATTCTTGAACACCATCAATCCAAAACGGGTAACTTATATTGGGGCCGATTCCACAATTTTGAGGCTTGCAAGCTTCAAAATGCCTGTCCGTAGCTAGAGCAATTTCTACTACCAAGAAAAAGGTGATGATGGTGTTCATCTTTATGTAGAATGAGAAGACTGATTTGAACATGAACACGTTTTTGGGATCCATCGGAAACCATGAGAAGGGATGAAATATTGCAGAGGGATAATCAAATAGAAAAGAAATAGAGGTGTAGGAAAATGAACTCAAAGACCAAGGAGGCATTACTGAGAATCTTGAAGGCTGCTTTAGCTGTGGACTTTGCTTTGGTTTCCTAAGGTGGTCCATTTTAGCATCAAGTGCATGACTTCAGAAATAATGGCTACCACTAAGTGGGCCATTCCCCCAGCAAGTCGGTGCTGATTCAATGTTCCTATTATCTACAACTCTTAAGAAATTTCTGTTTCCTAACCTCAAATTACTAAGACCACAAGTTAATATACTTGGGTATGGTAAACTTTCGTCCTCAAAGCATATAATTTGGGTCTTCCATTCAAAAAATCATTTGATATTAGACAAAACAGAAACATGACAAAAAAAATCTGAAATTCCGCCGTTCTACCTGAGTAATTCACTTAATTAAGCTGAATTTCATAAGATTGATAAAGATGGATGGACCAAATTGCAGGGTACATGTCCTGATAAGCTCTTATGGCTTAGTTGTTAAGGTAGTTGCAGTGGACCTCAGTAGTGTGAACAGTAGTTTTAATCTTATCATTATATTCTTTTGCAAGCTTTTAGTGGATTAAATGAACACAACTAGAAAGCAAAATGATCAAATGGGCACCTACCACTCTGTTCTGTAAAGACCTTTTAGCAGTGCCTAATTGTTTATAATGCAGCTAAAATGAAAACTAGACTAAAACAACAATCTCTGATTAACTTACCCTTTTTGCATTTTCTAGGATGAGGTTGATCCTTGCAAAAACATACGAATTCATAATTATCATACCCGCATCGCCCACCACTTCGCTCGCAATCAGAACAATCACTAGAATTCCATTCCAGAACAAACCCTTTTCTCAAAATCTCCTTATAGTTCATCTTCTTCATAGTTTCAGGAGTTTCCCCTACCACCACATCAATAGGTGCAGCAATTACAGAATCACAATTCTCCAAAGAAGCATTCAAATACTGTGACCCTCCTTTGAGGAGCAAAGCAGCATAAGAACTATGGGTTCTATAGGTGGCACAAGGAATGGAATATGTAAAGATGTCAGGAACAGATGAGCAATTATAGAAGAAATAGAGATGGAAATGGTCTGGACTTGGTGAAATGAAAGTATCTGGAGAAGTGAAATTGTGAAGAGAAGTGAGGCAGATGGAGTCATTAAATGACTTGGCATTCGCTACTAAGAAAGACTGGTTCTGGTAGAAGATGTTTAGGATGACATAATAATCATCTGAGATAAAAATCATTGGCTTGCTGTCATCCTTGCAAATGATCTCCAATTCCCGGTGACCACAGTAGGATTCTTGTTGAAAAGAGATCCAAAATGGGTATTTTATAAGATTCTCACCACATTTTTTAGGCTCACAAGCTT
Organism: Paratinospora sagittata; assembly: GCA_035771175.1. Taxonomy (NCBI): domain Eukaryota; kingdom Viridiplantae; phylum Streptophyta; class Magnoliopsida; order Ranunculales; family Menispermaceae; genus Paratinospora; species Paratinospora sagittata. The sequence continues at coordinate 3,867,254 of CM069592.1, read as the reverse complement.
CAAATTGTAGGTCTGATGATAGAGCTGGTTTCAGTAGGATGGTTATAAAAAAGATGATCATTAAAGGGTATGATTGTTTGAGCATGATGAACAAGTTGAAATGATCCAATAGGAAGATTGGTTTCAGAAGAAGAAGGAGAAGAAAGAGTAGAAGAAGTAGTAGTTGAGAAGGAAGATGAAGAATTGACACAAGTGTTTGCTAGTATTGACTTAGTTTTTGCAATACTATGTTTTGTCTTTTTGGTATTAGTTTAAAGCTTATAAGGCTGTCGTTTGAACTTTGAAAAAAAAAAACAAACAACCAAGAAGACTAAGCAACCACCATTGCTTCTTCGACTTGCCTTCCTCCACCGCAATACCACACCTACCAACTTCTCTAAATTGTTTTGCTTACTATGCAAAAAATAAATAAAAATAAAATTTAGGGAAATTCATGAATTTGACTATGAAAGAAAATTTATATATATTTGTTGTTATACTTTGCAGCATATTATTTCTAAAGGGAGTTAAACAACTTGGGCATCTTGTAGAATAATGCTCAAATTGGCTATAGAGGTTGTTCAAATTAATTTTCATAATGTAGCAATGAAATTTAATGGATTTAATGAGATGGGTATTTTATTTTATTTTATTTTTTTGGTTGAAGAACATTGGTAATGCTGATGTCATTTCTATGTGTATATGACATAAGCTCCTTTTTTTTTTCCAAATATATTATATGACTTGTGAAGATTTCTTTCTACTTTCTAGTTTCCACAATTTATAAACTTTCTAAAGACTCATTTATGGGCAAAACAGATAGATTTTTTTTTCCCATTCAAAAACTCATACTTACTATATATATAATAATAATAAATTAAATAAATAAATTTAAGAGAGAACAAAGGGTATTTTTGGTATTTGAAAATGTGAGTGATGGGGAAGGTTGAACCGAAAGTCAGGAAATTAGAGGTATTTTGGGCTTTGGGCTCTTGCGGTCCAAAGTCGTCAGTAAAAAAAGACGACGACGACTTCGCGTGCCAACCATGATGAAGACTCGCTACGCGGTTTCACCAATTTCGCATGTGCAATTACAATAAGGCCCATGGAAATTCAATTTATTACAACATTTTATATATAAAATAGTTATTTTTGTTAATGTCAAGCTGGCTTTTCAAGATTTTTATTAACATTGATGGAACTAGAAGAGGTTTCTTTCAAAATAAGCTTTTGACTTTAATTAGTGCTCTTACTAAGGTCAATATATTCTGTATAAAATAAGAAGATTAATGTGAATGGAAGACAAAATTTCTTATGAAGGTGAGAAAATTGGAGACCAAGGTTAGATTATAAAAAATATCAGTAATAATTTATGTGTTTTTCTAAAAAAATATAACTTTTTTTCTAGTTTATCACTACATTGTCTTTGAAAATCATGTAGAAATGGATTTATTAATTATAATTTGAACCCAATAGTTTTTTTTTTTTTTTTACTATTTTTTATTGAGGAATTGACTAAATATATAAAATGATATTATGAAGTTTGTTAATGATGCCTGTTGATTGATGAAACTTCATTAAGATTTAAAGTTAAATTAAATTAAAACTTTAGAATACGAATAATTAATGTAGTATTAATATAAGCTTCCAAAAAATTAACTTTTAAAGAAGCAATTTAAAAAAAAAAAAGCAACGGGAGATTCACGTACTTGACACTTTGAAAAAAGATAAATTAATTATAAGCTTAATTCTTGTCAGATTATATTAATATAAGCTTCGTTGGATCAGCATATAATCTATCTTGTCAACTTTTAAATTTTCTCGTTGTCATATGCTTTTCAATTTATTAAAAATCAAGTACAAGACATAGAAGACACAATGATATATAAGATATAATTAAAAATCTATGAAAAAATAAAAATAAAAATAAGAGAGCATACCTTGTAGCTTATCTAGCAACTATTAACAGAATTGAGGTGCCTTTATTAATGTTGATATAGGGATATGGACTTGCTCTTAACCTTATTCTTCCATTTTGTTCAACCTTAATAGGTAGAAAACCACTTAATTATTTTAATCCAATAAGATATTTATAAAGAAAACATCTAACAATTGTTAAATAAAATAGTAATTACTGATACGTAAGGACATAAGTTCGAGTTTCTACCTACACACCCATTAAAGGAATGCCCATCTTTTTTTTCATTGAGACTTGCCCCAAAAATTAGTCGATGGGCGTAAGCCGGATCCAAATACCCCAAGAGTACGTGCCTATCTGAACTTAACTAAATTTTTTTTTTTTTTTTAACTATATATATAGCGTTGGCTATATAAATAGTAATTAACCATGCCTAGCTAGATAGCATAATCAAGAGACAGACTGTAATAATAGACCATGACTTGGTCTACATATTAAATCTTGTGACCATGACGTCTCATTAACACTTGATATCAACGCTCAACCAATAAATTAATGTGCATTATATAGATTAATCTAAAATGATTAAGATTGGGAATATATTATAGTAATATCGAACACGTCTCTATTGAGGATGGCATATATATCATGATCAGCAAGTTGGGTCACTATACCATACATCAAGACTAATTAAAGAAATCGGTAGTGTGTCAAGAGAGCATAAAACGCATCATACGCATGTATGATCATCACATATATAAAAATCTAATTGCCAAGAGCCTGGTCACCCCCAAAAAAAGTCAGAACTTCTAGAAAGCTGACCTTACAAACTAAGATTCCTAGCTAGCAACTCATTCCTAAACATTTTGTCCTAATATTTGACCAAATCAATTAATTAAATTAACCATCTAATTTATTTATTTGTAACTAAAATGTTAATTTGCTAGCTTAAGGGTCCCATGAGTACTCCTCATTAATAATCATTCGAATCTTGGTTAAGTAGAACGTATATTTACGTATGATCATCACTATAGCTAGCTAAAAATCTAATTATTGGAAGATCAAAAGGAAAATTATATGTATAAATAAAGAAATTAAAGAGTACATATGGATCCATACCTTTATTACTTGGTGGCCTCGCGAGACATGTTACTTGACCAGTGGTAGTACCATTGAAGCAATAACAAATGAACTTCTGGTTACCAGAATCAATCCCGCACTGCCCACCCGAATCCACACAATCCTTACACTTAGAAACATCTACAATGTACTCCACATCGAATCCTTCTTTCAAAACATCTCCCAGAATATTAATAATATTAGTACTCATTCCAAACATCAGGCGATCAAAACCTGCCTTAAAAACCTTAGTAACTATTGTCTGTCTGCAAGTTGAACGTACTTGAGGCACTGGTATATCGTTGTAGTAATTGCTAGTGCCAACACCGTTGTTATTGCAAGGAAATTGATTGGTAAGTGCTGGCCAAGAATCGCAAATATAGAACAAGGTGAGATTGGTGGAAGATTGAGAGAATTGAAAGAGGTTGGTGTCGAGAGAGTCATTGACGTAATTGGTAGTACATGAATCATCCATGAAATCCTTTCTTGCTATACTCATTCTTCTGTTGTCTTCGGATATGCTTATAATTTGATATCTCACAGACTTGATTTGGATCTCGGTTGTACCTGAATCGTCATCGCTGCAATGAAGTTCAAAGCCCGGGTGGCCACAGTAAGCGGCTCTGCCTTCTCCCCAGAAAGGGTACCCAATACCTCTGATCTTTCCGCACTCGAATCTCTTAGAACAGTTGGAGTACTTAGGATCATCGTCACAAAGAGATACATCTATGAAAAACAAGTACAAGAAGAAGAAAAAGAGAGGAGGATTCATTTGGAGAAACTGATGATGATGATCAGAGAGATTGAGGAGTGATGTTAGAGAGATTAATAAATTTATAAGATGGAATGATTCAAAGGAAGGATGATATAATGGAAATTTTTTACAAGCTTTTGAATTGAATATGGATTGTTTCTTTCTTCTTATTAATTTTCTACAATTCTGAAAAGTTAATGAATTGAGAAGCTCCCTTGCGGTTGGCGCGGTTGACTGAGACTTGTTTGATGTGATTTATAATTCTATAAAAAACAGGAGAAAATACAAGCATGGTCGCCATCGTCTCCTATAATCGGACGGTGTTACATTATTAATCATACACGCTGACAAGCATGCAAATGGCTTGTATTGCGCACACCTGACATTCTGGTCAAACATGTTGACAAGTTTACACTGTATTCCCGCGGATTGACTCGAATTTGCTGAACAATATGTATCAATAGAAGATTCGGGTAATCTGATAGACATTTGTAGGGTGAGTCTCCCTTTGTATAAGTATCAGATTGTTCCCAATTAACTACTTCAAAGCTGCTAACTTGCGCTTGTTCCATTGATTGGCATCCCTCCCTTCTCTCACAAATGGAAAAGATTGAGGTCCGATTAAATAGGGTAATAAGCATTGGCAAGACGGTCGAGCTTTGATGGGGTGCGCACTACGGAGGGATCGCAACTTTTAGTTAACAGAGCTACGACTTTTATCATTCACAGTTTATCAAATATGTCACGAGTTCACAAAAGGCCTTCCTCCCGTGTGCGTAGGTCCGTAACTCGTCAATGAATGAAACAAATTTTTAAACGTTCGTTCAGGTCTGGTTTACAGCATTTGATAATTTTTGTAACTATTCTACTATTGATGTGAGAATTAATAGATTCTAAAAGGACATAATAATAACCCTTAAGTAAAATAATGAGGCTTACAAGGCGTTAGTTCTTCTAAAAATAAAAACATAAAAAATTATGGCCTATGGCCCTGTTGTACGGAATCGAAGTAAAGTATATAAAAGAAAAAATAAAACAACAGATTTAACGTGGTTCAGCAAATTGCCTACGTCCACGGGAGACAGCAAACTTGTATTATCAGAGAATACAAACAACACCCTTAGGTTAATATTACAGATTAGATCTCTTAAGAATAGATCTCAGAATAGAACTCTCTGACTCTTAGGAATCAATTTTGAAAACTGAAGTTGAGCTCTATTTATAGGTGTAATCAGGGGTAAAAACGCAATTATAAATATTAAATATAATATATGTTTAATATTATAATAATAAGCTTTTGTCTGCCACGCGGGTGGCCCCACCCGCTTTCCGGATTGTCTGCCACGAGGGTGGTCCCCACGTGCTTTCGGCGGGTGGTCCCCACGTACTTTGACTTGTGTGCCACATGGGTGGTCCCCACAAATCTCCACCTCCACCACATGTGGAACATGACTCCTCCACACCTGCAATCTCCTCCACCTGTTGCTGCCTCCATTAGTGCCCTTAGGCACTACGAGCTCGTGAGATATTGATCAAGTCCAAACAATGTTGGAACTTGATCCCTGTAACCACCTTTGTAAGCATATCTGCGGGGTTATCTGCAGCCTTGATCTTTTGCAGAAGAATACTCCCTTCTTCTACTATTTCTCGAACAAAATGAAAACGAACATCAATATGCTTCGTTCGACTGTGATGAACTTGGTTCTTTGCCAAACAAATGGCACTCTGGCTGTCGCAGAAAACTTCAACATTCTTCTGCACAATTCCCAAGTCTTTAGTCAATCCATGAAGTCAGATTGCTTCCTTGAAAGCTTCAGTTACTGCCATGTACTCTGCCTCTGTAGTAGACAAAGCAACAGTTGATTGTAGTGTTGATCTCCAACTAACTGGTCCTCCTGCCATAGTGAAAACATAACCAGTAGTAGTTCTGCGCTTGTCAAGATCTCCAGCATAGTCCGAATCCACATATCCGACTAGATGCTTACAACTTTTCATATCTCTCTCGAACTTTAAACCAATATCCACAGTACCATGAATATACCTTAGAATCCACTTCACTGCTTGCCAGTGGCCTTTACCGGGGTTGTGCATGTAACGACTTACCATACTTACAGCATGTGAAATGTCAGGTCTGGTACACACCATAGCATACATCAAGGCACCAACAGCATTTGCATATGGAATCTTCTCCATTTGCTTCTTCTGATCCTCGGAATTTGGTAACATTGATGAACTTAGCTTGAAATGTGGTGCCAATGGTGTGCTCACAGGTTTTGTGTCATTGCCGATGTCAAAAGTTTGAAGAACTTTCTTCAAGTACTGAGTCTGAGTCAAACAGATTTTGCCTTTGGCTCTGTCTCGAGTTATCTCCATCTCGAGAATTTTTCTAGCCTCTCCAAGATCCTTCATTTTAAACTCTGAGCTCAATTGAGCCTTCAGCTTGTTGATCTCCACCTTGCTTTTAGATGCGATTAACATATCATCTACATATAAAAGCAAGTAGATAAATGTACCATCTTTAAGTTTGCGATAGTAGACACAATGATCAAACTTACTCCGAGTATATTTTTGCCCTTGGATGAAGCTGTCAAATCGCTTGTACCACTGTCTCGGTGACTGCTTCAGGCCATACAGTGACTTGCTCAACTTGCAAGCCCAATTCTCTTTTCCTGATACTTTGAATCCATCTGGTTGAGACATATATATCTCTTCTTCCAAATTACCATGCAGAAAAGCAGTTTTGACATCGAGTTGGGCTAACTCGAGATCGAACTGTGCAACCAAAGCCAATAATATTCGAATTGACGAATGCTTAACAACAGGTGAGAATACCTCATTGTAGTCAATTCCTTCCCTCTGAGCGTAGCCTTTTGCTACCAGTCTGGCTTTGTATCGGATACCATCTGTGCTGGGAGAGCCTTCCTTAGCGAAAATCCATTTGCAGCCAATTAATTTCTTTTCTTTTGGAAGTGGAACCAACTTCCAAGTCTGATTCTGATGGAGTGATGTCATCTCCTCATTCATTGACATTTTCCACTTATCACTTTCCATACTCTGAATAGCATCTTTATAATTGTATAGAATATCATCTTCGGTGACTGGAAATGCATATGCAACCATGTCAGTGTACCGAGCAGGTTTGCGGATTTCTCTTCGTGGTCGACTGGTGGCAATTGATTCTGGTTCTTGATTGATGTCTGGTCCTGGAGCCTCCACCTCAACTGAGATTTCCTCCTCTTCTTCAGGATGGTTGGATATCTCTGCAGACTTGCGAGGAGTTACTGGAATATCTAACTCCACCTGCTGAGGCAAATCTGGATCGCGATTTTCTTTATCAGAAACTGTATGCTTTAACATCACAGATTCATCAAAAGTTACATCTCGACTTTTTACAATTGTCTTTGTATCAGGGTTCCATAGTCGGAAAGCCTTAACTCCTTCACTAAAGCCCATGAAAATCGCTTTCTTGGACCTAGGATCCAGTTTGGATTCCTTCACATGAAAATATGCAGTGCATCCAAAAATGCGCAGAGAATCATAATTTGAAACAGGGTGTCCAGACCATACCTCATTGGGAGTTTTGCCATCTAGTGCTGTCGCAGGAAGTCTATTGATGATATGAGAGGCATATGACAAAGCTTCAGCCCAAAATGCCTTGCTCAGTCCAGAATGAGATAACATGCAGCGAACTTTATCTACCAAAGTACGATTCATGCGTTCAGCAACACCATTTTGTTGTGGCGTGCCTAGGACTGTGAAATGTCTGACAATCCCTTCATTCTCACAAAATTTTTGAAATGGATCTGACTTGTATTCTCCTCCATTATCAGATCTTAGCCTCTTAATCTTCCTTCCCGTTTGGGTTTCTACCATTTTCTTCCATATAAGAAAGATATCGAGCACTTCATCTTTATGCTTCATGGTATAAACCCAAACATAGCGAGAGAAATCATCAATGAAAGTAACAAACCAACGTTTACCGCCCAATGAAGCATTTTGAGAGGGTCCCCAAACGTCGGTATGAACATAATCTAATGTACCTTTTGTGCGGTGGATGGCAGTTCCAAACTTGACTCTCGTCTGCTTGCCTAAGATACAGTGCTCGCAGAAGTCAAGTTTCCCGGTTTTTGCACCTTTCAGAGAACGTTGCTTTATCATGGTTTGAAGAGCCTTCTCTCCAACGTGTCCGAGCCGCATGTGCCAAAGTCGGGAAGTGTCCAATGAAACATCATTAGAACTGATGCAAGCTGAGACACTTTCGATTACTGTGTGTCCATCAAGGAAATAAAGATTTTCATTCTGAGTACCCTTCATTGCCAAGAATGCACCACGTACAACTTTCAGAACTCCACCTTCAATGGTTACCTTGTAACCGCTGGAATCAAGGACTCCTAGGGAGATCAGATTTTTCTTCAGATCTGGAACATATCTGACGTCCGTGAGTCGTCTTGTTGTACCGTCATGCATCTTAAGGCGTATAGTTCCAATACCTTTTGTGCGGCAGGTATTGTTGTTGCCCATGACCACGACTCCTCCATCGAACTCATCTAATTTTGAGAACCAATGGCGATTCGGACACATATGATAGGAACATCCGGAATCTAAAATCCATCTATCAGACTGAATGTCTATAGATGAAACTGAGAATGCAGAATCTTCTTCAGCCTTCTGTGCCACATTTGCATCTGTCTTGCCCTTATTTGGACAATCTTTCTTCCAGTGCCCCTTTTGGTGACAATAGGCACATTCATCCTTCCCAAGATGTTGACGTGAAGAAAGTCCTTTTGACTTTGAGCGAGATCGGCCTCGCCCACTAGATCTATTAGATCTGTTGTTAGTCCTGCCTCTGGATACCGTCAAGGCTGCTGGTGATGCTTCCTTGTGATCGCGTTGGTCCTTCCTTCGATACTCGTTGTTCACCAAAGCATTTGAAACATCACTGAATTTAACCTCATCTTTGCCATATAACAAAGTTGTTGTTAAATGTTCATAACTTTCAGGCAAAGAGTTTAACAACAACAGTGCCTTATCCTCATCAATAATTTCAACATCAAGATTTAGTAGATCAGCAAGAATCTTGTTGAAATTATCAAGATGCTCAATCATGGGAGTACCTTGTTTGTACTGAAAACGAAAGAGCTTCTTCTTCAGGTAGAGGCGGTTCTCTATGCTTTTCGTCATGTACTTGTCCTCCAGTTTCTTCCAGAGACTTGTTGCCATAGTCTCTTTCATTACAAAGTATTTCTGATCTTTGGCCAAGCAGAGTCTGATTGTTCCACAAGCTTGACGATTGACGAAATACCAATCATCATCGGACATATCCTTGGGCTTGGTTTCCAAGGCGATATGTGAGCCTTCCCGAAATAAGAGAACTTGAACTTCGCATTGCCACATGCCAAAGTTGTTGGTGCCGTTGAATTTCTTCACCTCGAACTTTGCGTTAGACATCGAACTTCTTTGCCAAGGTCTGCTTGTGCTTGGAATTTCCTCCGCCATTTAGACCGAAGATACGTATGACGCCGAAAAGTGCTTGAAAACTGATAAACAACTCCAACTAAGCTATATCAATAACTTAGCAGCTGAATCTGTAGAAACTGATTGCACGGTTGCGTCCGTAACGGTCGAAAATGGCGGAAACGAGTCTGACTTTGCTGAAATCAGACGAACAGTGCTGACTGAGTGGGCTGGACCGCGGATGAATAGTACAGGCTGAGTGGGCTGGGCCGCGGATGAATAGCGCTGACTGTTTGGGCTGGGCCGCGGATGAATAGCGCTGGCTGAATGGGTTGGGCCGCGGATGAATAGCGCTAACTGTTTGGGCTGGGCCTCGGATGAATAGTGCTGACTGATTGGGCTGGGCCGCGGATGAATAGTGCTGGCTGAATGGACTGGGCCGCTGATGAATAGTACTAACTGATTTGGGCTAGGCCGCGGGATGAATAGTGTTGCTGAGTGGACTGGGCCGCGGATGAATAGTGCTGGCTGAATGGACTGGGCCCTGATAAATAGTACTGACTGATTGGGCTGGGTCTCAGATGAACAGTGCCGGATCTGGATCTGGATTCGTTTCTTGTCCGTTTTTCTCGCCGTTGATTGCGTTGGACTCCTGGGAACAAGAGCTACCTCCACGGGTGATCAGAAAACAGTTCCGATCACTTTTACAGAAACTCGAAATTTCGACACAGTTTCAAAAAATTCGACAGTGCCCGTTTTTTCTTTCAAAACCTCACATTGGCTCTGATACCAATTTGTTGTACGGAATCGAAGTAAAGTATATAAAAGAAAAAATAAAACAACAGATTTAACGTAGTTCGGCAAATTGCCTACGTCCACGGGAGACAGCAAACTTGTATTATCAGAGAATACAAACAACACCCTTAGGTGAATATTACAGTTTAGATCTCTTAAGAATATATCTCAGAATAGAACTCTCTGACTCTTAGGAATCAATTTTGAAAACTAAAGTTGAGCTATATTTATAAGTGTAATCAGGGGTAAAAACGTAATTATAAATATTAAATATAATATATGTTTAATATTATAATAATAAGCTTTTGTCTGCCACGCGGGTGGGCCCACGCTTTTTTGACGGGTGGGCCCCACGCCCTTTTCGGATTGTCTGACACCTAGGTGGGCCCCACCCGCTTTCTGGATTATCTGCCACATGGATGAGCCCCACCCGCTTTTCGAATTGTCTGCCACGCGAGTGGTCCCTACGTACTTTGACTTGTGTGCCACATGGGTGGTCCCCATAGGCCCGGCCTTTTATGCTCATAGTTGTTAGCCTTTGCCCTCTTGTCACCTTATCTGTACAGCTAGCTAGTATAAGGTTGATCCTATCCATTTGATTTTTATGAACAATTCCATCCATATATGCACTTAATCCTATTATTTTCTAGTCGTATCTATCATTCATTTCGCCATCTACACCTAATAATATATGATTATTTTTAGCTTCTTTTTTTTTTTTGAAAGATATTATTTTTAGCTATCTATACGAATTTCGTTGTTAATATATATAAATGATAATATTATTAAACTCTACATGCATTTCCCAATTTATCAACCCCGTATGTTATATCAATCAATAATATTAATCCACTAATCACCACTTACTTTGGCGGTAAAAGCATCTCTTTTCAATTATGAGGTTAAGGATTTTTATTTTTATTTTTATTTTTTTATAAGACGAGTTATTATACCATGAATGGTAGATTATTTTCTCATAATTTGTTGTAAGCTTCTAAGGCTTAGAGTACCACTATTTTATTCAAAGCCAGCACGACAAACAAAATATATATATATAACCAATACTAGTCCACTTAAAATATCTACCTGTCGACATGTTTTAATCAAAATAATAAAAAATGATATATCCGTTTAAGTACAAATAACATAAGAAGATGACTCAAGCGAGAAGGAAAATATAAGCAAACAAACAAACCAAAGTCCAAATTTATTTTAATATATCTACTCACCCTAACCTCAATTAACATACAATTTCTCAACCATCACCTATACACACAAATTAAAGTCTTCCCTTAATGAAATGAGGTCATTGAAAATAAAGATATATATATATATATATAACTTGGTGCCACTTGGCTTCAAGTATCAACATCTAAATTAATTAGACATAATTAGCTAACATTTAAGACCTATAATTCAACAAAATCTTGATAACTAGACAGTAATGAGAAATTTCATTAATATAGAGGAACTAAGGCCCTAAGCCAAAGTTAGAACGGCGCTCCAAGTCCATCTACTTCCTTAGCTCTTTGAGGTTAAGGAGACACAAACCCTGACCTCTTAGAGATGAATAACGGTTAATTAATTGATTGAGGTGTGGGACTGTGTGAGACTGCAACACCACGACTCCTTTAGATTGAATTGAATCACACATTAACAAGTGATTTGATGAAAGTTTAAAGATGTTAAAAATTGAAATAATGTAATTTGTATTATAGTTTCTACCATCCACAATCAATGTCTAATCACTCCTTAAAGATAGGGAGAAGCCACTTAGTCACTGAAGGTAGTGAATATTGCCCTTCATGCCAACAATATGAATTTTAAGCTTGTTAAATATCCAAAGCGTAACTAATGACATATAAGCACCTTGTATCCCACACCGTTGACACATTCAATTTAACTTGTTAAATATCGAAAGTGTAACTAATGACATATAAGCACCTTGTATCCCACACCGTTGACGCATTTAATTTCGGACCCAGGACACAGGTGGGTCACACTCAAGTGTCACCATTTCACTAAATCAAGTGACGAGCCCTTTACTTGAATGAATCAAATTAATATTGAGTAATGAAGCTAGCATATACTATCACCCATGAATCTATGATCATGATCACCAGAGACATCTAGCAAGTAACAAAAATGAGATTACTATTATATTGTAACATACCTGAAGGAGGCCTAGTTGGGCATTTGTCTTGATGAGCAGCATCATAGCAAAAGCAAGTGTTTTGCTTCAAAACCAATTGATCATACCCACAAACCCCACCAGATTCCCCGCATTCCTCGCAGCGTGAGATGTTTACAAGACGCTTCACTACAAACCCACCTCTCAACACATCATTCACAGTCGATTCACTATTCTCAAGCCTCCGAACCGCTGCTTCTTCAACTGGCACCACAATTCTCCACTTACATCCCATTCCAGTAATCACATCTTCCGGCGGTGGATTTCGAAAATAATAAGCGCCCTTACCACTTTCTTTATCGCAAGCAAATCGATTCTGAGTATGAAATGGTTCCGCACTATAATAAGGATTGCAGCCGTAGAACAAAGTTAGATTTATGGTTCCTGGAGTGTAATTAAAGAGATTGAGATCGATTGTGGAACTGAGGTAATCGGAAGGGCAGGGATCATCCATGAAATCATCTCTGGAAATCCTCATGATTCCGGTTTCTTGATCGATGTTTAGAATTTGGTATTTGAATGATGATATTTCTATAATGGGATAAGAGCCGTCTTTGCACTCGAGATAATAACCCGGGAGGCCACAGTATTGGGCTCGGCCATTGCCCCAAAAAGGGTAAGTCAGGTATTTGATGGTTCCGCAGTTGAAGTAATTAGAACAGTTTTTGAATCTGTAATCGAATTCACGAGAAGACAGAACAAGTTCTGGGAAGAAAAAGATGGCGGAAATCAAGAACAGAAGGAGATTTATCAGTTTCATGCTGAGAGGAGATTTGATGTGTGTGATATTGGAGAGAACATGGAAAAGAGATTTGTGTAGTGTAGAGCGGTCGAAGTAAAACTGAGTTCTCACATTTTTAATTATTTAATGAATAATTAATTAATTAAAATTAGACAAAGATTTGGAATTTTCTCACCAGTTCCTACTTCCACCCAGTTAATACTTTAGCATCATTCTGCAATGACTTTTGGGACTTAGTCATGGAGATACGTGGCATAGAGCTGACCGTCAATATCTGGCATGATCTTTGACTTTTGTATCTCGATTGATCGGACGAACTTAAATGCATACACGTGGCATGATTGCTGATAGTGTGGCCCACAAGATCGTCCAAACCGGGAACCTACTGGATTTTTCTACTAAGTATCAAAAAAGTCAACTAATGTCAGTCAAACCTCTATTAAGTTTACGGCCAGATGATAAGAAAAGATACAGCGATTACGGATTGGTGGATGTGATTTATTAAAGAGCAGTCAAAGAGTTTGACTCTTTACATTATATATTTTTTTATTATATATGATCAAATAAAAAATACTGGTATTCAAAACCCAACCCTATGGCATTACACGTGGCAAGCTTACAGCGAATTTGATGGGCCAAGCCTAATGTTTCCACCGTCTGATCCATCCAAGTACTTCAAGTGGGGGACTCGTAGTCTCGTACTTGAAATCTATATGGAAAAATTGCTATTATGATACAAGTATCAAAGACGGCATGGAAAGCTTTTTTGAGAAGACGTTTCGTGCATTCAAACATGCAGAAATTTCAATTTTCAAAACCAAGATGAAAAACTTGCAATGTCGAAGAAAAATTCATTGGATGGGAAAAGCATGAAACTTCTCATTTTCTACGTCCGCGATGGTCTAGAGAGAAAACATATAAGAACAAGATGCTACACTTAGGACATGTTCCCACAGTACTTGAATGGTTTACAAAATTTAACACATGTTATTTGAGGGGTTGGGGCTAGCTTATTATTATTTAATAATGTACAAAATCAAATCAAATATTAATAGCTTATTAGGCATTAGTGTGAGCATTTGTTGCTTGTAAATATTAATAGTTGGGACTACCCCATCTTTGATTCATTAATTTGAAATGATTTGTATGCATGTAATGATTCAATATAACAAAAACTACATTTAGGAAAAAAGAAAGAAAGTTGATTACTCTTTAGTATAAATATAATCTATAGAATTATATAGAAATAATTCTATTCTTAAAAAAAAACCTAGTTTTAAGTTTAAAAAAAACGACGAAACAATGATCAAATGTATTAATTGGCATGTATGACATGTTTGTTATAATACTATAAAAATTCACAATCCTAAAATTCTACAAAGAAAAAACTAAATTTGGAAATACTAGAAAAGTCTAAGGGCAAAATGGTATATACACCAAATTGTAATAATCATTAAAAGTCCATAGGCAAAGTGGTAAATTTCTTTAACTTGTAAATATTATCTGAGGGCAAATTGATAAATTCATCTACTTGTAATTATCATAAAAGTCTTAAGGCACAATGGTCAATTTATCTAGTGATAAATAAGGAAAATATACTAGGCAAAAAGGTAAATTTGCCTACTTGTAATTATCGAAAATGATCAAGGGCAAAATGAAAACATGAGTTTTTAGGCTCCTATAAATAGAGGTCAGGGGTTAAGTTAAGTTTTGTTTTAGTTTCACTATCTGAGAAAAAGTGTTTCAGTAGAAAGACTCTAAAGAAATTCTAACAATAAAGAGTAGGGGTGTAAGCAACTCGACCGACCCTACCATTTCGGGTCGAGTCGGGTTGGGTTTGATTGATATATCGGGTTGGTCGAATTAATTTTTGAGCAACCTGGTCAGACCCGACCCGACCTCTTAAAATATATATATATATATAATAAAAATATTAAAAAATTATTACATACAAGGCCTCTAATTAAAAATGTTCATAACCCTCAACTATTTTTCTTGAGTTGTTAGGTTAGATGGTAAAAAGAATAGGATAAGATGAGTGTTTGAGACTAAAAGAGAAAAGTTCTCATTTTAGTCTTGTAGATATATGAGTTCTCCCAAAAAAGAAAAATCTCATCTTTTAAAACTTAAATAATAGTTTAATAAGTTGGATACATGATAATCCAACATATTTTATTACTAATATAAACTTAAATAGTAGTTATTAAGCTTTAAAAAAATTAGGCTATTTAATGGGGGCCCAACCCGACTAACCCGACCCGACCTCATAGGGTCAGGTGGGTTAGGGGGAAAAAATTTGACCCTACCCAACCCGATTTCGCCCCTAGTAAGGAGACCCTAGCAAAATTAAGATGAGAATGATTCTTTAAGTTCCTGTCTTTTATATTCTTCTGTAGTTATGTATTTTTCGTATTCTGTTGTATTGTGGAAATATGTGCATTGGGTGTTAGTTGGCCTATGCTAGGAGCAAAATGCAATCAGTGGGTGATGGTTGGTGTCACGCCCTGGGTTGCACAGCGTGCCCCCTACCCAGACGCGGGCGCACCACCACGACCGCAGCCGTGTGGCGAACGCCTAGCCATAGTACCACATAATATTGTCTCCTGGCCACCCGGCGCACGGATCGCAACCACCCTTTGTCTGCCACTATTCACTCATGAATAGTGCAGGGCCTCCCCCAGAATCGAACTCGAGACCTCCCTTAAGGAGTCTAATTTCGCATTCTGAGTAACCACTGAGCCAGACTATTCACTCATGAATAGTGCAGGGCCTCCCCCAGAATCGAACTCGAGACCTCCCTTAAGGAGTCTAATTTCGCATTCTGAGTAACCACTGAGCCAATGGTTCAGTGGCTACTCAGAATGCGAAATTAGACTCCTTAAGGGAGGTCTCGAGTTCGATTCTGGGGGAGGCCCTGCACTATTCATGAGTGAATAGTGGCAGACAAAGGGTGGTTGCGATCCGTGCGCCGGGTGGCCAGGAGACAATATTATGTGGTACTATGGCTAGGCTTTCGCCACACGGCTGCGGTCGTGGTGGTGCGCCCGCGTCTGGGTAGGGGGCACGCTGTGCAACCCAGGGCGTGACAAAAAGGCCTTATGTAAGGCCTTTTTGTCACACCCCGCAGGATGTGATGAGTACTCTACCCCTCAACCACACAGGTCTATTGGGAGCACTCCAGCCGTTGCATACCACATAATATTGTCACATCCCAGTACACAGCACACCGCAGCGTCTAGTACCCCCGGGATCATTTGTCCATACTATTCACTCATGAATAGTACAGGGCCTCCCCCAGATTCGAACTCACAACCTCATAAGGTTTGATTTCGCAATCTGAGTAACCACTGAGCCAATGGTTCAGTGGCTACTCAGATTGCGAAATCAAACCTTATGAGGTTGTGAGTTCGAATCTGGGGGAGGCCCTGTACTATTCATGAGTGAATAGTATGGACAAATGATCCCGGGGGTACTAGACGCTGCGGTGTGCTGTGTACTGGGATGTGACAATATTATGTGGTATGTAACGGCTGGAGTGCTCCCAATAGACCTGTGTGGTTGAGGGGTAGAGTACTCATCACATCCTGCGGGGTGTGACAGTTGGCCCCCACCAAATACAACTAGAAAATGTATACTTTATGTGAAAATTTTCTGAGGGAAATACTGACAAATTCATTATTATCATTATGATTGTACTGTTAAATTAATTATTTTGCTTATAATACATGTACTAACATTTAGAATAAAATATGGGAACTTCAAGAAGACCCTGAGCTTTTAGCTCACCCTCCCTACTATATCTCAGGAAACTAGTTATGTTGTTGTTGACAGAGACATAGAAGAAAGAAAAATACAAGAAAATGTGGGAAGAAGCAAGTTGAAATTGTTGCACGTTTGGAAGTTATATATATTATGAGGTTTTTATATAAATAAGCTTATATAAATTAAATACCTATATCTTCTGTTTAGGTTAGAATATATATATATATATATAACTAGAATAAATAAAAGTGAGGTTTTTGGGTTGTACAATGAAATGGCTCTACCAGTCATATATATGTTATATGTGTATATATACATACGTAATGTTAATAAAAGTGAAGTTGGAGAAATTTAGTTCGTTTGTACACCCAACTTGTATACGTATTGGCGTCATTTCAACATTATAACTACTTATATTTGGATCAATAGAGAACAAATGAAAAAATGAAAAAAAAGAATGAAATTCAACTAAGGGTGTTACATTTGTACGCAGCTCGGTTTGAAAAATAAATAACAAGTGTTCGTCTGTACTCGCTTTTTTTTTTAAAATATATAGTGATAAAATATATTTTTTCAATAAACAAATAGAAATTTTATGTCAAAAGTGATGAAGAACAAAGAAGAGAAAGAATATAACAAAAAAAAGATTCAATAAGAAATATAAGTAAAACAGATTTAATTGAGCAAGAATATAGGAAAATTAAAATAGAGGTATATAAAGTATACCTCTTGTATTAAGTAGGAATCGGGTACTCGGTGTTTTGAACTTATTTCTAAACTCGGCCCAATTTTAAAACAGACACAAATTTTTGTCTGTACCTGTCACACCCTGGGTTGCAAAGCGTGCCCCCTACCCAGGTGCGGGCGCACCCCCTCGGGGCGAACGCCTAAGCCATTATGGATCCATAATATTGTCACATCTAGCCGAATTCGCGATACCCAACAGGGCCCTAGTAAGGGACTAGATCATTTACCCCCACTATTCATAAATAGTGAAGGGCCTCCCCCAGAATCGAACTCGAGACCTCCCTTAAGGAGTCTAATTTCGTATTCTGAGTAGCCACTGAACCATTGGCTCAGTGGTTACTCAGAATGTTGAAATCTAACTTCTTAAAGGGGAGGTTGCGAGTTCGACTTGGGGGAAGCCCTTCACTATTCATGAATAGTGGGGGTAAATGATCTAGTCCGTTACTAGGGCCCTGTTGGGTATCGCGAATTCGACTAGATGTGACAATATTATGGATCCATAATGGCTAGGCGTTCACCCCGAGGGGGTGTCCTCTACCCAGGTGCAGGCGCACCCCCTCGGGGCGAACGCCTAGCCATAGTACCACATAATATTGTCATATTACCATGTAACAACCCAACCGCAGCTGGTCTACATCGAAACGATTATTTGTCTACCACTATTCATAAATAGTGCAGGGCCTCCCCACAAGTCGAACTCGAGACCTCCCTTAAGAAGTCTAATTTCGCATTCTGAGTAACCACTGAGGCTACTCCAAGTGCGAAATCTAACTTCTTAAAGGGAAGGTTGCGAGTTCGACTTGGGGGCAGGCCCTTCACTATTCATGAATAGTGAGGGTAAATGATCTAGTCGTTACTAGGGCCCTGTTGGGTATCGTGAATTCGGCTAGATGTGACAATATTATGGATCCATAATGGCTAGGCGTGCGCCCCGAAGGGGTGCGCCCCCACCTGGGTAGGGGGCACGTTGTGCAACCCAGGGTGTGACAGTACCGGTCCCAATTTTTAAAAAATCTTATTTTGACCTATTTTAAAGCGGACAAGACAAAATGGGACAAACGGGTTAGGTAAACTCAAACAATATCAGGTCATCCTCGAATAGTGTTAGGTTTGCCACGTCTTGGTCGAGTTTGATTCTTATTGTAAGCTTGGCACGCCGAGTAACCTTCTTTTTTGAATCTTACGCAGCTTGTCCACCTTAGCTCATGACCATCCATCTTGTACCTATCCAACTCATTATGCCGAACTTATGACTATCCAACTCATCATGTGGTAAACTAACTCATCATTTTGTGTTTATAACCATCTTGTGGGGTCCACCCCTTTTGAAAACAAAGAGAAGGGTTGGTGGCCGCCCACGAGGGCGGCCACCAACTCCACCAGCTCAGTCAAGCCGAATTGTTTGCCCCATAATAGTTAAATATATTATTATATATTTATAATTACAAAAATGTCTCTGCATACTCTTATAAATAGAGCCTCACTTTGATCTTGAATTTCAGTGAGATCTATTCCTGTGAGATCTATTATGAGAGATTTAATTCAAGAGATCCAATCTGTGAGATCTACCTAAGGGTGAAGTAATACAAGTTTGCTGCCTCCCGTGGACGTAGGCAATTTGCCGAATCACGTTAAATTTGTTGTCTTGTTTTTTCTTTCATGTTTTATTACGATTCCGCATAACAAATTGGTATCAGAGCCAAGGTTAAGCTTTGGAAGAAAAACAGACCTTCTGTCAAATTTTTCGAGACTGCGTCGAAATTTCGAGGTTTTGTAATAGTGATCGGAACTGTTTTCTGATCACCCATGGAGGTAGCTCTCGTTTCCAAGAGTCCAACGCAATCAACGGCGAGAAAAACAAACAAGAAACGAGTTCCTAAGAGCCGATCAAAGTTTGATCCCTGTACTGCGTTTCCCGACACTGTTCATCCCTGCTTGTTTCCCGATACTGTTCATCCCGAGCCAGCCTGCTTCGGCCTGACTCTGTTCCAACCGACCCAGTCCGTTTCGACCCATATTATTTATCCAGCCCGATACTGTGTTTATTCGGCCCGATACTGTTTATCAAGCCCGATACTGTTTATCCGGCCCGATACTGTTTATCACACCCGATACTGTTTATCCCGCCCGATACTGTTTATCTGGCCCGATACTGTTACTCAGGCCCGATACTGTTTTATCCAGCCTGCTACTATTCATCTGTCTGATTTCAGCAAAGTTAATCTCATTTCCACCATTTTCGACCGTTCCAGACGCAACCGTGCAATCAATTTCTGCAGATTCATCTCCTAAGTTATTGATATAGCTTAGTTGGAGTTGTTTATCATTTTTCAAGCACTTTTCAGCGTCATACATATCTTCGGTCTTAATGGCGGAGGAAATTCCAAGCACAAGCAGGCCTTGGCAAAGAAGTTCGATGTCCAACGCAAAGTTCGAGGTGGAAAAATTCAACGGCACCAACAACTTTGGCATGTGGCAATGCGAAGTTCAAGATCTATTTTTCCGGGAAGGATTATATATCGCCTTGGAAACCAAACCCAAAGATATGTCCAATGATGATTGGAATTTCTTAAATCGTCAAGCTTGTGGACAATCAGACTCTGTTTAGCAAAAGATCAGAAGTACTTTGTAATGAAAGAGACTATCGCAAGAAGTCTCTGGAAGAAACTAGAGGACAAGTACATGACGAAAAGCGTAAATGCATTCTCAGTTTCATCTATAGACAATCAGTCTGATAGATGGATATTAGATTCTAGATGTTCCTATCATATCTGTTCGAATCGAAGTTGGTTCTCAAAATTGAATGAGTTCGATAGAGGAGTCGTGCTCATAGGCAACAACAATACCTGCCAAACAAAGGGTATTGGAACTATACGCTTAAAAATGCAAGACGGTACAACAAGACGACTCACGGAAGTCAGATATGTCCCAGATATGAAGAAATATCTGATTTCACTAGGAGTCCTTGATTCCAGCGGTTACAAGGTAACCATTGAAGGTGGAGTTCTGAAGGTTGTACGTAGAGCACTCTTGGCCATGAAGGGTACTCAGAAAGAAAATCTCTATTTCCTTGACGGACACACAATAATCGGAAGTGTATCAGCTTGCACCATATCTAATGATGTTTCCTCGGACACTTCCCGACTTTGGCACATGCGGCTCGGACATGTTGGAGAGAAGGCTTTTCAAACCTTGATAAAGCAAGGTTTTCTGAAAGGTGCAAAAATCGGGAAGCTTGACTTCTGCAAGCATTGTATCTTAGGCAAGCAGACAAGAGTCAAGTTTGGAACTGTAATCCACCGCACAAAAGGAACATTGGATTATGTTCATACCGACGTTTGGGGACCCTCTTAAAATGCTTCATTGGGAGGTAAACGATGGTTTGTTACTTTCATTGATGATTTCTCACGCTATGTTTGGGTTTATACCATGAAACATAAAGATGAAGTGGTCGATATCTTTCTTATATGGAAGAAAATGGTAGAAACCCAAACGGGAAGGAAGATTAAGAGGCTCAAATCTGATAATGGAGGAGAATACAAGTCAGACCCATTTCAGAAAATTTATGAGAATGAAGGGATTGTCAGACATTTCACAGTCCCAGGCACGCCACAACAAAACGGTGTTGCTGAACGCATGAATTGTACTTTGGTAGATAAAGTTCGCTGCATGTTATCTCATTTTGGACTGAGCAAGACATTTTGGGCTGAAGCTTTGTCATATGCCTCTTATATCATCAATACACTTCCGACAACAGCACTAGATGGCAAAACTCCCAAGGAGGTATGATCTGGACAACCCGTATCAGATTATAATTTTCTGCGCATTTTTGGATGCACTGCATATTTTCATGTGAAGGAATCCAAACTGGATCCTAGGTCCAAGACAACGATTTTCATGGGCTTTAGTAAAGGAGTTAAGGCTTTCCGACTATGAAACCCTGAGTCAAAGAAGATTGTACAAAGTCGAGATGTAACTTTTGACGAATTTGTGATGTTAAAGCATATAGTTTCTGATAAAGAAAATCGAGATCCAGATTTGCCTCAGCAGGTGGAGTTAGATATTCCAGTAACTCCTGACAAGTCAGCAGAGATATCCAACCATCTTGAAGAAGACGAGGAGGAAATCTCAGTTGAGGTGGAGGCTCCAGGACCAGACATCAGTCAACAACCAGAATCAATTGCCACCAGTCGACCAAGAAGAGAAATCCGCAAACCTACTCGGTACACTGACATGGTTGCTTATGCATTACCAGTCACCGGAGATTATATTCCATACAATTACAAAGATGTTAGTCAGAGTATGGAAAGTGATAAATGAAAAATGGCAATGCATGAGGAGATGAAATCACTCCATCAGAATCAGACTTGGAAGTTGGTTCCACTTCCGAAAGGAAAGAAACCAATTGGCTGCAAATGTTTTTTCGCTAAAAAGGAAGGCTCTCCTAGCACAGACAGTATCCGATACAAAGCCAGACTGGTAGCAAAAGGTTACGCTCAGAGGGAAGGAATTGACTACAATGAGGTATTCTCACCTGTTGTTAAGCATTCGTCAATTAGAATATTATTGGCTTTGGTTGCACAGTTGGATCTCGAGTTAGCCCAACTCGATGTCAAAACTGCTTTTCTGCATGGTAATTTGGAAGATGAGATATATATGTCTCAACTAGAAGGATTCAAAGTACCAGGAAGAGAGAATTGGGCTTGCAAGTTGAACAAGTCATTGTATGGCCTGAAACAGTCACCGAGACAGTGGTACAAACGATTTGACAGCTTCATCCAATGGCAGAAATATACCTGGAGTCAGTTTGATCATTGTGTCTACTATCGCAAACTTCAAGATGGTACATTTATCTATTTACTTTTATATGTAGATGATATGTTAATCGCATCTAAAAGTACGGTGGAGATCAACAAACTGAAGGCTCAATTGAGCTCAGAGTTTGAAATGAAGGATCTTGGAGATGCCAGAAAAATTCTCGGGATGGAGATAACTCAAGACAGGGCCAAAAACACAATCTGTTTGACTCAGACTCAGTATTTGAAGAAAATTCTTCAAACTTTTGGCATTGGCAATGACACAAAACCTATGAGCACACCATTGGCACCACATTTCAAGCTAAGTTCATCAATGTCACCAAATTCCGAAGATCAGAAGAAGCAAATGGAAAACATTCCATATGCAAATGCAATTGGTGCCTTGATGTATGCTATGGTGTGTACCAGACCTGACATTCCACATGTTGTAAGTATGGTAAGTCGTTACATGCACAACCCCGGTAAAGGCCACTGGCAAGCAGTGCAGTGGATTCTACGGTATATTCATGGTTCTGTGAAAATTGGTTTAAAGTTCGAGACAGATACGAAAAGTTGTAAGCATCTAGTCGGATATGTGGATTCAAACTATGCTGGAGATCTTGAGAAGCGCAGATTTACTACTGATTATGTTTTTACTATGGCAGGAGGACCAGTGAGTTGGACATCATATTTTATGTGGATTTGAATGTCAACTTAGTTATTAATAAAGCAAAGTGAAGGAAGTTAATTCATATAATCAACTTCATATAATTAAGAAAAGACTTATTTGAATTGAGTTAAAAGAGTTAAAATTTAATTATTTTAAAAATGGGTAATTTCTGTCCATCATTCTCCTCGTTCGTTTGTTCTATTTTGTTTATTTAAAAAGGTAACAAATAATTTTTCGATTTGAATCAATCTCTCTCTCTCTCTATATATATACACATATATATATATATATATATATATGTACGTGCAACTCTTAATTAATAATATGCGATTTGATATATACATATACATATATTAATACAGGTAATAACTTTATGCATCTTAGCTTCTAATTAAGTCATACAACAACAATAAATAGCTTTGTTATAAAAAATAAAATTTATCTAGTGAATAGCCATGCCATATATGTGTTCAGTTGAAATTGTAAAATTGTCCTAGGAAAAAATAACATGAAATGTAATTTATATAAGAATGAATTGAGCATCTTAAATTAAGGGTATTTCAGATATAAAAAACACCCTTCTTAGTAAACTTTTTTTTTTTTTTTTTCCCAAACGGTAACTTAAAATTGATAAAAAAATAAATTATTAGTTCAAGCTTGCAAAAATGAGCACAACCTAAATTCTTTTAACTTTTGAATTACTTTTTATTAAAAATATAAATCTTAAATATACAAGAAACAAAAAGCCATTGAAATTTATCATTTGCATCCAATAAAATAAATGATCGTTATTCAATAAAATTATATATATATATATTTTGGTTTTTTATACAGTATTCTTGCCTTTTCTGTTAGACTAATTTGTATTTGAGTACTGTATAAATATTAGACAAATTTTTTTAAATGGACGTAACTAAAATAAATACAAATTTAAATTATGAGACCTCTCGCTCCTCAATCTCCTTTAATACAGACCGTAATTGTGTTGCATCATATTAGATTAATAAAATTATATTTAATATTCTTATAACACTATCGATAATTTCACTTGTAATTGAATGAAACAATGCAATTACTATCAGATTCCATAATAGATATATATATATTTTAAATTAATCTAAAAATTATCGTGCATGTCTCTCTCAAAACCAGCAAATAATTCTACCTGAAATTGATTAAATGCTATCACAATCAGATTCCATAATGGATAATTACTTCCATACACGAAATTATTATAATTATTTCCTTTTCTAAAATTATTTTAGCCGTTCATACTAAACCGGGTCCAGCACTCCGGTCCGATACCATACGTCAAAAAAAGTGATTTCTCAAGAAATTCAAACGAATTTCTCCAAAAAAAATAAAACATTTCCCTTTCGGATAATATTATATTTAAACGAAAATTACGAAGACGTCACGTTTCCCGAGGAGATGCCACTGAAAATGAAATGGGCACAGCTCCTATCCGCTGCACTCATTGAGCCTTTCCATCTCGTTCATACTCGTGTCCAGTCTCATTTTAACATCACCACGCGTCAAAATTTCGTGAATTCATTTCATTCGTAATCCGAATTCTCTAAATCCAACCAATCACAGCGCGGTTTAATTGAAGTCCCTTAACAAAAGATGAGACCGACTAATTACTATTTTTCTCTTTAGATAATTTTGTAAGTGTCAGTTTATATTTAATTAATTAAATAACTTAAAAAATAATAATAATAATCTTTTATTATTATTATTATTATTATTTTCTTCTCTGGTTTTAACGTGTTTCTTCTTCGCTATTGTTTCTTCTTCTTTCCTTCCCTTCTTCGTTTCTTCTCATCTGCGCTTGCTTTTGCTTTCATTTTCAACTTTTGTCGATCGCGATTCTTATTCTGTTTTAATCTTCTTTTCTTCTTTTTCTTCACATTTGATCTTGTGGAATCCGTCGGGTTTCGTCGGATTGAGTGGTGGTTTTGGAGATTGATCTGGAGAGAATCGTGGTTAGGGTTTTCGGAGGGATTCGGTTTTTTGGAAATCTTGATTTTGATCGATTTCTTTTTTTTTTTTTGGATCGTTTGATTCAATTGGAAGTTTGAAACGTTGTGATTTTGAGGGATTTTGAGAGAGTTTTGTTCTGACTGTGTGGATGTTACGGCTTTTCTGAGATTGGTGGAAATCTGATCTGAATTAGGTTTCTGCAATCTCGTTGGGTGAAATTAGGTTTGTTTTTTTTGGGAGTGACTGAAGATGTTGGGAACGGGATTGCAGTTTGGTCGTGGTCATGGAGAGGACAGGTTTTACAATCCCGTGAAGGCGAGGAGGAATCAGAACCATTACTATAATCATCACAATCAGAATTACCATCAGAAGGCTCGAAATTATGATAGTGATGTGCCGGTAGCGTCGACGAAGGGTAAATCTGCTGTGTCGGAAGATAGAGAGCCGGAAAATCGAGTTGAATCGGACGAGACGCTGAAGTCGACTGCTGTTCCGGCCTCTGAACCTCTTACGGCCCCTTTGAGTAATCTTGATCGGTTCCTTGAATCGACGACTCCGTCCGTCGCTGCTCAGTATCTCTCAACGGTTGCATTTCGATCTGTTCTTCTGTTTCTAGTTTTTAGAGCAAATTTTCTGTTTTATCATGGTTTTCTATTTGTGTTATTTATTTATTTATTTTTAATCAATTTTTGGTTAATTGTTTAGTTTTAATTTTATATGAATTTTTCTGCTTTTTTGTGGTTTCAGAAAAGGATGAGAGGTTTGCGGACATGTGATGTGGAGTACCAACCTTACTTCTTGCTTGAAGATTTATGGGAATCTTTCAAGGAATGGAGTGCCTATGGTGCCGGAGTGCCTTTGATACTGAACGATACTGATTCTGTTGTCCAATACTATGTGCCGTATTTGTCTGGTATCCAAATATACGGCGAGTCGTCTAGGACCTCTAAATCAAGGTATTGTTACTTTATTAGTGGCAGATTCATGGATGTTATTTGATCGTTTTTATGATATCTGAGTTTTTGTTAGTTAATTAGAGTTGATTTCTTCAAAGTTTTAACTCCTAAAGAGGAAGGTTCAGCCTAGAAATGTATGCTTGTGTTTGTCTTTTTTAATGCATAGTTGATGTCTGACGTATGATGAGTGTGTATCCCATTGCCATAACATGATCGAAGACTTTGGCGGGACGAAAGAGTATTAGATTCTTGTGATTCTGCATTGGGAGTAAAGTTATGGCGCTCTTTGGTATTGATGAGAAAATTTATATTTATTACTTTAAGATATGATGGTGTTGTGGAAATTATTTTGCTTTCTGTTTTGCTTGTTGACACTGTCAAAAGTTATGGGTCCAATTACCAATCAGATTGCACTGTAAAAATGGAAGATGACACGGTGTTTCACTCTTATATGATCTTTTATTTGATCAATTTAAAATTCTATATTGATCTAGTAGGTCAAGTTGTATAAAGCAGCGCCGGCGCCCTGTCTCTATCTCTCAGTGGTCGCATATTATATTCCATCATATTTTCTTTGGTTTCTTCTGTTCTTAATTTATTTATTCTACAGGATACAGTGACATTCACTAACTTACTTTGTGCTAAATACATGTTAATCATTCAATCAAGGTGGTTACAATTGTGGTGATTGGTTGACTGAACCATACTTGTTGCGCGATGGAGAATGACGGAAATCGCTCCTGATCAAAATCATATAATCAAAACCCTTCAACTCAAATAAAGTTGCATGATACATCAATACTTATAGAAGGTTTTAACATTCCCAAGAGGGAATACCTTCCTCCATGCTTCTTCCACTAATTGATCTCTTGTAACGTTTGAATACATCCTTGATTTCAAGAAAATACTTTTTGAACCAATTCAATAACTTTGTACTTCTAGGATTTTTTTCTCTCATTCCAAAGAACATGCTTCCTTCATTTATCAATTTGTATTTGGCCTTCATGTCGTTGGACGAAAATGTTGTTTGCTCTATTTAAAGTTTATTTTTGGGTTGTGCTTTAAAATAACTCTGCCACCTGCACTTTCTGCTGACCGCGCCTTCATTGTTATACCTAAGCTGTAGGTTCTGTTACTTTTACCATGTGATTGCGCAAAATGAGCCAAAATAATTGCTTTCTTCCTCTCTCCTCTCCTTGCTCTCTTTTTCACAAAATTGAACTGATCACCCCTATAACTTATATATAATTGTTTAAACTTTAAACCACCATGGTTGGGTCCTAGAAGTGTGGCGAAATGTTCTGCATCAGCACGAGTTTGACTTTTCTCTTTGCAAGTTTTCCATCAATAGAAACTCATGACAATGTATAACCTTGGCATATCCGCGTGGTTGCATTGCCATTAATCACCGTTCTTGTCAAAGTTGAGTCATCTATCCTTTTTTGTTGTTGCATATCAAAGTGATATATTCTACATTTTTCATTGATATCTTTTTGCACTAGGGCATGTTGTAATGTTTCTTCTTGTCAAAGTTCAGTCATCTATCCTTTTTTGTTGTTGTATGTCAAAGTGATATATTCTACATTTTTCATTGATGTCTTTTTGCACTAGAGCATGTTGTAATGTTTCTTTTTGAAAGCCTTTTACCAGAGGAAACTCATAGATGCATAGCCTTGAACCACTTATTCTTTTATTCATTATTTGTTCTGCTCTTGCACATGATGAACTCTTTGCTTTTCTTGCTTCTTCTTCTTCTTCTTCGTTTTCTTATTAATTAACAAAAAATATTTTGTTATAAGTCAAAAGCTTATTTTCTTTTTATAAGATATTACTAGTTTATTGAGGTAGGAAATGATCTGTTGACTTGAGTTGAATATATTACTAATTAATTTCACCATTCTGCACTATATTATTCTTATTATTACTATTATTATTATTGTTAAATTTTTTTGAGTTCTTTAGATTGAAATTTATATGCATTTAAAATTTATCTAAATTTTAATGTAAGTATTGGAGTTAGCTATTTTAATTAATTTTCACTCAAATTGTTTGTTTGTTTGTTTTTTTTTTTAAATGCTAATCTCTATTTACCATTTATTCCCTTAACTTGTTATTTACTTATTTATACTACTTAAAAAGGAAAAAAAAAATTATGAAAAGAAGGGAAACATTATTAATTAAGTTAAAAATGAGGTAAGTCCACCATTCCATATTCTTAACTGAATTTTTACATTAACTAGTCTAGTGCCCTCGGTGATTTCTTTCAAAAACACCATTGGTAAGAAGGGACAATATTTAAATAATGGTAGAAATGGAGTCATAGTTTGTTGATTGAGTATTTTCATTATAATTTAATATGCATACTATACTTTATATTGTTGGAAGAGTGTGAAATGTTAAAATCTTACACTAGGATTCCATATGAGCATTACGTGTGTAAAAATGTAAATTTTTAAACCTCACAAGTATTTATGTATGTTATTTTCAGTGTTATCAAGGCATGCGCCTCAGTTGCACCTTGAGGCGAGGTGCACCTATTGCGCCTCAATACTTGATAGGCAGGGCACTTTAACTCAGGCGTGCGCTTCACTTGCCTGCTCATTTAAAAAATATATATATTTAATCAGGAAATAAGTATTGTATTATATACTTTTTTTTTTCTCTTCTTTGAATAAATATACATGATAAACAATATAGAACATAAAACATTAAAGGAAACTTGTGTTTAAGTTTTATAACAACAATAAGATGATGTTACAAAGGCGTTATAATTGCTCCTAGTTCTTCCTTGCTTTTATATTTTTTTCTTCAATTAAATTTTAAATATCCAAAGAAATAAACACAATACTAAGAACAACTATGAAATAGAAACACTAGTGCTATTACGAACATTATGATGTATGATAAAATTTTTTATTTATTTTTGTCTATTTTGAATTCTTATCAAACATATGTATAATTAAGTCTTTTAAGAATTTTGCGTCTCACTTTACTCAGGCCTGTGCCTCACCTTGGGCCTTGTTCCTCAAGCTAAAGAGCCTCTTATTGCTTTGAGTGCGCCTTGCGCTTTTAATTACCTTGATTATTTTGCTTACTAACTACTAGTCATATTGTTTTGTTTGATGAGTTATATTATTGGTAACAAGTTTGAAATAGCAGGTTGAGAGTTTGATTTGTAGATCTGGTTTGATTTCTTGATGGGAGTACCATTTGGGACATAGCCATATATGTTTAAAATGGTGAGGCCACCATCTGAGATATAGCAAGACTGAAATTACTAAAATTTCCTTCTTCTTTTCCTCTTTCTTCCTTGTAGCTTTGTCCATCTCTTTTCGGGATTTTGCTTCCCTCATGATCAGAAAACTTTTAAAGGCTTTTAGACTCTTAAAAGCTAATTGGAATTTGGTTATGGAATTGTTTCCTCTTTGCTCATGTTCTGAAAAATTAATTGCCTAATTGGGCAGTCTTAGGTTTTCTTCTTGGGTTGGGTAGTCTGTAATATATCTTTTGTAGGAGAAACACCTTGCTTGTGTTTCAAACTACTGTTGTTACTTCTTTTTTGGCCTTTTGCAATGGATATTGGTTTTTTTTCTTGCCGTTTTCTACTGTTGCTTTTTTCAATGTAGAGGGGGAAGATCATATAGATAAAAAAGTTTTTAAATTTCATAGGTTTCCTCTAGTTCTTTGACATGTATGTTCTCCCATTTAGGCAAAAAAAAATGAGAAAAACTTTCTTCTATTCGATTAGATGAGAAAGAAGGACCGAGATAGCCAAAGAGATAGGTAGTTCAAAGAGGTATGATCTCTCCTTGCTATGTTTTAGTAAGTCAGGATTATGGAGATAGTTGAAGATTGATAGGCTTGGCTTTTAGAGTCCTCTAGGGTTTGCACTTACAAAATTATTTTCTCCTCCCAAATGATGACCTGAGTAGGTGGCCTTTGTTCCCTCCCTTGTCTTTTTTTGTGCAAAGTTTAAGTACTAAGTTGATTGGTGGAACATGGAAAGCTAACACTCTTGACATGCTCTAGAGAAGATTTCCCCTGTATTTCTCCACACTGTTGTCTTTGTGAAAAAGGAGTGTCTGCTGATCATATCTTTCTTTTGTGTCCTACTAATTACGCTTGGGACAAATGAGCACGTATACGGTATACCAGTTAGAAATCTCATTTCCTACACAGATGTGTCAAATTTCTCTCCTTTTTAGTAACAGTTAGCATCTTCTTTACCTAAGGAGGACTCAGAGAATACTATTTAGCAGCGATTTGGTATGTTTGGTGAGAAGAAACAGAAGGATATTCAAAGAGGTGTCTGGGGATGCTACTTAGGTCTAGGAGAGAGATAAAACCAAATTGTGAGAATTTTGGGGTACTGTCCTTGACAAATTATATATGATCTGAGGTTGGCTGGATGCATAAAGGTTAACATTCAAGTCCCTAACATTTCAGATTGTAGTCAAGTTGGGGATAGGAATTGTAGCCAAGTTGTTTATTTTCAATTTGGGTTTTCCTTTTGGGGGGCGGGGTGACGGGGTTTCTATGTGATCTGTGTTTGTGTTTGTCATTTCCGATTCTCCCTTGAATTTTGATCGTGATCTTTACAGACTGGATTATATTGGTGAAAAATGCCCATTTTCTCTCTCTATAGTGTGACATTATGCTCTTAATAGTTGTGTAATAGACATTGTTGGGTGAGCATCTCATTGCTCTGATTTTCATGGAGTTGTTTATATTTAAATTAAAGTATGTGGGGCTGCTTGCAATCTGGAGGTGTTGAAATGACACTTAATATGGCATTAGTATAACCGCTGTGCATCCAATTTAGCTCTATGCTTGATTTCATTGTTCAGGAAGTTTTGAAAATGACACTAGATAGGACAGTAAATAGTATAGCTTAACTGGAGTAGGGAGTGTTTTTGTGATGTAGCAGGTTGATGTTTGCTTTGTGTATATGATGCCAAATTTGATTAGCTACTTGGAAGAAAATGTTCAGCAATAATTTCGTGATCTTTTCGGCACTTATCTAGAGCGGTCACAAATTGCTGGGGAATAGTTCTGCTAACCTAGCTATCTGATTGTTATACTGTTTGTTAGGCAACCTGGTGAGGACAGCGATGGTGACTATTACAGGGACTCAAGTAGTGATGGGAGCAGTGACGGTGAACTTGAAAGACGATTGAAGTATTCCCGGGAACAGTGGAATCGGTCAAACCTAACTGGTGAGGTACCTCTTAGAATGGACAGGTTGTCACTGAGAGACAAGCACATCACTCTACAGGAAGGCTTTTCCAGTGACGAGGGAGAAACAGGGAATTCTCGTGATTGTCTGCTCTTTGAGTTTCTTGAACAGGATCCTCCTTATAGCCGCGAGCCCTTAGCTGACAAGGCGAGTCCTTTGTTCATAATCCATGTCATGTGACTTCTATTGTAATTAACTTGGATTTAATTGTCTTGTTTCTTCTGATGTTGTGTTCTATCACAGATATTAGTCCTTGCACGCCGCTTTCCGGAGCTGAAGACACTAAGGAGTTGTGATCTGTTGTCAGCCAGTTGGATTTCTGTGGCCTGGTATGATTTTGATAGCTTTTACTTGCTTCATGATTTCCTTTTCTGTTCTTTTCTCCCCACCCTACTTATTTTCTTTTTCTTGAAGACCAGTGAGTAATTCATCTTGATGAAATTGTTGCAGGTACCCAATATACAGGATACCAACGGGACCAACACTAAGAGATCTGGATGCTTGTTTTCTTACTTTCCACTCTCTTTCCACACCCATGAGAGGTAATGTCATCTGTGTGTGTGTGTGTGTGTGGAATATAAGGGTATGCCTCCTTTTGAATGGTCACTTGATCAGACTAAAACTATAATGTCTGAATTTCCTTTGAATTCCTTTCATTATATTGCAGGTGCTGGCAGTGCTAGTGGTCCTGTTGTGACCTATCCCAATGGAATGGATGGTGTTCACAAAATTTCTCTGCCTGTATTTGGTTTGGCATCTTATAAGTTCAAGGGATCTATGTGGATACCCAATGGGGGATGCGAACGTCAGTTGTCAAATTCTCTGTTGCAGGCTGCTGATAATTGGCTAAGACTGCTTCAGGTCAATCATCCAGACTTCCAGTTCTTTGCTTCACATGGTACGTGCCACAGGTGAAAACCAATGAGAGAGATGCAAGTCTGTCCGGCTCATTTATGTTTAGCTGAGAGTTGCCATGACTTTATATTGTTAAAATCATTCAAGGGGCCTTCTACATGTGTTTCCTATTGTTTTCGTTCAAGGAAAAGGGCAAAAAAATATATAAAAGGGTAAAAAAAAAGACAGAAAGAGAGGACAGAGAATTGCCATCGGATGGGAGAAAGCAAGCAATAAGGCCCGAAGAAGATGAACAAAGAATGAAAAAGATGATGCGGTACTATAGCAGAGCTAGACCTACCAAAGGAAAGAATGGTGGCTTTGGCATGCTGGCAACACTTGGGTACGTTTGTTGCTACTGGTTAGCGTATATAATTATATAAATATTATATATAATTATATAAATATTATATATAATTATATTATGAGAAACAAGGGCTCTTTTTTTCTACGTCCTCATCATGTTTACTAATTAGTAGTTTCTCATAGGTCTTAACTTATAATGTGGTTTTTTATACTGATGATGTGTTAGAAGTTTTTAATCTTGGATGGCCATCTGATATCGATATCTGTGGAAAATGAACTATATTGTTGTTCTACTATATAATAAAAGGAAAAAAAAAAGAGAGGGACTTATAGCATTTTGATTTCAAAAATTTGATTATTTGATGCTCTGCCTATTTGTTGTGGTCATGTTTTGAGCCGAATGTGTGTCTAATGTGCGCTTGTGCTGCACAATAGGGCACTAAGGAGATTCTTTCATGAGTTAAGGGATGTGACTACCCGCACTTTGGTGCTGTTTGGTTCTGTATTTATCTATAGCTTGCGATTTGTGAAAATAAAAATTCTTAGGAAAAAGTTTTATGTTTGTAACTATTAAAATGAAGTGCTTTTATCTCATATTTTTCCCTAGTGAACTTTCTATTACTTTTATCTAGAACCGATGCAATGCCGCCTAATACACTTCAAGTGATTCAAACGCTGGAATACACTTTTGAGTCCCCAAAACAGTGTTAAATACAAAAGTATTATTCATCCTGTTGAAACCACATTAACCTTTAACAGGGAAGGATTCAAATTTTAATAACACAGCCGTGCACAATTATTGTGTGATAGTAGTTTTTGCATAACCTGCATTTTAATTCAAGGTGCACGTGATGGACGTATCTGTACCTAAACCTATTATAGATATTATCATCACGTGCACCTTGAATTGAGGTGCAGGTTATGCTAGGAGCTACTATCGCACAATGGTTGTGAGAGGCTGTGTTATTAAAATTTGAATCCTTAAGGGTAATGTGGTTTCAACAGGATGAACAATCCTTTTTTATTTAACAATGTTTTGGGGACTCAGAAGTGTATTCCAGCATTTGAATCCCTTGTATTATTATGGAGCAATGTGTATTAGGTGGCTTTGCATTGGTTCTAGGAGTGCAAGTGTAAGAGTGTTTATGAGTAACGAATGTGCTAAGGCTAGAGATGTATGCATGTGGCAAGTTCTTAGAATCACTTCACTAAGTAACTGAGTTATCAATTGGTTTGAAGAACCAAGTATAAGTGAAATTGAGATTTAAGTTTTGGTGTGTCTTTATATATTCGTTTTTGTTAGGAGGGTCAAATCAAACGTTTTTGTTATACGAGTTGAGGAGGATGGTCTTACCCAAAGGGTAGGTGGACGTCATTGGGCACAGGAAAATTGATAATTAAAAAAGAAGTAACTAAATAATTTAAGATAATTATATTTTCTTTGGAGTGATTTTGTATTTCTTTCACCTTTCAAAAGATTGAAAATATGATTCAGCTTTAGTAGTAACGGGTAGCTGAAAAGGTAGTGCGATTGAATTATCTTTTACTCAAAAGAAGGATTTTTGACAATTATGAACTATTTTATTTCCAAACATCAACAATTACTAGTTATTATTTTAAAACATCATTGTTTAAGAACGTCAATTTTTACACTTAAACAAAACTAATAAATTTAAAGTTTTTAACAATAACAGCAAACATAAAAAATGAAAGAAAATATTTTAATATAAGGTTTCAATGTCTCTTTTGACAATAACAACTAGTTAAAATAAACTAGAAAAAAGTTCTATAATTAAAAGAAATTGGATAATTAACAATATTCTTCATGTTTAATAGGAAACCTCAGTTTTAAAAAATAAAACCTCAATATCATATAAATGATAAGCTACAAAGAAAAATAGCATGATTGGGTGTATTTGGAAGGCGAGAAAATGTAATTTTTTTTTAGAAGAATAATGATTTTTTTTAAAAATTTATTTTATAATATTTGGTTGACATGAGAAAAAAAATTTAGGTCAATTATTTTTTTATCATAATTTTTTTATGAATTATTTTTTTTGGTATTAATGTGAAGAAGTTATAATTATATAATTGAATAACTAATTATAACAAAATTTTTTTATATCCAACTAAATAAGTATGAGAAAAAAAATTTAAGTATATATATATATATATATATTTTTTTTTTTAGAAAATATTATTTTCTCACGAAAAATTTTTGTCCTTGGGTTATGTTTGGTTGGTAATTAGAAAATAAGGATTTAATCTGAAAATAAAAAATTTAAAAAATAATTTTTCATCATTTTTTTAAAACAATTTGTTTTTTTATAAAAGCTTAAAAAATTATTTTTTGAATTTACTCAAATTGAATGGATTTTTCATGTTTTTGAATTTTTGAACACGAAAACCTGTATTCAAATCACCACCTAAACAGCTCTTATCTTTCTTGGTTACTGTTATTATTTTTTAAAACCAATTTAAATAAATCGAAAATCAGAATTTTATTTTTATTTTTCTCAACTCCATAGTCCATATATGCTGAACTCAGAAAATATTTTCATATCAAGTTACTAGTGAAGTGTTTTTTGGTACTTGAATGTCTGCCACGTGGCTCGATAAGATAATTATATACGGCCGCGTCCCCAGCTCAGTTTTTTGTCTTAAACGCGCCGTTACGAATTCAAACCGGCGCCCCCGTTATCACTCGTTTATTTTTAGTTCACGATAATTACTTCACCCGATAAGTTGGCGATATATCGACGCAAAACTGAAACTAGCCGTTGGTACCTCGAATTCAAAAAACGACTGAGAACAGTCCCATTTTCCCCCTTTCGTTTTGAGCTTTCTTTTTTCATTTCACAATCTTTCATTCTTAAAAACCCCTTGAAACCCTAAAAATCAGAGCTCTTCTGCCGAAGCTTCCGCTCTGTTAGAACTCGAATATTTCTTCTTCTCGATCTTGTTCGTTCTCTGGTTGAACTATCATCGATCTTTTAGTTGAATTTCAGTGTTACAGTTTTTCGAATTGAAAGAAAGAGCTTTCCTTTTGAGGAATTTGGTAAGTTTTTTTTGGGTTTAGGTGTTGTTGTTGCTGTTTGGTTAAGTATGAAATCATGGAAATTTCTGTTTTGTTTGAGTTTCCTTTCAGGGTTTTTAACAGAGGGATCTGATCTGTATATGCCTCCCTCTCTCTCTCTCTCTCTTCTTTTGGAAATGAAATCTTTCTTGAGAAAACGTATCTTTCAAGACGAATGAGAAATGGGTTTTAATTTCTGCTATTATCTGTCTATCAGCCTGGAAAATGTGGTGTTGAAATTATGTTAAAATGAATAAGAAATGAGTTTTAATTTCTGCTTATACTGTCTATTTTAGATCAAGTATCTCTCTTTTGTTTCCGCTTCTATAGCAAGGATGGGGATAGTGATTGTAAAAGAGAGTGGAACTGACCAAAATTATGATTACTGTCTGATAAGGTTTGATTGGATTTGTATGATAGTACTAAGTAGTTTTTGGGCACTTAAGATTTTATTTTTCTTAAACTTCTCGCCAAGAATCTTCCCTGTTTGAATTGCCTGCAAATTCATCAGGATGAATTTTAAAAAAGAAAAGAAACAATTGATTTGTTTGGTAAATGACTCTGCATTGAACTGTTTGAAGGTCTCAATTGCAGTTATAGGGTCTTTTTGCTACTTGGAGCTGACAAATCTAGACTGTTGATCTGCTTATGCATCTTCTAGATAACAATGCCTACACTTTGTGCAAACAAAGTTTAAAATCTTAAAATCAAACTAAAGCTAATGGGCACATGCACACACACCTCTTATCATGCATTGAATTTTAAATGTTGAAACTCATCGCGGATTATTCATTCAAGGTTTTGATTTCTATTCTTCTATTTTCCATAAAGTGATGACTGGTATTTTCTTTAGCAGGTATTTACAGGGATCAGGCAGCTGGGATAATAATAATTCATCACTTACTGTCTCGAGGGATTTCATTATATTAGCCTCTCCCAGGAGAGGCAAAGGCTGTATTTGCATTTGCCCTTGTACCAATCTTAGTTGGATATTACACTATACAAATAAGATGACTATTAGAACTCCTGGTACGCCTTCGTCAAAGATAGACAGGACGCCTGCCTCAACTCCTGGTGGGCCTAAAGCTAAAGAGGAGAAAATTGTTGTCACAGTAAGGTTGAGACCTTTAAACAAAAGGGAACAGGCAATCAAAGATCAAGTGGCATGGGAATGCATAGATGATCAGACTATTATATACAAGCCTATGCCTCAGGAGCGTTTAATTGCGCCAACCACCTATGTTTTTGGTAACAGCATGGAATTTCTTTCTTTTAAATTTTTATTTCGTTTTTATTTTATTTTTATTTTCAAAACAAGTATCTATTTCAAGCATTAAGTGAGAATTGGTGGTTTTTTTTTTCCAGATAAAGTCTTTGAACCTTCTTGTTTGACTGAGACAGTATATGAAAGTGTGAAGAATGTGGCTTTATCTGCATTGATGGGCATAAATGGTAATAAACATGTAAACTTGTAACTAAACTTATATTTGTTCATTCTCCTGATGGTAGCAAAGTACATTTTCCAATGCAAGCTCACAGTTTCTTTTTTCATTATTTTTCAGCAACTATATTTGCCTATGGACAAACTAGCAGTGGGAAGACTTACACTATGAGAGGAATTACAGAGAAAGCTGTAAATGATATATATGAGCATATTTTGAATGTGAGCTCGTGGCAGAATTAAATTCCCTTTATTAGATTAAGTTTTATGATTAGTCTTACAGACTAAATATCGGTGTAACCAGAGAGAACTTCAGAGGCTAATTTTGATTTTTCCTGCATCAGACTCCAGAGAGAGGTTTTTCCGTAAAGATTTCTGGAATGGAAATATACAATGAGAATGTAAGGGACCTGTTAAACCTGGACTCTGGTCGCAACCTTAAGCTTTTGGATGATCCAGAGGTATTTCCATTCTTTCATGTACTCTTTGCTCGAATGGAGCGTTTTCCTTTTCTTCTTCTTTTATTCTATCTGAACTAATCTCAACATCCTTGCGATTGTCAGAAAGGAACAGTGGTTGAGAAATTAGTAGAAGAAACAGCTGAAAATGACAAGCATTTGAGGCATTTGATAAGTATCTGTGAAGGTAATCCAGTAATGTGATCATCATTTATCCATAATTTTGTCTCACATAGAAGTCACACATTTTAATTGAGTCATTCTATTATTAATTTATAACATGTATTTTGCAGCTCAAAGGCAGGTGGGTGAAACTGCTTTAAATGATACCAGCTCAAGATCACACCAAATAATAAGGCTGGTAAGGTTGATTGTTTTATTTATTTTTGGTGATTGTATTTGTAGATGGATTTTAGTCTTGAAGACCACTCACTATTATATATATTTTTTTGGTTATTCAAAGACCATCGAGAGTAGCCTTCGTGAAAAGTCAGGTTGTGTGAGGTCTTTCGTTGCAAGCCTGGTAAGTTCATTCATTTACTTGGGCCAAATAAAACCAAATTTTTTACTTGTTGATGTTAATAGTTGCATTGGGACAATGCAGAACTTTGTCGACCTTGCAGGAAGTGAAAGAGCCTCGCAGACACATACAGATGGGGCTAGGCTCAGGGAAGGCTGCCACATCAACCTTAGTTTAATGACTCTGACAACTGTAATCAGAAAGCTCAGGTCAGGAATTGTAAATGGTTTAACTTTTCTGAAGAAATTGGTTACTGTTAAGAGTTTAAGTAAGGCAGGGACGGCAAGCTGTAAATGTTTTCTCTTTGTTTTTATATTTTTCTTTTATTCAAGGTATATAAGCATCTTAGATCACCTGACTAGTCCCTTGAGATGCATGTGAACCTCCCTACACATCATAAACTCTACGGGAAGTAGCTCGCTTGGTTTGTAATTTGAGCTCAAGACTTTTGCTACCTGAGGGTGGGGGATTCCTGGCCATTACACTAACCCCAAGTAGGGTTAGCTGCAGACTGCTTTTTCTAATTTAGACTTTGGTGCCCATAATATTCATGAATTCAGATGCAATCTTATCTTACTTTCCCAAAGTATTGGCCTGTAACTCTAGAGGGTTAGTGGGATGGAGCTAACACTCCGTTATTGAGCTTCTCTTTTCTTCTTTGGTTTTTCATATACTGAAAGAATAATGAACAAAGTCTGAGGACCCGAGACAATTAATAACAATTTTTAAATGTTGGTGGTGAAATTAGTCTATGTTTTTCACATCTGCTAATGTCTGCATCCATTGAATAGGGTTACTAGTTCATTAATTAACTCATGTCACAACTGGTCCATAGTTAAATCCTTAATATCAATCAGAAT
Organism: Paratinospora sagittata; assembly: GCA_035771175.1. NCBI lineage: Eukaryota > Viridiplantae > Streptophyta > Magnoliopsida > Ranunculales > Menispermaceae > Paratinospora > Paratinospora sagittata. Next base: position 3,828,597 of record CM069592.1, on the reverse strand, counting down.
CATAGCCTGATGTTTTGCTTCCATTTAGATCTTCTAACTGTGCCATTTCCACTTGGTATTTCACAAGAATAAAACTGGTTTCATCATTGTTAAAATTGAATATAGTTCATTTTAATTTTTAGGTTGGAGAAGACAATAGCAGTTGGTTTTTATTTGACCATAGAAATCAAAATCTTAAAGCAGAAAACCTGCTTAGTGTAGATTGACATATGTTTTGCATCGATCAAAGAAGATGACTTTCTTTCATGCAACTTCTTGACTAAGAAGCTGTCATAAATATAAATGATATGGAAAGAATGAATTAAAAGTTATTGCCACAATAGAAATCAGATAGATCTATGAGAATTGCATTCCAGTTTTATGATTTCTGTACATATTTATGGTCCTATACTATAAATTATTAGTTTTCATACTCAAGAGTTGTTGATTACTACTTGTGCAGCGTTGGGAAAAAAAGTGGCCATATTCCTTATCGAGATTCAAAGCTCACACGAATATTGCAGCACTCATTAGGTGGGAATGCTCGCACTGCTATCATATGTACTTTGAGTCCAGCAACATGCCATGTGGAACAATCTCGCAATACTCTGTCCTTTGCTACTCGTGCAAAGGAAGTGACAAATAATGCTCAAGTAAACATGGTATGTCTTTTGCTTTTCCTGGTCTAGATTCATCTTCTTTATATTTGATCTTTTCTTCCTTCAAGGAGGCTATACCGGTGACATTAATGAGTTGGACTTTGATACTTGACAGATTCTAAGTTTGTATTAACATATGGGTTTTTTTTTTCTTTTTTTTTGTAAGCTTTTTGTAAGTTCACTTGGCTTTGTTGTTTCTAGTAACTTGGAATATAGTACTTGATTGTAACATTTACATTCATCCTCTATATTCTGTCTTCTTCCAAGGGGTATTGCTAATGACATCATACAGATCCTAGTTCAAAATTCTGCTTTGTTTGTTTGTTTCTGCATTCTAAAGATATTACCCGATGTTTGCAATAGATGATGACTTGCAATCTTTTCCTCTCTATAATTTATATGTGCAAAAACCTCATATATGTATTCTCTGGGTACAAGGTTATAAATAACAAATAGTGTGCCACACCTTTCGAGTGGTATACGATTTGCTAGACTAGAGTGACTGGAGTGGAGTCTTTAACTGGACTCTTAGTAGTTGTGTTATGGTGGGCCTTGTTGTTGTACTACGCTAGAGTTACTGGAGTTGATGTTTTGTTTGGACAGTTTGTTTCAGACAAACAACTGGTAAAGCAATTGCAGAAGGAAGTAGCCAGACTTGAAGCAGAGCTCCGCACCCCCGATCCATCAGCACGTTTGGGTTCAGAAGTTGAGTCTAAGGAAAAAGACCTAAAGATTCAGCAGGTAGTTTGCTGTTGTCATTCTTGTTAGGATATGAGATGTCAGAAGGAATGGTTTGCAATCTTCTAATTTTTTTTTTTTCCATACTTTTGTTTATTTATGGTAGATGGAGCAGGAGATTGAAGAACTTAGGCACCAAAGAGATCTTGCACAATCCCAAGTAGAGGATTTGCTTAGGAAAATGCAGGAGGAGCAGCAGCAGCAGGCACGGGCTTTCCCTCCCTTGTCTGATTATATCATTTTTTGTTTGCTTCTGTTCTAATTTAATTTCTAATTCAATCCAGGTTACAAAGCCATTTGAATCACCGCGGGAAGTGAAAAAGTGTCTTTCTTTTTCTGGCCCATTATCCCCAAATAATGATGGCAAGGGACTAGTTCGTAGTGATAGAACAAGGAATACAATGGGGAGACAAACCATGAGGCAATCCTCAGCTGCTCCATTTACACTTATGCATGAAATCCGCAAACTAGAGCAGCTCCAGGAGCAGCTTGGGGAAGAAGCAAACCGAGCTCTGGAGGTGCTACAGAAGGAGGTGGCTTGTCATAGACAAGGCAACCAAGATGCAGCCGAGACAATAGCCAAGTTGCAAGCAGAAATAAGAGAAATGTGTGCAATAAGAACAGAACCAAAAGAGGTAGTTAGAGATGTGGTTGCTCCTAACAGAAGTGTCAGTGCCAACCTCAAAGAAGAGATCACTAGACTTCATTCACAAGGAAGCACCATTGCAAATCTTGAGGAGCAGCTTGAAAATGTACAGAAGTCTATAGACAAGTTGGTATTGTCACTTCCTAGTAACATTCATCAGTCTAATAATGAGGTAAATCCAAAATCAAAATCGAAATCAAAGAAGAAAAAGATGCTTCCACTAGGATCAAGTAATAGTCCCAATATACAACATCTGTTGAGATCTCCATGCTCACCTCTATCATCATCATCTAGAAAGGTGCTGGACTCTGAGCCTGAGAATAAGGATCCCGAGAATGATGATACTTTGTCCAGTGAGACTTTACAAGATTCTGATAAACCTACTCCAACCAAGAGCGAAGATGGTGATGTCTCATCGAGGGAGGGCACCCCGTGCTTTCAGCGTTCAGGTTCAGTTAACATGCAAAAAATGCAAAAGATGTTCCAGAATGCAGCCGAGGAAAATGTAAGGAGCATAAGGGCATATGTTACCGAGCTGAAAGAACGTGTAGCCAAGCTTCAGTACCAAAAGCAGCTACTTGTTTGCCAGGTTATATTTAAAGGGCCTTCTCTTTCTGCATCAATATTTGCATTTCAAGTATATTTTGTACACTAAATTGAAGCGTCTCATTTTCATTACATATTTTGTCATTAGGTGCTTGAGCTAGAGGCAAATGAAGCAGCTGGATATGAGATTGAGAGCGATGAAAATGCATCAGAGCCACTAGAACCTGCTGTTTCATGGCATGTAACATTCCTCGAACAACGACAACAGATCATCGAGTTATGGGATATATGTCAAGTATCCATCATCCACCGGACACAGTTTTACTTGTTGTTCAAAGGAGACCCTGCTGATCAGATATACATGGAGGTGGAGCTTCGTCGTTTAACTTGGTTGCAACATCACTTTGCAGAACTTGGCAATGCAAGTCCTGCTCCTCAGGGAGACAAGCCACCAATCTCTCTATCCTCAAGGTTTTTGTCAAAAATTTTACTTCCTTTTTTGCCCTGTTATAGAATCATGATACTATACCTATTGACATGAGAAAGTAAAGTAGCATTCATTCACATTCTGTTTTTTCTTGATATGTTTGGCAGTATCAGAGCATTGAAGCGTGAAAGGGAATTTCTTGCAAAGAGGCTGATCACACGAGTAAGTGCAGAGGAGAGAGAAGCCTTGTACATGAAGTGGGATGTTCCACTTGAAGGGAAGCATAGGAAGCTACAGTTTGTAAATAGACTATGGACAGATCCCCATGATTCCAAGCATGTAGAAGAAAGTGCTGAGATAGTTGCCAAGTTGGTTGGGTTCTGTGAAGGGGGAAATGTCTCAAAGGAAATGTTTGAGCTTAATTTTGCACTTCCTACTGATAGGAGGCCATGGTACTTGGGCTGGGAACCAATTTCAAACCTTATACAGTTGTAGAAAAGAGTTCAGTTCATCTGAATCTCTATAACCGGTCTACATAGCAGTCTCTGCAAGAGTGAATATGATTGGAATGCAGATCTTCTTCTGTATATATATTATTTGGACTTTGAAGGTTCCCTTTCCTTCTGGACTTCGTCCACAAACCATGGTGCTGAGACTGGTGAAGATCATCACCAATGAGTGAGGTAAGGAAAATCATTCATCTTACTTTAAGATGGATATTTCTCATATGTCTGATTCTTGTTTTGTAATAAAACGAATCTGATTGATTAATTTCTTCTTTTTCTTTTATTTTTTGCCTAGTGAGGAGGATCTTACTTTTCATGGTTGAGACAGTAAGCAATTTCAGTTCTTGCTTCTGCTCAATCAAAAATTAAGAAGGCCTTCTTAATTCAGTTTCAGAAAATGTTGAAGTGTGCCCATTGTATACATAATCTCAGCAGTTGCTGAAATAAATATTAAAAAAATACTAAGAGTCTCAGAAGTTGGTGCTGTGTCACCGGCTCAAGTCATGGAAACAGCCTATTGCGAAATAGGGTGCCTTGCATTCAATAGACCTATATGTAGTCAGACCCTTCCCTGGGACTCTAATGGGTGGGAGCTTCGTGCACCTCGCTGCCATTTTTTTACTGGGAATAAATGAAAATAATGATATTTTTCTTGCTAAGCAGTGCAAATATGACTTGGACCAGTCTTGAGTTGAGTCCCCATTTTGGACACTTGAAGCCATCCTATTTAGTTCCTTTTTTCAAGTGTAATTTTAAAGCAGTTTTCCTTACAAACGTTTAAATTAAAATAGAGGAGTTTGTTTCCAAATAGGATAGAAATATGAATATAAGACTTGAAATACTAAAGGGTTGCTCATGGATCATGCATGAATGATGGCTTTCTGTTTTTTAAAAAAGGTCATTTTATCATGCAGATGTAAAAATGTATGTGGAAAGAAGAAAAGTCCAACACACAAACAGCAAGAGGTTGGAGTATACTTAGAACTTTATTGTATTTAATGTCAAGGAACCTTGTGTTGTGTTCTTAATTTCATGTCATATTATAATGTCAGAACTTCAAAACTCCTAGGGACTCCATTTTACCACATCTTGATATTGCCTCTTTAATATGAATGCACTTACTTTAGTCTATAAATATAAATGATGATAGCTGTAGTTGTTAAAAAGCCTTATCATCCAAGAGATAGAAAGTTCAAGTCTCCCCTCCCCCACCTACAAAGGTGTGGAAAGGTATGTTAACGTAGCTTGATATGCATTATTAGGATTTCACCTATCAATTATAACTTTTAGGTCAAACAGTTTCTAACATGGTACGAGAACCTTGGTTTTATAAGAAGTTTTGGGTTTAATGGCGTCACTGACATTTTCATGTTTTCTATTTGCATAATTAATATTTCTCTTTTTTTCTTTTTTTATCTCCCTTCAGGCTCTTTAGTCTTTACGTGTAAGATGAGGTTGTACATAAAAGAGAGTGTTAATAAGAGCCATGTGCATTATTAGGCCTACACCTATTAGCTATAACATGAAAGGTTATTAGTTAAATCACATTCAACTCTATTTAAATAGCACATTCACACAAGATGGCAATTTTTAAGAAAGTGTCTTTTGCTGAAATGTGTATTTCCAAATTGTGTCACTTTAACTCTCTTTATTAAATTAACTACTTGTAATATAAATGTCGATTTAGTTCTTAATAGAGTAAAATGAAATAAAAAATAAAAAATAAAAAATAAAAACGTGAACTCAACTCAACCTTTTCCCAACTAAATGAGTGGACTTCAAGAAGAAATATGAAATCATAAAAAATTGATGAATTTGAGCCCTTTACAATTTTGATTTGGGTGATGGGCAAAGCAAAGATACAAAGAGACAAAACCTGAGGCAACAAACACACATGCAACCAAAAAAGAAGAAGATACACAAAATATATCCATTCAAAGTCACATGGATGTGTTGAAATCACAAGAAACAAGTGAAACCCTTTTACAAGACAAATTTGCACAACATATCATCCCTCTCTGAAAAAAGTTTGTTTTTCACATGGATGTAGCAGCTTCATTTACTCCTTGAAGCTTCCTCTCTACCACTTCTGAGCAAATTTTCTCCATCATGTGGTAGAAAGACATCAAATCATACAACTCTTCTATTGACATCTTCCCCATTACATTCCTTGCTTCCCTCTCCCTCTTCTCATTCATCTTCAACCTCTCCATGAATGAAGAACCATTCCTCACTGTTGCTCCCATTTGCTTCAATCTCTTCTCCTCTTGTGTACTTAAAGCTGTATTTGACTGTAAACAAGTATCATAAAAATAAAAACATAATATTTAATCCAATCCAACCAAATTGAATAATTTTATAATCAACAAGTTGCCACAAAATTAATCTTTTTTTTTTTTTAATGAATTGTAGAATATATATATATATACCTGGAGGAATTCAGCTCCTGCTTCAAGATCAGATTCTTTTATTGTTGACAGAGGCAAATGATCAGACCCTGTCACATACATGCTTTTTGCAATTGAAAAGCTTTTAACAATCCTCCTCCTCTTGTTCTCCATTTCTTTATCAAGCTTTAGCCCCTTTGGCACAGATGCTGTGCTATTTATGAGCTTCTTCTGGTATGCAATCACAGCCTTCACAAATTCCTACAATATTACACATTTTTCAGAAAAAAGAAAAACCCAAATTAACTCGAGCTTCAATTCTTCTACTCCATAAAAAAAATAAAAAAAAATAAATAAACAGTCCGATACACAAAGCTCTCGCCTATGCTGGTCTTGGGAAGGGTCAGACAACTTTGGTTTTATTGTAGACAACCTTACTCTGTAAACTGTTTCTACGGCTTGAACCTATGGTACTTGGTCACATGGCAACAACTCTTACCATTGTGCCAAGCTCCCCTTTAATTCTTCTAATCTAATTGGTAAAATTAAATAAATGAAAAACTAATTTATATGTTGTTATAACATAATGTATATGTTACCTTATAGGCAGCAGGACAACCAGGATAATCAAAATCATCAGTATCAGGGCTTCTCATTCTCTCAGGATGGAATTGCAACCCCATTATGAACTTGCCCTCTTCAGGATTATAAACATCAGGATCATAAAACCCTTCTACCAACCCATCAGGAGCAAAAGCCATTGGAACAAAACGTTGAGCTAATAACTTAACACCTTGATGATGATAACTATTAACTCTAATCTCCATTTTATCATCTTCCAAAGACTCCTTAAACCATTGATGCAAAGGTGTGTTCTCCACAACCTTAACTTCATGTCTATGCCCATCATAGTTATCATAATCCATATGCACAACACTTTTCCCATTAGGACACTTTCTTGCAAGTTCTTTCCCTATATCTTGATATAAGGTACCCCCACAAGCAACATTTAGGACTTGTGACCCTCTACAGATTCCCAAGTAAGGAATGTTCCTTTCAAGACAAAGCTTTGCAAGCCTTAGTTCTATTGAATCTTTTTCTTGATCTATCACTGTGTCGCTTACATGTAATGCTCGGATTTCTTCAAGTTCTTGAGGTGAAAGGCATGAGAATTCTGAATCATAGAGTGATGGGTCTATGTCTTCTCCTTCACAAAGAAGAACACCATGGATTGGTTCAAAGCTGTCTAATAGCATATGAACTCCTGTGACTCTTGGAACTATTACTGGTACTGCTCCATATCCTACTATTAGATCAAGATGATATTCACCTAGAAAAAAAAAAAAAAAGATTTTTTTTTTGTTAGATTTAAACAAGCTTCGTAACTACACCTGTACTGAGTATATTTGCAAATACTTAAACACAATCAATCCTAAGTCTAGATAAAAGAGGAAGGTTGGTGATAGCGAAAAATGTAAAACTTTGTCAGATCAACTAAAGTGAATATACAAAGGGGCTAGGCCGTATTTAGATATTGATTTAGCCCTTGAATAAGGAGTGGTTGAAGCAAATTTATATAGTTGGGAAAATGCGTAGTTGCTTAACGAATTTGGATTTCATGAGAAATTTAGATAGAAAAATCAAGCGGAGAAAACAAAGAAAAATATTTAGAAAAAAAAAATGGTATTATTAATGGTGAAGAGAAATAAATTAGGATGGAAAAAGGCACAGAAATAATTAAGTTGCATGCAAAAGAAAATTAATAAAAAACGTTGATTCAAAAGAGATGATATATGTAAAAATAAATAAAAAATAAAAATCTATATCATTGTTTTTTTCTTGGTTTGTTTTGTTCTTTTGTGGAGTAAGGAACAAAAACAGAAGAAGAAGAAGAAGAAGAAGAAGAAGAAGAAGAAGAAGAAGAAGAAGAAGAAGAAGAAGAAACATACCCACAAAATCTACGAACTTGTTCTTGCGAACGGTTCTTCTGGAGACTATAAGAACCCTAGGAAGAATCATGGAGAGGTCAGACGCCATTGCTACCTGTGTGTTTCTTGATCTTCCGCACACTTTTATAATAATGTCACTTTCTTTATAATGCAGCTATATATATATATATATAAATCAGAGATCAACTGTCTCCACAACCTCTTTTCTTCTTCTTCGCCTCTCGATCTTGTTTGGTATTTAATTCATTTTTGGAGTTCAAATCAAATTTAAACTTTCTATCTTTGCTTCTTCTTCGTCCTTTTATTCTTCGTTGTTTCATGGAAAAATAAAATATATATTAAAAGAACGATAGAGCGTCCAAGTGCACCTCGTCTTGGCACCGCGTCACTGCTCTCGCGCTTTCCAAGGATGGTTCTAGTAATTAGCGCTGCGAGTGACACGTGGAAGCTAGCATGTCAACAGTCAACGTTTATCTTGAAAGAGAGCACAGCCTAATTAGTTTCTGGGATCTAATCCGATGGTCAAACTTACTTCATCCTGACGTGGAGGCTGATTATCAGCATTAACAACTCATGCTTGTTATGACCAACCCAATCCACACACATACAAATTTAGCCTAATTGTGGACCCATTCATGGTTGCTTAATCCAATGGCTACTAGTAATTAGCCCTGTAAAAATACAGGGCTCTTTCATCCACTAAATGAAGGCATTTGTGACATCTTTATTTTGTGCTTTTAATTTATCTTACTCTTTTGATATTTTTTAATTGCAATTTCTATACATTATTTACGTTTATCATGCCTAACTTTATACATTTTTCTATATTTTTGTTATCATTTTTAATTATAAAAGCCATTTCTATCCGTCCAGTCTAATTAATGGAGATTCTAAAGATTAATTGTCTACGTCATCCTTTCTTTAAATTCCTGTAATATGAAAGCATAAATATAAATTAATATTTGATGTCTATTTATTAGATTATTATTAATAAAAAAACAAAAACAAAAAGTAAAATCCTTTAAATGAGCATAAATTACATTTTATGTCATACATTTGCAACTCATATTACCATAGCTCGAGGCTTCCGTCTTAAGAAATAAGGTCACGAGTTTAATTCTTCACTGACGTTAGCCACTCAAGGCGTCTCTCGCTTAAACAACCAGGGCCCAAGAAATTAATTAAAATCGGATATCTGAATATCCTCGGTTATCCAAAAAAAAATAACAACTTAAGTTTAAGAAACTTCCAAAAACAAGAGGCTAAAGGATATAATAAAAGGTTGTAGTACCAAATTAATTAAATTATAGAGTAAGTTCTAGGGATCTGTTAAGCAGTGGGGCGAAACCATAAGAGTGAATAGGTTGTACACTTAAGTTCCTCGATTTTGATTCGTCTCAATCCAACTTAACTTAACTTAAATCAAATCAATTTAATAATATAGTTATTACATTATTAAAATAGTTCTTTTAGATTAGTAGTACTTGTATGACTAGTATTTTATTTTTATTCGGATAAGATGATCGGCATTCCAATCAATTTAGATTTGAATTTATATATATATATATATATATATATATATATATATATATATATATATATATATATATATATATATATATTTTTATTTATTTATTTATATGTGTCTATTGACGTGTTTCATGGAGTTTATTAATATATCTTACTTACATATATCATGTGATAAACGTTGTAATTCAGACCTCTACGCCACGGGCAAGTGTTAGAAGTGTGGGTTGTTTTTTGGTTCTGATCCATAATTCTATAATGTTTATGTTCAAGCATTCCTAAAGTAGTGTTTTGACGTGAACTCATTTTCTAAAGCTAAAAAATATAAAATAAGAAAAAAAAATTTAATTGGTTCATTAGAGAGAATCAAAATCTAAAAATAAATTTTTTGAAGAACCCAACTTTTAAAATGGATCAAACCATTTATAATAAATTTATGTACATATAACTATCTATATTTTTTTAATTAAATAAAATTATAAAAATAATAAATAATTATTTAATTTAAATAAGAATGTGATGGTAACATGTTTAATTTAGAATTCGAACATAATTTTTTTAATCCAATATTCTCGAAATAAAAAATATGTGTTTGGTTTGACTATAGAAAACAATTTTCTCAAAATTTGACTAGAAAAAGCTTGTTTTTAAGTAACAATAAAACATCAATTTTTGAATTTTTATTTTTTAGTTGTATCTATCTTTTCAGATCACGTAAAATATCTTGGTATATATTCTTACAAAAATAACAAGATTAATCTTGTTTGGTTGTTCTAAAATTTCACACAAATAAAATACAAAAAAGTTTATGTGGGTCTTATTAATTACAAAGTAACCAACAAAAAAATTAATAATTTTTCTATGTTTTCTAAAAATAATTATTTTTTTCAATTTTTATTTTTTAAAAGTAATTTTAAATCACGATGAATCAAATTAGTTTTTTATAACTTTTTGTTTTTAAATACAAAAAATCAAATTTAAAAATGATGCTAAATGAAACCTTAACAATCAAACACAGTTTTTTTTTTTTTTTTTCATTTTCTCAAAAACCTTTCATTTTCTTAAAAATATAATAAGTTTCTCGCTTGTTATTAGGGGTGTGCATGTCGATTTGGTTCAGTTTTCACAAAAAATCAAACCTGAATCGAACCTTGTTTCATTTTATATTTTAAAAATCAAAACTAAACCAATCATTCAACCAAATCAGACTGAACTTATTTAGTTTGGTTCAATTTGGATTAATTGATTTATATTCGTAAATTTTAAAAATTATGAATCAATTAATCTTCCTATAAAAACATATCCATCTTAAGAATATTATGTATATAATTTTATTGAGATAAAAATTTAAAATATGATACATATTTAACCTTAAGAAAGTTAAAAAAATTAATATTCATAAACAAAATTTTATAAAATTATATATATTATTTTTAAATTTGGTTTAAATCTAATTTTGTAATATGTAAATTGCAAATCGAATCGATTAATTTATTAAAAATAAAAATAAAAAATCGAATTGAACAGAAATGATTACATCGTTTGGTTGGATTTTCCGATTTGGCCAGTTTAGTGAACACCCATACCGGGCGGAGACTCCCTTAAATTATAACCTTCAAAAGAAAAAAGCCGCCAAGCGAACCAACCAGAAAGAGGGCATGGTGGTGGCAGGAAACACGGACGCTCTGCACCCTTAACTTAAGGAAATTATCTCATTCTATTCCACCGGCTAAAGCCAGATCCAGAACTGGATAACCGGCAACCTAACCCAACCTGGACTCCAGCTTTCAGTTCCGGCTCAGTCCAAACATGTGTCCAAACAATTCAGTACCTGGGCCCCACTTAATTGTCATGCGGGCCCAATAAATTTTAAAAAAAAGCAAAAATAAATAAATAAAATAATACAAAATAAAAAAAAAGTCAGAAAAGCAGAGAAGCGAAAGAACGCAAAGTTGTAATAAGAAAGCAGAGAAAAGAAAAGCAGATATCCGACCGTTCATTTTTCATTCCTTACAAAACCACCTGAGAGTAGAGAGAGAGAGATTGAGAGAGTGTGTAGAGAGAGACTGAGAGAAAGAGCTGGCAATGGCCGTCTCCGTCTCCATCCTCGCCGTTATAGCGTCGCTACATCTCATCGCCTTCGTCCTCGCCGTCGGCGCCGAACGTCGCCGGAGCACGGTAATCTCTCATCTCTATTGTTTCTGTATCTCTCTAGAAATATCTTTCTCTCTCGCTAAATAATATTTGGTTGTAACGTTGTGAAGGGGAAAGTGATGCCGGACCAGTACGACGAGAGGACGTTCTGCGTGTACAAAACCGACGTGTCGACGGCGTACGGTTTAACGGCGTTTGGTCTTCTGTTAATCAGTCAGGCGTTGGTTAACGGCGTCACTCGCTGCCTCTGTTTCGGTAGAGGATTGATGAGTGGGAGCTCTAAGGCCTTGGTTACTGTCTTCTTTGTCTTTTCCTGGTAATACCTAATCTTAAAATTAATTAAGAAACAAAAAAAAGTTTTTTTTTGTTGAACCGGCCGATTCGAACTGAGTCGACTCGGTTGGGGTTTGGTTTGTTTTAGCTTTAATCATTTAAAGTTAGACAGTGGGGTCATGTGGAAAGTCACGAGAACTGACTGAACTTTGATGTCTATGTTTGACGCTTTATCATATATATATATACATTTTTTTTTAATTATTTAATTTATGATGTGATTGAATTTGTATACATTTATCTAGGTGTTGATTTTTATTAGGAAAAAATGAACTTAAAAGTAGCTATGTAACTAGTAATTATTCATTTAAAAATATGCGCGCGCGTGTATGTAATACAATGGAAATTATATTATAGGAGTTGTTTAGGGTTTTAGTTGGGTGCAGACTATAGAGTCTCACTTGGAATCAAATTCTTCCCAATCCTCTTCTATTAAAGAGGTGTTTCGTTAGTCTAGAAAACACTCAAATTAATCAAAGAATGCGCTCTAGTGAGTTTGTGAGAATTACACCACCACTAGTTTTGCTAGAAATCTTTTTAGATGCCCAAGTACCAATTGAACGATTGAAGAGTTATTCTTCAATGTGATTCAAACCATGCAATGAGCAGTTTGTAGAAGCCAATGGCCCAAGTGCACCAAACTCACTAGAGAGAGCTCTATCATATTGATTTGGACGTTTTCTAGTAATTCCAAAGGAGTGCCAAGAGATCTTTTTTTAAAAGGTGGTTGGAAACTGTTTGAGTTCAATTCAAATTCTGTTTTTGATTGTAAGCAGTGTTTTAGCCGATTTTTTGGTGGACGGTCGATTGGAGCACATATTATAGCTCAGTTTTGCATAGGGCATGCGAGAGGCGGAAGGAACCATCCAGAAATAGGTGATAGCTTGAGCACAAATGATTATGTGAAGGGAGCTCAGTAGGTTTAACCTATTAAGATAACAACCACCCAAAAATCCGTAGTAGACATCGGTGTGGTGCCAACCAAAGGTTCTCTGATGCTCAAGTCGTAGAAGAATGAGGTCGGTAATTAAGGATTGAGAAGAGAATGAGGTTACAATGACATGTTGTGCAAATAGACAAGTAATCCAAGACTCTTTTTGAGAGCTTTGATTGAGGTATTTATAGCTGGTGGTTGAGACTTGATGATGATGGTTCCACCTACCTCTTTGCAACATTAATGAGGAGCAAACTTGAGCCTGGGTTTGCGTCATCAATATCATTGTTGTACTTGAGGCATGGTTGAAGTAGTGATGGTTGTACTGGTCATGCCTTTACAATGATGGTTTGGTAAGGTGGCATGGAGAGCTGTTTGGGAAGGTAGCGGGAGCTAGGTCATAAAGATGATCTGACGTGGCTTGCTAGTTGGAAGGTGAGCCTTGGTTTCCAAGTGTTGAAGGGGCTTGCTTGGTGTGTCTCAAGTTGATGCGAGGCGGTGAGGTGGCTTAGTGTTAATGTTATGCTTGATTTGGTGCGGTTTAGCGTCCATTGGTGGTTGGTGTGTTGAGTTTAGCAAAAATTAATCAACCTTGTTTATTTTGATCCTTCGGTTACTTAAGTTGAAATGCCCCCAAACATCTACATTGAGGCCGTTAAGCTATTGTTGCTTGAGATAGAAGTTGGTGGCTTGCTCATCATTACGACTTGACTCCTGTTGCTTACCCTAATAGCTTCCATGCTACCTTGGTAGATTATATTTGTAGAGACCATCATTAGTTGGACCATGCTTTAGATACAACAATGATGACCTTATCTAGGCTCAAGTTTAATCCTCGTTAATGTTATGGAGGGTAGGTGAGGTAAAGTCCCCTTTGTCCTCATTAATACTGTAGAGGGGTAGGTGGAGTTTCCATGATTAAGTCTCAACCACCAACTATAAATATCCTAGCCAAAGCTCTCAAAAAGAGTCTTGGATCACTTGTTAACTTGCACAACACACCACTGTAAGCTTAGTCTATTCCTAGTCCTTAATTACCAACCTCATTCCTTTTTTGATTTATGCATCGAAAAGCCTTTGGTTGCCACCACACCAGTAGTTAGGTGGCAATATTATTTGAAGTGATTTTAATGTAGTGTTTGGTTTCATAAATGAATTGATTTTTTGCAAAACTTTTCTTACTTGAAAATAGAAGCACCAACCAAGACTTATATTGAAAATATAATGAGTAGCTCCACATTTCTCACTTCCACAAGAGTTTTTTATTTTTTTGACTTCCTAGAAGTTTCTTCTTTCTTTCTTTTTTTTTTCCTCATTTTTCCTTCCTTAGCAAGATTTAACCAAGATAATTTCCATTCATATATTCACTTTACTTCTGTACTAAAAAACTCGAGCGTTATTTAATCATGTCATTGCTAGTATTACTACTGCTTATGAGACTTCTAAGCTTGATCACCTTGTTGATCAACAAAAGGTAAATCCAACAGAGAAACCTAATGCATTTGCACTTCTTTTCACATGTGCTGTGGTATGTTAGGGTTGAATCTGATCCAAGTGTATGCAACAAACTATGGCTTCGAAACCATGTTGTTGTAAAAGCATATGCACTGCTTTGAGTGAGTTAAGTTGACGAGAGAGAATTATGCACAAATGAGACAAGCAATTTATGTGGTTTGACTGTCAAGCCTAGGTTCACAGAACATTATCCTACCTTTCAACCCTGATAACCAGATGAATAATATAATGAACCCAATATCCCTCTTGCTTTTTTTTATTAAAACTCTTGCAAGTAATGCTCTCCTTGCTACCTTAAATGTTCAGACTTCAGACTGATCCTTCTTTACTAAAAGAAGATTTCTGAATTGAAGACCTATAACAACCATTAGGTAATGAGCCCATGTCTAATAGCTGTATTGTAAATCCTTACTTTTTTAACCCCCTCTTTCAATGCTTTACTATGAGCTTGATATATCATATATTTACATGGAAGAAGGCCTTTGTGAAATAGAACTGATAGAAGGGGTTGCTAGTTGGGCCCAGTTCAATGGATCCTATCTGTTTTTTGCCAAAGACTCGAGTTTTAAGTCTCAGATGTGTACTGGGTTAAAATATGTGAATGTGAGATATAAGCAAGTAGAGCTTGGGTTGAACCCTCTGGCTACCTGAGAAACCCAAGGCTAACAGTCTTAACACACATGCCTATTTACCTTTCAGTGCAGCTCGGAATTATTATTTAGAAAATGTCGAATTTTTTTAAAAATATAGCTAACTTTTAAATTTTATTAGTAAATGCTGCAATTTTTAACTTGTAAAATGAAGAAATATGCTAACATGCTTATCATACAACCATGCAGGATTGGATTCTTGGGAGCAGAAGCTTGTTTGTTGGCGGGGTCCGCAAAGAATGCATACCACACCAAGTACAGAGGTTCGTTTGGTATGCAGGACTTGTCATGCACCACTCTACGAAAGGGTGTTTTTGCCTCTGGTGCTGCACTGACCTTGGTATCCATGGCAGCATCAATGTTGTATTACTGGGCTCACAATAGGGCTGACACTGGCGGCTGGCAGAAGCACCGGAACGAAGGGCTTGACATGACAAGCACACTTCCACAGTCAAAGAACAATGAATTTTAAAGGTTTAGGTGGGTTTATTTGTTCCTGTGTCCTTTTTTTTTTTTTTTTTTTCTAGAAGAGTTACTTTGCCCTATTTGAGTTGATACATTTTGTTTATCTGAGCAATGAGCACAGTTGTGAACTTCAGTATGAGAGTGATTAAGTTGTAACTAATGTATGTGATAGGAAAATCACCATAATTCTCTTATAACCGCAGGGCTCCTTATTTGTATATTAGAATTTAGAAGTTTGGAAGTCTTTTAGAATGCAATGAATACCCCTTATTTATCTGCTAAATGAAAAATGCTTTTGATCTTAACATTTCAAGAGTGAATGCAAGTCAAATTCAATATAGTCATTCAATTCTTTAGCTAACATACATCATTGATTGCTGATAATGATTGGGTAATTGATATGAGTTAGCAATGTTTATTAGCAAGGTTGATATTTATTTATTCATTGATCAGTAATTGGCGGGGTTTGAACTCATGATCTCAATGCTTACATACCACATCTCAAACCATTGTGGCAAAGTTTCAACCCCTGACATGGTTGATATTTGATTGAAAGTTAGCATCAACATTTAAAACCTTAGCTCATGGGTTGAATTTGTTGGTTTGATGAAATGAAGATATTTTGTGTCTGTACGACAAAGAAATAATATGGAAGGCTCTTGATATTATCATTCTTAAGTTAGTACCTTTGCTTTTATTCTCAATAAAGAGAGAGGGAGGGAGGGAGGGAGGGAGGGAGGGAGAGAGAAAAACAGAACAGAAAATGTTACATGTTACTTTAACTTTCTTTCTGACTTTAAGGGTTGACTTGAGGTAAAACAAAACAGAAAATGTATTCATTCATCATGAAAAAAATGTCACTTTTACATAAACGTAAATAAATCTCTTGCTCAAAAAAAGAAAAGAAAAAAAAAAAAAAAGGTAAAAAAGAAACAGAAAATTATAACACCAATATCTCTACATTGGAAATTTTCTGTGTTTATCATGATTAGTGTCTTCAATTGCTTAATTATGTAGGAAAGGTTCTTTCAGTATTTACTTGGGAGAGCAATTTCATTACTTTGTATGATATCCTTACTAATTGCTATTGAACTAAACTATTGATATAAATATAAGGTAATTTTCAATCATGTATCATGTTAAAAATTTATATGGTATTTGGGTAGGGTGAGTGTTTTTGGTGGGTACATTTAAAATTACCCTACATATATTATATCGTTTATAATATAGAGGTAAAGCTGCGTACTTTATTCCTTCCCTAGATTTTGCAATGGTGACGGGAGCTTGTACATTGGATACATCCGTTCTTTAAGATGATATATCATTCTCTATGAGTTCTATAGGTAGTTGTAAATGATATTAAAGCGGCTGGTTAAGAGCAGAAAGTAGAAACTTGATAGTTATATATTCTCACATGAACAGTGTGGGTGGTTCAAATGACGAGTCATTAGCTCAAAATTCAAATACAAAAAAAGAAAAGAAAAAAAGATGGAAAAAAAAAACAAAAATTATTATATTTGAAAAGTCTAGTTCCTGCCTCAAGAAGCAGGAGTTTTGAGTTCGAATCCCACTAAGAAATCACTCTCATGAGTAGAGTTTTTTGTGTGTGAGAATAGGGAGTTTAACAACTAGCTAGATTCTCTAAGTGACCTAGAAACCCTCAAATTAAACAAACAAAAATTTAGAGTTCACAAATCTTCAATAACCAAAAAAGAATCAAGTGGACGAGACTTTGGAAATTTCGCAAATCTTCAAGAACCAAAAAAGAATCAAATTGGACTTTGGATATATATAATAATAGAACTTGCAACCTTCCATCATATGAAAAAGAACATTTCATCTGGAGTCCCTCTGCACCCTATACTACTGCATAGCAAAGGAGGCCTCAAACACAAGAGTAGAAAAGGAAAAATAAAAAAAATGAAAAACAGAGAAACCAAACCATACTAGCAACCAAGTTCTGACTCAACATAGTTGCTGTCATTAATTACCAGATAAACACTATTAGAGACTCAGTGCAGACATATATTATATGCTAGAATGATCCTCTCCATAATAAGCCTAGCATCTGGGAATGGGTACTCCGCATTTGCTGGCTACCTTCCGTGAATTAGGACTGTTGACATATCTCCTGAGATTTGGGTTCTTGAGATACTGACAAAGGCAAGGCCTCTGGCTTTGCAGCCTACTGCAACACATTTTAGTTGGAGGGCTTCCAGATGTGATTGCACCCAAGCAAGGGGTCAGCTGCAATGCATTGCAGGTGGCTGCCATGGACACATTTGCTTCTCCAGCTAGAAGCAAAACAATTGCAAAAAAAGCTGCAAAATATGATCCCTTCATGATCTTTACTTCACTGCACAAAAGCAGCAGAAGAAGAGAGAACAAGAAAGTAAAGAGAGATCAGGAAATTGATGAAGAGAAACAATGGAATGGATAGGTGTGTTTTGTGTGTGGTGCAGTTGTGTTTTTGAGTTCACAATTTATAGATGCTTAGTTACTTGTTAAATTACCCTAAAGCTGAACATGAATTACCCTATTGTTTATTCCCACTTTTATCAAGATTGCAAAGTTCAAGATCTTAATTTGAAAAATAGGCAAGCTGTTAGCTTTAATCACGATCTTTCCTTTTTTCTTTTATTTTTTAAAACTATCTGGTGATCAGTGCACATGACACTTGTGAGTGAGATTTTCAATTTTTACTCATTTTAGGCACCTAAACTAGGATACTTAGTAAGCAATATTAAATTACCCAAATAGTGGTCTTCCTACCAAAGTGCACAAAAGCTTGATGTTGATTATATATATATATATATGGTTAAAGCAAAAACCTTTAACATTTACCATTTTGTGGGTCATGGATGATTTTTTCCATCCTCTTTAATCTGCATCTCCCCTACCCCAAAAAGGCAGGAGGTTATCAGAGAATAACAAACATAAAGAGAGAGTACTTGGGGAAGAAAGCCCTCCATAGAAAAAGAGATGAAACAAAAACTCTTAGTTGGAATTTATGATTTTATTCTCCATTAGTTTTCCATCTTTTTTTTTAATAGAGGAAACAAGAGAAAAATAAATTTACTGTAGAATTAGAAGGACCCCTAGTTTTTTAACCACTATGAAGTGGAAAATATCCCTTGCAAATGAGACAATTCTACCAATCTCCTTAGTCTTCTTCGAAATCCGCGTACATCATCTCATCTTCAAACCTTTATAATGTAGCAGGGCCTCGTGTTATACCGTTTCGCCATTTACTGATATAAGTAAATATGTTTTTTATAGACTTTAATTGAAGTTACTAAACAAATATTTAGTTTTTAGTTAAGAAATTATCTTGATTAAATTCTTTTTGATATCCTATTAATTATTTCCTAGTGGGTACAAAGTATTTGTCCTTTGGCAATCATAAGCTCAACATATAATTGTTGAATTCCTTAATTGTGAAAGAGATGGATCACATCATGAACCACTTTCTTATCCCATTTCACTTGGATTCTCTTGACTGACTAAATAAACCATTAGAAATTCATTATTAATTCCACACTATAATGGGGCTTAGATTGTCTTGTAGGACCCAATTTTCCACTCTTTTCTTAATGCCTTTCGGCGACCATTCATGCCTTATCCCAAGCTATGTCTATGTGTGGTGCAATAATCATTAATTCATTCTCATGCGCGCTGGTTAAATATTGCTCACTAATTAATTAGTGCTTCATATACTGCATTTCTATCATCACTATCTTTGATATATATGCAATGGAAGTATGACATATAGATGGGTAATGCAATTCCTTATTGAATTGCTTTTTTCTTAGTGTTGTATTTTGACAAGTTATAAATGACATTTTTTTGGACAAGGGGGTGTATGGGACCTGTGCACTTGTGCCGTGATATTCACGTGATAATATGACTGTATATATATATATATATATGAATGGAGTAAGATATATTGATGAGTATCAATTTCCATTCCACATGTTACTTATTAAATAATGAGAAATTTTTAGCACTAAACGAAGCTAGTGAAAGTTAGGTAATTTTATCAGATGATAGCTCAATTGATTGAGGAACTAAGTATAAGTGAGATTTAGATTTAGATCTTAAGTTTGAGTCTGGACGTGCTCCTTTTATCTGCATATGTTAAAAGAGTCAGCTCAAACACTTCTGTCATGCTTTGAATTTGTCATACTTTGAATTTGAAAGGATTATTCTCGTCTAAAAAGAATTTCTCTTGTAAAAAAATCGATAAAAAAAAAACGCTAGGTAATTTACTTTTTTATGCAATTTGAATTGTCCATGAATATAATATGCTTTTACCCTTTTGACAGTCCGAAGGCATGTAGCATAGGATCTTGTCATCATCAATTTGGAGGATCTGCTCACTTGGAACGATTAAAACCAGTGATACACTGAAGCAAAACCCCAAAAGGCTCATATAAAATTTATTACATATATTGAATTATTGATATCAGTTTTAAATATTGAATTATTGAATTATTGATACCAGTTTCAAAATTTTTTTTAACTCATATAGTAAGCTTCGTTGCATGGTCGTTGTAAGTAACCAAGGTTGTATTTGATTCGTAATTCAAAAAGGAAAATAGAACTCAAAAAAATAAAAACTCAAAAAATTATATTTTGTAATAACTTATTTTTTTTTGTAAATTTTAAAAAATTATTTTTAGATTTTAACAAATTAAACATGTATTTTGTATTTTTAAAATTTTAAATATAAAAATTATATTCGAATCATAACTTATAGTAAAAAAATTTGTTTTCATATTTGAACTCGTTACCTTCGTATCATAATGGAGCAAGTAATTTAAAATTCAACCTTCAAATTTTTCTAAATATTAAAATAAGTATCACAATTTCATATTTTGAAAAAAAAAAGAAAAAGGATCGTATAATTAAAATTTTTTGATATAAATTAAGTTTTGAAGACTATGAGAGTAGTATGGGACCCAATTCAGCATCCTATAATAGAATAAAGTCAAAAAGAGGAAGTAAAGCAAGCACGCCATCCATCGCATCATCTGAACTAAGATGATTCTTAGGTCCCACTCATAATCTAATCATGATTATACTTTATTTTACTAGATATTAGTTAAGGACAGATTTAATTATCTTTTTAGATAAAAACACCCAATTACAAGGGATGCTACTTTTACTTTTAAAAATAAAAATAAATTTAGGCTGTATTTGATTATAATTTTCTACATTCAACATTTTGAAAATACAAAAAACAGCATTTAGCTTGTTAAAACTCAAAAATAATTTTTTAAAATTTATTAAAAAAAACAAACTGTTCTTAAAAAATGACAAAATATTATTTTTCAAATTTTCACTTTTTAAGTTATATGATAATGGCTTTTAAAATTATATATAATTAATGGAAGAATTAATTTATATTTTTCTCTTTTTTACTTTGAATCTTTGTAATGGTTAATAATTATTATATATAAAGGACTTTTACAAAAACAGAACCAGAGTTTTTTTTTTTTTTTTAATCAAATCACTTGTCATTATCATGTGATTTTACTGTGTCTTGACCAGTTGGTTCTCATCTGGTAAGAAACAAAACTTGCTTATTTTGATGAAACTTCCCATCTAAAAGGCATTAAACCAAGTAAAAAAAATATAACTTTTTATTGAATAAAGCTCGTGAGCTTTGGTTTCCTTGATCAGGTGAAGCAACTTGAGAGTCTTAAATAGTTTACCTCATATTTAACTAAGGTAAGTTAGTTCAGTGGTTGGGTGCAAATACACCTACACTGAAAGTCTCGACTCTCGAGTTCGAAACATCTCTCACACTTGTTGGACAACGATGTTCTTGAATGTTTGTGGTCGTGCTCCAAAGAGATTAGGGGGACGTAAGTCTCCAATACCCGCTGACTTAAAAAAAAAAAAGAAAAGAAAAAGAGATTCAACCAATGAAATTATCTAGTGTTGTAACACTCAACCATGTTGCATCTCAAGTAATTCATTGTTCTCTGCAACCCCAAAAAGGGCACAAGCCCCTTGTAACATGTGATTTGCAGTGCAGTGTCAAGCTCCAGATCCCAGTGAAATCATTATATACATAGACACACTTGATTATATACTATAATCTTAGTTGCTTCACTTGATCAAGAAAACCAAAGCTGACAAGCTTTTTTCATGCTAGATGAAATATCGATATTGCAAATCAGCAATCCATTAACCCTATAGAGGGGGAAAATGAACATAAAATGATCAGAAATTAACATAAAAGTGAAAATAGAACTGACATCACTGTTCTCGAAAAGTTCAATCACATAAAATTGTAAGAAAAAAGCACCAATATCCACAACAGTACTTTCATTATTTATTATCTTAGTACATAAAGATTACATACGCCCATACATTCTCCTGCACAAAGCAATAAGGGTTTAATATAAATTGAAGAACAGTTACTCGATTAAAAAAATAAGAACAGCTACACACTTAATTGAAAAAGTCTCTAGAAAGCAAGTATTACAAGTGAAACAAGAAAAGAAATGCATTTTTTTTAAAGTGATTCTTCTGTTCATATGATAAACAAATCTGCTCCACTACAGAAAAAATTAAGATTTATTGAATGCTTCTCACTAGTTGCAATACAAGTAGTAAAGGATATTTTGTCAATAATAGGTTGATATACAGTATTAGGCCTCCATCTATCAGCCGTAGTTTTTAAGATAAACATTAATCTAATGTGTTATCAAAGCTTTGGTTTTGTGAAACATCCTGCTTTCAAGTTTCTTTATTAGAAACCATACACGTTTCAAATGTGCAAATGGAGAATATGCAAATGTTAACAAAAAACCCAAGACCTCTTACAAAACCAAAGCTCTTATACCATATTAGATACCACTGAACCTAAAAGCTATAGTTGATAGGTAAAGACCCAATAATGTACATCAAATTATCACTAACAAGTAACAACAATAACAAAAATAAGCCTTACTATAACAATAGTGGATTCAAAAGTGGTGAGATTAATGAAAACAGTTCTATGCATAGAATTCGCCACCAAGTTCCCTCTCCCCCCTTAATCCTTCACTTGGTGCCATGCCCAATTGAATGCTTGGTCTTCCTCCAAAGGTTTCCCAAAATGTTCAAAAGTTCGGAAAATATGGAAAGTTTTCGGTATAGAATGGATTCACCATAGTCCTACAGGCGGATAAGTTCCAGTTTAAGTTTGGTTTACATGTACCAATTCATTGTTCATTAAGACTCAGTTTTTTCTCCTCTCTAGATTTCTGAATATATTTGCTAAAAGAAAAGAGTAAGGGACAAATGAAGTGCACACAAACGTATCCTAACAAGCCAAGGTCGCTGCAGGCTTTCTGGTCCCTTTAGTTTTCTATCCTACAAATGCTTTTGCTGCTTCTCCTGAAGGTTCAGAAAGGCGAAAACATTTGTTAATCTTTAAGGAGTTCTATTTGTGTTTTCATACAATAGATCCTCATTAAAGATGTTTTATTTTTCTGGATATATCACTGGTAGTAATAGTATCATAGTCATAGATGTCTAATGTTCCCTACCCCTCCTTCCCACAAGAAAAAAGGAAATAAGATCCAAGATCTATGTATTCTCTCTGCAGAAGCCAATTTAGGCTTTAGGCTTTAGCAATTGGAAAACTCCCATTGACTATGGATGCTAGAAAACTTAGTAGTGCTATACTTAACAGTTAATGAATACTGTGAGCTCAAGAAGTCTCAATGAAGCATGTCTGCACAAAATTGAAACACAGATGTGTCATGTTTGTTAGCGCCATTTGTTTATTTTCTGCAACTATTATTTCTGAGGATCACAAAGTTGTCAAATGTGAAGCATCTACAGAATCTATACCTTGACTTTCTGTATTTTATACACTAAAATCAATTAGTTTTAGGCCAGCTTGGCCACATAAAAAACTGACATTTCAATAAAATTTTTGTTTTCTGAAATAATTGGAAAATCAATTCAAGCTCCAAGTTAACAACTGATGCAGGTGATCAATTGTTCAACACTGTAATTCGAAGTCAAGAACTTTCGTCAATAAAAACCTATGCATAATCCAAATATAAATGAAATTATTGCCTTTTACACAACAAAAATACCCTAATTGGAATATAAACAATGCAGTGATTGATACTTTTGGTTCATTCCAAGTATACATCGCTTTGGTATTTTAATAGAAGAAAAAAGTAAAATAATTTTAGACTTGGTATGAGTAGAGAAAAGCATACCCATTAAATGAATAGAGTTCACTAGGCAACGTTAGGCCAATGAAGGAAACTGCCATGACCTCTGGCATTAGTGAACTTGTATACAGCACCAGAAACTAGCCAAGAATAAAAGATTAAGAAGTGTCATTACTACTGAGAGAAACAAAGCTCAGTACTTCAAAATCATGTCACAAATACTGCATACCATTATATATACGTTCGTTTTATAACAAACTGTTATTGCATCAAAATTTCATCTAGATCAATGAGAAAATATGCATAAAACCAAAATATTCATGTATTAAGAATAATTTACCTTCATAGCCCCCAATCACTGGATCTTCCGACAATAGTAGAGGGGTATCCAGATCAATGAATCTGCACAAAATTACTCGAGTCAAAACAAACAAGGAACACGGTAATGCTCTAATACTGTCACCACTCATTTTACCATTTGAATAAATGAAAACAAAGTATGCAGGCCAGAGAAGCCCATAGCAAGTCTAGTCTCAACCATCCCACCAATCATCAGATTCAATCCAGACTCTCTAGCAACCTCAATGATCTTGATGGCACCTATAACACCTAATTTGGCAAGTTTAATGTTGATGACATCGGCAAGATTTTCCTTTATAATTTTCTGTACATCGTTTAAACTTCTGCAGCTTTCATCTGCAGCAACAGATATCCCATACTTGTTTGCAACACAAGTTACTTGGCCAAGACCCTCCCAATCATCTCTGTGAACTGGTTGTTCAAAGAGAATAGGACTCAACCCCATTTCTGCAAGAAGTAAAGATTAAATAGCTGAAGCAGTTTTCAAATTGTAGAAAACCAGAAATATTAAGGTAATGTGATGTCTTTTATAGTTAGTATTAGCTCACATAAAATCCAGAAACAACTACAATGTGGGGGTAAGGTTCTGTACATTGTCCCTTCTCTAGACCTTGCAATGGGGGGGGGCTTGTGCATTGGGTATGTCATTTTTTATTAGCTTATATAGAATATTATCAAATATCAGAAGACGTATTTATAAACATATTTCTCAATGTATGAAATGAAATGAATAGATGCACTGGCTTGTTCAGCACTCTCAAATCCTTTGTACAAAAAGTAAAGAGAGAGGGAGAGAGAAAAAAAAAGGGTGTACCCAATGCACAAAGCTCCACTATTGTAGGGTTTGGGGAAGAAATAATGTACGCAACCTTACCTCTACGTTGATATGTTGTTTCTGGATTCGAAACTGTGACCTCGAGGTCATAATGGAACAACTTCAATCGTTGCTACAAGGTCTACCCTTCATATAAAGTAAAGAGATGAAAGAAAATATTATGACCCAGAGCTAATAATGCCAAAGTAGAATCTTAGGAGTGTAGACTAAGGTATAATACTAATCTTTGGCATTCTTTGCACAGAGAGTCCACCACATCATGACCCAATCAATCGTGCTCGTTCACAATTGTTCAAGTATTAAGGTTGCATTGTGGAAGACATACCAAAGGTTAGGGAAAAAAAGTGCTTGTAAAGAAATTAGGAAGGACAATAGTCTCCTAAATCATAAATCCCAAATTGTAAACAAGCACAGAAAGCTTTTGTCTATCATATGTAGCATCCCTACCATTTAACTTGTCAAGAACTTCAATGGCTTCATTGGAGGTGTATCCCTCATTAGCATCTAAAATAAATGAGCAATCTGGGTGAACAACTCTAATAGCTTTAAGAACTTCAATATCTGCATTTAGATTCTTTCCAACCTTAAGCTTCAAGGTGCTGAACCCTTGCTTGCAATATTTTGAGGCCAATTCAGCAGCTTCAGTGGGAGAAACAATTGGAATCTGAAAACATAATAATAATTTAAACAATACTAGGAAAACAATACATAAATTAAGTAAAGTTAACATTTACACAAACAAAATAATAGATATGTTTTCAACAACATAGAAGGATGTAGGAGAGCAACTTTACTGTTATATCAGTGGTTATGGTATTCAACACACCGCCAAATAATCTCCAAAGTGGTATACCAATACTATTTGCAGCCACATCAATCAATGCCATCTCTACACCCGCCCTAACCTTCAATAATACATAAAGATTAGTCAGAACCAAGCAGCTTAAACTTATATTAGAAACCAAGATATGCTAATATTAGAATACCTATGTAACCAAAACCTATAATCTAGAAGCGTGTGCGCTTGTGTGTGAGGCTAAGAGGGGTTTTTTTCTTTTTATTTAAGAATAATTTAAGGGTATTTGGGCCTCTTAGTGCTCTTGAGGAGTCCCTTCAGATGTGTACGAACCTCCCTATCCTCACAAACCAGTATGGGATTTGAACTCAAGACTCCCACTTCTTGAGATCAATTCATGACCCTCACTTCAAACCCAAGTTAGTTAAACCAGAACCCCAACTCCAAGAACAGAGATGACTATAGATAGGAAACAAGGGTTGAAGTACGCAAGAGTTGAAGATTTCACTAATTGGCTAAGACTAATCCCAAAATTATAATATCAAATCTCATATCTTGCACAATGATATCGGCTTCTACAAACAAGATAAGTCACCCTTGTTTTCCCACTCACCTAGATTTCAAGTTACAACATTTCGTTCCCACTCTATAGTAGCAGCACTATTGCCAGATTATAGGATAGATAGAAAATGAGCATGGCCTCCAAAAAAAAAAAAAAAAAATTAAAAATAATAAATAATAAAAAGCAAAAACACAAAAAAGGGGGTGTAAAAATGGGTCCATGACTCAACCAAAGCAAAATCAGAAGCCTTGAAATGAAATAATCTCAGCTAAATTGACATGGAATTAAAGAGGAAAACAAAAACATGCCATTTATTAGCACAAAAGCTAATTATAATCATTATTACTAGGAGGGTAGAAAAAAAAACATAGAACAGTTCGAAACTGCAATCCTTTCTATGATACTCACAGAAGCAAATTCATGTCCAGGAAGAAGCCCACCAATCTCACTGAGCACCAAACTCAAAGCCATCGGAGGACTCCGCCGGAGAAATTCACAAGCCTCGGCAGCCTTACCCAGAGCCAAGACCTGATCTTCAACAGTAACAAAGGGAAGCACCGGCGACTCTCCCCACCCAACACACCCATTACTCAATTCCACCCTAATCGCCACATTCTCCACTCTATCAAGCCTTGAATTAGCAATTGTAAACGGAGCAATCAAAGGAACGTTCAAAGCCCTCCCTTCTGCTCTCTGCACATCCACCACGAACGTCTCCGACAAGCTCTTGAACCCAAAACTCATCCTCGTCGTCGCCGGCGCAGCTGCCGGAAATGACCCACAATTGATAGCAAGTTCCGTCCTTTTGGGACTAAATTGGGTGTGGAATTTTCTGGGTATTGGGAGAAATTGAAGAAAAGATGAAAAGACAAGATGGGTCGATGAGAATTGAACATTTGAGGCAATAGCAATTGGACCCATTTGATGGGAGAAGGTGATGGAGGCAAAGCTGTTGTTGTTTGCAGTTTTGTCGTTGAAAGTGAGAGGAAGAAGAGCTGCAGAGGCGGCATTAATTGATTGACAGAAGAAAATGAAAGCATTTTTTATTTTTTATTTTTTATTTTTTTATTTTTATTTTTGGATTTCTCTTCTCGATTGATTCTCTATTCCGCTGCTTCTGATATTTCTAGGTTTTTTTAAGTGTTTTGGGTCTCAGGTTTGTTAGACTGGTTTGAGGTTGATGAACACCTGAGATGAATCTCAAACTGGGTTCAGAAGAAACAGCATTAAGTGGCATGGATCATGATGGATTTGAACACACTGACAATTAAATTTGGATGCTACCAAAATCCATTCTTTTGACTGTCCTGTTTCTGGAAGCCTATATCATAGTTAATTCCTGTACTCTGTTTAACTTCTTCTCTTTTTTTTTTTGTTATATATAATATATGTATGAAGCTAAATATGAGGACTGAAAATTATTTTTTTGATAGAGATCTTTTCAATGGTAGTTGTATTACTCTGTTAGTTAAAGATATTTTATTAACCCCTAAAATGTGGCTTTCGTTGATTGAAGAACCCCAATGCTTTAATAATTATTAGAGTGAAGTCATCTTAATAACTTTTGGCTAAAGTGACATATCTTGCGTCCTGGCCTCAGTCTCGATGTAATGAGTTAGAACATTATTTATTATTATAAAAAAAAAAATATTAATTATAAAAAATATAATTACATATTTATAATTATTAGATGAATGTGTGTTATATATTTTAAAATATATAATAAATAATTTAATAATTATACATGTGTAGTTATATTTGAAATTATATATTTTTTAATTAGATTAATATTTTTTATATAAAAATAATAATTTTTAATAATATGTGTGAGAAGTGTAGTTTTTGAACAAATTATTTGACGGCAAAAAAAAAAAAAAAAAAAAAAAAAAAAAGTAGTTTTGAGTTTAACAAATATTCATAAGGATCCCTTGGATTATATATTATTCTTTTGTTTTTTTACATCTCTTGTCGTCCAATGTATTTACTAATATTTTATTAATAGTGGTCCAATGGAGTGTTCACATAGAAATTGTCTACTCTGTCCATCTTGTTAATATTCCCTACCAATTAAATTTGTACATCGTTAGTGGCTAATCAATCAATAAACTATATCTGCTTTACAGAAATGTTGCATTATGTTATATCATACCACATTATATATAATTAAATTCATGTGGAAAATGTGGTATGCCCCTTAAATGGGTCTAAAGGGTGTGGACTTCAGACTCTTTTGACTCTTTTTATTTTTATTTTTTTTATTTCTTAATGACTAAGAAGAAGGGTATTGAGATTCCTTCAAGGGGCCACGTTAAGCTGAAATATGGTATTCTATAGTGCAAAACCATTGGATTGAGTGTATTTATGTACCCTGTAATTGACACAAGATTCTTTCATTTAACGTTTTCTTATTTTAAAAAAAGAAAAATATTAATCTAACTAGAAAATAATACATCTACATTGCAACTATATGTTTCTGTTCATTGAATATTAGTAGTTTACACATCTCGAGGTGTGTAATAAATGATCAAATAAATATGAACATGAACATGAACATGAACATGTAACTATAATGCAGTTACATTATTTTATATTTAAATTAGCATTTTTCTTTTAAAAAAATACAAAGAAAGAACTTTGGTGTTTCAGGTCATCACGAGTTTATTTAAAGCCACAACCATTAAAAACTAGGCATGACTTGTGTCAAATATCATATCGGTACTAGTAAAAATTTAGGCTTACCCTAAAAGAGGTATCGGAGCCAATAGTTTTGTTGGGATGCATCATGCACATATGTTAAGGTGGAGCATGCAGGCTGTGCTCATGGTCGTTGATGGTTCATCGAGTTCCTTCTCCTTGAGACAATGACAATTGATCTAACACCTAGGCCCAAAAGTGATTAAATTATGGACAATATTAATATTAGTAAAAATTTAGATATGCCTAATATATATATATATATATATATATATATATATATATATATATATATATATATATATATATATATATATATATATATATACACTAGTCCATGAGCACGTGCATTGTTCGTGAATAAGGGTTGAAAGTTATCAAAAATAAGTCAAAAAGGGTTAAGAATATAACAACAATATCGTGCCAACCTTTTAGGAAGTAGTTGTGTTTTACAAAAAAACACCCTTATTTCTTATTTTTTTAAGTTAAATATAATTTTAGTTGAGCATTAATGAATAATGAGTAGTTTTGGTCTTTTTAAAAAAAGTGTCTCACTACCGTTAAGAAGTTTTAGTTTTATAAATAATATATATAAATACTACAAAAATCGAAGAGTAATGCTACAATAATATATAAAAAAAAAAAACAGTGCAATTAATAACATAATCATCAAAGTCAGTTGAATTGTACACTGCTCTTGTTGTTTTACATCTACCATGTAATGGAGTGGTGGTCCATAACCCTCCTAGCTACCATCCATCTCTTTAATGTTCCCTTCTAATGAAATACATCATCAGTGGTTAATCAATCAATAAATAACTAATATGCTTTGCATATCATATAAATATATTAAACACAATACATTCACATGCTTATATTATTTAATAGCATCTGAAGGCCATGGTATACTGTAGCATGCCCCTTAGATAGTTTTAAAGGTGCACATAAGCTTTGTATTAGTTTTTCCTTAAAAGATTAGGTAGATCAGTATTATTGAATTGCATGTATCATGTTCTACCATATAAAAATATTTGGTACTCTAATGAGATCCATTATTCGACATCAAATGAAAATTTGCAAGAGAAAGTTCTCATTTGATATTATGTGTCTATATATATATATATATATATATACTAGTAAACATGAACATCGTTGCACGTGATTAAAAAAAATGTGAAAATTGAAAAAAAATAAATTGGTTAGACTTAATTATTTCAAAAATACCCCTTAATTGTTTATAACACAAGTTGAAAATCAAAATTTCTAATAAATTAAAAAAATATATTATTAAAATTATAATAAAAGCAACACACACAATTAAGAAATATTGACTTTATAAATAATATATATATATATATATATATATACCAAATAAATTGTCAGAAAATAATTTCTTTAACAAGATTCTATGGCTTTATTCCAGGTGATGGACCGTCTTCCAATTCAAACTTCATAAAAATATTGTTCCCAAGCAATGAATCAAATATCACATGTAGCTAATTTATATTTTAAAAGTTAATTTTAATATCATAAAAGTAATATAATTAACTTAAACATGTAAATAACCTCTAGTTCTTTATAAATCTCTTACAATTTGGGCCTACTAGACCATCTCATGAAATTTCTCAGAGACAGAAAGAAATAAAAAAAAAAAACTCTATTTCTTTAAAATCATTATCCCTATCATTATTATAAAAATATTTATCAGCATTTAATCTTATATGTATTTAATTAATTTATCAATTATTAATAAAATAAATATATTAACTTATTTTAAAAAAAATTAAAATACATTCTTAAAGCATGTATACACAATATATGGGACATGAGAGTGTAAGAATGCAGAGAATTGTAAGGAAGTAAATTGATTTTCATGGTTTTGGGAATCAAGCAACCTCACCCAACACAAAGCCATTCTTTGCTTCACTTCACCATATTTCTTTTTTGTTGGTTTTCTTAGCTACCAAGCTTAGAACCCATCCATCTATCTATCTATCTATATATATATATATTGTACCATTACTAAAACATGAATTGTACTAAATTTCTCTGAATCAAAAACATGCCAATCGATTCATCTGATTCTGAAAATGAAAGTAAGGACAAACCTGTGCCTAAACTCTTCGGCCGCAAAAGACCTCTGCATTCTGTTCTTGGTGAAGGACGAGGTAATCCATCCAACCATGTTATCATCTAGTTATGTGTGGCATGATCCAGTTGTAGTTGGGTGAACTTGAATTTTGGGTTTATTTTGCAGTGGCAGATGTGCTACTATGGAGGAAAAAGAATGTATCCGCAGCAATTCTCATTGGAGTCACAGCGATATGGTTTCTTTTCGAGGTTGTCGAGTACCAATTCCTAACACTTCTATGTCACATCTCCATTGCTTCCATGCTCATCATCTTCATCTGGTCAAATGGCGCCGCATTATTTGATAAGTATTGCCTTCTACTTGGGTTAATTTTTTGCCAAGAAAACATGTTTAGTCTTAGGTGAAGAGGGAGGTTGTGGCTACCGAATTCTCGGCTGCTAAAATCACTTGTGTTGTTAGATTACCACTTGACGTAAAAATTTAAAATGATCAAGTAGAGGTTCAAAAATGCATATTGAGCTACGATGGTCATCCTCAAGTATGGTCCCATCCTGCAAATAAAGATATAGAAGATCAAATAAATGTCAAATATACAAACGGGTATTATGCAAATGCTAACAAAGGGACTGGAACCCAAGACCTCTCACAGATCCAGAAAGCAATAGCTAATAAGTAGAGAGGCTAAGCAATACAATATAAAATTATCACAAAAAAATAGCACTGCCTAATGTTTTAGTTGTAACTTGTCGTTTTCAGGAGCCCCCCAAATATCCCTGAAATCATCCTATCCGAGTCTGCATTTAGAAAAGTTGCTTCAACCTTCCGTGCCGAACTCAACCTATTGTTGCCAAAGCTATATGACATTGCATGTGGAAAAGATTTGAAACTCTTTTTACTGGTATCTACTTCTTCTAACCTCCCTTTACTTGGTAACTTCAATTTTTAAGCAGAATTTGTGCCTCATGCCTACTCTATTGTGTTTGTTTCTCAGGTAATTGCCTTCCTATGGGTATCCTCAGTGATAGGAGCCTCTTTCAGCTCCATGAATATCCTATATTTGGGTATGATCACAAACCCTTCTCTCATCTTATTATGAGCTTGTGTTTAGGACTTACTGGGTCATTGTTTTCTCATGATTTATATTTAGGCTTTCTCTGCATCCATATTTTGCCCGCATTGTACGAGAGGTACGAGAAGGATGTGGATAAGCTTGTGAACAGAGGACAGAGGAAACTCAAAAGAATGTACAGGAGATTTGACTCCGAGGTTCTTAACAAGATTCCAAGAGGACCAGTGAAGGAAAAGAAGGACAAGAAATCCAACTAAGTATGGAATTTCAAGTTTGAAGACTGCTTGTTGTTGAAACATTAATTCTTACAGAATTCACAAATGTCATGTGTGATTTGATATGTATCTTCACAAAATATTCACATTTCCATGAGACTATTTAGATACTTGTATAACAACAAAAGAAATTCTCAAATATGGATGAAAACAATTTAAATTTCAGATAGAAGCAAAGGATTACTGCCTCTCTGGAATCCTTTGTAGCTTTATGTGATATTCCCTGAAATGGACTGCATTGGCACAAAAAAATCATGATTGGAAGACTGTGAGTACAAGGAGGAAATGCAGCCTTTTAACACAAAAGGAATGTTCCATGATATTCCCTAAATATTTTTGGAAGGATTTCATCAACCATTCCCTCAACATGAATTATAACATTTGCGAATGCCACCAATTTGCTAGGGGATAGTCAACATTCTCATAATATTAATTTCAATATGATAAATAATTTGAAAAAATTAAGAAGCTTTACATAATTTGTAAAAGATCTCACTGCTTTTTTTAAAAAAGAGAAGACACGATAGAGTATATGCGATTTTGGTAATAATACTTTTTTTTTTCTTTCAATGATATATACAAACATCCCTTTTCTTTTCGAGAAAAAGAAAAAGAGAATACATGCTTATATGAAATGACTTGAACATCTGAGAGACCTGAACACTAGATGCTTTCACTGATACTTAAAAGCTAGATGTTAACACAACAGTACCTTCTAACTCTGTCTTTGATAAGGAAGCTATGCTAATCCAGTCATCTAGAGCTTCAACGAGTTCACGTATCTTCAGGTTCACTTTTTTTTTTTTTTTTTGTTCACTTTGTTAGACCAAACATCACATTGGCACTTCTTTTTTTTTTTTTTCCCCTCGAGTTGTTTATCTTTACTCTGGCTTCTTTCAGCCTGTCACTGGCAAAGAGAATTTAGTTAAGATAGCATACTGCAACCAAAAATCCCTCCTGAAACTAAGGATTACGGAAAAAGTATTAAATAGTCTAACATTCGAATTTTCAATTGTTCAAGTGCATCTAAAACAAAGAACAAAGAGAATGATTTGTGTAGCTTACGGAAATTAAAATTCTCTATATTGCTATCATCTGTAGTGTTGAAGACTTCGCCTCTTGCAGAAGAAAGTGGCATATGCTTCGCTGGAAATGCAGATGTAGAACCAGTAGGCATTGACTTCAAAAAAGATTAAAAACCCTCAATCAATAGAGAGAGAAAGATGAGATATTATACAAAAAATCATAAAATTAACATCCCTATAATGAAAAAGGAAATAAGACAATGAACTCAAATAATGAACTAAATAGCATGGATAAAGTGCTTCTTGTTGTCCACAACTAATGGAATTGAGGGAAAAAAAAAGAGAAACAGACATGATGAAATGTATTGAATATGACGGGCAAACATGATAATGCTTAAAAATGAAATAAACCTGGCTTAGCATCTGAAACTTTTGAGAATCAGAAAGAACTCTATGTATCTCCTAAGAGCTTGTTTCGGCTAGGTTTAAAGTATCTGCTTTGGGAAGCATTTCTGTTACCAAACTTGGTGGTGCAACAGATGAGACATTTATGGGAGGCAATGCTGGTGTAGGAATAATGGGCATGTGATTCATTGGCAATGACCAGGGGTAAAGGGGAACCAGTCCTGACAGTCCGGGGAAACTTGATGCTCCTGAAAGTATTGAGTGATTATGTTGGTAGGGAACTGGAAAAAAGGGAAACCTTGTCGAGTAACATGAACCAACTGTTCCCAGTCCAAACCCCATGCCCATTCCGGCTGGTGACATGTATAGAAACTGGTACTTAGCGCCTTCACTTTCAGAAATTATCTGACGAATGGCACTATAAATGGTAACTTTATATGGCCAAACAAAACTAACAGTAACGTAAATAAGAAAGAGAGAATTGTTGGTGTTAGAATTTTTTTTATTTGCAGTTGAAGGGTCTGAATACTTCTAATGGCCTCATCCAGCACAGAAGCAGTGTCTAACCGAAATTCAGTTATCGAAGAAATATGAACAAAAAGGGTGAAAAGAAGAATAATCTATGATGAACTGATTTTTTGCACCAATAAATTATAAAGAAAACAAAGAAAGTAGGGTAAAATAAAATAAAGAATATGAAACAGGATGGTTAATAGACACTGAACAAAGTGTGACTTCACATTCAAATAACTTGTAGAGAGGTTTAAAATAACTCAACGGTTAAATGCAAAAACACATACATAATCATGGGTGTGTGAAACTCACATAGTTCAAGTAAAAAAAAAAAAAACCAACCAACTTTGATGCACTGTCAAACTCGATCCCAATATCTTGTAGAATTGAATCTAGGCCAGTATTTGGTTAGCCAAGTGCTACAGGGTATTGTTTATATTTGGTTCATTGTTTTTATATGTGGATGTCTACTCCACATTTGGAATTTTGTGAAGGCCTCGCTCTAGTTTTTGCAGGACATCCCCAACAACCAGTTACAACAAATTGAACAATTTTACATTCACTAATTTCAAGAATAGGCTCTCACAGTTGCTCAGGAGAACTTGGCCTTAACATAGAGATGCTAAAAATTTTACTTTACGTGAAGCCTGTCAATTTTTTAAAACTTATTTATCCATTAATAGTATGCTAAAGGCATGAAGGTCCACAATTTCACCAAAGATATGGTTCAAGATAGATTGGAAAGATTAATATAATCCATACTTTTGCACTGCCATAGGCAACAATGAGATAGATCTACTTCAACCATAGCTAAATAGATTCACTACAATTGTCAGTAACTGAATAAAGCCACACTTGACAAAGAACTTTTAGGTGCCTATTATGATGAAGTAAAAACGTACCATAAGTTTTCAGTTTTCAACTAGGCGGACCATTGAAATTCTCAGGCCAATATCAGACCTGAACAATATACTCCAAGTTTGGTTTGACAGAGTGAACTCTTAAAAGCTTTGAATGTTTTTTAGGAAAATATTTTACAGGCCTTTGGTTCACAAAAGGGGGCACTTAACATGAAGTTATGCGTTGCTAGCTTCAAACAAATAAAATTCATAGATGACACTTTTGACAGTTACACAAATAAGAGGTAGTCACATTAGACAACAATTAAGAAAGATCCAACTTCTTGTAATTTGAATGTTGACTTAGCCCTCGATAGAGTGGAATGGAGGAAGCGGATTTATGTAGCCGACTCCATGTTAGTTGGGGAAAGGCTTAGTTGAGTTGAGTTGAGTTGAGAGTCACATAAGACAGCAAGTATGGAAACTTGTATTGGATGTTGTAAGGCTTTGGGGCTAGATAGTATGACTTCTGGCAAAAGATCCTCTTCAACCCCATGTTACTTGCTGAGAACTATCTTTAGTTGAAAGCTAATATCAGAATTAAATTTATAAATTCCAGCAATCAGTTGGAGAAAGAAAAAGCAGAACATGGTCAATCCAACCAATGCATATCTAAATAGAAAAAGAACACATATATTTACTCATCAGCTAATGTAAGGCTTTAGACGCCCCCATGTAATAATTAAGAAAAAGGCTTAGTTGATTTTAGCTAATGCTGGCTACGTCAAGGATATAATAGATTCTTGTTTGCTTGGCATATGTTTATTTATTTATTAATTTGCTTTTGATATTCAAATAAATAAATTCCAAGCAAACTTAACAAAGATTTTGTGCTCTTTGCCGCTTCCTCAAAGGCCGTTTTCTTGCAAAAAAAGAACCTTAGACCATACAAACTCTATGAATCAGATGAGTTACTTCTAGGACTTCCTGAGTTTGAGAACTGATGAGCAATCTTCAACCCTAGGCCTAATATTAAACTATCAATGAAAACCTCATGCAAGAATGACCCATAACACGGTAAACATGAGGTAAGAACAATCCATGAATCAGGAAGTCAAGGATTACAGTTACCTTTTTGTAACAGTTAGGTATAAGTTCCTTCAAGGCCTTCATCTTCTCCTTGATACAATCCCTTCGCTTCTATTTGAAAAAAAAAACCCAATATATTTCATAAACTAACAAGAATAACAACAATCAAATAAGATAAAAAAAAAAAAAATAGCATCTCAATGTGCTCATTCAATCACCTTCTCATACTCGTTGTGGTCTTCAGCAGTTCGAATCCGTTTTCTGGAACATCCTGACATAACCAAATTGGATAACAAATTAAACAACTAACAATAAAGAACAAGAAAACCCCTAGATTATTTGTAATTGATAAAACTCATGGGCCTAACTCATCCTCAAAAACCCGGTTTGCAAGCAGAGGCTTGCTTGCCTACGACAGAAGGCTAATACTCACCCTCAATGCCAGGACTCTCCTAGAGTCACTCAACACTTCCCCTCTACAGAAGGCTAATATCCAAGCGCGCTCTATCCCTCACGTACACCTTCTCTAATACCATGATAAACCCCATGGGCCTAACTCATCTTTAAAAACCGAATTGCAAGAAGAGGGTTGCCCACGACTTATACATTGCAAATTTTAATTGTACCTAAAGCAAGGAGGAACTATGCTAACAGTAAGAACTAACTTACTTCATTTTGATTCCCCAAATTAGCCAGTCTATTTCTACTACTTCTACTACTCCCACTTGAATTGCCAGGAAGCTCAGCTGGTAATGATGCTACTGGAAATGTTGAAGAAGATTGCAGCGGTAGGGAAGAACCCAATTCCACATTGGATAAAGCCCAAAAAATCTCAGAGAAGTAATCGCTCTCCGACTCGCCGGAACTCGATTGGCTAGTTGAAGTTTGGGGCCGAGACAAAGGCTGGGGGTTATCGGCTTCCAGAACAACGGTGGTGCCACCATCGGCGTCGGAATTCGGTGGCCGGAAAGCATCGTTGACGGAGCCTCCAGCGACTAACTATACACCATATTAAATATGTTAATATGGGTATAATTTTAAATATAATTACAATACAGTATAATATATAATGATATTATATATTATATATAAAAAAATAAAAACAAAGCGAAAAATTATAAGGTTATATTAAAAATTACATTTTTATTTCCGGTAATCGGTTACCTGTTTTTTTCCTCCCAGTCTAAATCCGGCCCATTTTTAGAAACCTACACAAAATATTTTTTCAAGTCCAGCTTAATTTTAAAATTTTAATTTTCATACCGGGTCGCACAATATCAGACAGAATGTCGATTACCACTAATAAAAAGGGTGAGTTACCGGTCATTAGTGGGCTCAACAGGCTGCTTGGGCTTCTTGGTACCTATATTATGCACACCAACGACCCATGGCATTAGCTTGCAATATATATATATAGTTGGGTTGGGTGACAACCCAACCCAATCCAGCATCTCAACCTAAGGATCCAAACGCCTATCCATGACACTGACACCAATTCCCATCTCCAATAATATATTATAATGTGAGGTAAGGGGCTACTCGTGAAAGGCACAAGATGGAGAGTGGGTTGTGGATCACATCACAGATTGACATGTTTAAGGACCATTGGTTACCAAGGCCTCTCTCATTTAAACCAATTTCAACAAGAGATAATTCTCCAAGTGTGAAGGTTGGGGAGTTCATCAATGAGAAAAATCAATGGAACATTGACAAACTGAAGGAGCTCCTGCCCCTAGTTGACGTCCACTGCATCACAAAGATTCCAATCAATCGGAGGAGACCTCCTGACAAACTGGTATGGCATTTCACAAATGATGGCGAATACAACGTTAAGAGTTGATATTGGTTAGAGGTTAAAAACATCTCCAATGTTGAAACATCTCATTGGGCAGTTCCAAAGGTATGTGGGATAAATTATGGAACTTATACCTCCCCTCGAAAGTGCGTATTATGGAAACTTCTCAACAACGCTTGTCCTACATGTGAAAATCTATGACGACGAAAGATAATCTCTTCCCCTATATGTCCTAACTGTGGGAAAGAAGGCGAATGTCGTGCCCATGTGGTTTGAAGATGTAAAAAAGCTGAAGAGGTGCGGACCCTGGTTGAAATAGAACTAGATATTTGATTATCAACTAATCTAAGTTTACCAAGAATCTTTAAGAAAAGATAAAGAAGATACAGAAAGAAATGAAGAACAGAGTGAAGAAAGATGAGAGAAAATATCTTCTTTTCATGTCTGAATTACATGCTCACAGGTTCTATATATACTGTACACAGTAACAACCTATTGGACACATGTCCTGCATCTATTGGACTTTAATCATAACAGAATAACTACTTTAACAACCTCTCATGCATCCTCTCCTTCTAGAAGCTTTGAGAAGCTTCAAGTGACTGAGTGTGTAGGGGCTGATTCTTATTCCTAACATTCCCCCTCAAACATACTGGGGATATAGCCACAGTGAGCTTGTTTCTTAACAACTGAAAACGAGGAGTGGATAGAGCCTTTGTAAAGACGTCGGCCACTTGATCAAGTGTAGGTACATGATTAATAACAAGTCTTTTTTGAGCAACCTTGTCTCTCACAAAGTATAAATCAAGTTCAACATGCTTGGTCCTAGCATGCAAAACCGGGTTGTGAGCCATAGCAATTGTACTTTGATTATCGCACCAAATTGTAGGAAGACATGGTTGAGGAATTTGAAGTTCCTGTAACAGAGATTGTAACCAAGTGATTTCTGCCACTAGAGAAGCCAAACTTCGATACTCTGCTTCAGTGGAAGACCGGGAGATAGTATGTTGCTTCTTAGCACTCCAAGTGATGAGATTAGGACCCAAGAACACGCATAAACCTGAGGTCGACTTCCTGTCGTCAGGATTGGACGCCCAATCTGCGTCTGAAAATCCAACAAGTTTCATGTTTGCAGACTTAGTGAAATTCAACCCATAGGTGGAAGTACCCTTTAGATAACGTAGAATCCTCTTGACAGCCTTCCAATGCTCAGTTAAAGGGGATTGCATAAATTGACACACCCTATTAACAGAATATGCTATATCAGGTCTAGTGATGGTTACATACTGCAAAGCTCCTACTACTGATCGATATTCAGTAGTATTTGACAATGGATCACCTTGATAAGCAGACAATTGACTACCAACACTTGACACCATAGGAGAGGGAGCTGGTTTAGCTTCTAGCATATTAGTTCTTGCCAATAGATCCTGAATATATTTGTGCTGAGAGAGATGTAAGCCAGTTGGAGTGGTGGCAACTTCTATGCCTAGGAAATAATGGAGAGGTCCAAGATCTTTGAGAGCAAAGCACTTGCTCAGTTGAACGACCAATGCATCAATAGCTGTAGCACTGTTTCCAGTGATGATAATATCATCAACATATACAAGAACATATAACACAACATGAGGAGAAAAACTGCAAAACAAAGAATTGTCAGATTTGCAGGAAGTGAAGCCAAGTGATGCGAGAGTGCTCTTGAATTTATCAAACCAAGCCCGTGGTGCTTGTTTAAGACCATATAAGGATTTGTGTAGTTTACAAACAAGCTGAGAATTGACAGCATCCTCAAATCCGGGTGGTTGAGACATATATACTTCCTCCTCAAGTGTGCCATTCAAGAAAGCATTGTTAAAATCCAGTTGACGCAATGACCACCCATTGGAGATAGCTACTGATATAATCACTCGAACAGTTGAAGGTTTAACCACGGGGCTAAAGGTCTCAGAGAAATCAAAACCCTCTATTTGGTGGAAGCCCTTTGCAACCAATTTGGCCTTGTATTTAAGGAGAGAACCATCAGGATTCCTTTTGAGTTTAAAAACCCATTTGCAACCAATAATTTTCCTACCAGGAGGAGCAGAAACTAGGCTCCATGTATTATTGGATTGCAATGCTTGAAACTCATCTTGCATAGCTTGAAACCAAGCTGGGTGTGCCATAGCTTGCTTGACAGAGGTAGGTTCAGTAGTATCCAAATGTGAGAGCCAAACCTTAGGCTTAAAAATACCAGATTTTCCTCTAGTTACCATAGGATGTGAATTCACTATATGAGGTTGAAAAGGAGGAGAAGGAGAGGAGATGTGAGGAGCTAAACTGGAAGTGCAAGGATCTGACTCAGGTCTCAGATGCTGAACATGGGAGAAGGAGGAAGAATCAGGAGCAGCATTACCAATGACAACATCAACATTGGATTGTTCAACAACTGAAGAATGCAAGGGCTTCACAACAACTGGAGGAAAAAGGGGAACATAACCACTTGATGTATTCAAATCAGTCTTCATTATGGATGAAGCAAATGGAAACACTTTCTCATTGAAAACAGCATGTCTCACAACAAATATTCTCCCATCAGATCGAAGACATTTATATCCTTTGTGTTGACTGCAATATCCAAGAAACACACAAGAGGAGCTTCGATACTCAAGCTTATGATGTTGGTAAGGCCTTAGATAAGGGTAGACAAGACATCCAAACACCTTGAGTATAGAGTATTCAGGTTCAAGTCCATACAAGCACTTATAAGGTGATTTACCACACAAGACAGGTGTTGGCATTCTATTAATGAGATAGACTGCTGTTTGAAAAGCCTCATCCCAGTACTTTAAAGGCATGGAAGATTGGGATAAAAGACTCAAACCAGTCTCCACAACATGCCTATGCTTCCTTTCAATTAAACCGTTCTGTTCATGTGTATAAGGACAAGAGTGTCTAAAATGAATACCATTGGTTGCAAGGTAAGGAGCAAGAACCAAGAATTCCCGACCATTATCTGTTTGAAGTACTTTGATTCTTGTAGAAAAACGGAGTTCAACTTGTGCTTTGAACTAAAGAAACACTCGATATACATCAGCCTTGGAATGGATAGGAAATAGCCATGTGTATCTGGTATAAGCATCCAAGAAACTAACATAGTACTTGAAACCATTAGAGGAGGTCATAGGTGCTGGACCCCAAACATCTCCAACAATCAGTTCTAGAGGTTTAGTATAGGTTGTTTTAGACAAGGTAAATGGTTGTTTATGAGATTTGCTAACTTGACAATCATGACAAACAAAAGGGGAAACAACAATAGATTTAATGTTGGTTTTATTCAAAACAGATTGTACAACTTGTAACGAGGGATGGCCAAGACGTAAATGCCACAACAGAAAATCAGACTTATTCTTACTTGACACATCAGCAGGTAAAGTATTACTAGACAAACAAGAGGATAGGACAGACTTTGTATTAGAATTGCTATGCTTGTTGCAAGGAGAAGACGAGACTGAAGAATTCAGGTTTTTAGAACTTGATAGTGGCTGAGGCAAGAAAGTGGAATGTCCAGTATGAAGAGGAAGGTGAAACTCATACAAGCCGTTGTTAAGGACACCTTGAAGAAGAACCTTCTTCGTAGCTCGATCCTTCACAAGACAAGAATTAGCATGAAACTCAATAAACACCTTGTTATCATTCACAAATTTAGACACACTAAGTAGGTTTTTTGTAATCTGAGGAATGTGCAAGATGTTTTTAAGAAGAAATGTACTATGAGCAGACTTGGCAAGATTAGAACCAATAGAGGAAATAGAGAGGCCAGCACCATTACCTACAAACAGCTTTTCTTTGCCATGGTAATCAGTTTTGTTTAAGAGATTTCCAGCATCTGGAGTGCAGTGATCAGTTGCTCCACTGTCTGGAAACCAAATGGAATCTGGTATTGAATCAGATCCTGCTGTCATTGCTGCCGTATTACCTTGACTTACACCACCAGCTCCTCCAAAAAACTGAACATTATTTTGAGACTGTAAATTCTGTGGCTGAAACGTTTGATCAAACCTGTAATAACACCTAAGTGCATTGTGGCCTGATTTGTGACAAATCTGACAGGGAGGTCGATTGCCATTGTTTCTTCATCTTCCTCTGCCTCTTCTTCCTCCATTTGAAGATCCTCTTCCACCATTGCTACTGTTATTGAAACCTGACTGAGTATTGCCTTGAACCTTTCTGTTCATAGCAACATTAGCACTCATAGAATCAACCTGTGAATGTTGTTCTAATCTTGCTTCATGTGTAAGTAGCAATGCTGAAATTTCAGGCATGGTGTAGCACTGCGGCATGGAGGTGATAGGTATGACAAAACTATCATACTCTGGTCCCAAACCACTAAGAACTGCCATCACTTTATCATCATCTTTAAGAGCTTGGCCGGCAAAAGCCAAAGAATCCATAATACTCTTCTTTTTCATAAGATATTCAGTCATTGGAGTTCCACCTTTCTTCACGGTTTGCAACTGAAGCTTCAGCCGCATCACATTAGCCTTAGATTGAGATGTGAACAAGAGTTCAACATTCTTCCATGTTGTACAAGCTGTTGTACAACCAACAAGTTCAGGAAGAAGTTCCTGACTTATTGAAGACAGGATCCAACATAACAGGATCTGGTCCTGTTGTTCCCAATCAAGAAAT
Organism: Paratinospora sagittata; assembly: GCA_035771175.1. NCBI lineage: Eukaryota > Viridiplantae > Streptophyta > Magnoliopsida > Ranunculales > Menispermaceae > Paratinospora > Paratinospora sagittata. The sequence goes on along the minus strand of CM069592.1, from coordinate 3,785,979 downwards.
GCCTCATTTGATATTCCATCATTATTCAACTTATCTGGAGGCAACACCAATGGATCAATGAAAGATCCCAATCGATTGCCTTTTATTGCAGCCAGAACTTGCTGACGCCACAACAGATAGTTGCTGTGATTCAACTTGACATTCAATTCAAGTTTCATTGGGGTGAGAAACCTTGAACCACCATTGTTGAAGCTAAGCGTAGCTCCTTGATGAGCAGCAGACGAACTGGAATTTGCCTGCTCTGATACCATATTTGATTATCAACTAATCTAAGTTTACCAAGAATCTTTAAGAAAAGATAAAGAAGATACAGAAAGAAATAAAGAACAGAGTGAAGAAAGATGAGAGAAAATATCTTCTTTTCATGTCTGAATTACATGCTCACAGGTTCTATATATACTGTACACAGTAACAACCTATTGGACACATGTCCTGCATCTATTGGACTTTAATCATAACAGAATAACTACTTTAACAACCTCTCATGCATCCTCTCCTTCTAGAAGCTTTGAGAAGCTTCAAGTGACTGAGTGTGTAGGGGCTGATTCTTATTCCTAACACTAGAGGACAACCAATTAGTTCCCAAACTGAAGCACGGGGACTTTGAGGGGCTTTTTTCAACTGCAAGCTCAGAGGACTTGGAAAGAATGTTCATGGCCTGCTGGAAACTATGGGGGGATGGAAACAAATCAAGAGTGGGAAAACGTTGTCTATCAGCTAATCAGATTGTGGCCTCGGCCAACACTCGTAGGACTGAATTTCAGCTTGCCTCTATCTCTAATGATCCAGTTAGGGGTAGATTAGAACCGTCTTCCAATAGGATCACTCGATGGATCCCTCCCCCTCATAACCAATTGAAGCTGAATGTTGACGCATGTGTGCTGAAAAATTTGGAAGTGACCGGGGTTGGTGGCGTCATTAGGAACTCTGAAGGGCAAACTGTTGCTACCATGGCAAGGAAATTTATGGGAGCTTTGGAGGTATCCGTGGCTGAATTCCTGGCGGTACGTGCTGGACTTGAACTGGCTACAAAAACGGGTACCCCTCTTGATATCATCGAAGGTGATTCATGTTGCGTGATGAGCGCTCTTAAGGGATCTTTTTCCTCTCATTCTGAAGTTGGGGAGATTCGTGAAGACTGTAATCAATTGCTAAATTGTTGGCCAAGTATATCTATCATTCATACTCTAAGAGAGGGAAATTTGTCAGCCCATAGACTGGCTCGTTTTGCCACGAGCATTAACTCTTCCTTTGTGAAGTCCCTCCTACAACTGCAGATGTTTTGTTTGAGGAGGCTTCTCCTCTTTCCTCTTTGTTTTAATGAAATTAATGGGTTTTCAAAAAAAAAATAAAAATTATATTATAATGTCATCACTTGGGTTAATGGCTAAGGCATAAGGGTTAAACTAATATTTTGTTTTTACCATTCACACTTGTTTTTTTTTTTTTTTCAATTTTCTTTTCAGACCTTGCTCACTAAAGCTAATTTTTAATTAATTAAAAAATGAATAATGTTACATTGATATCCATTATGTACATTCACAATGTACGTCACCACGTCTATTCTATTTATCTCATTACTCGGAAGATTGTCTAGTTAAATAGAAGTTATTAATATATGTTAATCAACTAATTACTGCACCCACTTCCTAAATTATTATGAGAATTAAACATGTATTTTGGTTTTGATTATTTTGGAATTTGAAAAGTTCAAATTCCTCATAAATAAGTTTTTTTAAGCACACTAATTGTTATCTACGTACCCTTTATTAAAAGATAAAAAGAGTAATACATAATAGTTATAACATTAAAATTTTGGTGGACACTAGCACATCATATACATTCTAAAACATTACATTCATTACAAAACATACTAGGTCTTATATATAATTGCTATTATAGGTCAATGCAACAATATTCTACATGTTAAAAAAAAAAAATAACAGAAAAAAGTTATCCCTCAAATCTACCTAGAATTCCGTCCTGGAAAAAGGGTGTCTGAAAGTGGCTGATGAAGAAGAGATTCAAAGCAGCACATGCCTTGTTTGATAAAAGGTCACCAATAGTGTGTTACAATAATACACTAAATATCCAGTTAATGTTGAGTTCTTTCTTTATAATCTCTATTATTTTTTTATTATATTTGGGCAATAGTCAATACAATAATAAATTGGGGACTTGAATGGAAATCCAATTCCAGGATCTTCTTTTGTTTCTTGTTGCATAAGAGCATAGAACTTGTTGTTGCAATCCACATGCACCATCACTTCATTTGGTCTCCACTATAGTCACTTTGGTCTGAATTGAATTATTTTTTGCACTTGGATTCCCCTTATATATATATAAACCAGCTTTTAATGGCCACTGCTGCTTCAATATATACAAATAGAATTCTAACTATTTCAATAGTATAGAGGCCAATATGGGCCAATAGAATTAATAGTGCAGAATTTTTTTTGATTAATTCTAAATTCTTGAAATTCTTACCTTCTATTGTTTTTGTAAGTAGAGTTTCAAAGATTAAAGAATAATACCCGTGGTGGAGTTGAGAAGCATAAGGTTGTAATATAAAATAGATCCTGAGTTCGACGAGCCTCCTCACTTATACAACAACGTCCTAGGGTGTTTGTTGTCCTATCTCAGGGGACTTGTGAGAGTGAGCCCCTCGATAGCTTTGACCTAAAAAAAATAATAAAAAATAAGAATTTGATGAGCTAATTATTAATAAACATACAATTTTTTTTTTTTTATCAAACAAGTTAATAAATCCCAAAAAAAAAAAAAACTTAAAAGAAGAAAGATTTGATAGAACTGAGCTTTACATCTGATTCTTGTTGTCTTGTGGGAATTTCTTGTTGTACCATTTATTTTAAAAGAAAGTAGCATACCAGTTTCCTAGGTTTATGCAACCACTTCACTTTTTTATATATAAAAATTGGAGTGGAAATAGAAATATGACAATGACATACCTTTTTCTATTCAATTATTGAGACCTTTATCATGATCAAAGTAACAGCTTTAAATTCCATAATTACGACCTTTGAAACCCATATTTCCAACATCAATATTTTTATGAACAGTATGGCCAACATGGAGCAAACAAAGCTCGATCTGTTAGCATTTCCTTTAGTGGAACATGCTGTATCAGCAGATCTGAAGAACTAAGAACCACTGATCATCCTCGAATAATACGCGTCACTCGCCTTTCGAGGCCCATCAGACCATATATATTGATCTTGTGATCATCATGCTGCTATGGAAACCTGCCAGAAAGTTGAACATGTTAATGGAATTTTCTTTAGTAAATTCATTAACTTGACTTTTCAGTACTTATTGGACTTTCCTCTCATAAGCCATATCACCCTCCACAACCTACATGCAGCAACTTGTGCACATTACATTTTCTTCTTTTTTAATTTTTTAATTTTTTAATTTTTATTTTTGGTGCTAATTAAGCTGGCTTTTGATGAGGGCTCCAGTTGGGTATTCTTTGATTGAATCTGAAATTTAATCCCACCCACTTGGCTAAAAATAGATGATGACAAAGCAACAAATTAATAGATCGAATGCATTCTAAGGAGATAAGGTTGTATTAGGCCTATGGCCTATTCCCAAGTCAACATTCAAATAAGTGGTCATGATCCTCCAAGAAACTCACAAGAATCCCATTTCATTAAGGGCATTACTTTATGGAAATATGGTGGAGAGAGATGAATCTTGTATCAACTTTTGACAAAGTAAAAGAGTGGCACCTACCGACCAATGGTGTACGTGTACTGATCATCTACCATTGAATTATATAGCTGAACTTGAAACTCTCTCTAACGATTTGGCAGCCACAGATGCTGCTTTACATGTTCTTATGATCTTTCTTCTTCTTCTTCTTCTGTAAAATCTCTTTTCTTTTCATTAATTACTGTAAACACTTTAAACATTAAAAGAAAACCACTTTAAACATTAAAAATGGGCAGCCTGCATAAAGTTATAGTCTGTGCAAGGTTATAGGAAATGTGTTAGACTACTTCTAAATTTATTGTAAATTGCATAATTTTTCTTATACCGTAGGAGTAGGAGGTTGTTTCAATAATTTGAACTCGGGACCTTATAGTCATACAACAAGACTTACTCAGTGCTAAGGCTCTATTCTAAACCACTTTAAACATTTATATATATAAAAAGAAAAAAAAAAAACATACCTAATGCACAAAGGTCTTGCCATTCTAGGGTTGGAGAAAAAGGTGATGTGTAGTCTTTCGTTTATGTCAATGAGACTATTTTTTTTATTTTTTTTATTTAAACATGTGACTTTTAAGTAAGAATAAAGTAACTTCAACCGTTGTACCAAGGCGGCTCTTCACTTAAAAATTATTGTCTATAAAAGAAATGTAAAGAAAACCAAGCAACAGGACATTTATTTTTAGCCTATGTGATGAGGCTTATCACATCAAGAAGAGTAGAGGAAAATGGAGAGGATAAGAAGCTTATATTAAGGTGCTAACTTCACATAATAGAAGAGAAGATATAGAGAAAAAGAGGGTATAGTAGATGGTGAGGGGATGGAAAGATGTTGTAGGGGAAGGAGGAGGAGGAGGAGGAGGAATTAGTGCAGTGATCTTCTGGTTTTGGGGGCTTTTGTTCACAATTTCTCTTGTCACAACCATTATATTTTCTTGTTCAGAAGGGATTGAATCCAAGGAGAAAACTTCTGGTGATGATCCAACTATTTATGGTGCTGGATGCGCAGCTGGCTGTGGCGCTGCCTGCGGTGCATGAAGGAACGTCATACCGCACGTCTCGGCTCTGTTCATGATCAAGAGGAACGAGTTCTGCTGCAATGATCACCAAGTATTAGCAATGGTAGTTCCAAGGAAGAATTTTGTATGGTTCAAGTAGGCTTTAATAGTTGCTAGTTCATGTAAGCATTTTTGCAGTTAATTGCTGAAACTGGATTTTAACTTCTTGTCTACCTTAACTTCTTTAAGAATCACTGGAGCAATTCAATGAGCACCTTGTTTGCACACCTTTTTCTCCTTATTCTCCTCTTCTTTCTTTCTTTTTTTCTTATTTCTCTTAAATTGCACCAGAAGTTCTCCTCAAATATTAATATCAGATCATAGATTCCATTTAAAAAGCTAAACATAAAGTCAGTTTTTTTCAGAATGCTTCAATAACTATTGCTTTATGATCTATGCCCACTTCCAATATCATCATATATACATAAGAATTCCTTTACTTTGCAACATAATATCATCATATTATAATAAGCATAATCTGGGAAGAGATGATTCAAATGGTTCTGCATAAATGTTCAAGATGATCTCTGATTAATTATGAATCTCCTAATCTGAAATCAACCAAGAGATGATGATCAGTTCTATATCCTGTGAACTTTTATCTTTCTTTCTTTTTCAACAAGATATGTTCCATCTTAGTACATAAAATAAAGCATAAAGAAAATAACAATAATAAAGCAATTTGTGCTGATGCCTTCCCCCATCCACTGAGATTAGGACAAACATGAATCATGGATTTGTAATATATAGACCTGATCTACCAATCAAACATCTTAACAAATATATATATATATATATATATATATATATATATATAAGAAAGTTCAAACACTTTAAAATGTTCATCTATAGGATTATATAACCCTTCGTGTTTATCAAAGACGAATTAAATTTCGGTGTACGAATAAGTCAATGTTTGTACAATCCATCACAACTCAAAGTCTATTTATCTTGTATACCTCATTACTCACATAATACTAACAACAAGAAGTAGACTTTATTGGCTCACACAATACAAATTATTAATTCTTCACCGACAACAACACAACAATGAGAGTTGAACCCTCGTCTCTAGTTTGTAGGGAAGTGTAACTCACCATCGTAGCAGGTAAAGGTGTTTTCCAAGGAAACAAGTGCTTTTTGAAATCTTCAACTTTGTAATATTTTCTTTTGAAATACATAAATTGAGTCAAAAAAAAAAATAATTCAAGATCAAGTACAGTACATTATAAATCATCTTATGGAAAGAATGAGAATTATGCTATATAAATAATTGAATATACATGAGTTGTAATGTGAATAACTGTGAACAACACCATTAAATTACCATAAAACAGATACTAAAAACTCAATAGTTATTTACTCAAAAGCTATGAGGGTGCAGGCTCTAGAGCAAAGTAAATAAGGGACCTTAGTATATGATTTTACTAAAGACAATACAAATAATTTAAGTATATTGGCTGTGGTTAGAGACCCTATATCTTGCACTTCCTTTGCCTGAGTTATAAGAACTAAATAACCTGCTCATACCATTTGTCTTGGATGATGATTTCTCTTGAATCTATTTCATTTCTCCACAGTGTTTACATGGATACCTCCAATGTTTTCAAGCCTAGGGAGCAAGGACTCTTCTGACTAACCTAGAAATCCGTCATTAAACAACATTGTGTTCATGCATATATACCATAGATCAACATTGGTTCATCCATGGTAATAAACAACATTGTTTTCATGCATATAATAATAATAATTGCATACCAATAACCATTGATATGATATGAAGAATTTACATAAATAAAACAGTAAAACTGTATTACTTCTGTAGAATGTCAGATCTACATAAACAGGACAGCAAATCTCTTTTTCATTTTATTTCATTTTCTCCAAACAGAAACATATGTAAATTTTCAGTCCATCAGTACTCAATCTAATTACACTCTCATACAAGGGAAGAACTGCCTCGATATAAGATAAAAGAAAACAAAAGAAAATACAATAAATTCAATATTTCTGGTGAAGGGGAGTTGTAACTTGCCTGCCTCTAAGAGGCTTCTTCGTTGCTCTTACCCTTGCCTCTGAGCATTTCGCCGAAGTTTCCCCTCATAATTCGCATAAATCTAGTGTCTTCTGGTGGAGCTTGTGGAGTCGGATTCGGAGGAGGCTCAACTGGTTCTGGTGGTGGATCTGAGCTCTCCTTCTTGCCTAGCAAACCACCTTCACCAAAGAAACTGGTCATTGATGATGCAATTCCAAGATGAGCACCCATACCCATCACCCTATTGATGCTCTCAAATGTTCCACCAGATCTTTCCTTCATTATAATCTCTAAGGCTTCTTTGTGTGCTGGATCAAGTGAATCGGGGTCTTTTAACAGATTCTGTATGGCTGGTAAGAGGAATTCCCGAACGCTTGTTGCTGGGAGATCTGTAGCAAGAGGGAATATATCTCAAAACGGAGAAATCATATATGAAGCTACAACTCGGGCAATTATAACCTAATGACAGCTTCATGACCACATTGTTCGGAAAGAAAGGTACATTACAATATTGAGCAAACTAGGAGTAATGGTTCATTGGTTCCTGAAGGTTGTGGGAAATGTGGCATGTATATGAGAAGATTTTCCTTCATGAGGCAGGCATAATAGATATAATAAAAACATATGATAATAAAAAATGAAAAAGAATGAACTGGTTTGACACGACAAATTGAGGTCTTTCCTAGGTGCATGCCTGAAAACCCAATGTACATCATGCTATGTAACACCACCTTAATGTGAAAGCATGACTTGTTCATATATTCATTAGGTAACAGGGAAAAGAAAAGCAGTAGTAGTCCCCAAGTGCCACAAACCTGTAGCATCTAATGCACGTATTGCTTCACAAAATGCATTGGCTCTCTCACACCGGCGCATCACATCCGTCCCAGGAGGTGAAGTGTTGGTTTGTTGAAAAATCTTGGATAAAAGATGTACAACATGTCAAAGAAACAAATGAACATTTGAAACTTCTTTTGAATTGTGCATACATGGAAAATGAAAGAGGTTAAGAATTTGAGAAAGTTAAGGATATAATCTCGCAGCCTGTCGGTTGTATTAGGTACAGCCACCACCAGTGCACGAACAACAGCAACAGTTGCCTCATGGGATCCATCTTCAAGAAATGCATCCATCTGAACACGTATCTTATCAACAATCTGAAAGATGCAAAATTATGTAAGTGGAATATGTGGATGCAACTGACCACTAAAATGATCATAATCTACTTGAGAACCAACAAGCTCTGCACCATGTCAGTTTTGAAATGCTGCGCTACTGCTCCAAATGCATCAATACTAGCATACTTCACATCCAAGTTTTGATCAGAACCAAGAGTAACAAGGGCAGGCAAAACATGAGTAGAAGCAACTTTTGCATCAACACAAGGAACCTATTCAGTAAACAAATTGCTATGTTATTACCAAAAAGGTATAACTTAAAATTGGCAATTAAAAAAAAAAGAAAAAAAAAAACACATACAACAACTTTCAGCAGATTGGCAGCACTCATCTTCATATTAGCATTGGAGCTGACGACCATCTCCCACAAAATATTAAATATGATTCCTTGATGCTCATCAAAAGTGCTGCATCATGACAACTGACAGCTCAGCAAAAAGCCAAGGATGAAAAACAGTATAAACAACGAAAACACCAACCAAAGGAATCGAACTGCATCAATGATCTCAGTGGAATGATTTGCTGCCCAACTCTCTTTCACTGAGCTTTGAACTAATAGCTTCCTCAAGTAATCAGCTAATTGTTCGTGCATACTAGGAGCACCCAGAATGCCCGCCAAGAGAAGTGGTAGGACACACATAATAGCAAGTTTTTCAGCCATAATTGTTTTAGGCCGCAACCCTGCATTGAATGCAACACCATAAAAATCCATATTATAGTATTAAGAAGTTTCCACAAATTTGAAATCATTTACCTCTGATAGTTGGATGCATAGCAGTGGGGAGAAATGTTAAATCAGCAGTATCCCCAACTGCTACCAAGAAAACAGGTAACATTATATGTTTCAGGTAGTTATCCCCAAAACGTTCAGATACAGCCAACAAAAACTGCATTAGCAATATGAAAATCAGAAAAATCTAATTGTAGAGTTGTTTACATTTAGCCCTCAAGAAGCCCATGAGAAATGCACATTCAGAGCAGTAACTTCACCTTTGTAATCCGATGTCGTTGATTATCCTCCTTCTTAGGCAATAGGCATGCTAGTTGAATTAACTCAATGAAACAGTTGATGTGCATCCAGTCAAATGCAGGCCATTCCACATGTCCCCTAGCCAGACAAGTTGAGACAAATTAGATGTAGAAACAGATAAAGTCGCAAGATCTCAAATAAGAAAAAATAACTATCTGACATGGATTAGGGCTAAAATACGAAAACAAATGCTTGGATAGATACACATACCCAGCATACAACTCCAGCAGCGATGTAGTGAACAGTTCTTCCCCTGGCTTCGTAGTCACAGAAGGAAATGGGCATGTCTCAACTACCTTTTGGTGCACAAAAGAAAGCAACTCTGTCAGCATGCGCAACAAAACATCAACATTCCAGCGCTCTCCTTTGCCTAAAACACGAAGATGTGACTCAACAGAACCTTGAACCCCAGAAAGAGGTGGACAGCGCTGAAAACAATAAAACACCATCAGTAATCAGTTGGACAATAGTCGATTTCTGAGGCATGGAATTCTGTTAGGAGCAAAATACCTGAGCAGATCCCAACATATGGGAAAGTAAAGTCTGTAATATATGGTCTAGCTTGTTTCCCCAGTGTATCACAGCAGGAACTAGTTCTTTCAGGGACTTCTCAACAACCACTCCAGAAGGATCGCATACAAGTTGGAACATCAATTCCTCAACCTATTCAATAAACAAAAAATAATATGGTGAAACTCTCTTTTTATGTTAATTTTCATCCAATTATCAGGAATAGAGAACGCCCCACCCATTCCCCAAACCACTTGTTTTCAACCTGTTCTAGAGCTTACATTGCAGCCAATTCTGTCAAGTCAGTTTTCTGCTCCATGATTGCCCCTGAGCATATGTAGTGAGGCTGACCTTGTAAAATTTGTCGACATTTGGAAATAGTGGAAGCAGCAAAGCGAGATTATGCGCCGCAGCCTCTCGGACAAGTGTTGCAGAATCCTCAACCAATTGTTGCACTATGGACAAAATAAGGGAATCGCGAATCTCAGGTCGAACAAATTCTGCAAGCTCCCCACATGATTGAGCTACAAGCAGCTTACGCTCCTCATACATATGATCAATCTACAATCCAGGAAACTAACAAATGAGTATATTTGAATATATTAGACAGAAGAATTTTTAAACATTTACAGAGTAAAATTCAAGCTCACCTGTTCCCAACACTGAGGAAGCAATTCTGTTTCAGTTCTCATCTCACCTAGATTCTTAGCTAGTCTGACACAGGCCTGAAATGAAATTGGTTAAACTTCAATTGCCCAAACCGAAAGGAAAAATATAAATAAAAAAATTAAACTTAATCATCCAAGTTCACAACAAAGATATTCAAAGATGGTGTCCTGGAACTTATATATAGAAGCTGAATTTATTAGTACTGCTTAATGGAGCAACTCACATTCATTATATTTCGTCTCTGCTGTTCATCTGGCCTTTTAATTAAATTAAACAATAGGTGTGTTATGGAGTCCCGTGTGCTGCTGTCTGGATGGTACTCAATTGCACACATTATTAGAGGAAGGAGCTCCTGTAAATACACTCAGTATCAGGATAGCTCTAATACTAATTTTCACTAGATAAATATATATAAATAAAAAATGAATGATTGTGTGCTCATGTTTATGTGAGAGTGGAGAGAGAGATTGAGAAGCATACCACACGATGACTGATCAAAACATAAGGAACAATCTTAGGCAAGGCATCTGAAATGATCTGGATGGTTTGCAGACCCTATAACAGAAGAAGAAATGTTTAGAGACTGAACTATGGTGGAATTTCTGCCAACAATGAGTAACAAGAGGCTCAGAATAAAAACGGTAGTAGTAACTGTGAAGAACTTACCATCTTCTCACAGACAAGTCCACCCCCATGATCGTCTGATTTAATATCTGCTACATTATCTTCTGGTAGTGGTCCAGAATCACCCATGTGCATATTCTCACTGTTCTGAACTGTACCATTAACACTTTCAGACCCACAAGGAACTTCCTTCACATCTATGTTGTCATTGAAGTTATGAGTTTTTACAAATTCACCATCCCTAATATCTGAGACACTAGATACTAAGTCTATATTATGAGAGTCACTAGACATTACAGCTTTATCTTCATGTATCTCGACAACTTTTTCTTCCGTTGGCGAACACGCACTCTCACAACTGGCAACCTCTTCGGGACTTCTATCAATAGAAATCTTTGTCCTCAACCTTTCTATTTCCTCCTGCAAAGATTTTATTTCCACTTTATATTTTTCTAAGGGTTGTGATTGCACCTGCTCCTTATCCCCAGGTACCCAAACTCTACCAGATTGAGATCCTTCTATAGAAGTGATTTCTACTCTGCCATTGAGTTCCTTACTGTGAAGTTCCAGTGACTGCTTTAAATCTTGCACCTGGAAAACATATAGATTTTAACACATCCAAAAGGAAAAAGAATATATGATTAAGTAGTACTAGTAGTAAATAAGCCTGTGCGGGAACACAGCAGCTTTAAAACACAGATAATGCTTGTTTTACTCATTCCCTCAACGCAACAAAAAATAATGAGTAAAGAAGAAGAAAAAGACAAGCGAGGGAGAGGGAGTGAGTGAGAGAGAGAGAGAGAGAGAGAGAGAGAGAGAGAGAGAAATATGCTAAGAATTACCTGAACCTCTCTATCCTTGAGGTCCTTCTGGAGAGTTTCTAAAGACTTTGTCAAAGCCATTATTTGACCATCAGTTAACTCCTTGTTTTTAAGTAAGGCCTCCTTTTCATGATTCAGTCTCTCATTCTCTTTTTGCAATGATTCATTTTCTCTAAGTATAGAGATTTTCTCCTGCACCATAATCAGCTACACTATTAATGTGGTTTACAAAAACCGCAGCTCATGCAAATCAAACAGATTAGTTTTGATGTTGGCCGAATAGTATATAAGTATAGCATTTAAAGGCATCCAAATTAGATTTCAATGATACACAACATGGTCATCAGAATCTCAATTTGAATCCATGAACCTTACGATTCACAATTTGACTCAAGGTAAATTAGTTAGATCTTTAACATAAATCCTAATACTTCTAAATCTTATAGTGAATCCTAAAAAAATAGTTTAGTCCTATGGTTCATAATTCAAGTCCTATGATTCAAGTGACTTGTAAGAATATGACCAAATTTGAAAAACGATGCACACATGCACACACACACACATACACATGATCCAAGGGTATCTGGGCCTCTTAGAGCACCCATCTAGTCCCTTGAGGTGTGTGCGAACTTCCATATCCTCACACATCAGAAACTCTAAGTGCAATGACCCGCTTTGAGTAGGATTCAAACTCAAGACTCTCGCTTCCTTAAGTGAGTTCTTGGGCATCACACTAATCCCAATTTGGTTGAGAATATATATTTTCTATATCACAGATTTAAAATACCTTGCTTTAACTTTCAAATTTAAGGTCTAATAAGTGTAATGCCAATTTGAAATATGCGTATTGGAACTTTAAGGCAAGATTTGTAAATTGTAACCATTTAACCTCTATAAAAAGTTTACTATTAACTAACTTTTATCAGAATGGGTTCTTTAACAAAGTCAATTTTAGAAATTAGTTATTCAAAAAATCATATCCTAGAGAAAGGTGTTAGAAGAAATGAACAATTACAAAGTATTAATTTTTATTTTTAATTTGAAAGATAATTTGATTAGGTTACACAATTAAGAATCAACAAGTTTGTACAAATAATCTCCTTTGTAAAGAGATGTTCCTAAACAAAATATTAGCCTATTTTGGATTTTCAATTAGGACCAATATGACTAACTAACAACACTATATATTAAATCCCATGTGTTTATAGATATTGAATTTTATGCAGTTTTATACACAATTTGTATAATGCGCAATTGCACATAAATCTTACAAATCATCAAATTCAAATCTCAATTCAATTCACCTAACTTTCAAATGATTTGACTTTGATTCACGATTCTAATAACCACATGACATCATGTAGAGTAATAGCACTAGAATGAATCATGGCAGACGAGCAAGTACCAATAAATAGGATGAATTTGTAGTGGATAAAGAAGTATAATTTCTCCTCTCTTTTTTGCAAAAACATATTAAAAACATGGTATTCAGGGCCTACTAGTCATTAAATATGCATAAGCTACAACTAGAAGCCACATTCATAGTTTTAAGGGTCAGACTTCTTTGAAATATAGTGTTGTATCATACATTCTGCCCATCTTTGTTTATTATTGTCCAGAAATATATTAGGTCTATTCAAAGGGATAAAGGGCACTCATGAATCATGATTGAATTGAAGTTTTGCATCGTAAAATTTCAAGAAAACATTCTTAAAAACACTCAATCTATGTAAACTCAATGCAACTCAACTCAACAAAGCTTTTTCCCAACTACATATGGTTGAATCTACTTCCTCCACCTTGCTTTATTAAGGGCGAAGCTATATTGCACAGAATTATATATTTTTTAAACACCTCTATTCATGTTATTTTGAATCGTCATCTTCCTCTATCATTACTATTAATTGTTATGTGTTAGTACATTGCTATTCTTAACTGACGCATCCAATGATATGCATTCTACGTGTACAAATTATTTTAATTAATTCTCTCTAGTTTTATCTCCAATTGTTGTTTCTACTATTTTTTGAATACGTTCATTCCTAATCTTATCTTTTATATTTTTTACTGAATATCCATCATAACATTCACTTCCATTATTACTATGTTAATTCTTTATTGCCCAACATTTTGTTTCATAAAGCATGACTCACCCAAATAACACCTTTATCAATCTTTTAACTTTAGTGGGATGCATTGATTATATAATATTCCAAAAACATTCATCCACTTTCCTACTTTAATTCTATAGTTGACATCATCTCTTCTTCCTCCTTGATATGATGGAACCTAAATAACAAAAGTTTTTCACACCTTGGTATCTTTTAGCTTTCAATCTTCATTGTTTCTCCTCTTGTATTTCTACTTCCTTTGAACTTATAATAAACCATTTGGATTCTGAATTTTCTCTACAAACAGCACGTTGAGCATTAACTCTTAATTGAATTTCATCAATTAAAACAATATTATTAACTAACAACATACACCATAGAATATTTTCTTCAATATGTTTAGTCAATTCATCCATACTTAATGCAAAAGGAGAAGGGCTCATAAATAATCCTTAGTGTGAACCTATTCTAATGGAAAACTCTCTAGCTTCTCTTATTATTGCTCTTTAATATAGATATTGTTGTATCATATATATCTTTTATCAAGTTAGTTACCTACTTGTAACTCATTTTTTTTCCTTAAAATCCAACATATTAGAGTACTCTATCACAAGATTTTTCCAGATTAACGAAACCCGTGAGTCTCCTTACCTTTCCATCAATCTCCTAAATAAGTAAATATCTTCCATAGTTTGTCTTCAAGCATAAATCCAAATTGATTTTTATACTTTGTAGTTTGAACTCTTATTTGATTCTCAATTACTCTCTCCCACAATTTTCATATGATTGATCAATTTTATACCTTGATAGGTTGGACAACTTTGGATATCCCCTTTATTTCTATATGTAGGCATCACAATGTTTCCCCTAAAAACTTCCAAATCTCAATAGGAATACCATCTAGCCTAAAGCCTTTACATTTTCACTTTTTTAAAGCATTTTTTACCTTGAGCATGTTGATTCTTTGAAAGAATTTATTTTTATAACTTGCTTTTAAGTGATTATGTTCTTCTAAACTTAAAATTTTCATTTAACAATTTTTCAAAATATGTTTTTCATCTTTTTTTGATATCTACTTCTTTCAATAACATTCTTTAATCCTCAATATATGTTTTTCATCTTTTTTGACATCTTCTTTCACTAACTTTTTTTTTTATCCCACTTTTAACACACTTAATGGTTAAGATCTTTTTTTTTCCTTAGTCTTACAAGTTTATATACATTCCTTTTCCTTTTACTCATACCTAACCTACTATATAAATCATCTATGTTTTAAGTTTAGTATTAGTTACCTCTTTTTAGCTTCTTTTTTTTTTGGCATTTGTATAATATTCAAAATTTTCCTCATTCCTCACTTTCACCAAGTTTTGTTGCTTACTTTAAAATTTTATAGTACTTTGTGCTTTTTCATGCCACCACCAAGTTCTTTTCACTAGTGGTCTTCTCCCCTTTGATTTTCAAAGAACCTCTTTTGCTACTCTTTTTTTTAAGTATATATGCTACATTCGAAGGCATTTCTTCAACTAGTTTTGGACTATTGTCTATAGTTTGCACATATTAATATAAAGTACTTTAGTCTCTCGTCAAAAAAAAAAAAAAGTTTCCTTAAGTCTTTCTAATGTTTTCCTTCCAAATTGCAACATTAGTTCTTGGGTTGATAATTTCACTTTTGAACCTAGATTTCATTTTTGTGCATATATTTACTACCATTATCCTATGTTGTGAGGTTAAGCTCTTTCTTAGAATAACCTTACAGTCTTTACATATTAATTTACCATCCTTTTAGTTGGGAGAAAGTATATTTGACTTATGGTCCACTTTCTAAAGATTATTGGTTATCATTTCTATTTTTAAAATATTCATTTACTATTATAAGGTTATCAGCAACTGCAAAATTTAATACATGTACTCCATCTTCATTCCTATCTCCAACTTCATATTCTCCACACACCGTTTCACACCCTACCATTTCTTTGCCTACATATCAATTACAATCTCAATTATCTTCTCTCCTTGAGGATTTTCTTGAATTATTCCATACATGTCTTCCTAAAATTGTGTTTTACCATGCTTGTCTAATCCTATGAGGGATGTAGATGCACTATGTTAATTGCATTATCTTCTATTACAAGTTTTATAAACATAAATCTATCTTCTTAATAACATTAACATATTCTTCAAAGTCCTTATTTACAATTATTCCTAATCCTTTTTTATTTTTATGTTTCCCCAATTTAATATAGCATATACTCTTTGTTCTCTATTTTTCTCAATTTTTGACCAACCTATGTGGTTTCTTGTAGGCATAATGGCATATTAGTCTTTACTTATCTTCTAATCATAATATTTGCTATCAATATTCTTTTGCATGTTAGTGCCTCCATGTTCCAAGTTGCCACTCAACCTACGTTAGCTAATTGGCTATTTTCAGGGACTAACTTCTTCACCTAAAATTGTCCACAATATTGCAACAACCATTGTTAGTTTATCACCATGCCTAGGTACCGATTTGGATGTCCATTTTTCGATAAGTTTTTAGCTAACTCCACCACATACTCCAAGAGAACAATCACAGATGTAGTTGATCATTGAGATAGAAAGAATTCAGATGATTTCATGCACTTGGCCTTGGAGTTAACTAATATAGCTCAATTTCCTATCATTACTATATCTAAAAGGGGTCAGCATGGTTTGGAGATATTGTATTGTACCGCATGGTATCTGAACTAAAAAATAGTTAGAAACGCAACCTTCCCGTAAGTGTAAACAAGGGTGAAACAATAAATTAAATTAAATTAAACCATACATCATCACATATGATTTGACAAACAATTCATTGATATCATAAGCACATCATGGAATACCTTGGCAGCCTCTGCAGTGGATGACAAGTATTGATAATAATAGTGGCGTAAAGCATCTGGTACACAAGCAGGTGAGTTCTGCCAAACTTCGAGGTTCTGATCTGTAACCTGCAGAAGAAGCATTCTAAAGTTAAAATTAATGTTAATGGACGTGGAACAGATAGGTGTTATTAGTTAAGTACTGAAGATATATAACTAGTAACAAGTAATTATAGAAGCACTGATAGTCTGATATATTGTGGTAAAAAATGATAACTGACAAGAATGGTCAAATAAATTGCTTCCAATGGTTTTCATTCAATTCTTTTCCAATGTCTTTTCGTCACATCGAGAAGAATGTTGGGAAATCGATGGTATTGAGTGGAATCCAATTGGTGAGGCGGAGTCTGTATGGCTAGAGAGACCTTTTGAGGAAGAGGAAGTCAGACAGGCAGTGTTTAGCTGTAATGGCAACAATACCCCAGGTCGGGATGGTTTTACTATGGCATTCTATCAGAGTTCTTGGAAGACTATTAGAGATGATCTCATGAAGGCTTTACATGATTTTCATAGAAATGGAGTGGTCAACGTTAAGACAAATGAAGCTTTTCTTTGTCTCATTCCAAAGAAAAGAGATTCATGGCATCCGAGGGCATACAGACCTATCAGCCTAGTTACAAGTCTTTACAAAATCATTTCCAAAACCCTTTCTCTAAGGCTTCGGGCGATCCTTCACAACACAATAGATAAATCACAATTTGCCTTTGTCCATGAGTGACAAACACTTGATGCTATTCTGGTGGCCAACGAAGTTGTGGAAGACTACAGAATAAGAGGTCTCAGAGGTGTTATTTTTAAAGCAGACTTTGAAAAGGCCTATGATTCTGATGATTGGGAGTTTCTGGATTACGTGATGGAATAAAAGAAATTTGGGCGAAGATGGCGCCGGTGGATAAGTGGTTGTTTAAGTTCAGTCTCCTATTCAATTATTATTAATGGCAAGCCTTCTAGAAAATTTTCAGCCCATAGAGGTCTTCGGCAGGGTGATCCTATGTCCCCCTTTTTATTACTATTGTAGCTGACGTGTTGTGCCGGATGATGTCAAAGGTTTGTGCTTCTTCTGTGGTGCGGGGTTTCTTGGTCAACAAGGATAGGGTTGAGGTTTCCCATCTCATGTCTGCAGATGATACTCTGTTTCGACTTAATGGAGAGAAGGATAATGTGGAGAATGCCATAAATCTGTTGCAGTGTTTTTGCTCTCTCTCTGGTCTCCGGATTAACTTGGCGAAATGTCAGTTGGCTGGGATCAATATCGATAATGACCTAATGGTCAGAATGATTGACAAAATTGGGTGCTCTATTGGATCATGGCCACTCCACTATCTTGGCATGCCCTTAGGAGGTAATCCTTTGTGTCAAAGGTTTAGTAACCCGGTGGTTACTAAGGTTACTCATAGACGTGAGGGGTGGAAAAGAGGATTTCTCTCAAGAGGGGGAAGACTTTCTCTCATCAACTCATTATCTGCCATCCCCTCTTGCTACCTGTCTCTATTTAGAATGTTTGTAGCAGTTGCTAAAAGGATTGAGCAAACTTTAAAAGCCTTTTTATGGAAAGCAACTGATAAGAACAGTGGGATGCATCTAATTAACTGGGAGATTGTCCAGAGACCTATTGAGGAAGGAGGTTTGGGAATTGGCAACATCCTGAAGAGAAACAAAGCCTTATGTGCCAAATGGGTGTGGAGATTTTACAAGGAGAATCGGTGTTTGTGGGCGAAAGTTATCACTAGCAAATTTGGGAAAATTGAGTTATGTAGGAGAGTCATCCCAGACATTAGATCTTCATTTAGAAGTCCTTGGAAATTTGTGGTTTCCTTGCTTCCTGAAATTCTTCCCCATATCATTCCTGATTGTTGATGGAAGTACATTCAGATTTTGGGAGGATTGTTGGTCTAATAATAGTCCCTTGGCCGAGCTTTTCCCTAGACTTTATCATGCTTCCCCTTTTCCCAACTTCCCCATTGCCCATTTTATTGATAACCATGACCAAATGGAGCCTATCCAGTGGAACCTCTATCTTCCCATCAATCCTACGGTTGGTCTACAAACTGAATTAGATGCCTTGTTAAATTTTCTAAGCCATATTCGGTTGACTATTGGCCAAGATAGGTTTTCTTGGTCTCTTCATCAATCGGGCCATTGTACTTGCAAATCCATGTTCCAGTTTTTTATTGATGATCCTTCTATTCCCTCTCTTCCTCTGGCCCCTTCTCTGTGGAATGCTCGTATTCCATCTAAGGTAAAAATGTTTGGGTGGATCATGGTCCATAATAAACTTAACATGGGTGATGATCTCCAAAGAAGACTTCCATTTTTAACTTTGCTTCCACATTGTTGTGCTATGTGTTGTAAAAGTGTAGATAGTGCCGATCATCTTTTTTTTAGATGCTCCTTCTCCTTGAGGCTTTGGAGTTAATGGCAGACCAGAATTGGGGATAGGTTTGTCATCCCAACCTCGATTTTCGATTGCTTGACAGTTGCTCATATTGGAGGTCTTAAAGGTAGCCAAGTTAAGATTTCAAGGTCTGCCAACTTAGCAACTTTATGGATGATTTGGTTGGAGCGCAATCATCGAATCTTCAACGGAGTTGCGAGGAACGTGGAGGAGGTGTGGAATGATGTTGTTCTAATGGCAAGTTCTTGGTTATTGGCATTTAGAATTAATGGGGATTATTCCATTAATGATTGGGTGAGAAATTGGGGTGGTTGTCTAATGTAAGCTTGTTGTTGATTTTGAGGATGGCTGGTTGTTTCAGATTTTGTTTTGCTCTCTTTGTTACTTTGTTTGAGCACCTCTGGTGCTCAGTTATGTTTTTGACTTTTTCATTATTAATATATTTGTTTGTTTACTCTCAAAAAAATCCATTGCCTCTTATGGTAAGATCATTTCTAGTTCTAACAATTAAGTACAAAGTAAGTTTAAGAACAAGTAAATCAAGACCTTAAACAAAGAACCTAATATGAACATGTACATTTTTTATTACAATTTACAAATAACAATTCTCCAAAAACTGCATAGAGCTAGCTCATTAAGTCTAGCTAGGAATGGACAGCTCTTTAATTCTATTTTGTCTTTCTATCTCCCCATTTCCTTCTTTTCGCTTTAGTCATAAACAAGAACTAGATATCTGTTTCAGCAACTTTTGGGCCAAGAAGAAATGATGATTGGGAAAGCACGAGGATGCAAGGATAACCATCAAAAAGAATCCTCGACAGGATTGGCTCCTACAAGAAACGTACAAAACAGTCAAAAAGACACCAATATGATTCCCACCTAATGTATGCAATGCTTAATCAGGCCTTGGTAGACATAGAACCAAATGGCTATATTTTGAATCTCCTATTATACCATGTGGTGTTGTAGTTAGAACTATATATAGGAATTCCTTGATTCTAGATATAGAAAGGATCCATATCTCTCTTTCCCAAAAGGGAAAATGTTTCCTTCTTAAGAATTAGCAAATTACCAAATTGATGGTCTTTGCACAAATTTAGAAAGTAGATGCCTTCCATCAATCGCTCCCTTATCATGGAAAGTATATTGTCTTAGGGTGTTTAAGAACTTCCTTAAATCAATACTACTTTCCCCAGGATGGCACAATTGGATCTCAAGAGTTCATAGAAAAAGAGTAGGTTTCCCTCTTCAAGATATTTGCTCTATCAGTGGTTATAGTATTTAAGACGTCTTGGTGTGATGGCTAGTCAGTTACCATTGCTCATCTTGCCACATTTGAAGATGTCTTAAAGGTTGGGTGCCCATTGTCTAACCTTCTCCACAACACTCAAAGAGTTCTTACATCTCTTAGTCAAAAAGAAAATTTTAGTTGTTCCCCATTGTTAAACTCCATCTTTTGGGTTTCATTATTAGTTGGATCGATCTTGATCGTACTGAATGCTTGAGTTCCCTTGATATACAATAGTGCAGCATATTATGACCGAATAGCCAAATATCACAATCAATTTTAGGACCAATATATTCTCCTCGAAAAAAAAAAATTAGGACCAATATATTAATTTTCCATAATAGCCACTAATCTTTCTTCTCAATAAGAAGTATCGAAATTTCGAATTCACCTTAATCTTCTTATTTAAAATTCAGAATTAATTTGGATAGGTGATATTTGACATGAAGAACTTTCGTGAAAATTCACAACTTAGAAAAGTTCAAAAGATTTTGCTTAGATGTTGAAGGTGTTCATAGAAGTTTCTAAGAGATGCTGAAAAAAACATAATTATACACTTAAAACAAATGAAATTATCAGTATAATGGGTTAGAATATTTTTTATACATTAACAATGCTTGATGCATGGAAGATATATCGTCCTCCATTACATTGGATATTAGGGTGATCAATCTGTAACTCTTTTTTTTTTATAAATATATAATTCTTTGTTTCCCTTAAAAAAATGCTAGATGCATAATATGTGATCAACGGATTCTTCTTCTTCTTCTTTTTTATGTTAACATTTTTTGAAAATTGAAAACATTTTTAACATATACAAGAGACTATCTATCTTTTCTTTTTTTTTTCTTTTTTAGGTGAAAGGTTCACAACTTTTTTGTAATATGCATTTTAATTAAAGTGGGATGGTTTAAATGGAGGAGTGCTTCTGAAGTAGAACAACACATCTCATTGAAATTGGAAGGGAAATTCTACAAAACTACTATTAGGCCAACTATATTATATGGAAAAAAATAGTGGGCAATAAAGAAACTACATGTGAATAAACTAAGTATAACAAAAATGCGTATGTTAAGATTGATATATGGTAACCATAAAAAGATAGAATTAGAAACAAACATATTCAAAAAATGGTAGAAGTAGCCCCAAATGACGATAAAAAGAGAGAGAACCCATTAAGGTGGTTTGGACACATACAATGAAGACCTTTAGTAGCCCCAGTTAGGAAGAGTAACATATGAACAATCCATGGTAATGATTGGGGTAGAGGAAGACCTAAAATAACATAGACAAAATAATAAAGAAAGATATGACAACTTGTATTTCAGATGCCAATTTGGCTTTCGATAGAGCAGATTGGAGGAAACAGATTCACGTAGCTAACTCCATGCGGTTGTGAAAAGGCTTAGTTGAGTTAAGTTGTGTTGAGACGTATGCTTGATATCCCCCATAACAAGCTAAATACTACTACTATTATTGTAATTTTGTTGCCTTATAAACAAAATGAAAGGCAAAAAAGAAGAAGAAGAAAAAGACACATTTCATGATAAACAAAGTGGGTATTTTCACATCTAATAAAAGTTCAAGTCATGTGAAAGTATTTGAATATGTTTCAGATAAGTTCCTGAGATAGATATCATCAACACACATTGAAAGAAATCAGAACTTTTATATAAACATGATGCTTTCATTATTCTAACAAACCTCTTCAAAAAATGTCATGGCTGTAAGACGGTATCCAGCTAAAAGCAAATACTCCTTCACAGCACAATTAAGATCTCTACGCTCATTATCTTTCAAAGGACCCAAGTCAGAAAAGGAATTATCTCTCTTCCCCACTTGGACAGTTGATCCCCCACCTGCAGAATCTTTGTTGGAACCTGCAAAAGCACCAAAACAGAAAAGAAGATTTTTAAGTACAGTACTGAGATGAAACCCAGTTAACTCTTAGTATCAAACCACATGCCCCTACCATATTAAAAAGAGCCAAAGTGACTCCTACAAAAAACACAACTAATTGTCTTAACAGTCTTAAAAAGCAAGATAATGCATGGATGATAAACACATCATCAATTGCACGGCATATGCATCCAGTTTAAGCCCCTACTTGCAGTCACATAGATGTTACATATCAACTTGTAACCACATGCACCAATTAAAAACACTGCATCCTTTCTGGTAGTTACAATTATCTACCTTCATATGTTCAATTGACTGAAACCTTGTTAAAAAGAAGACAACAGTGATTGATAGAGTGAATTCTTGAGTCATGTTACACATTTAACTTGAATCATGTCACTCCTCATTACCCTTGAATAATTTCATCCTCATTAACTTTTCATCTACCTTTTCACACCTTCAACTCAAATCATGCCACTCCTCTTTATGTCAATCCTAGTTTCCAAGGGAAACTGCAAAGGCTGACTTTTGCTCATCTTATTACCAATTGATGATAAAACCATAGTTGTCAAAATTGTAAATCGGAATTGAATCGTTAAAGAGCATGGTGAATCGAATCAAGATTCGAATTGATGAATCATAATATTCGTGTGCATTAGATGAATCGTGTAAAAAATGCATATATAACCCAATATCTATAAACAAATTAGATTTAATTTATAGTTTTGTTAACCAATCATCTTAGTCCTAATTGAAGATCCCGGAATAAACTAATATTTTGTTAAGAATGATCTCTTCACTAAGGAGTTTATCATTACAAAAAACTTGCCAATTTTAAAATATGTAACTTAATCATATTAATTTTCTAATTAAAACTAAAAATAATATTTCATAATTTTTTATTCCTAATACCACCTTTCTCTAGGACATGAATTTTAGGAGAATTAATTTCTATACTTTATTTTTTATTAGAACCCATCCTCGTAAAAAGTAGTTCACATTAAAATTTTTATCACGATCAAATGGTTAAAAACCATACCTAAAAGTCCTATAAGTAATTACATATTTCTTGAATTGGCATAACATATAAGTGCTTAAATTGAAAGTAAAACATGATATGCTAAGGATTATACTACTGAATTGCTTGAATCGTAAGACATGAATCGTGAATCATAAGACTCCAATCGTAAGATTGTACGATTTTTTTTTAGGATTTTCTATGAGATTCAGTGGTATTAGGATTCATGTTAAGGATTCGCATAGATTTCTCTTGAACTGAACCGTGAATTGTAATATTCATAGATTCATATCAGAATTCTAACAACCATGGCTAAAACCAATCTCTAGTGGATGGATGTGTTTCTAATTCTATTATTTTCTAGCCTTTCCGCTAATCGATCCCAAAAACACTCATTTAACCTGCTTTAGAATTGCTTCTTTTACAAGCTTTGTATATTTTTGTGATTGAGATATTCAGTTGTTCCTTTTCTTGAAGAAAGTTTCTACTTTCTTAACTCATATAAATATGTTTTACAAAAAAAAGCTTAAATAATAACAGGTGCAAGTCTAAACGTACTAGGTGTTTATTTTAAACCTATGCTAGAGCACAATTCATAGAAAAAAAAAATGGAGTTAAAAGTTTAATCCAAATATGACCTAAGTAATCTTGACCATGGGTTTAAATGTTGGTAGGCATCTTCAAAAAGAGTACCAACATCAACATTTTAAATAAAATGTCGTTGTAATTATTCAAAAAAAAAAAAAAAAAAGATTCTAAATGTTGATCAATATGGAATACATATATTGGCATCAATTGCCATCAAAACCAAAATTTATGACTTTGATCTTCGTATTCACTTTCTATGAAAATTAACAAGAATTCAACATCTATACTCTATGCCATCAAAATCTCAAGGAAAACCCAAAGCTTCCCAATGGTACTTTCTAGAATGTTTCATGACATGAGAAAAATATTCCAACAAAGTCCAATAAGCACAAGTTTCTACTTTAGAATGTCTTGCTTCATCTACACCTTAGTTCATAAATGATAGATCAAAGGCATCACAATATCTAGAGACACTACAAGAGTTCAAAGGCATTAAAAAAAAATGTGTAAACATGGTTCATACAAAGCACTTAAATGTTCATCCAAATAAACTGTGCACCACTTTCAAAAAGTAGAAACCATTACTTTATACGCATAACATGATCTAGTGTGTTAAACCATAATCTAACTATTGGCCAAAACAAGCAAAGTGCAAAATGCAAATCATTATTTTTCAAGATTTCCTACCATTCAATTCAACTGCAAGTGATTCAGTTCTCTTCCCCAATTCTGCTTTAAGTCTCAAAATATCCTCTTGAGCTAAACGAAGCTCATATTCACTGATTGCCAGTTTTTCTTCAACAATTTCTTTCTCCTCTAGCAAACTTTGAGGGTCTGCAACTGGTTTCATGACCACAAGTGAACGAGATTTACTAAATGTTTAAAAATAAAAAGAATGCCATGAAAAAAGAAATAGTAATGAAATTGAAAATGACAAAGGCTACTGCTAACTTATCTATTGAATAAGAACACCAAAACAGAAAAGAAATAAATGCACAAATAGTTAGTATATTCCAGTTAGCCAACACATTTAATAGAAAGTTGAGAATTAATTGAAAATGGCAAAAAAACATATTTTTGAATGGTGCTCTATGGACATTAGATATCATAAAAGTAGATTTTGTTTTGAGACAAAGGAGAGAATCTAACAAATTAACTGCTTATCTGATCAAATTAGTTGATTCGGCTAATGCAGAATTTGGCCAACTAAATGTAAAAATTTCTTCATCAATACAATTCTAAACAGTCAAACCAAACTTAACAACGTTTTCAATGGTATTGGTCTAATACAATGTCTTCTTTTTTTATAATAAATGAACAGCTATGGAAAAGAGGACTTCACCTTTGGAAGTATAAGCCAAGGATATGAACACATAGGTATAGGTAATTCAGTATGAATATAAAATGCCTGCCTACATGAAAGGATTTTCTGGTTTAAGCTAAGCCTAAATCTTAAGTTTATGTTGTGTCCTCCACAAAGGATGCAGTGAGATTAGCTCCACCATACTGATCATGAATCATGACAAAGACAGACAACTCCTAGCTTAGAAACTGATCTCTTCAATCCTATGAAAAATAGTTACTCACTCCGATATCTATCCATCCAAAAGTTCTGTTCTGATAATATATACAAAAACCAAATGTGAGGAAATAAAGTTGTAACTCAATTTCAGAAGATAATACCTACCCATTAATCTTAGTTTGAATTATTATAAGATTCCACATGAAACTTACGTGATTCAACACATTTTTCTAAATTATCTGTTCAAGGTAAAATTCAAACATATTAATACTTATTACTTGCACTGTTCTATGTAACATAAGCAAATGTGCCAAAACCAAATTAAAGAAATTGTGGTCGTTATTGGTGAAATTTCTTGAAATAATGTTCTATTTTTATATTTTGGAAAAAAAGGTTTGATGAATAGTTGTTTCGATTTAATACATTAAATCTAAAGGTGTGCATTAATAGTGAGGTGCTTGTCGATGAAAAGTTACATATCCATTAAAAAGGTATTGGTTAATGGAAAGGTACATCTAATCAAATAAACATGTTTATTCGGAGGAATAAGTGTCTATTAATAAAAAGAAATAACCAATCAACGAGAGAATGTTTATTCACCAATAAAAATGAAGAAAACTATATATAGAGATCTAAGTCCTTATTTTCACAATCAATCAATCAAGTGATTCATTCTCTTTGATTCATCTTCTCTTTTGACATCATGTTGTTCAAATTTAAGAGTATTCTTGATTGTAGTTCAGGCATACATACTCCATACCTAACTTTATTGCATTAGACATCATTGCATCCTAAAGGCATTATTTTGCACCCTGTTGTGTACTCGTGATTTTCAACAGAAAAGAAATAGTGCCTAAAAGACGTGATATTTTATACATGGATTTTAGTCAAAAGGTCTTTCATTTCAATATTATCAGTTTTCCAACAGTCATAATTCAATTTCAGAAGACAATCGACTAATCTTAGTTCGACTTATCATAAGATTCCCAATGTAAATTCACTGATTCAACATATTCTTTAAAAAAATAATCTGTTCGATGTAACATCCAAACATATTAATTCACGCATTGTTCCATATAACCTAGTCCTACAACTAACAGAGCGACGTCCAATTAAGACAAAGATAGAGATCCTCTCAACTGATCCAACAAAACAAGATCAAAAATCTCAACCAAGAAAAAAACAGTCTCCCACATCAACACTCCAACAACCGACACAATCTCCACAAGATCCACTCAGAGAACCTCTCCAACAAGCGCATTTAGATCAAAACACAGCGAAACAGAGAGAGAGAGAGAGAGAGAGAGAGAGAGAGAGAGAGAGAGAGGAGAATTAGTACCTCGGAGAGTGTTGAACCGAGAGATCTGATCCGGAGGAAACTGAGAGGGATTGGAGAAGAACTCCTTGAGCCTAATAGCTTGCGCGTCTCTTCCATCTTCGAGAAGCTCGTGGAGCAGCTCGAACGCAGACAGCAAGTAATTCTCTTCCAGAAGAAAATTGACGACGCAATTGCACAGAGACGATTTCTCCACGTCCATCGAATCGCTCGATCGATCTTTCAACAGTGTGATTGCACAATATGTTGTATAAACGCAATTCAGTGCATGTTCGCGCTTTAGTTTTTCGATCTTTCAGAGATCCAATGGAGCGCACGATCCATCTGTACAGACTCACACAATGGGCAGTCAAGGAATAGCCTCGTGACTTCGATTTTAAAGGGCGCTTGTTATCCAGTGCGACTAGAACGTATAGGAGTGCATCCTACGTTTCTTAATCTTTGTCCACGTAGCTATGATCACAAATCCAACGGTTATAGAAGAACAAGTAAAACAGGTAGACCCCACTCTTTTTCCAAAGAGGGTCCACTTTGAGTGATGATGTAACGGTAAATTGAAAGGTTGCCCAATGACCCAAAGTTGGGTAGCCTTGTTGGACGACGGACGAGGTATAAGTCATGGTTGAGAAGTGAGGTCTCGAGTTCGAGTTCGTGTCCACGTTTATCCATCCATTTTGAGAAAGGACGCCCAGCAGCCTCTGTAATTTTTGTCTTCGAAATAATCTCGCCCTGTAAAAGGGGTTAGCGGGAAATGAATGTTGTCGAATGGCGAACGGTGAAATGTTGAGACTACTAAAATGAATGTTAGTATAATATGTATGTGTGTATGTATTTTTTTTTTAAGTTTTCAACGCGGTATTCACACCCTTCAGATGAGACTAATTTGTGTTCGAGCACTGTAGGAGCATTGGGCGACTCTTTCCAAGTGGACACGTCTAAAGTAAGCACGAGTTTCAATCTGAAGATCTTCACCCCTTAACCACCTTTAATACAAATCCTCTTACTATCTATATTGCACCACGCTGGGTATAGAATGTGTTTAGTTTTTAAGTGAATTACATATTTAACTGTGATGATAGATTGTTTGGCAACATTTATTGTTTGTAAACATTGCAAAAAAAAAAAAAACAGAACTTTTTCTATGTTTTGTGGAAGTGCATTGAAACCAACTTTCTTGAAATGCATGGTGATTTATCATAATTGAATATAAAAATACTACATAAAATATCGTTTTGATTTTATTTTATTTTTTTTCTGCACCAGTTTTAACTATATACTGTTGTTCACAACTATTAAACCCCTCTTCAAGAGCAATCATTCACCTTCAAATTACTGAATTTTAAATTCATAGTATTTGGGAGAGTAGAAGTGATCATGAGAGAGTACCATGAAAACTAAACAAAACCTTTTCTTCAAAACTCCTAATTTTTGCATCTATTTTAAAAACCCTTAAATTCTTAATATTTTTAACATAAAATTATATTCAAAATTATATTTTTAATTTTAACAAAATTAAACATATATAGTGATTTTAAACTTAAGGTATGAGTGAATATTGTAGGTATTATATAAAGTAATGCCATATACAAACAACTTGTGATTTCATTAATATGAGGGTATTTGGATTGGATTTCTTCTCCACCCTTTACACCCACAAGTGCATTCAAGAGGAGCCATGATACCCACTGGCCAGGCGTTAGAGGTTGAAATAAAAATGAAAATGAAAGCTTTACACCTCAAAGGTTTAATTTTCTCAATTCTTGTGATAGTTGTGATGTTTCCTACTTTTGGTGCAAGTACCCAACAATATATATATATATATATATATATATATATATATATATATATATATATATATATATATATAATCTCATTCATACAAGATCTACTTTTGGTGTAAAAAGAGGCCTGCTAATATGCCAATCTTATGTATACTTGAGCATTTATTTTCTCATATTGTCTTCCTCTTTTGTTGTAAATTAAGCTTGAGCACTTAACCTAATGTTTTCATACAAACGTCTGGAAGTGAATTTTTATTTGTATATATCTATAATTTTGTGTCATCAAAATTATTAAGGATGTTCATATATAGTTCAGTTTGATCTAATTTTGATTAAAATCAAAAGCAAAAAGCAAGAAAAACATTGAGGGCGTTTTTTCTTTTTAAGAAAAAAAATTGAATCAAATTGGATTAATATATGCATAAGAGTATCATATCATATTAATTGTAAAAGTCAAAGTATATGTTTAAGAAAAGAAAAATGAGATTTTAGAAGAAATTGAAAGTGAAAAAGAGGAAAATTCAAAGGGAAATTAAAGAGTGGAAAAGAGAAAAATAAAATAAAATAAAATATATAAAGGAAAGATATATAAGCTGGTGATACAAAGTATTAATGTCTATATTCATAGGAGATACATAAATAAATTAACCTTGACCTATTTAATTCTAACTTTTTAGTTAAAAGATTTATGTCATGATTTCAAAGTTTTGATCTAGTATATATATATAGGGGTCTTTAGATATAATATAGTTTTTAAGTCAAATTTACCTTTTTTAACAGAAAGATAAGGTTTTGTTTGGAAGAGGGTCAAAAACCATAAATCAAACCAAATTATGGGTTGTAAAACACTATAAACCTAAACCAAATCAAACATGTAATATATTCATTTTTAGCATTATTCTCGAACATATATCCCCTTTTTTATTATATATTTTTTTTAATTAAGAGCATATCATCTTTTGCGAAACTGGATAATATCTCCATAAGAGGTTATATATATATATATATATATATATATATATATATATATATATATATATATATATATATATATATATATATATATATATTGTCAAGCACATCAAACCTTGATGGGTATAACAAACCCTAACGAGTACAACAACTAAACCCACCTTTTTTTTTAAGAGGATGATAACTATTTAAGAACCAAATAGACCCCGACAAAAAGGGCTAAATGCCTGTAACATCACTAAATATATATATATATATATAGATGACTCTTACTAGAATAGTCGAACCCTGCCCTCCCCGAAGGGGCATGATGGTGCAAGGTCGCGTCCTGAACTATGAGTGGTTTGCTGTTAGATGTGCTCAAGGGTGACATAATAAAGTATAAGATAACCAACTATCAAATCTTCTTCAAAAGAATGATATATTCATTAATAAGCAAGCTAGCAATAATGTATATATGCCAAACATAAATGACAATAGACAATAAGTGCAGTAAGTGTTAGAACCAGCAAGTTGTGCTTGACAATCTCTAAATGCAACTTTGACTTGTCGAAGAGAGTTCATATTGCAAAAAAATTTCATGGTTTTGTTTCAAAGTCAATATAAAACCCATTCGGTACCATCAAATTAACACCACATTCAAGCCTTTTCCCGCATTGAACATCGCCTCCAATCACGCTTTAGGTACCTTCCATATATATATATACACAAGTCACCAAACTATATTCTAATTTCCAAGTCTATATATATATATATATATGAGACCAACTTGGCCACACAATGGCCATGGACGATGATGGATCAAACATGCAAAATGGGTCCCATTTCATTCCATCCATTATTATGATTAATGCACCAATAAAATCCCTTACATGCATGGTTTTGGCTATCTTTTAAAATTATTAACAGTAAGTGGTTGTGTGTATCATGTACATGCATGTCCTTCCTGGTAGAGCATGAAAGTTTGGAATGTGTAGCACACCAAAACCTTTAAAAGTTGGAGTTAGTTTGTTCTTAAGTACTTAACCTTACATCATTAAAGATCTATTTAAGTTTCTTACAATATATGTTATTTAAAAAAAAGAAATTAAAGTTTTCTTATAATGATATTATGAAGATGCACTAACCTTATTCTAAACTATATCTAGACCTTTTTCTTTTTACATGTTTGGGCATTTATAAATATCAAGATTATATAGCAAAGTTAATTTTCTTTTGAACAAAAAAAAACTCAACACTATGTGCCATGGTTTGAACCTAAAACCTTTTACAAAGAGCTCTAATATCATGTTAGAAATCAATTAACCTAAAAATTATAATAAATAAGTGTATACAATGTTAAAAATCAATTAACCACCAACAAGAGATTGGTTTGTTGGTTCGGTGAGCGAACTACGAAATACGGTTGAGAAATTCATCACGAGTTCAAATTCGTCTTCGTTCATCCCTGTTAGGAAATGTGGCCTTAACTTTGTAAATCTTCGAATTTAAAAGGATAAATTTTATCCCAAAAGGAAAAAGGAAATTTGTTCAAAAAGTCAGTAGCAAAAACAAACAAAAAATCAATTAACCCAAAAATTATATCAATAGGCGTAGAGGCCCAAATAACTATATAGTTTTTAAGAAATTAAAATAAAAAACCTATTTATTAATAATTTTTTTTTATCAATAATTAAACCTTGAGAAACCTTTCCAAGTGGTGTTGGGAACGACATGGTGAGAAAAAACCAGAAAGAAGGCAAAAAAGTGGAATTTGGGGGGTGATAAGATAGCAATTTCACTAAATGAGAAGCAGTGATGACATAAAAATAAATAAACTAAAAACAACAATAATTAGTAATACTATTAAGTATATAAGTTGTAAAGCGAACAAATGTCTGTGTAATTCTCTGCAATATAGAGCTTTATGTTGGTGGGGTTAAGGGGGAAGGAATGAAGAGGTCACGCTCGCATGGTTCCAGTGCTCCAAACACTCCAGCGAGAGACCACTAGAACCGAGGGGACAGAGAAAGGAGCTTTGTTTTTTTTTTTTCTAACATTTATTTCTTCAAGGGCTTTTTAGTTATTATTATATTTAGAACGAGAGGACCCAAAAACGAAGCTTTATTTATTTTTATATATTTTTTAATATTTTTTGTTACATTGTAGCGGGGTCAAGCCAGCCAGACTGACAAACGGCTACTTCGATAGTCACATGTTATTAACCCGCATATTTCTCGTCATTTTATGTATCGCGAGAAATTGAGCAGAGCACATACATTTTTTTTATATATAGAAAAATGAATAAAACATATTTTTTTACAGTTTTTTTTTTTTGGATATCCAATAAAAAAAAAAGAGTAGCGTCTCTTGAATAAGTGTATAGGTACTCTTACATGTAAATTTATATAAATTTACATTATATTAGTCTCTTAAAAATAAATTCAGTTAATTCGATGACCACAACGTTTTGATGAAGATTAGAGTTTGAGTCACGTCAATGACCTTTGGTGAAGTAAGCATCTCATATACATCTTATTTAAGTATGAGGTTCTGTATACCTATTTTTCTAAATAAACAAAAAAATAACAGAGTTTAATAAATGATATTTATAACAATTTAAAATAAACTTTTTTCCAAGTTTAACAACAATTATATAAAAAATACAAAAATACTCAATGTAGGTATACCTACATTTTTAATGATCTAAAAATACAATTTAAAATTTATTTATTTTAATTTTTCATTTAATGCAAGAAACAAAGCATACACCTATTGTTATATCATCCAAAGCAAATTTTTTTTTATAATTTTTATATTTTTTTTTTACTTGTTAGATTACCACAAAACCTCCCTTATAGTATAAAGTGGCAACCGTTTTCACATCTCAAAATCCAAACATCATATCTCGTTCAAAATATCGCGATAATATGCCAACTTTGATACACAATGAGATTTAACTGTTAATATATAATTGGAATCTCTCCTTTCTCACACACACTCTCTGTCTCTCACACAAATAATCTCTTTCCAAGTCCCTGTAACCTTGCAAGCTTTACCTTCTCCAAATCCTCTGTTCTCTGCAAAATCTCTCAGAGTCTTCTTCTTTCTCTTGCTTTTCTCTCTTTTATCTCTCACCGTTCTTCCTTCTCAACCCAAATTCTCAACACCCTCTCCAAATCCAGCCAGTTTTGTAGCAGATAAGGTAAGCTTCTTCAGCTCTGTTCAAGCATTTTTTTGGCTCCAACGGTCACTTTTCATGCTTTTCATTTCAAGGAGGTTTTTAGAGATGATTTCTGCTCCTCGGATTTGTCTAGCTTTTCTTCTCTTCTTCAGCTCTTTCTCTCTGGTTCTTTCCTTGAACAATGAAGGCTTAGCTCTTTTATCCTTCAAACAGTCCATTAAAGAAGACCCAGAAGGGTCTATGAACAACTGGAACTCATCTGATGAGACTCCATGTTCTTGGAATGGGATTACATGTAGAGATTCAAGAGTTTCTTCTATCACAATCCCAAAAAGCAAGCTTTCTGGTGTTCTTCCTTCAGTTCTTGGGTCTCTCTCGGCACTAAGACATGTTAATCTTAGGAATAACGGACTTTCTGGGAACTTACCTGTTGAGCTCTTCAATGCTGAGGGGCTACAAAGTTTGGTCCTTTCTGGGAATTTGTTATCTGGGTCTATCCCAGATGAGATTTCCAAGCTCAAGTATGTTCAAACCTTAGATTTATCTCAAAATTTCATGAGTGGTTTAATACCCAGTTCTTTAATTCAATGCCAGAGATTAAAGACGCTTTATCTCAGTAGAAACAATTTTACTGGTAATCTACCAGTTGGGTTTGGTTCTGCTTTGACTGCTTTGGAGAGACTTGATCTTTCATTAAATCAATTTACTGGCCCTATTCCCAGTGATATGGGCAATCTTTCTAGTCTGCAAGGAACTGTGAATCTCTCTCGTAATCACTTCTCTGGTGCCATTCCGGTGAGCCTTGGGAAACTTCCTGAGAGAGTGTATATTGATGTTAGTTATAATAATCTAAGTGGGAAGATACCCGAATATGGTGCTCTTGAGAATAGAGGGCCAACGGCTTTTATCGGGAATCCGGGACTCTGTGGACCACCATTGAGGAATCTATGCCCTTTTGAAGCTCCTGGACCTAGCTCTCCAACCTCATTACCTTTCATACCAAAGAATTACACACCCGTGACTCCTTATAATAATGTGAATAATGGTAGTAAAGGGAGAGGTCTAAGTAAGGCCGCCCTTGTTGCTATAATCGTTAGTGATGTTATTGGGATATTCCTTATTGGATTGCTATTCTCTTACTGTTATGGGAGGTTCTGTGCTTGTAGAAGAGACAGAGATGAAGAAGACGGTAAGAGGTCGAGGGAGAGGAAGGAGTGTTTGTGTTTTAGGAAAGATGAATCCGAGACTTTATCGGAGAATGTTGAGCACTATGATCTTGTTCCGCTGGATGTGCAAGTGGGGTTTGATCTCGATGAGCTTCTTAAGGCATCTGCATTTGTTTTGGGCAAGAGTGGAATCGGGATTGTGTACAAAGTTGTGCTCGAGGATGGATTAACATTAGCTGTGAGAAGATTGGGTGAAGGAGGATCTCAAAGGTTCAAGGAATTCCAAACCGAAGTTGAGGCAATTGGGAAGCTAAGGCACCCAAATATTGTAAACTTGAGAGCTTATTACTGGTCTGTTGATGAGAAGCTTCTCATATATGATTACATTCCTAACGGCAACCTCTCTACTGCAATTCATGGTAAAATCTTGGTTTACTTCTTGTTATTTTAATTTCCTTTAATTTATATGTTTTGCATTTCATCTGGGTCTGAAATCCTTCTTATGGGCGTTCTTTGTTCTCATCAGGAAAGCCGGGAATGGTATCATTTACACCTCTTCCATGGTCAGTTCGGTTAAGAATCATGAAAGGAATAGCAAAAGGGTTAGCTTATTTACATGAATTTAGTCCCAAGAAGTATGTTCATGGCGATTTAAAGCCAAACAATGTCCTCCTCGGGCACAACATGGAGCCACATATCTCAGACTTTGGACTTGGTCGGCTAGCCAACATAGCTGGTGGATCACCAACTGTGCAATCTAATCAAATGGCACCAGAGAAACAACTTCAGCAGCAACAATATAGTGCGACATTTGAAGTTGCAGCAATGGTTAGTCCGACGGTGAATTCATCAGCTTTTTATCAAGCCCCGGAAGCCCTAAAGGTTGTGAAGCCATCCCAAAAATGGGATGTGTATTCGTACGGTGTAATTTTACTGGAAATGATCTCTGGAAGATCTCCAATGGTTCAAGTGGGAACAACTGAAATGGATCTGGTTCAATGGATTCAGCTCTGCATCGAAGAAAAGAAGCCGCTTGCTGATGTTTTGGATCCGTTTTTAGCTCGAGAACCCGACAAGGAAGAGGAAATAATTGCGGTTCTGAAAATAGCCTTGGCCTGTGTTCAAACCAGTCCTGAGAAGAGACCTTCAATGAGGCATATCTCCGATGCTATTGACAGATTGATTTCTGCTGCAACTGCTTGAGAAGATGGTCACCAAATTGCTTGAAACCAAAGGAGATTGAAATTGGTAGAAACTTGAACCACCATTTTCAATTCAAATCAGTTTCAAGAAAGAAAGAAAAAAAAAACAAAAAACAAAAGAAAAAGAAAAATTGATGATGATGTTGGTGTAGAAATAAGTGAAAAAAGGCATGACAACTTGGGTTTTTTTTCTTGAAACTGGGTTGAATATATTGGATATTGCAGGGACCACCACCACCTTCTTCTTGCTCACTACAAAACGGCTAAGTAAGGTAAAGCTAGTCAGCCTTTTATGGTTTTTTTTACATATTGCTGTATTCTTTCAGCTTTTCAGGTTCTTCAGCTTTTGCTAGTTCACTGGTATATAAAATATTGGATTGTAGTAAATGCATCAAATGATCTTTTTTTTATCATTCTTATTCTTGTTATTGATTAATTTATGTTATTTTCTTTTTTGATCAGATGGTATGTTTCTTATAAAAATAAAATGAATTTAGTAAATGGGTCATTTACAATATAAATGTTATTGGAGGTGGGGGTGGGGGAACCTTTTTTATCATTCTCAATTCAGCA
The DNA here is from genome assembly GCA_035771175.1 of Paratinospora sagittata. NCBI lineage: Eukaryota > Viridiplantae > Streptophyta > Magnoliopsida > Ranunculales > Menispermaceae > Paratinospora > Paratinospora sagittata. The sequence goes on along the minus strand of CM069592.1, from coordinate 3,750,402 downwards.
AACTCTTTTATGACATTAGCATTAATGATGTAATGTTATGCCATAGTCCAATATAAAAATATATATATATATATATATATATGGTGGTGCTAATTAGCCTAATTACAGTTGGTACGATTTCCATTTTTTAATGTTAATTTAGATTGTAGCACATTAAAGGAAATATATAGGTAGAACGTTGCAAATGCTTTAATGCATAAATTAGATTCTTTTTTAATTTATTGTTTGAAGGTAAAGTAATTTATTTTGATCTACGTATTTGGGGCGACAAGGTATAATCATACTTAATTTATTATCTGATGGGTTATTATTATTATTATTATTATTATTACTATTTTTTGGCACCCGAGTGGTGTTTATTTTTTTTTTAGACGGGATTAATTCTTTTGAACTCAAGCATAACAGAGGTGTTTAAGCTTATCCTTTCAACAGTGGTGAATAAATAGAGACACACTCAGGTGCGACCTCAAGTCCTGAACTTTAACCCCACGTATACTCAGTTTCTCAACTAACTGAGCTACTACCTGTTGGTTATTATCTAATGGTTTATGGTTTATGTATTTGGGGAGACAAGTTATAATCATACTTTTTGGTTCTTAATTTCTAGCTCTTTATGGAATAATTAGCAATTTAGTCAAATGATGTGTATTTTCTTTTATGATAATTGAATTGTTTACCTTTAGGGACCAACCCCTCCTTCACATCAAACAGTTTAAGCAAAAGCAATTCAGCTCTTGTTAGTGTTCTTTTTTCCTAATAAATAAATTAGGGTTCTTGCAAGAAGCTGCTCTTGTTGCATTCCCTTTTTTTTTTTTTTTCTTTTTTCTTTGGCACTTAACTACTTTTGCACGTCCTTCTAAAGGTTATATGGTACCTTTAACACTTGTATGGGGGGAACAAGAGATAATCATGCATGGCCATGCATGGCACCACCTCTAGCTAGTTCTCTCTATATGGCCATGTGACCTAGGGTCCATATTCTTGATGGACTACATCAACTACTATCAACTACTATAAATATATATATATATATATATATAATTATGGGGAGCTCATGTGACCTTTCTCCTTTTTGCTTTTTGTTAAGAAATGATACATAATCTATCAAATTTATATGTTATAAATTAATGTCTTATATATATATATATAAAGGACTTAGCTAAGCACACTAATGCTATTATTTACAAATAGAAAAATGTTATTTTAATTACAAAAGGAATATAAGTGTTTAAAAAATGCTAATCTAACTATAAAAAATGCAAGTACAATAAGTGCGACTATATACACGTGTTTTTTTTATGTATATATTTTACATATTTCAATGTATGTAACAAATGATTTAATGAAAATAATGATAGAGTGTGTAGTTGTATTTTTTTTTTTTATAGTTAGATTAACATTTTTTTGTATGCTTTACATATTTCAATGTGTGTAACAAATAATTCAATAAGCAAAAAGTTTTTTTAGTTAGAATATTACTCTCTCTACAAATAAGTACATGTTTAGTATTTTTTTTAAAAGTTGGTCTCAATCCCGTTACTCCTAAAATCTAACATGTATAGGGGTATGCTGCATTACTCCTAGCTAGGTCTCTTGTACTTGGTTGTATTTATCTCAAACAGTTGTAATGTTTGTATCTTTCTCTTTTGTTTTCATCTAATATCACACTTACCCTAAATACAAACAAAAACAACAACATTAACATAGGGAATTTGGTAAGGAAATTAAACAGAATTTCCTAGTGCTACAAAGTATTATAGTTCACCCCCATTTGGTTGATGAGTCGGTACCAATTGTATCACACGCACGTCTAATCAGATTTCATGGTGTTTTTGAAACGTTGCCCATTCTCTTTCTGCTCAATAGTACCAGTACACACAACACAGATGAGTTGAAATTGGGGCAATCAATTTGTAGGGTACCCTCCAACACAAGCTGGAAATTAACAGGACACCTACATGGAGAAAAAAGCTCCTAGGATTCTTGTCATCTTTGCCTCTTTGGATCTTTGCATCACCACATCTTTGCTCAAATAGTACCCTACTTAGTTTATTTGCTTCTGGCCTCTGTTGGGTCTCTTTCTCATCCTAATGGATATTTTCTTTTTCAACAAAAATCTTTATTAGGTACAAATTTGGAGCTATTCCTAACGATTCCAGACACATAAAAAATAGTATTATTTATTTTCTTCTAGCTAGGATACAGTAGAATGAAGGTTGGTTCTATGACCCAAAGTGACGTGAGTGAGTTGGATGGGTGGCTCATCCCTACTGGGAAGGCGGGGGAGTTCGAATCCAAACTTCTCCTTTTTCTGTGGAGTTATACTCATTTGGGGAGAGCTGTCAGAAATACCTTGTAGTTTGTCTGAACTCCGGAAGGATTAGTCTCGATCCGAAAGGTAGGAGGACACATCCAAAGGGATGGAAAACCGGTAATAAAAAAAAAAAAAGTTGATTCTGCCTCAAGGAATTAGAGGCAAAATGAGAAACCCAATTAAATATATATATATATATATATATATATATAAATAATAAAATCATTACATGAATATTAAGAATTAGCAATATATGAATATATAGATTATTAAAAAAGATATATAATCACTTGTGATGTAATTGAAAACTTAGTCCTTTATAGAGTGAACTTGGTGTAATTGGGAACAAATTATATTAAAGTTTCTTTGCATGAGATCAATGAGGTTCCAATTCAAGGCACCTTTGAATTATATATAGGTCTGCTTAAATTATGTATACAAGGAGCAGAATGCCATGATTGTTCATAAGTTGAAAAAAAATGACATTTTAGCCTGGAATTGAAGTCATGGTATGTGGATCATGTGCAAATTGTAGAATAGTTCTGAAATCTTTTATCTTGTGTTTTTTCTATTTGTTCTTTTTTTTAAAGCATGTTTTTAATTTTTACTATTTTTTTTTAAGGAGTATTTATGGGTTGTGTTGGGTAAGGTTGAGGTCAAATACCAACCCAACCCAATCAAGTTGGATTTTAAAAATTTTAAACCAACCTAACCCAACAACTTCGGGTTGAGTTGATCGGGTTGGTTACTTTAATGTATTGATTCTAAATTCTCAATTTCTAAGCTAATTTTTAAGTTAAATATGAATGTCTATAAAAATTTTAAGTCAAATATGAATATAAATATAATTTTAAATAATGTTTTCATTCATATTATTTTATGTGATCCAAAAAATAATAGGTGATTCTAATAAAAATACTAACTAAAAACATACTTAATATTCTTGATGAGTTCAGGTTGATTTGCAAAATCTTGACCCAACCCAAATTTGATCGAGTTGCTAGTTCCTAACCCAACCCAACTTAATTTAATATAAAAACCAAATCTCACCCAATCCATAAGGTCTGAGTTGATCGAGTTGGTCGGTAGGATAAACACTCTTATTTTTTTTAGGTCAACTTACTTGCACCTTGATTAGAGGCACAACACAAGCCCACCTGCAGAAACTATGTCCTAAGTGAGTTCCAGTACCTTTAGCTTAGCTTTTTTTTTTTTCTATATACTTAGCTTTTTCATGAGTAACATAATGTTTTATATATATATATATATATATATATATATATGTGTGTGTGTGTGTATAATGCATATTATAAAATAGTTTCGAAATTTACTTTTATTATCAAAATTTAGGAAAAATTAGGCAACCTAGGAGTTTAGGTGGGCTGAGCCCAAGTTTTGATGGCTCAACCAAATTTACAACATGGGCTCATGCCCAGCATCTAGCTAGGGCCGAGATACATACATGGTCATAACTTTAATTAATAATAACAGAACTACAAATGACTAGCATATATCATCAATTGTGAAATTTAGATTTTAAGTAAACAAAGAAGATGCTGAAGAAAAGAGAGCTTCATCCTTTCTGACAATCTTTAAGCGCTTCACACAGTCCTCAAACTCCCTGCCCAATTTCAACAAACCCTAGATAAGAAAACTGATAAATCTCTGTCATGAAAATACAAAATTGCCTTTGAAAGAACTGAGTTTGGAGATGGCTTAATATCATCAGTTGGATGATAATTTTATTGAGCTGGCTGGCCCACGGATGATATGGGTACATGTCCAAGTTGAACCATCAGCTCTATACCACTTATTAGGGAGACTGGATCTCATCTAATACAAATGACGTAGGTGCATGTCCCAACTCCCCAACTGAATCATCACCTCTGATACCACTTGCTAGACGGGAGTCAAGTTTAGATCTCAACTAGTATTAATACCGTTCGTAACTTAATCACCCTTGTGCCAAAGTGTGAGGTTTTACTCCAAAACGCTTTGAACTAATGAGGATGTTTTGTGTGATGAACTTGACCATATTTGATGTAGGACTATTAGTTCAGTCCACACATTCCCAATAAATATTTGACCCAAATCAAGGCTTTTAAAAATATGTCAGATCAAAGCTACTGGCTTACCAATTCTAAAAGTTCTACCTACAGATTCCTAGAAGTACCTGCTTTGATTCAAACTTCTATGTAAGAAAGAGAGAAGTAGAGTTTGGCAAGAACATACTTCCATGGAACATCCCCAGCAGTCCTCCAATGCTCATTTGTGTCTTTATAGAACAACGAAAACTCTGACCCGGCCTCGAACAACCTTAACCCAGACAAGCAGTGTCTACCTGAAGAATTAAGTAACAAACATTTTGTTAATTCTTAAATAACCACCATTATTTTTCAATGCTGAAGAAAAATGAAGATTAATGCAAAACTTCTAATGAATATGTACCAAACATGTCTTCCAGTTGACGAGCGAGGCTGTCATAACCGGCATGGTCAAAAATGCAAACCTTCCTTCCAACAACAACCCCTTCCATGCTAACCTTCACGTAAGCCCAACGCTCTTTGCTCTGTACTCCCTCGGTCTCATCGTCGCAGCGTTGAGGTTTCGCCAAGCTTTTAGCATATGGCCACCCCATAAACTCATTATAATCCTCTGGACTTGCAACTAATACATTAAGAAAAACACAGTTAAACTTAGAAGGATTCAGCTCTTGCTGCTGAAAGCAAATACTATAAAATTCTCTAGGCAATTACAATGATAATTAAGTGAAAAACAAGTACAAGTTCTTTAGGAGAACCGTACAATCTTCTGATGGATGGAAAGATTCAGGTTGAAAAGAGGTTCCAAGGCTCAGACCCAGATCAATTATAATATCTTCTTCCTTCATGTCATGGTAAAAGGAAGGGTAAGAAGAAGATGATGAGAAAAAGTTTGAAGCTTGATTGTTTGAATCCATCAAATCTAGAACTACTACTGATTAATGCCCACTTTTCTCACAGTTGTGTCAATCTGAGTTAAGTATACTTCATCGCTTTTATATTCCGGTCGATCTAACAAAAAGGTAGAAGAAGTGGGCCAACCAAACCGAATACACAGTAAAGAATAGAGGAAAACAGCTTACCCCATGATCAATCATTGAGGTTTGCTTATCTTCTTCTGCTACACACTTTAACATGCAGCAAAGCAATACTACAAGTACACAACTTACCAAATGTAAACATAACATGGGAATCAAAAGAACAAGGAATGGCCTTGGTGATCTTGCCAAAAGTGAGTTTGGATTCTGCAACCTAACATGCCAACAAGAGCCAGCTTTTTCTCAGGTTTCATCTCAAGATTCAAGGACAATATCATTAAGCTATCACAATCCATGAAAAATAAGAGAAAAACAATTGCCAAAAGCATTATTAACACTTTTCAAATCTTGTCTAGTCATGAAATGAAACTCCAAGCAATAAATGGAGGATTCAAACAAGACCCAGTAACTGAAACTGAAAGTAAGTGGTAAGCCATGAAAATTCAGGTCCAAAGAGATAGGAAAAAAAAAACTCAAGTTTATTATCAACTTTCATACTCACATGGACCATAGATCTCACTGACAGAGAAAGCAGAAGCACCATATTGCTTGTAACTCATGTGGACCATAGATCTTACTGACAGAAATTAGAAGGTAGCACTAAACCAAAAACAGCACCATTGAGTAATCTGACACTGTAATAGAAGCTCGAAAACAAAATGAATACTGACATCAAATATATCAATATCAACAAAGCCTTATCTCTATGTCTGGGATTTGGATGAACCAATTCTCTTTTCCTCCATTCAATTAAAATGAGAATCTTTCCTTTCCCTGTTCTTTATATCTTCTACAATGACACTAGTAGGTTGGTTCTATTAGAAACAAGAGAACCCAAAAGTTTTAGCAGTTTAATAAAAGGCTCTAACAATGTATATCAAACTAAAGAGAGAAACAAGTAAATGTTTACAACAAGGTTTTAACACTAGAACTTTAGAACCATAGTCCCTACATTATATCAGAAGCTACAAAACACAAAAATGTAACAGTTAAGCTCAAGGAAGTGTCAGGATTGTCTCTTGTTAAATCTGGGCCAGGCCCATACATGCAGTTAATTGAGTTGCAAAACCATGAAGAGAAAATGCTCAAGTTGGAGAAACTGAAGACCATGGATTTCATGATTTTGTTATGCAAGTCCATCAGGGGTTACTGAGCTTGAAGACTATCTTTTGGCATTTTTATTCTATAGGTCTTGGATACTCCCTAAAGCCCTACTCATGGTCTTTTAGCGAGCTTGAATCTTGGCTAGTACTGATACCGTTCCCAACGTAACTATCTTGAGCCCAAGTATGGAGTTTTATTCTAAAAGACATATAAACTAAGTCATAGGCTCTAATGTCATTTGTTGTTGGGCAAGACTAAATCTCAGTCAGTACTAACTTTGTACCCATATTAACAATCACCTTTGGAGTCATATGTTTTATTTGAAAAGGTCTCGGTACTAATAAGATATAAGAGTAAGATCTCAACTTAGTTTACACATGCCCACAATGGTAACATTGGTAATCTTCGGCATTTCAAGATTACAAAGAGATAGAAAGGTTGATAAAAAGAGTCAATGGATCAAACAAGAAAAAAAAATGATAAGGAAAAAGAATCTACATGATTTATTGAATGATGAAATGAATTTAAAGTGTTCAATTGATAGAAGAGCAAGTCATTGAATTGCATACATGTTTACATAAAAAATAAAAATAAATAAAAAATAAAATAAAAACCTCTATTGGGTGGAGTTGAATTTTAAGACCAGAGATCTCATTAACTCAAGTAGGTGACAAAACCAGAGCCCCGCATTAATTAAAAAAGAACTTGCAACTGTAATGCATATGATATGTGTGAGTACAAGTTGGATTAATATCTAATCCTAAAAAAAAAGTTGGTTTAATATCTAATCAATTTAGGTTGCATTTAGTTTAGTGTTTGATACAGTTTCTTAAAATTAGGATATCTTGAAAGAAAGAGATAACATTTGATTGTCTTTAAATCACTAAATTCAAAAATTAGGTTTTGGATTAATATATTAGCTTTAATTAAATACCAACTACTTTTTTTTTTAATTAAGTACCAACGACTTGATTATACGATAATAACACTTTAATTAGATTTACTATATAACCATATAAAAAATATTCTCTTTTACCAATTGTAAACCCCTTGTATATAATATCATTAGAGTTTTACAAATAATAAGTACTATACATTCAAAAAACATTAGCACATATTCACTATTAATTGAGAGTTTTTTTTTTTCTTTTCTTTGTACTATCTATATATGTTTCTCTCAGTACATAACACACCCACTTCAATTTATGTGTGTTAGTGATGATCTTTCTTATTTTTTTATAAAGTGCCCATGAATTTGAGAATTTGAAATTTGAATGTATTATCATATATATATATATATATATAGTAACCATATATAATATTGGCTTTGTTTTTTTCATTATTTTATCTGATATTAATTTCCACATTATCAATTATTCATACGGAATGCATTCAACAATGTTATTGAATGATTGGGCCCTGCATGGCCACCATTGCAGATAATGCTGTCCCTTCCCCATCTCACCTGATCATAAACCACCGGATTTAGAGGATAATTTGGACCCACATGCTTGGAATGTTGCTGTTAGGTTGCAATTGATCGACAAAGCTGGGGGCCCGGCTCTCACCCCCTTTCTAGGGCAAAACTTCACATAAAAAGAAAATGCTATATTAATGAGCCTCTCATGGCTCTTATTCTCAGGTTCTTACATTATTAATTCCATGCCCGACACCTTAGGGTCAATTCTTGGCCACATAATGGCATACTATATACATTTATATTTTACAATCCTCTACTCCTAAAATACTATCTATTAATTAAAATATGAGTAACTATATACATCTTCATCGAGCATTACAGAAGCATTTGTACTAGTCCTTTCAACATGAAAGGATAAATGGAGGCATACTCGATTCGAACTCAAGACCTGAACTTTAATTTTACTTATACTCAGTTTTTCAACTAACTGAACTATAACCTATTGATATATATCTTCATTAACAATAAACATATTTAACTTCATAGTATCAAAACTCAAAAGAACTCAATATGTTGCTAACATGTTCCAAAATTTTTTTATTCGTGAATAGTAACTTAAATATATTTGACAAAATTATCTATATATTGACTTTCAATATAACTCTTTCTATCAGGGTCCAACTTTAAATTAAAATAGATTAATTAGTTCTACCAACCAGCCAACTAACTTCTACTCTTAATTATAGCTTATATAATAGTGTTTCGACAAAATATTACTTTTAATGTCATATAAACATAATGATAAATCTCAACTTTATACATCACACTAAAATTAATTCAACCAAATAAGTTTTTAAAGAATTTAGGATTTAAAAACAGAAATTGTTTTGAAGTCTCATGCCAAATAGAACCTATGAATACTTTAAGAGGAGTGTTAAAACGGCTTAAGATATATATTCTAATTTATACTGAAACTAGTATAGTAATACACTATATTATCACATTATTATTAAAAAAAAAAAAAAAAACACTCTCCACTTAGCATACACAACGTTAAAATAAATATAATTTTTAGGTCGACAAAACATAAAACTAGCTGAGCGATCGGTTATTTGATTTGCCTATAGTTCAACATTAACAAGCCATAAGATTGCTTCTTGTGTTTTATACGGTTACAAGATGCTCTGTTTTCATCAGTGTTCTGTTTCTTGGGTTAGTCCAACTGATGTGGCCAAGACATTTGGCTAGTTTTCACATTAAACAATAACACACAGTGCACAAAGACCCATGAAGATTAAACAATAAATAAAAGAAGGGGCATATAACATAAGAGAAAGGAACAGGAAGAGTACAAGGGAAGGTAGGTTTTGAAGAAAAGAAAAAAAGTGGAGTTGCTTTAACGACAAACCATCTTCTCTCTTTAATGCTACTAAACAATGCTTCTCTGCCTTCTGCACACTTCACAAATCTCCATGAACACCTCTGACTCTATCTCTCTCTCTTCTTTTTGTCTTCTAAAGCAGCACTAACATGCAACACAGTGAACAACACTTCTCCCTATTTTCTATTTCCTATTTCCTAGCTTCTAGTTCCTATAGTTCTTCCTCTCCCTCTCTCTTTTTTCAAACTTATAAAAAAACAATAAAAAACTTAAATGTTTTGGCGGTCAATTAATATTTAAATGCCACCGACAACACCGCCAAAACAACAATTTATTTCACTAAAACTTCATTGTTGAATAAGAAGAAGCATCAGATGCAGCTGTGGGGCACCAGTGTTGACCTGCAGCTTCTTCTCTTTCTGGTCACCTAAATTTGCAGATTTTAATAGTGTCCCTTAATTTCTTTCTTACTTCAAAAATAAACCCTTTTTTTTTAATATATTTAGATAAATAAAAGTATTTTGTTAGTATTACATTTATCAGACTAATCCTACAAGTATTTGTAGTCTGTCGTTTTTATAAATTGATTAGTATATCAGGTTACATTTTGGTCCGTATGTGTAAACTGATATAATAATCTTACATCAAACTACATATATAGTTAAGTTCATTACTACTAATACGAGGTTTTTTTTTTCTTTTGAAGTTAAGGGTACGAGGGCCCACCGTTACTAGCTCTAGGGTACCACCATAAACACCGAAGAATGACCCTAAAATATTTTTCTCTATTAATTTTTAGTTTTATAATGTTTTTTTTTTGTTTTACCGTTGAGTGACACCCAGGTGGTGTCCTCAAATGTGTAAATGTTTCTCAACAAATGATAGCTCCATCACGATGGAGTTTTAAACTTACGACCTTGCTTAAAGAAAATGAATATCAGGCCATTCGAACCAACTAAATATTAATAATAGTTGATATAAATGAACTTTGGTCTATGCTCTATGAGACACTTATTTAAACTATGGGCTTTTGAGTCTCCATAGAAAAGAGTATTATGTAGTGTTAAGAATAAGAAAAATTTTATTTCGAGACTATAATTGTAATTTAATTTTGATACATTGAATGCTGATAATATTTGATTTTTTAAAGATTTTCATTGCGAATTAACTTTAACTTAAAGGGTAAGTGTTTAATAATAATACAACTTTTTTTTTTCTAATTAGATTGATTTCTTTAGAAGTTTTTTTTTTTTTTTTTAAAGTAAAGAAGGAAATTATGATTTTGTTATAAACTTTAAATTTCGTTTGCAATGATAAATTATTGGCATTAAATGAACGTAAAGCAACTTTCAAATATTCTAAAAATTAAGATATTTAATTGGAGTATTAAAGTATTTATAGACATGACATCTTAGATATCCATTATAACATGAAGGCCCGTCCACAATCCATCCTTATCTAGGAACTCCTTTTGTATTTTTCCCAATGTAGAAAACAATAGTCTAAAAGAGTCCAAATGGTTGAACCATATATTCAAACCATCCTAATCGTTCTCAAGAAAAGAAAAAAAGAGTATACTTTTTTAATTTTTTTTAAAACCTTCTTATATCATTTAACAACATGGGCTAAATTAGTAAATAATACACAAAATAAAACAATTGCCCCCTTTATTTTATTTTATTTTTTTGGTCTATGACCCTCTAATGTCCCCGCTATTCCCTTTGCGATGACGAGATTATTTTAGAATCTGGAAACTATAAAAGTTGTTGGACATCCCTAGCTAAAGTGAACAGATAAATGTGAACACAAACTCAAACTATTAAGACACCACTTAGCCATATCCCCCTAACTATGGATAAAGTCCTTAATTTTGGCTCTTTGTTATTGGAGTTTATGTGCCAAAATTCTTATTGAAAACAAAACATGATTCCCATAATAATTGCTTTGTTTTCAATTATTAGGACCCATTGACAACTACCTTTGGTGGAGATAGGCTAAGGCTCCAATTTAATGTATGTCATATATGTAATTAATTAGAAGTACTACTCTGTTTATATTAAGTTGCATTTTGTTTAAATAATAGGCTCATTAAAACACAAGGAAAGTCTTAGCCTCTTATTTTAAACTTAGTCTCTTTATTTATGAAAACAAAATGCTTCATTAACAATGACTTAGTTCTTTCTTTCTTTTTATTTGATTGAATGAGGATCATTACTTTCTTGTAATTATATTAATAAAATATTTGTTTGGACACTCAAGGTAAATGAAAATGAAAATTATATTAAAGTACAAAAAGCAGAACCATTACAACCTATAATATATTAGGTTGGACAAGCATATTTGTAATGATAGCCACATATATTATATGCTTCCTTACATAAAATAAAAATAAAAAATAAAAACTAGGAATACATGCAATTTAATGTGACCACCCTACTAATATCATGTGTTAGTAATTTTTTTTTTTGAAAAATATTTTATGTACGTTGGATGTTAACATCATTTTCTAATACTGGCATCCAGCTCCCTCGGATATTTTAGAAATATTTGTATATTGCGTAACATCTTCAACATTCAAGGGAGACTAAGTACAAGTGTCAGAAAATGCGTTGACACCAAAGTATCTTTAGCATTACTCTCTTCTTCTTTTTTCTCATTTTATGAGAACTTGTCATATATACATAAACAATCAATTTTCAAGTGAAATCAAAAGGATCCCCTTTTCATCTTTTAATTATTTTTATTTTTTTATTGTGGAAGGGGGGGTTGTTCTTTTAAATCATGCATATATGTCATCATTTTCATGTAAATCTAGGAGTCTTTGTCAAATACTGTTGCTTAATAATGCATAAAACCCTATTGAAAACCCTCTTGGGCTCTATTCAACAAACCTTCACCCACCAAAACAACCTAAACACAAAGTTATATCAAACACTTAAATCGCCCATACAACTTTAAAAGTTGGATATTAACCTCTCGTGAAGTCACCATCATTTTCACTTAACGCACAACCCAATCATATCAATACTTTAACTAAATATATAGTATTTGAAGCATCAAAAACTATCTGATATAAATTCAATTTACTTAATCACTTGTCATTAGACCTCATATCTTATAATCACCAAACACATGTAACACACCAAGCTCAAAAGTTTAAAAAAAAAGTAATTTTGAGAGCATTATAGCAAGCCTTGATATTGCTGGACAACAGATTGTCAAATTGTACCCTGAAATCTAGACCTGATTATGTTAGTAAAACATGCCCATGAACATACAATCTAGTTTCATAGAAAGCCAAAATAAGCTCTGCTTCTGTGTTATAACCTTTCTTATAAGATTTGTAGAAAAAACAAGTGTAAGCAATGCATCCTCAACAATGATTAACAAGAGCTTTTACCCAAAATTGAGTAGCCTCGTTGGTTTCGGAACGAAATATATATTATAATTGAGAAACAAGGTCTTAGTTTCGAATCTCAATTTATGTTTACGTCTATGCGTCTATTCTGATGAGGGATTGTTCAATGCTACATACTGTTTTCGACTTCATAATAGTCTCGCCTCTACCAAAAAAAAAAAAAAAGCGCTTTAATTATAAAAATTGTATAAATTCATTTGTTGTTTCAAAATTGTTTTATGTTCCAACCATATAAAGTTGATTAAAGGCCTGTTTGATAACTTGATGTAGCCTCTGCTTCTACTTTATAATGAATCTTTATTTGTAATAAAAATTTAACTTTTAATATAATATATTAATAAGCAATTTTTTTTACTTATGTTTGTAGAAATATATCTCTACTTCAATTAGACATAGAGAAAGTAATAATATTTATTAAAAAAAAATCTTTTTCATTACTTTTTACTTATTTTGGAGGTTTAACAAACACTTTAAATGAACTTATTTGGTCCATTTTATTTTACGATTGGTTAATTAATACTATGTATTTGTACAAAAATAAGAAATACATCTTTTATTTATTTTTATTTTATTTTTTATAGAAATTTTGACATTCGGTAACGTCCTTCTTTCTCTTTGAGGTCAGACTATTTTACTGAATTTTAAAATTTTGTAAAGACAGAGCGTCCCTCCCAATTATAATTTTATTAAGGAAGACTCGAACTGGAAATCGAGTCCCTCGACTTCCTTTGAATTCGGCTCTCGAACCATGAAATCAACTATTATTAGTAAGTAAGTATTTTATTACTTAAACATTTAGAAGGTTTTAAAGCAATATTTTAAAAGGGTACTCAGTCAAATCAAAATTACTCTAAAAACCAATCAAAATTTGAGATTTAGATCAAATGAAATATAATCAGAACCTGTCTTCTCAACTTGTAGGAGTCAAAATAAGAAAAAGATTATTGACAATTGAAGACAACTTCATGGTGTTGGCAGTACTTGACTTGCATGCCCAGCAACAGTGAGTCTCTAATCATTGAGTTTGACATAAAAGAAAGAAACCAAAAAAAACTGGTGATCTAACTCTCAAATCACGTTCTGCACACGTAGATGAAGGTTTGAGACACGCTACTACTACTACTTTTCATCTTTCAAAAGTCAAAAATGCATCCCACCATGCCTAACCATCTGTACATACCTTTCTTTGAACCATCATCTATTTCATTTTAAAAAATGCAACAGTAAGTGTGATGTATACATTATTTATTTATTTTCCAATTGCCACGGCATATGGCCTTTTTTGGAAGAATTTTTTAAAAATATTTTTTTAAAAAGTCGGTTACTCCAGACTTTTTTTAAAAGTATAAAATTATTTATTTTTTTATACGATCAAACACTTTTAAAAACATTTTTATTTTAAAAATATTTTAAAAAAACTTTCTTAAACAGGGCCAAGTCCCTTGAAGGAGCATAAAAACCAATAAATATAAATATTAGTTCATAAAAAGCAAATGGTCCTCTAGAAAATAAGGGGGCTTCTAAACTCTAAATCTATTTATTTTTTTTACCTACAAGATTTGATCTTTATCACTAACGAAAGTAGTAATACTCTTGACCACTGCACCAAGTAGTCATTTGCAACAGTAAGTATGATATAACTTTGATCTGATGACACCCATTTATGAGCTACTTCATTTGAGCTAATCAAATATTGTCCACACTTTGTTTCATAGTTTAAAAAGAAAAAAAAAAAAGTGACTCATAAAAAGAGTAAAAAATGCATGCATTTCTCTTTGGCCATATGCAATGGATAGAATGATAAAAGAGAATCTAATAAGAATACATCATACAAAAGAGTACCTACACCTAAAAAACAATTTTTAGTACAATTACAAGAAATTCATTCAATTAGTAAACCATCCTTTAACTTTGAAAAAATCAGTAATTCCCCCTTGATTATTTCATTCTCACTTGTCAATTTTAGAGAAAAGGACAAAAGTACCTCCAAGAACACTTTGCATCTTTTTTGTATTTGGAGTATTGAAATACATCTTGTTAATGGAGTCATTCTCTCTAATTTCTGCCATTAGTTGATCTTTAAGATCAATGGTCAATGGGGTGCTTTCTAGTTTTGTTGGAAGTAGAAGAAAACAGTGCCATTTTGGCTTTAATTTTACATGTTAAAGGTGATTCTTTTCTTTTAAAAATGCCCAAGTTACAATAACTTCAAACTTTAACAAACAAAGTAAGAAGAAGCATTAGTTTAAGACTTTAAGGCAAGAGAAAGAAGAGAAGAGCGTAATGAAAGCAAATTTTATCAATCCTCTTGCTGCCCATCCACACATCCTACAATCACACAAAAACAAACTTGCAAAAAATTCACCATAAAGACAAAACTCTTCGGCTACTTCTACTATTCTCTCTCAATCTATCTTCTTCACACTTCTCTCTTTTTTCTTTTTTCTTTTTTTCTTCTTCTGTTCAGCCATGGCTGCTGTTACAGAGACCCAATTAAACACAGCAGCAGAGCAGATTAGATTCAGAAGACCCAGAAACCAAACTGTTTCACCCATAGATCCAAACCCACAAGCCTCTCCTCTTCTTCATTCCACACGTTGTAAACCCACAATTTCATCTCTTTTTCTATCCACTTTTACCAACAATGGTAATGGTTCCAACATGGGTGCAAATGAGTCTTCTTCTTCTTCTTCAGGTTTCAGGCATAAAAAGAAGAACTTTTCTGCTGCTGCTGCAACATTTAGAGGTCTTGGGTGTGCAACTTCTTCTCAGGTATCTGCTCCTGCTGCTGTGATTAGGTCTTCTGCTGATTGGCAAGCCAAGAAAGCAAGAAAAAAGAAGCAGAGGAATCAGCAGCACAAGAAGAAGAGCCACCAACAACAGCAAATGGCTACAACTGCCACAAGTGGTAGTAGTAGCAACCCAATTCCTCCTCCTCCTCCTCCTCCTCCTATTGTTGTTGTTCCTGATGTTTGGTGTGCTCCTGGTATTGGTTTTGTTGCCGATGCTTCTGTTGATTGTGTTGTTTCAAGAAGGCCTGCGCAAGGTAGAGGCAGGATTGATTCTGGAGAAAGATTGAACCACAGAGAGGTAGGTGCTCTTGGTTCTTCATTTTTTTTTCTTTTTTTCAATTGTTGATGATTTTCTCTCCTTTTCTTCTGATTTGGGAAATGGGTATTCTTTCTTTTTTTTTGTTATTTTAACATGGTTTGTGGTTTTTAATTTTGATTTTTCATAAAGGGTGTTCTTGATTTTCTTTTGGTTTTTTTTTTCATGGTTTCTGGGTATTGATGGTTAAGGTTTTTTTTTTCTTGGTGTGTTGTTTGTGAATCTTGATTGTTGTTTCTTTTGCAGCGTTCCTGCATAATGAGACGCACTGCAAATTTTGAACACATAACTGTAATGGATTCTCCACCTGAGTTTGAGGCACCACGGTTTGGATCTGATGTATTTGGAGGAAGGCACCATCGTCACTTTAGGCATAGATCTCCTGGTGGGCTTGCAGAGGTGAATTCCATTAGCTATAATCTTGCTTCTTTTATTCTCATTCCTTTTTTAAAAAAAAATTAATTAATTTTTTGAATCCATTCTCATTCTATTTGCTGAGCTTATTTTGATGCTCCAAATTGAGTGGTAGTGTCTGAGTTTGATAAAAGTCAAATGGTTATTTCAGAAATCTGGTCTCCTCCCCCTCTCTCTTTTAAGATTATGGTGTTTTCTTACTCTGATTATTTTAATCTCGGACAGCAACTTTTTATTTTATTTTTTCCAAGTGACAGCAATTAGTTCTGTATCCAAATGGGGACAACATCACAATCTAAAACAATCTAACATCCAACAAAAAAAAAAAAAATTAGTTTTAGAGTTTTGGACACTTATCAAATTCTTCTGTTGATGCCTTCGAACAACAATATTTTATTTCATTCTGGATTATGATTTTCATGTTGCTGGTCATCCGAAGTTATCAGTCCTAGTGACTTGAATGACATTATTTTTTTTTTCCTTTAAAGAATTGCTGCACACGGCACATCCAAGTTTTCCTATCAATTCCAACTTCAAGCTGATTTTCATTTCTAAGTTTTCATTTTTGGCTTGAGATTGTTGAAATCTTGAATATCTGTGAGAATGTAGGTGGGGCATAGTTTATAAATAATTGTATAATTGGGCTTATTGTTTACCCCTTATTTTTTGATATGAGAAAAGATGTTTGTTCCTGACTCTGGCAATCGGATGTTGCCGGCTTTAGAGTTTGCTTGTTATTGTTTGAAAGATTTTATAATAGATTTGTTCTTTCTGATTTTCTTCCATGTATCTAGAAAAAATTGAATGCCATGATGTTTGGAGATCAACATAATAGCTGCAAAACAATTAATTCTATGATTTTCTTGTCAGATACATCCCTAATCAAATTGGTCATTATTTAGTTTGCTTTATGTTTTTTTTACTAAAATGACATCTATATGACTCGTTAATTGAACTGTTTTAAACTACAAAATAGGATTTTCATATTGTATATATACTTGCATCTCTTACATCACTGAATGGAATTATGATGTATGAAAGTAGTATCTTATTTTGAAAGCTTCTAACTAGGATATAGATGATCTTTTGGAAGGAAGGAATTGTTAAACACACATGGATGTAGTGGAATTTTCCACTTCCAGAATATGTTGTTTGGAAAAACTTTCCCACATGTTGGATTTCAATGAATGGATTCATGTTATCATCACATATCCAGCTGGTGTTCACGTCTCTATTATACAGTGCTTGAAGAGTCAAAAAAATAATAAATAATAAATAAATTAATTAAAAAGGTGGCTTGATTGATATTCAATTTTAGTTTATTAGTTAGGCTACTTGCAAACTCCGCTGCGGTCAGTCCCAAGTCTGGGTAAAGGAGGAGGGTTGCATTAAGTCCCGAGTCGACTATAACATGAATCCTAATCAAACCACGCGAAGGGTTAGGGCCGACTTAGCCCTTGATAGAGCAGAATGGTGGAAGCAAACTCATGTACGGATCCCATGTAGTTGAAAAGTCTTAGTTGAGTTGAGTAGAAGTAGTTAGATTACTTGCACTAGTCCTAATTGCTATTCATATCAAGTCATATTAATCCAAAATTCATTATAATACTTTTGAGTAAATTTATCTCTATCCATTTGGACCATTCCTAATGCAGTAAATGATAGCTAAACCCCCTAAGCATAAAATAACCTGTCATATCTAGGTCCTGCTTTTGCTCAAAAGTGTTCTTGAAGAGGGAAAAACTGAATTGATGCTTTGTTTTCTAACATGGACAGATAATGATCTTCTAGCTTTTTCATCTTTTTGTTGGAAATAAAGTAAAATTGAAAAAAACAATGAGATTTGTTGTGGATCACAACTTAAAAAATGTAATGGGAAGACTATTAGATAACCAACTGCTAAAAACATAATGATAATAATAAGAGGACCAATTAATAGGCCATCATAAATAAAAATAGTCTAAAACACTATAATCTTAAGCTAGCATGTTGCTAATTACAACTACGTTTTCCTTAGCAAACATTATTTTCCCCAAAAAAGTTCTATATGATAAATGATTATTTCTGCATACTGGACGGCATTCTGTATTTGGTTGGCACTGGTGGAAACTGCAATTAGCAAGGCATTCTATAAGTTATCAAAAACATGTGAAAAAGCTTCTTAGAATCTTCTGTTTGTTTATTTGTTTCCACTTGAAAAATGTGAAAAATGATAAGATAATGTAACGGGGAAGTCATTTATAGTTGAAGGTAGATGAATGGAAACCAACTTGGAGTGCATGTTAGCATCAACAGCTCAATACAACCATCCCAATCTCCTCTTAGCACCATTTTCTGATCCAGTAATCCATCATGATTTAGAGCAGACTCTAAGACCTACAGTTTCTGTTTGCCATTTCATTTTAGCTTTGTCCAAGGATGGTTGGAGTTGCACAGTTTTTGATGTGATTAACCCTAGAGTATATTGGGAGTGTTACTAACATTCTTAAGGTTCTGATCTTTATGCTATGGGTCCATTTTTTTATTGTATTACAAGAGATGTGGAGACTTTAGAGACATGGATATTCATTCTATCAGAGTGGCATAACAATTGTCTTTTATTCCATTAACCATTTGAATTTTTTTTTGGAGGCTTTCTTGATTATCAACTCAACAAAGGTTTTTCCCAACAAGGCTTTATTGACTATCACATCAAAAATAACTTGATCAGACTGCTCAGTAATTTATAAATTATATATGTATTTTGAAATATTTCATATCTAATGTGTCGAAACTGCCTGTTAAAAGTGCTTTAGTTAGATTTATGTAAATTTAGAGTGTGAGTCGAAAGGATTCATATTAAATGATCTTTGAATTAATGGGTCAGTAGTGTTTCACATGTCATTTTCCACTTAGATTTTCTTGGGATGTTTGAATGAAACCATGATTCATGAAAGGGGTTTGCTTAGGGAGGTTTGATCTTGGGTTTTAAAGGCAATGAGAGTAGAAACTACTTTCTTTTCCAAGTGAAGTATGTCGTGTTTAAGTTCAATTTTTCTTTTTCACAGGCCTTGAAAGAAATATGTTAATATGATTGTTTTCTGTTAAAACTCATTTCCCCTTCTGCACAATTCTTGAAGCAGACCAACGATAAATTATTGTTTTTTTAAAAATATTTCATTTTGTTTCCACTCTTTTTTGTATTGAGAGCACACAGTTGCCATGATCAGAATCGTCAGTTGTTCAAGAACTGTCTTTGATTTGGCGGTTCAGTGGGATTTATGAAACAATTTCAAGTCCTACTCATGGGCTTGGAAATCAAGCAAAGTATGATGGTGATCACCAAAGAAAAAGTGATAATTATTGATGTAGAAATCACAAATTGGAATGCAAAATGTTAGTTCTGGTATTTGCAGAAACTCTGGTTAGCAATGTTATTTTCTCAGGTGTAAAATTTTAATTGCTTATTTTATTTATTTATTTCCTATGTTACTCTTGTTGAAGAATTATTCATTATCTCTAGATGTCATGACGTTAGAGTTGTAGGCTAATGGCAAATGGAGAGAATGAAGATATTAGAAGTCATTGTTTCTGATTCCCTCTGTGTTAAAGAAGGAAGTGACTGGTTGAAGTTGAAGCACTGTTGAATAAATAAAGTGGAGAGACAAGTCCGAGGCATTTTGTTGACAAATATTTACTGATCATGCTATAAAAGATTGAAATAGGTTATAACAAATCAGTTGCATGTCATGGAAAAATTGACAAGAAACAATGTTCATTAGATGACTATACTGAAATGATAAAATCAAAGAAATTGACATGTTAAGAGTAGGAGTTAGAATGTGCACATTTTAGGGGCTTGAGGAATTTAGCCAAAGACGTATGACCTATCAAATATAGTACCAAATATGAATAAGTAAAAAGGAGTCCTTTGATGCATATATGTAGCCTAAAAGCATTCATAAGAAGCCTGAATATGATGAGCATGGGTATAGTTATGAACTAAATGACATATATGCCGTAATTTTTGCTTTATGTAGGTTTTGATGGTGTGTTCGGAGTAATTCTCCGACTCCTGACCCGAGTGGAATATGTTTTTTGTGGCATTTGCCGATTGCATTGATTTGTTAAGAATAGAAAGTGATCATTTCTTAGTTTCTTGGTGGTTAGGAGGTCACTCATTTTTGGTTGGTTGATTCAAGAATCGTGTACATATTTTGTGAGGCATGTGCTCGTGAAAATTTAATGAAAATACCAGGGGATTTAGATATCTTTGTTGAAAATGAAAAATTCCACGTAATCTTTCACTGTTTCCCTTTTGGATATTAATCAAAGGGAAATTTCGCTAGTATTAAACAAATCTTCTGTGTTGAGGAAAGGGAAGGAACTATTACCATGTTACATTAGATTCAAGCCCTTTCTGTTATTTGGTTTGTGGGTACTCTGCAACTTGTATGAATCTGTGAAGATGGAAGTTTTCTTCAACTACTAGTTTCTGATTACAAAGTTAAGTCATTAATTGATTTTGTAATGTAGGACAAGTCTTAAAAGAATTTTTTTTTTTTTATGAAAATAATATGAAATAGGTGAAAAACTCAAGAACAAAATGAAGGGCAGCGTCATTCATTTAACGATGTGTTTTTATTGGATGCAGATCATGATGTTCCAAGGTAGCTTGCTATCAGAAGGAAGGTCTGATGGGCACGATAGGTTCAGGGATTGGCGTCTCGACGTAGATAATATGTCCTATGAGGTTTCAATATTTTCTGTGGTTTCAATCTATTATTCAACGAGTTCTCATGCTCTACATATCATTAACTGGACATTGGTGTCTATCACATTTATCTTTTTGTACCAAACAGGAGTTGCTTGAACTGGGCGAGAGAATTGGTTATGTGAACACCGGTTTGAGAGAAGATGAAATATTCCGTTGCATCAGAAAAACCAAGCATTCGATTCTAGACACACTTGCGTCACATTTCCCCTCGGAGATTGACTGGAAATGTAGCATTTGTCAAGTCAGTTTACAACTAAACTCTCTATGATTTCTGTTTTTTTTTTTTTCATTTTTTTTCTTCCCAGCTGTGCTGTTTATGCACATTAACATCTCGTGTATGTTCGATACAGGAAGAATATGAAGCAGACGACGATGTGGGAAAACTGGAATGTGGCCACAGCTACCACATAAGCTGCATCAAGCAGTGGCTGCAGCAAAAGAACACTTGCCCCGTTTGTAAGGTAGCCGCTGCTACTCAATGATAAAGACAGCAGGAACCTTGCTTTCTATCTTCAGAGCCACTTCTTTCATCTCTCTATGTTACCGTGTATAGATTTCACTCTGAAACAAGCAAAGCATTGATTCTTTATTTTTCTTCAATCTCATTTCCTGTATGTTTTCTTTTTTTTCATTAGAAAATAGTGGTTTTTTAGAAATGAGTGCTCATATTCGAGTCCAAAAGGTTTGAAGGAGATCTGCTGATGAAAGTATTTTGTAATGGCATCAAAAACATTTTACACTAAGAAATGTTAGATCTTGAAAGCATTTTAATGATGACGTTTGGTTTGTTGAATCAAAGAAATTTTCTAAGATCTGTGTTTGTTTTTGCAAATTAATCCCATGCCAAATGATAAGTTTAAGAAAATTGTTGAAAGCAATGAATTAAAGACCCTTTAATGTCTAAGTTAGTTCAGAGTTCCGTAGAGTTAGTAGTATTGAACTGAGTCAAGAATTGTTTGCCTCTTTTTTAGGGATTATGGTCTTTTTATAGAGAAGGTTTTAGGTCTTTGGCCTTGTAGCAGTGTTGTTGTAGAATCATGAATCAAATTTGTACTGAAAGAGCATATTTGATTCAAAGTAGAATTAGGAAGATCTGATACGATCCTTATAGGATTAGGATGACTTATCAGCCTCCTAATTGAACTAATAGAGTTTTAGGCCTTATCAGAGTCGAATTAAGAGTAGATCCTAAATTTATTGCAGTCACGCCTTATTCCTATCTGATCTAGCGTTCCGTCGTCATCCGTTTCGGAGTTGTAGATCTCTTTAGATCAGTGTGTCGATCTGTAGTCTCTCATTTTATCGGCTTGTTAACAGAGATATGGTTTGTAAATGAGATCGATAAATATTGGTCGATAGCACACATCATGTTCTATTGGCTTGATGTTGTTGCCCTATAGTCGCTAACCTGTCATCCAGGTCGATAACCATATTTGCTGACCCGGAGCTCTTTAATGTTGAGTTGGCTATTATGGTGAATAACACATCCAACTGGTCGGTCCTACCGACCATGTCGCTGTATACTTTGTTGGTAGATATGTATTCTTTGTTCATAACAGATCAGTATATCCACCTGGTCTGCATTGCATCCTACTTGGTGACACGTGTAGCTTACTTGTCATATGCTCGGTATATGGTCCAACAAATTCTATTCACTCTTTCACTCTGAGTTAGATGCCCAGAGATAAAAATTTATACAATCAAAACTTCTAAAAAGAAACAAATTTGGATACAAGAGCATATGTATACCTAAGATTAAATTTTCCTCAAGTTTGGGGAGAGGATTTCTAGTTACTTTAAGGGTGTGTTTGGTAGCTAAGAAAAATTTCTTTAAAAAAAATGTACTTAGAAAAAATTTTCTCATGGTTGTTTGGTTGGATATGAGAAAATTTTGTCATAGTTGGTTAATAATTAGTTATTCAGTTATATAACTATAACTTCTCCAAATTAGAGCAAAAAAAAAAAATTCTTACGCCGTAGCTGGAAAAATTATGGTAAGAAAATGGTGGGATCGAGAAAATATTTTAAAACTTTTTTCTCACCTTTTTTTGCCAACCAAACAAACATTTGAGAAAATTTATAATTTCTCACCAAACAAACGCCCTAAACGAAATAATTTGAACTCAAATTTTAAAGGAAATAATTTGAAATTCAAATTAATTTCCTAGTAACTATAATGGAAATAATTAGACTCCAGATTTTGAAGGAAATAATCTAAATCCATATTTCCTCAAAAGGTAAATTTCTTTAATTATGAGATTGCTCCTTTCCCTTTTTCTTCTTCATGTCTTGATCATTGAAGCATATTGCTTGATCATCAATACATGCTAGATCATGTATTTTATCAGACCCCCTCAAGCTGGTGAGTGGAAGGGTGTGAACTCCCAGCTTGATCCGAAATTCCTTGAAGGAGTGCTTGGGAAGCGACTTCGTTAAGACATCGACAATTTGCAGTCTAGAAGGAACAAATTTGGTGTTAGATTGAGCAACAGTAGGTTGTTTCGTAGATGACCAAGATACACAATTTGGGCCAAGGAAGATGCAATAGCCCGTGGTGTTGTGTCGAGTGATAGGACATCCAACCCAATTTGCATCACAAAAACCATTTAACATTAGAGAGCTTTGAGATAAAATATGACGGCCATGATTAAGAGTTCCTGTGAGGTAACGAAGGATGTGTTTAACAGCTCTAAAATTAGCCAAGTTAGGTTGATGGAAGTGTTGACAAGCTTTGTTGACCGTAAATGCAATATCGAGGCGAGTAAAAGAGAGATATTGGAGAGCACCCACAATGCTTCTAAATTTAGTCTCGTCAACAAGAGTTTGGTCATCAGGCAGGTTAGGTGGTGTGATAGCAATTGGAGTAGAGAGATGAGAGGCAGCTAGCATATTCGTGCAAGATAGCAAGTCCTTGGTGTATTTGGTTTTAGAAAGAAAAATTCCTCCAGCAAAATAATGGACTTCTACACCCAAAAAGTAGCGAAGTGCACCAAGATCCTTGAGAGCGAACTCAAAACTAAGCTTTTGAATGAATTGCTCCATGAGATTGTTATTGCTTCCTGTGAGAATAACATAATTAACATAGATAAGGAGCAATATTAAGTTGTTATTATCCTTGTAAATAAATAAAGAAGAATCCGCTTTGCTGCCAAAAAATTCAATGGTTAGTAAAAATTGAGACAATCTATCAAACCAAGCGCAAGATGCTTGTTTGAAACCATAAAGAGATTTATGTAATAGGCAAACATAATTTGAAAAAGTTGGATTGACAAAACCTGGGGGTTGTTCCATGTATACTATTTCTTTAAGGAAACCATGTGGAAATGCATTCTTGCCGTCAAGTTGCTTGATCATCCAATTTGAGACTACAGCTATAGAGAGAATAATTTGAATTGTTGTATGTTTGATCACTGGATTAAATGTCTCCTCATAATCTAACCCAGGGACTTGAGTATAACCTTTAGCAACAAGGTGTGCCTTGTAACGGTCTAATGAGCCATCAACCTTGTATTTGATGAGATAGACCCATTTAGAACCATCAACATTTTATTTGATGGACGAGGAACAAGATTCCATGTTTTGTTGGCATCAAGAGCTGTGAGTTCTTGCATTGTTGTTGTCCAATGAGGGGACTTGAGAGCAGTTTTAAGGTTTTGGGTTCTTGGGCAAGGTGCGGTGGGGTGGCATCTAGAGCCATATCTTGGTGGGTTGATCGGTTAGTGGTGCCACTTATGTACTCTTTCAAGTAGTTGGGTGGAAGATGTCAAACACGAGTCGGTCGATCACTTCGGACAATCGATTCATTTTGTGTAGAGTTTGGCAAGTTTGTGAAGGAATCACTAAGAGGGCTTGTAGGATTAGGGTCCTCACAAATGACAGTGGTATGCTCTTTGGAGGCAATATCCTGGTATGTTTGGTTAATGATAAGATGATCTTCTTGGCTAATGGTGGTGTTCTCAATGGGCGCATCTTCCTTAGAGCAGCAATCAAAATGTGAGATATGTGAGGGTACATCGTGAGGTGATAAGTTCACAATCTTGGAAGAGCATGAGTCTTTATTAGGACCCGCTTTAGGGGAATAGCTTTTAGACTTGTGGAACCACTCGTCTTGATCAGGAAATGTTGTTATAGTAAGCTGCGAAGAATCATCACTAAAAGAAAAATTGTTAGAATAAGGGAAAACTTTTTCATCAAACACCACATATCGAGATATATAGACCCTATTCGTGGTAGGGTCAACACACCTATAACCTTTATGAATTGGACTATATCCAAGAAAAACACATGGAAATGAAATTTATTTTGATTATAATGATGCAAGGAGGAAAAACATTGACAACCAAAAACTTTTAAACCATTGTAATCAGGATGTTTTCCAAATAACTTGAAAAAAGGAGTTTTTCATATTTAGAGAAGTAGAAGGAAGTCGAGTTATCAAATAAGTAGTTGTGAGAAAAGCATCTACCCAAAACTTAAGTGGTAAATTGGCATGAAAGATCATAGTTAGTCCAGTTTCTACAATGTGGCGGTGCTTTCGTTCAGCAAGTCCATTTTGTTCTAGTATACCTGGACATGATAATTGTTGAGAGATTCCGCATTGAGCAAGGTCATTAGTAAAAGATATGGAAGTAAATGCACCTCCTCCATCACTTCGGAAAATTTTAATTTTCCAATCAAATTGATTTTCAAGGAGCCTTTGAAATTTTAAGAAGTGTTCAAAAAAATCAGATTTGTGCTAAAGGGGATATAACCAAGTGTATCTTGTGCAATCATCAATAAATGTGACATAATAATGAAAATTTTGCACAGAAGGAGTAGGAGCAAGCCCCCATAAGTCACAGTGTATTTTTTCTAAAGGAAATTGTCATATTTTATTTGAATTATAAAGAGGAAGTTTGCATCGTTTGCCTAATTGGCAACTAGTGCAAATAGAGTGTTTATTTAACCAACTAGAAATATGTAAAACTTTATTTTTATTAAGAACTTGCAAAAACTTTGAATGGGGATGCCCCATTCGCTGATGCCAAAAGTTTGGGGAAGCTGACGGTGTGTTAATAGCAGCCAAGGCTTCCATTGGAGTTTCCTCAAGAGCATATAGTTGTCCTGTCTTAGGCCCCTTCACTAGCATCAAATTCAAAAATACAAGCACTATATCATTAGTAAGTTGACTAACCGATAATAAGTTTATCTTAAAAAGTGCATTGCCAGTGTGTGAAATTGTTAATTTATTGCTATTGCCTACATATATACCTTCTTGCCCATTATAAGTATGTGGATGAGCAAGCCACCAATATCATTAGTCATATGCGTTGTAGCTCCAGAATCTGCATAAAACTTTGGAAGCATTGCCTTCTTGGATGGTAAGTGCAGCAAGTGCTTCAGGTGTATCATTTTCTTGATAGGCGTAATCATATCTGTAGAAACACTATTGCAGTATGATTAGTTCTGCCACAAATTTGACATTGAACCTTACCTGAAGTTTCCTTTGTGGTGTATTGTCCATTGTCATGTGACCCTTTTCAATTGTTATTGATGTTCTTTGTGTATTTGAGTAAGTTTGAAATAGATTGGAGTTTGATTGATCGGCTGGAGCGAAGCCTCGTCCACGTGAGTTGAAACGACCTCCTCCTCTATTATTTCTTCCTCGCCCTCTTTGTCCAATGAAGGCATGTGTATGGTCTGTAATTTTCTTTTCTTCATCAGATTTTGTTGTTAAGATTTGCTCATGATTCTGTAAAGAAAGAACAAATTGATTTAGAGAAGGATATGGAGGCTTTGAGAGCATTGCTACAAGAAAATCTTGGTATTTAGAGCCAAGGCCGCGAGCTAATTGAAACACTTTTTTCTGTGTCTGGAACTGCTTTGTTGATGGAAGCTTGGTTGTCACATATAGATTTGAATTTTCGAATGTATTCATCAATGGATAGTGACCCTTTCTTTAAGTTAGCTAAAGAATCTTTCAAGAGTGCTGCTTTTTCTATGGTGTTGGGAAGCAATTGCTCCTCCAAATTGCTCAAGACTTGTTGTGTTGTTTCACCTCCGATTACCATGCTAAGTATCTCCTCGGTCATGATGCCGTAGAGCCATGAAACAAGTAACCCGTCATTATTGAGCCATATTGTTGTATATTGATGATTTTCCACCTTTTTGCCATTCTCTTCAATCAATTCTGTTGGCTTTTTCTCAGTGAGATGATGAGATATCCCAAGACTTCTAATCAAGGGCAATACATGTGATTTCCAAAGAAGAAAATTAGAAGAATTCAATTTTACAGAGACAAGGCTAGATCACTGGTGGAAGGTTTGTACTGTAAGCTTGGGTTCATCCCTACAATGCATTTCAGAGGTAATGAAGCTTGGCTCTGATACCATAAGAAAATTGTTGAAAGCAATGAATTAAAAAATAAATTCTATTCACTCTTTCACACTCAGCTAGATGCCTAGAGATAAAAGTTTATACAATCAGAAATTTGGATACAAGAGCATACATGGTATGTATACCTAAGATTACATTTTCCTCAATTTTGGGGAGAGGATTTCTAGTGACTCTAAAGGAAATAATTTGAAATTCAAAGTAATTTCCTAATAACTATAATGGAAATAATTAGACTCCAGATTTTGAAGGAAATAATCTAAATCTAGATTTCCTCAAAAGTAAATTTCTTTAATTATGAGATTGCTCCTTTCCCCTTTTCTTCTTGTCTTGATCATTGGAGCATATTGCTTGATCATCTATACACGCTAGATCATGTATTTTATCAAAGGTTTTTTTTTTTTTTTTTTTTTGGTAAAATGATTAATGATAAGGTTTGTTCTTGTATCTTGTTCCATCTTTAAGACCCAGCTATTAAATTAAATTGGGTTTTGGATAGAACTCAATGTGATGAATTTTTTGCTGTTTGTCATAATATTTAGGTACCAAAAAAAAAAAAAAGATTCTGATAAGTTTGTTAAAATGTTATTCTTTTCTCAATTACATAAAATTAAAATCTTCTAAGAAACATTACTTTTTAACCAAGCTGTACTACGCTCCTATTTTTTTTCAAATTAATTGCTGAACATGTACATTTATCATGTGTGGACCACGTGGTTTAGGAGGAGACAGTGGGTCCTACCTAAATGCAACGTGGCACTCCTTGGCACCATGTACAGCGAGGTCAGAAGAGCCATGACAGCTGCGACGAAACGTAAAAAGCACACCATAAAGCGACGCAACTGGGTCACAAGGAGCTGAGTCACCAAACAGCAGAAAACGCATCACGAGGTGTATACAAATTAATACCGTACACTTACATATACTTAAACTAACCAATGCTTTAATCAACACTTTTAGTACGTAATTTAATTAAACAAACACTGCCAACTCATGAGCAAGCAAGCCACACACATGCAACCTCGAATTAATCATGTATTTTTTAAAAATAAAAAATAAATAAAGCTGATTGACTGGTCAAATCTAGGAGACCCAATTGGTCAATATTTGGAACTAATGATTTACTCACCATGCAAATTGAAGAGAAAGGTGAAAAAAATAGCTTCTTGGAACTATGGAAGATGGAAGAAGTAGCTTTGCTTCTACTCCAATTTTGTGACCACATTCAATGATTTTTGTACTGGGAAATTATTGTTGTTGTTCTTGAATTGCTAGATCTTCTTCTTATAGGCTTGTTCAATCACTCCATCTGATAAGATTGCTAGAATGTCTGCAGTTAGAATCCCTCGGAGGCCCACTTCACACAGTATCCATTGCCAGATCCTGCAAGATTTTTCTTCTTTTTTCTTTTGTTCATCTTCATTGCTTCATCTGGTTCTGCAACTTGGAATGCAAAGCTAATTGGCCAAAAGTGCTTGTTGGGTAGGGGCTGCTTGTAATAAAAGGTCCCACCATCGGTTCCATCAAGTAGCCCAGATTACCAACACAAAACACATTATATAGTGTGAAAGCAACAGCTCAAAGGTCTTTTACTAGAACAAGAGATCATCATCTTACTGTTCTTTTAGGAGCAGCTGCTAGATCATCCCCTCCTTAATTTTTTCAAACTAATGAAGTAATCCAAAAATGTCTGAACTTCGAATTCCCACTTGGGTCATCAAGTATTAATGGTTGAATGCAGCAAAAACTTCTAAACCAGCTGCCAAAATTGTCCTCCTTCACACATTTCAAGTTGAATTCCCACTTGAGTCGTCAAGTATTCATAGTTGAATGCAGCAAAAACTTCTAAACCAGCTGCCAAAATTGTCATTCTTCACACATTTCAAGTTGAATTCCCACTTGGGTCATCAAGTATTCATAGTGGAACTGGGCATGCCAAGCAAATTCATGAAGATTTTACCAACACCACCAATTAATATGAAAGCGATTACAGCTAGAACTAGAAGATGATCTTTTGCAGTAAAATCATACATCCAACCCTTTCATCAAACAAGAAAAAACAGCATTTTGAACAAAGAGATTTCAAACTTTAAACCTTGTTGTCTAATATATTTATTGGATCAACAGATACATAGATGAACAACATAACATTTGAAGAACTTTTAACTATATATCTCATAACAACCTTCATTTCCTGTGTGAAGTAAAGTAACAATGACACATATGACAAGCAAGAAGAAGTAAAGACTCCCAGGTCGCCCTTATTTTTTTTCACAGACATATACTGATAACACAAACCAATGCCAATACCACAGTCACTAAACAATTAACGAAAGAAAGAAAAAAATATAAGATAAATACCAAGCAAATGAAGGCCTTATCTACCAAACCAAATCCAATCAAAATTGTTGCTTTTTCTTTTGAAATTGCCAGGATTTCATATTGGTTGTGAAGTTCTGATCTGCTGCTGCTGCTTGATGCTCTCTGTGGGAAGTTGCGAAGACATCTCTGACCCAGTAAACACTGCTGCAGAACTCAAGGTTTGGTATTGAGGAGGCAATGTGGATGTAATAGGCTGAGTATAATATATCTGAGAATGTGCAGGATCTGTGAATTCATAAGAGTAATTAGAACCAGCAGTAGCAGCAATAGACTGAGGTGAATGATGCATCTGATGAGAATAATTCGCATAAAGCTGATCAGAACCCGGCATGTGACCATAATGCTGATCAGAACCCAGCATGTGACCAATCTGAGGAGGCGCCGTAGTTGCCGTTCTATAAACACTAGCTGTCAATTCAGGTTTAGGTGGTGTAGTAGTCCTTGATGGATACACAGAAGAAACAGATTCTTTATAAGGTGTAGTGGTGAGAATTGTAGGATTTGGAGGCAAAGGTGGGCGGCTCGACGGAACGCTCAAAGTGTCGGTTAAATTCGATTGCATTGAGATATTGTAAGGTTGTTGTGTTTGTCTAATGGGCACAAAGTACATTGGATAATGTTGATCAATTTGGTGCTGCTGATGCTGCTGCTGAGGATTATGCATTGGATAGTAAGAAGAGATTGGTACAGGCCCAGTTGTATGGTGGATGTAATGTGTTCCAGCATGAACATATTGCTGCTGCTGCTGTTGTTGTTGAAATTGCTGCTGTTGTTGAAATTGCTGCTGCTGTTGATCCAATTGTGAAGCCATCAAATACCCAGAAGAATCCTGAACTTCTTGTTGCATCTGAATTCTGTAATTTGGATCTGATATATCCCTTTTAGTATCAACAACAGGGTTAGCTAGAACTTGAACTTGAACCCTGTTGTCTCTAGGAGCAGCAGCAACTTGAACTTGTTCTTGATAAACAACAGGTTTTGCACGAGAAATCAAATTGGGAACACCATTATCTCTGTAAAAAAGCAACAAAACCCAAACACCCATTTCCCAAGTTCAGATTTTTTTCAATATCAACAAGAATTAATCAAATCACTCAACAGAATAACGAAAAACAAAAAAAAAACCCTAATTTACAGTACCTTGAGTTTTCCTCCGGTGACGGCAAATCACTAATCTTCTGCTGCAACTGCGGCGACGCCGGCTGCTGCGGTTTCCGGTACCCCGTCGTCGGAACTCCATGCTCCGATCTCTCATCGTCGGAAACAACCCGATTAGGGTTTTCATTAACAAAAGCATTTGTAACTCCAGTAGTACTACTTGCAGCAGTTACAATAGTAGTCGGAAGTGGAGGAGGCACAGCAGCAGAAGCAGAAACACTCATCTGAGCAAACGAATCTTCAAAACCAACCTTGTGATCCTCAACATGAACCCTAATCGGAGGCAAATTGACCATGGAAGGCGAAGAAGAAGACGACCCGAAAGACGAACTCGTCTCCAACATCGGCGAATCCGGCATCGAATGCACATCCTGACTATTGCCCTTAACCTGTTTGACAATATTCCCCAAAGAAGAACAATCACTCTGAACCCCACCACCCATAACATCTCCATCAACAACATGAGTACCACCACCAACACCACCACCACCACCAACAACAACATCATCATCAAGACCCAACAAACAATTCACACTAGCAGAATCAGCCGAGACCCCTCTCGGCAAATAGCCAGCTCCGTTTAACGCCTCCACGAACCAATTCTCCGACTTCGAATCCTCAATCAGCGTCCCAATCGACGACGACGTCTCAACCTTCGTCGGAAACAGAAACAGCCGGAGCCGCGACGGTTTCTGCGACGACCCAGAAGTCGTCCGATCATACTCCTCGATCATGTTCTCGAGATCCTCGTCGGTAGTGACGGAGATCAATGAATCGAGATCTTCGTTCGGAAGCTGATATTTAAGAGTGAAGGGTCGTCCGTTGAGGACGCTGCGTGAGAGCCGGAGAGAGAGGTCGGAGAGGGAGGTGTGGCGGTCGACGACGACGATGCGGGTGTCGCCGCCGAGGTAACAGAGGGACTTGTCATGTGGGCGAGGGAAGATGTGGCCGCCGTAGCTGCACATGAGCCGGAGCTTCGCGCCGGGGACGGATGGGAGCGACGGCTCATCCCATGAGTCCGTGTTTCGAGACCGCGGTGACGAGTCGACCGAGTCCGGGTAGGTTAGGTGAGTCGTTGTTGTGGTGGTGGTGGCGGTGGCGGTGGCGGTGGCGGTGGCGGTGGCGTTGGTGGGGAGTGGCGGCGCCGGTGGCGTTGGTGGATCCATTTGGTGGTGGCGGAGATAGTGAGCTCCGGCGAGAGAGAGAAAGAGAGGGAGAAAGAGAGAGAAAGGGGAAGTGGGCGTTGTGGAAGTTGATGCCCTTACAGTAGCAGGAGTACTTCTCAACTTCTATTATATTTTTTTTCTGTAAAAAACTATTTAAAAAAAGAAAAAGAAAAAGGGTTTGGGGCTTTGGATACGGGTGGCTGTAAGAGGGAATGGGGGATGGTAAGAAAATGGGAGTTTGATACAGTGGTCTTTATCGGAATTTTTATTAATAAATATATATATATATATTATTTTTTAAAAGCCACTTGTCATGACTGTAGATGAAAGGGGTTTAAGCTGAGCTGTGAATAGCTAAGCTTATGGGGTTTGGGATCCGTTGGGTATTTATAATTTTAAGGCTAAAAAATAGTAAATCTTTAGAATCTAGTGAAGATTTATTTACTAGATCTTAAGAGTAAATCTTATAATAATTTTTTTTCTTTTTTTTTTACGATAAGTTTTTTTTTCTTCAAAAATAATTTCTCATTTTATTTGATGTTCAGTTCATTCATAGGGAAGTCTTCATCAAAAAAAAAATTGTAAGAAAGCTCGGAAGATTTGAACATTTTGATGCAGGTGGGTGGTTTGACATGTGGTAGACCCAACCAGACGCGTTATTTGAGGAAGGAAGGTGGGACCCACTTCATTGAACTAGGGAATATTTTGTGAATACAGGTTGGGTTCACACGCTCGCTCGCTCCTCCAACTCTTCTTTGTTTTCTTTTTTTCTTTTATGTCAGATATCCTATATATGTATCAAATCAAATCTACAATAATTTTTATGATTTGTTATGAGTATAATATCTCATTTAAATGGAATTATTGAAAAGAGATTTTTCATTCATAATATTGTAAATCCAAAATGTTTAATTTCTTCTACTTCAATTTAATTTTTATAATCAATATTGTTCCTATTTAGGGTCCATTTTAATTTCTTCTAAAAGCTAAAAATTGTTTTTATTTTTTTTAAAATATAGTTTTAGCTTTAAAATAAATAAATAAATAATTATCTGACTTAATATAGAAAAAGGAAAGTTGGCAAATATATATGTGTAGAATTAAGAAGTGTAGAGTGTTAGTCTATAAAACTCCCTTCCTTGTTTTTTACTTTAATTTTAGAAAAACTTGGTGGTGAAGTTTGGTAATTGTGAGTAGGATCCTAATGGACTCCACTTCATGTTCTTACTTCTTTTTCTCTTGTAAGTCAGATTGAAGTAAGGCACAAGTAAGCATTTATATAGTGGGTAGGGATTAAGCCCATTAGGGTTTTCAAATACAAATATGTTTTCAGTCATCATGTTATTATGTAATATAGAAACCAAAACTCAAAAAAAAAATTATTGAAAATAATCAAATATTGCATTCAACATATCTAAATATATTTTTATTACCTAAACAGATTAAAGTCCATCATCCCTAGTCGCAGGGTGGCCAAGGTTCAAATCTCGTTAATATCAGAGGTGGTTTTATTTTATTGGAACGGTTTGAATGCCCACTTGTCTCGTGAGTCTTTATTCTCTTGGAAAGATTTGAATGTATTATGAAATTATTGGCAAGATGTACTTTAAAAATAAAAATAAAAAATATAATCTTAGCAAAAAAAAAATGAATCAATAAAAATATAGAGTGGTGTGAGGTACAATATTCAAGTAAAGTGCAATATTTGCTCATAATGTGATTAAGTTTCTTACTTATTTATGGTATAATATTTTTTTTTTTATTGATTTAATACATTAGGAGGGTATGACTATCAAGAGGAAAGTAAAGTATTTGAAAAAATCCATAACCATGATGTCATATATTATATCTTAAATTTAATTTTGTGTAATTTATATATTATTGTTTTATATATATATAATAACAATCAAGCTTCAGTCAAATTATTGTTATACTATATGGGCAAAGTCATAAAAACACACTATAATAACAATCCCAGCAATTTCAATAAAATAAAATAAAATAGTCATTGTTACAATAACAAATAATATAAAGGTCTTGTAAGATCAATAAAAATAATTTTAAAGGTAAATGAAACAATAAAAAAATTATATATATATAATTTATTATGACCATTTTTGTATAAATTAAATTTGTGGTCTCTGATCAAATCTTAGACAGGACCTATTCTTGTTCTTTTAACATAAATAATTTTTTTCATAGATGAATAAATTTGTGGACATTTAAAAGACCAATAAATGCAATATATATCCAATTGAGCATATAATAGTGTATATTTAATTGCTTTTGTTCATTTATATATATATATCACATATAAGATAGATACTAAGCATTTTTTTTATAATATGCTACGCTATCTTTTTGCTTGTATTTAACATGATAGTGCTTTTTAAGAATTGAAATTCTAGAAGACTAGACATACCTCTTTAGATTAGGTTTGAGAGTATTATGCCATAGTCTAAAATGTCAATCAATATCAATTTGATGTTGTCAATAATTAATATAAATCAACATGTAAACCAACCAAGACAATATGTATACTATCACTTTTATTTTTTATTTTTAAAAAAAATTAATTTCAGTCAAACAAAGTTCATGTCAGTGGAAAGGGGACATGAATAATACATCAACAATATAGTTAAAGTTGTATCAATAGTCATACGTCTTTAATTTGTGTGACATGAATAATACATCAACAATATCAAAATTGTCCTGTGAAATTGATTAACACGCAAAGATAATACTAAATTATATTAGAGTCATTTCTAAAAGGAAAGATATCAGTCAAAAAGTTTCATATACTGACTTTTCGAATATTTTTTGGTAACAATAATTTTTCCAATTTTATAGTTATCAATAAGTTTGTTAGTATTCATAAATTAAAATTGATTCTTGGGGTACGAGACGTCTTTATGTAACGGGCTGTACACCGGAATGAGACAAAATTATGTGGTGCTATAGCTGGGACACGCTTGAGTAAAATATACCCATCACATCTACGGGAAGTGGCATCAAATGACTAGCTAATAGATAGAATTGAACAAGCAAAATTTATGTAATCAGTTATCCTTTACTAAATCCAACCTAATCCATTAAAATGGTGAGTAAATGAAAGGAATATTGTTAAACTAGTATATAAATACAACATATAAATATAAATATATATAACATATTAAAGTATACTTGTCTCATCATGTACAATGTAACAAGTTGGCTGCTCTAGCTTCATGGATCACATAGCTAGCGTGCCTTCTCATGACATCTTTATACTTACCTCCACGCCACTATATATTATATTATAAACTAAATCTTGAACAGTAGACTAACCCACTTTCAACAAAGCAATTAAATTAAATAAATTAATATTTTGTATAAGATGAAAAAAAATACTATTTAAAGTTTAACAAAAATGACTACACAATGAACTTGATATTGATTAGACGTTATATATATAGAGCCGTGCATGCATCTTGCTCTCTAAATTCAGACTTTGTCAACTTATTTGACATTATTTAGCTGATATCTTTTCCTAGTGTGTATATATATATATATGTATGTATATAAAATATTAATCACAATGAATGCAGCGAGTTTTTGCCTCATGAAGTTTTTTATAGGGTATTTTTATTCTCTCTATATATAATCACTATTGATTAATTGTAGACTTGATCATGTAATTAAATACGTAATTATATAAATAGAAATGTTAAATATACGTTGATTCAACATTCTGTTCTTTAGATATTTTAGAAATGTGCGTGTATTATGTAATATTTTTAAATATACGTGTATTCTTAAAATATTCAATAGAGGCTTAGTGTCAACGTTAAAAAATAGTGTCGACTTTTGCAAACGTGTGATCTACCATGCCGATTTTGTTTATCTACTTTAAACAAGATTATCAAATAAGCAACTAAGAATCCATTAATTAGTTCTTTCATTATGTTATATACATAAATAAGACTACCATATATACAATGCCAACTGCTCGACTATAGTTTTCTAATACTCTTTTTTTTTTGTTCACGTGATGAAAGCTGCATGCATAGGAATCTTGGTCAGCTAACGACAAATTAATAAAATTAAAGAAAAATTTATTTTGTCTATTCGTTTGTTTTGATTTATTCCAGGAGATGATGATCATAACCTAATAAATTAACAAATAATTTTAAGTTGGAGAGGCTAAGGATGTTGTTGTTGCAGTTGACATGAGACTCATTTGTTCTTATCAATTACCCCATTTATTTATTCATGAAAGTGATGATGGGTTGTGTCCACAACATCAACTTTTCATCACTAACTTACACCTATTTAAATTTTGCTAGTGTGCCTTCAATATTTCCACACGTACCTTTAATTTATAGTGATGCACTAATCTTTATCTAATAGATATATACATCAAAATCACTCCCAAGATTTTTAAAAAGGAGGGCCTAACATGTGCCCTTTAATTTATATTGGAAAATTTTGTGAAAAAAAAATAAAAAAAAAATCTTCTTGTTGGTTTAAAATAAGACTATCTACAGCCCTAATTAGAGAGAAATATGAATAGGAATCAATTTGGAAAATAAAAATACTAATTAAAGTAACATTTCTAGCTATTATTATAATTAGAAACATTTCACTAACATATTATTAAATTATATTAAATCATATATCTACATATAATTTAAGATAATTTATTTAATAATGTGTTAAATATTCTAGTGGGTTCCCTTAACCAAGACACTACTCATGAGTCTCCTGTGTCTGAACTCTGGTCTCCTCCCACTGCTTGGCAGCTTATATGTTAGCTATGTATTTTAATGTATCTGAATAATTTGTGAAAAGGGATTTTGAATACGAAGAAGATATCAATAAAAACAAAATTTTAGTTTGAAAAAGAAAAATTAAGTTATTTTTAGTGGGCATTGAAATTGGAATTAAAGGATGTGCCGGAAATCCCTAATATATATTCCCAAAATTTATGATGCTGATTAAGATTCATGATTTTGTTTTTATTCATGACATTTACTTTAGAAAAAAAGGGTTGAAACTGACTATTGCTTACTAGGTTAGGCATTTTGGCTGCGCCCACTGATCAGATGACAATGCCAAAGAATATATATATATATAGTTTCAAAGTAGGTGGGCTGCATGCTATCATCCTTTTTGTTTGTTTTTTTTTTTTTTGAGTGTGTGTGTATGTGTCGAAGTTGCCATCAACCCCTTTCTCCATCACATATACACAAACGCCTATCTCTTAAGTTTTCTCTCTTCGAGCCGTGGCTGCTGATTGAGACACATGTCTAACTCTTGAATTGAGGGTGTGAGAGCTTCCTTCAAACAACTCAATTTTATAGTATTAATTGATTAACTGTTACACAAGGATATCTTTTCTTTTTATTAATAAGAGGTGAATTTAAACAATGAACCCATCACCTTAATCCTAATGTATTATGCGTCAATCCATTGAGCCAAATACTCAACTTAATTTCTAATTTTCTTTAAAAGCTTGTTTGGTGAACGAGACAGAATAAAATAAGACAAATTTTAGTCTAATTCTTATAATTAATTGTTAAGTTGGACGAGATAAAAAATAATTTTATTTAATTTTTTATCTCATTTTAATAGAATAAAACAGTAACGACCCAAAACTTAAAATTAATTTTTTTTAATCTTATTATATATTGCATAAAACGTAGAATAACATTAAAATTAGTCTAATCTTATCTTATTTTATTTTATTTAATCTAATTTTATAAAAATAATTTTATCATATTTTACAAATCAAACATTCCCTAAGAGCTTTTATTGACGAGAGATGTTGCTAAATGCATTTGCAACTATTCGATCAACCGAACGAGGCCCCTGGTCATGTCAACTTTTTCATATTTTTACATTATTTTTCTTTGTTAATTAAATCTTATTTTAAAAAAAATAAAAGAGAATGAAAGAAATAAAAATTATATACAAGTCAAAGAAGGGAGAATTATATATATATAGCTAGGTTGGAAGGTGGTATACATTGACCGGAGGATGATGATGGGCGTAGGAATGTCGACCCACTTCCCATTCCCAATGTTTTAACAAATTAACAAACCCTTCTTCTAAAGCTGATGATGAATAATAAGGTGGAGTTGTTAGAGTGGAAACAGCACCCATGGTTGTGGAACCCCACCCTATCCCCTCTATTTCAAACATCTCATCTCTCTCTCTCTAACCATGCACTGGCATGTAGCTTAATTAGTTTGCCAACCTCTCATCTAAGAGTTTATTGGGCGAGCACCGATATTATTCCGACTTAACTACCTTTCTAGGTCAGATGGTAGGGTTTACTTGAATACAAGGCAAGGCAATTAATTTAATTTAATTTTTTATATAAGGCAATATTAGGTGGCTATGATTATGCAAATTAATTAGATCTGGTCTTAAGATCCAGCAAAAAAGTAATTTCAATGTAAATGGGTGTCACCATTCAACAAGTCAAGTAGTACCAAAGAATTCATTTTTATCAACATTTAATTGGTTCGGATGGCTTGACATTTATTTTTTTTAAGCGAGATAGTGAGTTCAAAATTTTTCTCATGTATAGAGCTATTATTTGTTAAAAGATCTTTAAACTTTTGTGGTCTAATCCTAGTTGAATTAAAGTTCAAAAAACACTGACGCTCGGCTATTAAATAAAAAAAAATCATCTTTTACTAAATTAAAAATTTTCTTGTCAAATAGAATTAAAGAGTACTTTAATTGCCGTGTATGAATGAGACAAACATCAATCACATTTAATATATAAAGCCTATAAAGAAGGGAATGCAACAGCTCCTCTCTCTCTCACTCTCTCTATTTAGAACTGTAGATGATCCCTTAAGATAAGCAAGAATAAATTCTTTTAATATATACTCTTACTAATAAATACTCTTCAAATTATTTAATTAATCTTTTGTTTTCATGAAAAGTTAAAAGATAACGCGTTTTGAGCATTTTTATAATCTGTAAGTGATCAATTTGCAATCTTAGGATCATTATCCATGTCTCAAGCCAAAAAAGAAAGAAAGAATTGCTTAGGTAAGTAAATAATTAAAATAATAAACCTCGTTTGACAACAGGGTTGTGATGACAATTGACAAGTACCTTTATGTAATTAATTAATTAATTACTTTTTATATTTTTTGGACACTTATTTA
Source organism: Paratinospora sagittata (assembly GCA_035771175.1). Taxonomy (NCBI): domain Eukaryota; kingdom Viridiplantae; phylum Streptophyta; class Magnoliopsida; order Ranunculales; family Menispermaceae; genus Paratinospora; species Paratinospora sagittata. The sequence goes on along the minus strand of CM069592.1, from coordinate 3,711,164 downwards.
TCCTTTTACTGTTTATTAATTAGAATGATGTTAATTTAAAATAATCAACATTAATTTATATTTTAAGAAAATAATAATTTAACTGTAAAAAAAATATAACTTTAAGTGTAACTATATTTTTAATGTCATTAGATCATTGAGATGTGTAATCTATACATATTCAATAATATTAATGGTGGTGTTACACTGTAATTAAATTAATATTTTCTTATATTTTAATAGTTGAGTTTTTATTGGATGGAACTTGTAGAATTTCTTCCAGCTCTAGTTTTAGATTTCCAAGAACAAAGGAAAGATTTTCTATTGAAATATAAATTAACTTATTATAACAATTACATATATATTATCTTGTATCAATTGTTTAATAAATTTTTTCCTCTAATGTTTTATCAGATCTTAATTAGAAAATCTCAAAATTAAGGGATTGGTAATATATAGTTGATCATAAAGTATATGAAGATTGATAGGAAGAATAATATTATGAAAATATATATAAGATTCTTTTCAACCAAAGAATCAGATAAAAGATATTCCTAGCTAGATAAAATTCTTTATTATCTGATCAATTCTCACCACCAGTGATGTGATCGTAGGGCTTTAGATTACAACTCAAGGCATGAGTTGGATCAAAAGAATATATGGCCTTTTGGGAGTTTATACACAGTAAGGAACATTGCATCATATGTCTTTACACATTAAGAAAATATTTTAACTATACCCTTATGTACATTGTTGACGTCAAGGGTTCGAGTACGTTTGGAGATAAGAACCTGGAATGTAGATATGTCACCTTACCAAATAAGGCGACTTGGGCTTTGGTCTTTACATTGTCTGATCATACTTAATAAAGAGTATGATCAGGCAATAGTACTTAATTAAGAAAAGAGTTAACTCTAAAGGTGAGATCAGTTAATTGAGTAATTGTAACATGATGTACTCTATTAGGCTACAAAAGTAATACTTAGATATTCTGACCCTTTTTGTAGTTTACGTAAGTAAATTCATATTATATTTGATTTGAATATATTTTACATTGCCTGATCATACTTAATAATCCTTTTTCAATTAAGTTTGGGACTAATTGCGTATAAAATTATATATGCATATAAACTCAAATTGAACAGAAATTAATGCAAAAATTAATGTGTGATATACCAACTGAATGAAAATCATGAAAACATAAGCAAATCGCTAGACTTCGAGAAATGTAATTATAGCCCAATTTTAAGACCAAAAGTTCAGCCCAATATAAAATGAGCTAAAGTAAACTTTTCGTAGGAAGTTATAGCCGGTAGGTAGGCCCATGGGCCCTAAAGTGCCAATAATTATCCAAAAGACGTTAATGAACCAACATACACTAATTAAAGAAATTTAAAAATATAAATATATACATTCAAAGATACGTACATGTATATTTATATATATATATATATATTAGTATATTTAAACTCATATATTAATAGGTGGTAGTTCAATTGATTGAAGAATTGTATATAAATAGGGTTAAAGTTTAAAATTTCGAGTTTGAGTATGCGTCCTCCCTCGCGTGCTTATCGAAAAATTAATAATAATAAAAAATGCATGTAATAATAATAATAATAGTCAATTATTACCAAAGAAGCAGCTACTATTTGCGGCTTGCCGACACGCTTTTTTCTTTTTTTGTTTTGTATTCAAAAGGTCTTTCATATCATTGTCAGTAAGGCTGAAATCAGTAACATGAAAATGATAAAAGTGATAAAAATCACTTCATTAATACAGTATGTATTCACAATCATGCTGTCATTTTTTGTTTGGTTTGCTGCCTTCATTACCACAATTAATGTTGCCTATTTCTACTAACATTATTATTAGTACCAAAATAATAGTACTACTCATGTGGCCATCACAATTAATATATATATCATCCTCAAGAACAACAAAAACATATATAAAGTTATATGTTATTATTGCAATATTTTTTATTCAGAAAAGACTTCCAAGAAATTAAAAATTAATGAAGTGCAATTAGAGAAATTAGATTAATTATAAAAAGCCCATTGGCTGCATCTCTTTGTAGGTCACTAAAATTAATAAGCTAGCTAATAACATGTTTAACCTAATTTTTAGATCTACAGTAGCCGTATATACACATTGGCTTAATATATAGTACTTAGTACTTTGATTGTACAAAGAGCCAACTTTTATAATAGATTTTTATATACAAGCCAAATTAATTACTATTTAATTATTTACATATATAATTTCTTTTTTAAAATGGTATTGGGTGTGTTTAAAAATTTTAGTCAGTTTAAATAAATATAGAAATATTAAAATGTATTAATTCTAAGCCTACTTTTCAATCAAATGCTTATAGATTAATAAATTATCCCCATTGGTTTGGTAGTTCGTGCAAGATATCTATTACACGGTATTAGAGCTTCGAATCGTAAAGTTACATGAATATTAATAAATATTTGGTGGCATGTGGAGTCACACTTTGGACCCATGGGTCATATCGAGTAGGCCCTATTTTTAGAAAAAGCATCGCACCTATCCTACACGTAGTGTTTCTCAAGGTTTGATCGATTGTGAGTGTCTTTGAGGGACCATCTTGTCAACGTCCGTTAGTGTAGGTATTAATTAGTCTCTAAAGAATTAAATTTTTTACAAAAGGGGAGGGCTATAAGCTTATAGTTGTTTCTCTGATAAAAATAAAAATAAAAAAATAAATTATCCCCAATGATGTTTTTTTTTATGGTATGGCCAATAATAATGGTGGCTTCTTATGGCCAATGGGTTCGTGCATGAATATCACATCCTCTTTGCAGATATTTCTTAGATTTGAGGAATTTGACAAATGCTCGGTGCTAAAATGGCAATATTATTTGATGACACAAATGGTGTATAATCTAACATCTAATCAAGGATTTAATTCAAACTCTATGAGGAGAGTGGGATTTGACTTAAATTAAAAGAAAGATTATGATTTTGAATTTTGTGATTTTTTATTAGATTAATTATATATGATATATATATATATATATATATATATATATATATATATAATATTGCAAAACACATACTTTTTGAGGTAAAGGGGATCTTATTGAGAGCAAGTGGAGGATTATGGATAATGTTCATGTCTTTTTCTCCTACATATAATTTGATTAAATAAGAAAAAGTTTGGCTAAATAGTAAAAGTATATATGGTAGACAAGATGATAGCAACTGAAAAGTTCAACTCAACAACCTCGTAAACCTCACCCAACATATATAGAGCATCATAGTTTATGGGAGTGATTGGAATACTTGGAGTTTATTTTATAATTCTAGGCTTGTTGTTCTATGAGATATTTTAAAATTAAATTTAAAATAATAATAATAATTATTATTATTATTAATGTTAATTAAAAAAAGATATTATATCTTTTAAAAGAAAAAGAAAGATAAAAATGTAATTTTTATTTGAAAGTATATATAGAAGATAAACTGAAAAATGGCAACTCAAACAGAAGAGTAGAAAGGAATGAAGAAATTAAATGGTTGTACATGTGTAGTTGTATTTTTTTTTTTTATAATTAAATTAACATTTTACATACAAGAAATTAGGTTATGGTTTCTCGTGATAGATCTAATTTGGTGATTATTACTTTAGCCCTTTAATCCATGTTATGTCAAATGGGAAAAACCTAATTGAATACCGATATATATGTACATTTTTTATATTATATATTAAGAATGGTTATCTACAACTAAGTCTTAATTAGGTCTTTTCTCAATGACATTGGCTAATTACATTACATAAATTTGTTTCTTCCACTTAACTTTATGAAGAGCTCAATCGTTGACGACGACACGTTAGCTCTTTGCATATATAGTCTAATTAAATAGATTCACATCCTTGTTAATTTGCTTTTAGCTACTTAACACAATTCTTGTCCTTTATCCTAACTTATGATGGTCATGTTTAAATATTTGTAAGTATCTTAGCACATGTAAAAGTATTATGAATGGTAATCAATGTACATCTAGAAAGCTTTTTACATGTGCTAAGGTCAATAAACTAGATGTCATGGTTTGATGATAACAAGGTGGCATTTTCCCTCATCTAATAAATTTTTGTATAGGCCTTATCTCACTTATGTTTGTGGTCTTAGTCCCTATTGTAAATATAGACTTAAATAGTATTTGTTAATTCTGTTTACCCTTTACTTCTACTTTAAGATAACCCCAAAATAATAAAGTAGACAATTTATCGAGATTATTCCTCTACTTCAATTAAAAATAGAAAATAAAAATATTTAATTAAAAAATGTTATTTTTAATTATCTTTCACTTTTTTTCTTGTTCCGTTTTTGTTTGGAGGCCAAGTGACCCTTATGATATTTGTGGGCTTACATTAGGGGTGTGGCGACCCCGCGCCCCGGACCACCAACCCCACAAGGAATGACGTGCGGAATGCCGGGGCGGGACGCCCGGCGTAGGCATCTCCGACCACTCCTCAACTCCTGTGAGGTGGTTGAGACCCTACGAGCCTTATCTCAAACAACGACATAATATCAAAAGGTACTAAACAAAACTACCTACCGTATTAATCATCCAAGACAATAGATAATCCATAAAAATTGAACCATAAATAAAATCATAATCCCTACAGTCCCTTAAAATTAACATACACATAAAGTCCAAAATTGTTAGTACAAATAAAAACCGTCATATGCCCACATGGTATATCTAACAAGTCCCAACTCACCCATACTACAATGTAGTAAGTATTATAATTACATAATCCAAAATATAATACTTCATAATTTAAAACACAGTTCAATCAAAATGTCTCTCAATTCACATCGAGGCTTTGGATTCTCTCGCAGGCAAGGCCCTCAAGATATAACTACTCCTTTGCCCTTATTCGGGACAGAAGGACTTAAAAGAGAAAAATGAGGGTGAACCAACGGTGCCCAGTGAATAGAATTCAAATATGCTATCAATACTCATCAATAAATATCATGTATGCATGTCAATGTGTAGCATGATTAAAAGCTCATAACATATAGATATCAAGCATTTATAATAAGTTCGATGCAAGTAAAAGTTTATCAATTTTGATCCACATTCCACATGCATTGGGTTACTAGTGCACGTCTATTTCACCGTACCGTTGATCCCAATCATGTTTATTTTGGGTTACTAGTGCACGTCTATTTCACCGTACCGTTGACCCTAATCCCTTCCTTTCCTAAAACCCTCCTATGACAAGGTTAAGTCCCCCTATTAGCTAGATAGATGGGCCCAACCAAAGTCATAAGGTTTTCTCAAATCAATGCATCATTCAAAACATTAGAACACATTCATGCTTTCAACATACAATATATAAGTGATATGATGACATAAAAGATATAATCATAAATGAAGTCTACTCACAACCAAGCCTCGCGAGAGTATTTAACCACACACGACCACCAAACCGAATCAACCCAATCAAGATCCTGAAACATACATCAATATCCTACCATACATCAATAACTATGCTCAATCACATAGACATTACACATCAACCCTAAATCAGCCCAGATATAAACAATATGCCTAAATTCCATCTAATGCCATCATTCAACTCAAATCACATGACTTAGGCCTCTAATGCATATTTCTCATTCATAAACCATTCTATTAATCAAAAATACTGATTTTCAATTCCTTAGGCATAAACATGCTCAAATTGGGTCACTTGATCACAAGTAGGCCTAACCCATGATATGGTCACAACCACCAAATCAGTAGCATAATCAGCCCTAATCATGCTTAATTAAACATAAGTTGCATCAATTCAATGATTCTAGGCCAAAAACATCAAAAGCCCTAAAATATGAAAATTTTCATACTTAGGCCATATTGCCGATTTACATTAGGTCACCATGTTCAGCCATGTATATCACTGATTTTGCATCATGGGTTCATCAGCAATGGCAACTAGGTCAACATAGTTGACATGCAAACTAGTTGGAAAGGTCTAAGTTCATATTCTAAATTTAGGTCTAATACAAGCAACCCTACCAATTCTTCATTTAATATTCTGTTCAGATGTTTCAATCTACCAACAGAAATATGTAATCATAAAATCAACCGTCCTGATTGAATTATGTGAAGAAACAAACCTTCTGTCCAAATATCAGCCCAATCCAACGGTGGACCGAAGAGATAAGTATATTTGATGAACAAGTCTCTAATTAGACAATTTCTCCTTTCCTGCTGCAAATACTCAAACTCAGATGACTATATCACACAAAATACTAAACACATAAACATATGCACCGTTCAGAATACAGAAATATCATTTATAAACTACATACCCAAATTTGATATCCATCAACGGTAGATTGAGGAGATCTACAAGTTTGAGCGAAACGGCACGAGAAATCCAGACTTTCTGATCAGCTTTGTTTGAGAGGTTAGATCTCTCCAACGAAACCTCTAATCAAGATCTCTACCGTTTGAATGCAGAAATATCAGTTGTACACTACATACCCAAAATTTATATCCATCCAACGGTAGATTAAGGAGATCTCGAAGTTTGAGTGAAACGGCGCGAGAAATCCAGACTTTTCGACCAGCTTTGTTTGAGAGGTTAGATCTCTTAGACGAAACCTCTGATCAAGATCTCCACCGACCAGAATGAATAACCATAAGCTACGAACTTGCTGACAAATGTTGAGCTCAATCTGACCATTTATTCCAAAGATCCAGCTCTTTGATTAAAATGTATCAGAGATCTTCCTCCTGCAACTCTCTCCTTCTTTCTCGTCTTCTTTCTTTTCTCTTCTTTTTTCCTTTCTCTCCACTCACCTCTTTCTAGCACTTCCTTGATTCCCTCCTTAATTCTCTCCTTGATTCCCTTCACTCATTCTAGCACTTCCTTGAAGAAGAGAAGTGGGCATGGGACACTTGTCCAGTTTCATGCACCAACCTTCACATATGTTGGTCTCATACTACCCATACCAACCACATGTACTTTAACCAATCTCATGCTTCCATGTATTTTAAATGTCCAATCCATTTAATACACCAAATTTTCATTCTCATTTATCCTTTTATTCAATCAATCCTAACTCATATCAATTCATGGTTTAATGGGCCCATGCATAAATAATAACATATGCATTATAATTTAATTTAACATGACCCATATACAATTTATGATACACATATTTATATACATTATCAAGCATCAACTATAAAAACATTAAACAACCATCAAACAAATACCAAACATAACAAGGCAACGCATAGAGTTTGGGCAAAATACAATTGGGTTATGGGCTAGATAAAATAATTTTCGGGGCGTCACAAGGGGTGTCCAAAAATTGAGTACGGGTATAGACAATGTCTCATACTAACAAATATATGACAGTTCATATCCGACTCGATTTGAGAAATAGACAACAAGTGTTCTTTCATAGCAATATATTTTTAAAATCAAGTAGCCCAATTTTATCCTAGCTTATATGTTTTTTTTAAAAAATTGGGTGATAAAGTAATAAAGTATGTTTTTTACAAAAATAAAAATAAAGATATCATGACAATAATGATGAAAAATGAAGAAGAATAAGAAGAAAATAAGAAAAAAAGATTCAAAAAGAAATATTTAAACAAACTAGGGGGTGGACATATTAAAATGTGAATTTTATCTATTGTATTAATTAAGAACTAAGTACCCTGTTTTTAAGCTTATGTTTAGAACCTTCTTGGGTTTAAAAAAGTTTTGTTTGTATCCGTTTCAAGGCCGATAGAACAAAAATGGACAAACAAGTTTGAACCCATTTTGCCACTCCAAACTTACATGGCTCCACTAGTCATCTCTAATTAGAATTGAAGAAACCCAGTTTATTATGTTAAAAAATACTTATTATGTTAACAAAATAGTTTGGTAATAAATAAAAATATGGTAATAAACAACAACATTAAACAGAAAAAAAAAAAATTACAATAAGCAACAATCTTTCTATGACATGGGTTGTTTAGCTTTTAAGGAACCTGTCCCATCCCAGTCCATCAATGCCAAGAAATTCACCAACTTTATATGAATTAAATTAAAGGCCTTGAGAGCCTGGACCCACCAACTTTAGATGAATTAAATTAAAAAAAATTCAAGGGTTTAACGTGGCAAGCAAGGATTGGTTGATCTTTAGTGGGAGAATTAAAATCCCAATTCCGCTCGCCTTCGTGGCAATACGGATGAAGGTATCGGCGTATCGCCTACTCAACCCGTCTTCTGGGTTGTTTCTTGGTGCACTAAATGGTTGCCACGTGTCTTGGATATTTGAATCGGTGGTACTGGACCGTTACATTCAGTACTTGTAAAAACACGCGCCTTATTTGAACTTCCAGTGCGGCCGTCCGCATCGTTATAGTCAACAATGTTTTGAAGATTTGTCTATCTAGAAGGATATATAACCATTAATTTAATTGATTTTTTTTGTGGCCAATGAGGTTTTGGAACGTAGTTTTGCGTATATACCAAGTAAAATAAAAAAATCAAAGACTTGTGGGCTTGATGAAACGTTAAAAAATTTGACGGTCATGATCAAATAGTTGATAGTGGGAGCCACATTTAATGCTTCTGGTAGAAGAGACTACTTCGTTTGAATGGCCGATATATAAGTATGTGGATCCGATCTGTAGAGAGATCCTCGGAGAATTCTAAACAAAGATTTTTTTTGGTTTTTCGGGGTTTAGATTCTCTAGAACTGAGCTCTTAGAAGGAAAAGAAAAAAAAAAATCGAAGTTTGCACAGAAAGTTTGAAGGTAAGAAAATTTAATTTCTGGTTTTTGGTTCATTTTGTTCTTTTTAGTTTTTACTTTTAATCTTTGCTTTCGCTTTCTTTCTGGGTTTAGTGAAGATAAGGTTCTTAATGGCTTGAGTAGTGCTATTGGTTGTCTTGTGGGTAGCAGTTCAAGCTCTCTTTTTCTCTCATTTTTTTGGGGTGTTTTTGAGTTGGGTTTGAGTTTTTTGGTTCATGAGAGATGAGTTCCTTCGAGAGATGCAGTGGATTTTTTTCATGGTTTGGTAATTTGAGAGGGAATTTTCAGTTTCTATCTCAGGTTTGTTACATTTTTTTTTTCTTGTTAAATACCCAGATCCTGAGTTTTGGTAATTGATTGAGGTAGAGATCTTAGTAAGTGTAACTTTGATTGTTGGCTTCTGGGTATTTTTTTTTTTTGGGCTTGTGATTTATGATCCATTGTTCAGTAAATTGGATTTGAGATTTTGGGTTATTTTAACTGTGAAAATATTACAATTTCTCCTTGTGATTTGTTATGGATGTTCTTATTTAGTTCTTTCTGTGTGAAGAGAAATGGAAAGGGAGGAATCTTTTAGCATTATCATCTTCCTTCCTTACACCAATTTAAATTTTGAATGAATGATTCCTTTGTTTTTGGAAATCTCAACTCCAATTTTGTATTTCCTTATGATCTTTACACACAGCATTAATCATGAATTGATCACAATTTTTTTTTCTTTAATTTGATGTAATGAAAGCAGACAGAGAGGCCTTGAGGTCAGACAAAATCTTATATCTTAAAAAATACTTCTGTGATTTTTACTTTAGATTTTGGAGTGGATATATTTTTAGTTGACATAAAAGATTCTAAAATGTATTTTATTATCTATTGTATCTACTGTCCATAGGTTGAAGAAGAGTTTGCTCTTTGGAAGATTCTTTTGATAGAATTCTGTTTTGGACATTAGCTTGAAAAATTCAAGGTAGAGGATCATAGCCCCTGTTGAGAAATTTGATAAATATATAAATTTCTTGCCTTGTGTATCATCTTCAATAGCTCATGACTCTTTCTTTTTTAATTCTTATTTTATTGTTTTAAAACCTTGTAACAAGGTAACCATGGTAACTCCATTCATGGAAATGCATAATTTTCACATCAGTCGAATATTTCCAATGCTTTTCATTAATCAAAAGAGATATTGAAAAAAAAAAAAAAAAGTAGAGGAAGAGTTGAGTGTGTTTGATTTAAAAGAAAACATTGTCCCAAAGAGAATTGAAGGGTGAAACAAGAATCAGATATTCATCAATTAAAGACAAAAAATGAAAAAATAAAAAAGATTCATGTAGTGTAGTTGAAATCATACTTTTTATATTGTGGTGTTGTTTATGTTTGTGAAATGGATTATGGCATTAAGATCAGTTAACTCAATTAATGCAATAAAACTAGAATTGAAGGATGAAACAAGAATCAGATATTCATCAATTAAAGACAAAAAATAAAAAATAAAAATGATTTGTGTAGCCAAGTCCCAAGTTGTTGGAATCATACTTTTTATATTGTGGTGTTGTTTATGTTTGTGAAATGGATTATGACATTAAGAACAGTTAACTCAATTAATGCAATAAAACTAGTATTGTTTTCCAAAGTGATATGGGTGGTAAGTAGGTCTCTTAAGGTTTTTTTTTTTCTTGAAAAAAACATTATTCTAATAATCTTCTAAATCTCTTTTGTGTTTTAGCGGGACAGAATGAGGGAGGTACAACTAGGTTCACATACTGTAAGATCCCATGGACTCCATGTAGCCAGAACGCACATGCATGATTGGCTTATTTTGGTTCTTCTTGTGATTATTGAGATAATTCTCTACATTATTCATCCATTTTATCGTTTCGTGGGGAAAGACATGATGGAAGACCTCAAATATCCTTTGAAAAGAAACACTGTTCCTGTCTGGTCTGTTCCCGTAAGTTATCTGCTCTTCTTTTTTTTTTTTTTTTCATTTGATGGAAAAATATTATATTATAACTAAACTGAGCTGAATTAAGCATCTTTCATTAACGAATGTTAATTTCCTTGTAACCAGTTATATGCGATGCTGTTGCCAATTGTTATTTTTCTCTTCATATATTACCGTAGAAGAGATGTCTATGATCTACACCATGGCATACTCGGTGAATATTTACTGTTCTTTTTTTTTTTTTTTGAAAACCTTTTTTTCTTTTTGCTATGCTATTATCCTTGTAATGCTGACATTAAAAACGCAGGGCTTCTGTACTCTGTACTGATTACGGCGGTTATCACGGATGCTATAAAAAATGCAGTTGGCCGACCTCGACCAGACTTCTTTTGGCGTTGTTTTCCAGATGGAAAGGATGTATGTTCCTTCAATTTTTATTTTTTATTTTTTTTCTGTTTTTTTTTATCATTATATAGGGAGATCAAGGGAGAGAGAAAGAGGGAAGGTTAGAGATTATTCTTAGTCTTATTGGCAAGGCTACATTGATATCATGCATGAAAGTAGATGTATTTGAATGCACTATTTTTTCTTTTTCTTTTTCTTTTTCTTGTTCTTTACCTGAGTATGAGTTAATAGGTATGGAAAAATCATTTAAGATTTAATTTTCTGCTATTCTCTTTTGATTGAATCGCTTATCATTTGTGATTTCTCAGGTATATGACTCATTTGGAGATGTTATTTGTCATGGTGACCGCAAAGTGATAAAGGAAGGACATAAGAGTTTTCCCAGTGGTCATACTTCATGTAAGCAACTTTTTCATTTGTATTCTTAGTTTGTCTACACTTTTTTGCCTATAAAACAAGGTTAATTCTGAATAAATAATTTTGAGTTGACCTGGAAATTTGGATTTGAATTGACTTGAAAATGCCAAAATTTTGCATGGGTTTCACACATCTTGCTGCTATTTTGCTTGTTCAATTGCTCATAAAAAATGCATTAGGTACATCTGATAACAGCAATATTACGTGCTTAACCATCAAATTTCACATTTGAAATGGAAAATGCTAAATAATGCTTGTGCTTTTACAATTTTTGTACTATTAACAAGAACTTGTAATTTCTTATGCAGGGTCTTTTGCTGGCCTAGGTTTTCTTTCTTTGTACTTGTCAGGAAAAATTAAGGTGTTTGATCATACGGGCCACGTGGCAAAACTTTGCATTGTGTTTCTTCCTTTGCTTGCTGCATGTCTTGTTGGTATTTCACGAGTAGATGACTATTGGCACCACTGGCAGGACGTTTTTGCTGGAGCAATCATAGGTCTATGAATCTAGATGTTTTAATTGAAGATTGAACCATTTTTAATTTTCTTGATCTTCATTTGTAAGTTTCTTGACCTTGGGATTACTAATTTTGAATGTGTTTTTTAACTGCAGGTCTTGCAGTTGCAACATTTTGCTATTTGCAGTTCTTCCCGCCTCCATATCGTACTGAAGGTAATATTTTGAATTTTATCTTTTTTAAATGATTGTGCATGTCATTTTTCTTGGTGCAGTTGTGTTTGGCCTTTTTTTTCGGTTCCCATTTCTTGATTTGAAGGTGTTTTGAATTTGACCTTTGAGATTCAAGATGGTTGGAGTTAATTATTTTCCCATGACTCTCTGTTCTCAAGAACAAACGTAATTAACATTTATTGCATCATACGACAGAAAATATTTTTAATTGTTTTGTTAGAAGAACAAAAGATATTGTAGCTAGTTTAGCAATGTATTATCAAACTAATTTCTCATTGATCGCTTTCTTACCTTGGAAACCGAGTTTTATTCTAGTTGTTGCTACATCATATAGTACAGTAGATTGAAGCTCAATCTGAAACATATGCGTGGAATTAGGATGGAGAATAATCTCCGTGAATCCCAATTTGCAAATCATTACATTCTATTTCTTGAATTTAAGAGATTGAAGACTTGTTTTGATTGGATGATTGTGTTGGTTTCCAAGCCATGTCGAGGATTAATATCAATTCGAACTAGAGTTTTAAGTTTTTTGAGGGCATCGAAAGTTTGGAACGCTAGAGCTCTATAATGTCCTAGCATGCATGGTTGGTGACTTACTACCATAAGGGACAGTCTTACTACCTCTAGAAATCAAAATCTTCAGTGGTGATTCACCAAACTCGGTATTCATAGACCTAATCTTGGTGGGCATTCCAAATCATCAACCTTTTGAGATTTGGTGATTGGGGGGTTTAATACCAATTCGTTATATATCTCTATCCCAAATAGAGAATATTGTTATATAGTAGCTTGATATTTAATGCATTTTTCGGCCTTCACCCATCACTATAGCTTTTGGGTCACTGGTTTATAACATGGTAATAGAGCATTGGTTTTGTAAGTAGTCTTGGGTTTAAGTCTCGTTGTTTGCATATGTATATTCCCCTTTTACATTAATGGAATTCATCTCTTGGTCTCTCCCTCTTCTCTCTCTAACAACTATGACGTCCCTATTTGTACAATTGCACAATGTCTAATGACCAAAACAAGATTCTGTTTTTTTGTGTAAAGAGGCCCGTGTTTTTTCAAATCGAAATGCAAAAAATCTTGGCCTTCTTTGCACAAACTATTCATATCATGAACTATGAAGTGTTGATCTTCATCAAACTATCTATGCAAAACATATTTCTAATTTGACACAAAGTTGTTGATGCTTCCAAGGATTCATAAAACTGAGTTTTTTTCATCTTTTATTGCTTGTTACTTTTTTTATCTCTGATTTTTCATACTTTTGTAGGTTGGGGGCCTTATGCATATTTCCGGACTTTAGAGGAGGAGTCTAGTGCTGCACAACCAGTCAACAACGTGAATGCACTTAACGTACAGATAACAGGATTGCAGGTGGTGCAGCAGCAAACCGCTCAAAGGAACCATGAATCTCAGAGAATGCCGGAGGAAGATGACTCTTCATTGGATCAAATGGAATCTGGCAGGAAATAATTTTGTATCTGTACATTTTCTTAGCACCTTAGGGTTCAGATATGTACATGTTTTGCATAAAATGGAAAAAGTTAATGCTTTATACTACCATGCTTGTTATTTTGTGAGATACGAAATGGCGTTATTTTGTACAAAAGTTCCACTGATAAGATTGTGCATGCAGAAAGATTTGCTGATTAAGTAGCTTCATATCAAGCAAGGTTGCTTTGGTAAAGTTTTATGTGGAATGTCTACTACTACTTAATATAATCGTCTTTCTTAATTTAGATTTAGGACTGATTGTGTATAAAGGTATAAGATCACTACAAGTGAAGTTTATAAGAGAAAGATACAAAAGTGAAGCCATTGGTTCACACGTAGAATCCATTTGCCTTATGAAGATACTAAAGTGAAGTCATGGGACAAGGAGCTTTTCTTTCTGAGCACTCTCCTTGAACATCAAGAATAATGCTTTAAGGACTAAACGTCCAACTACATGGAACCATTCTATCTTTCTTTATCTCTCTCTCTCACACACAGACACATCTATATCTATATCTATATCTATCAATATATATATATATATATATCTGCTGGTATGAGAAGTGGATTCTAAGATAGATTAAGGGACTGATCACGGGTTTAAGCTTTGAAAGGGCTAAATCTTAGATAGGTTAAGGGACTTGATCACGGGTTCGAACCCTGACTGGGCTAAATCTTGGGTGAGAGACACTTATAAACCCATACAGAAATTTGAATTTTAAGAAAACTAGTCTCGACTCGAAGGATAGAAGAACATATCGAGAAGGTTGAAAAACCGGTAAACAAAAAAAGAAAAAAAAGAAAAACGATAGATATATATAAGTATCTTTGGTCTCACTTCATTTACCAACCATGGTACCCATGTGTCTCCCTTTTATTGGCTATTTTCTGACTAGAATGGCTTTTTTTCTTTTTCATTTTTGAATATTATCTTCTCTTTTGCTTTTTATCCTTTAGTGGAGCACAATTAATAATTATTCATTCAAGCCAGTATAATGCTAAAAAAAACCATTATACAAAGAGATATACAATAATAATATATTTACAATAAATCAAGGAGGTCATCTTTGGGGAAGATTTTGAAGTCTATCAAATATTCTTGCTTCTTGGCGAGAGTTCTTTAGCCATCACCCCAGCTATAAATGTAGAGAACTTTCAATTTTAAAAACTTATATTTCTCTATTTCAATAATATCATGTACCTATAAAAACATATATTTACATTAAAGCATGTTCTTTCAATTTCTTTTTTTTTTTAATATTAGTTTTTTGGCACTCAGTAAGTGTCATTCTCTCATTTGGGGCAAGACTAATACTTTCTAATTCGATGATTTGTAAGGGCAAAGGCGATTCTTCCAACAGAAATGGACAAGGGTGGGCTCGAACTCTCGATGAGTTTCTCAAACGCATCTCGTAGTTCGCTCTTCGAACTAACGAACCACTAAACCAACCCCTTATAAATAATTATTTTCTTCTTATACAAGGTTTATTCAATACACAAGGCTTTTGTCATTACAAGGATAGAATATAACAAATTGATTGTTTATATGTGAGTTGTTTTTGTCATAATATAACAACTTCAACCTTCAACTCTCTTGTGCCAAGCCTTTCGTCTCAATTCTTTTTTTTTTAATATACATTCTTGATACAATCATTAAAATTTTGCTCTGTTTTCATAAATTAAATTACTTCACATAAATTTTGTTCTGTTTTCATAAATTAAATGTGATCCAATATATAGAAAAGAAAAAATTACCATTTACAATACACTGGTACGTATTTTAGATCGTGAAAGTATATTCGAATAAACTAAGAAAACGACTTAAAATATATATTTAAAATTATATTTAAAATAATATAACAATATATCACATGATTAGAGAAAAAAAAATCCCGACCCACCAATCATCACATAATTAGTATGATTTTAGATGGTATAATCATTTCTGATACAAAATAAAATAAAATAAAAGAAAAGGTGCAGCCCATTAACCGAGGCGTAAAAAAAAACTCTCATTCTCGCTGTGCAGCGCTCAAAGCCTTTCACTTTTTCAAATTCTTGTTTTTGTTATTACTCCGCGCTCAAGAAACCTCTCTTCCCTCTCACTCACTATTCTTCTCTCTTCATTTCTTTCTGCCTCTCTCTCTCTCTCTCTCTCTCTCTGCTACCACTGCAAATCTTTTCTTCTTTCGGGTCAGTTTCTTCTTCTTCTTCTCTCATTTCATGTTTTCTACTTTAACTTTTTTTTAAAAATTTTTTTTTTCTTCCTTTGGTTGTGTTTTGTGTTATCTTTCTACTTTGCATTGGTTGAGAAAACCCTTCTTCTTGTTCATTGTGTTTGTTCTTGAATAAACTAGAATTTGCTGAATTCAATTTGTTTTTGAAGTTTGTGAATTGCATTAGAAAATTTAATTGATCCGTGAAAGTTTAGAGAAAATGTGTGAATTTAAAGAAGACAAGAAAATATTGCAAGAGTTACAGGTGAAAACCTTCTTCTTGTTCATTGTGTTTGTTCTTGAATAAACTAGAATTTGCTGAATTCAATTTGTTTTTGAAGTTTGTGAATTGCATTAGAAAATTTAATTGATCCGTGAAAGTTTAGAGAAAATGTGTGAATTTAAAGAAGACAAGAAAATATTGCAAGAGTTACAGGCGAAAAAAATCATAAGAAACTTGGGTTTTTCTGTTTGAATAATAACTTCGAATTTTTAGTATGGTAGTGAGAACTAGTGTTGTTATTTCTGACTGGTCAGTTATTGTGTTTGGCTTTTTCTTGGCATTTTATCCCTCCACATAGAAACAGAGAAGATATTGTTTTTTTTTTTTATGATTCGAAGATATCTTGATACATCCTTAGAGATGATATACATTAAAAAAAAAAAAAATGAAAAGAAAAGTTGATTTAGGTTTTTGGAGCATATATAGTGTAATGGGATTGGGGAAGTCCAAAAATGACCTAATTTGAGTTTCTCGAATTTGTTTTTGTAGACTCATATGTGAGGCTGAGTTGATAATGCTGATGAGGAATTTTAGTATCATTTCATTACAATTTCTTTCAGTTTTTTGGTAGACGCATAGTTTTGTATTCAGTGACATGAATAGCTGGTCTGGCTGGTACATCATGAGATTCCTCATAATTATGTTAACAGTAATGAGAAATGAACATTTTAAAACAGGTTTTTCACTTCAGTCGAATTAATTCCTCATAGAAAAAGCAATTTAGTCTAGCTTATACTTCTTGACTATCATTTTCTCACTATTAGCCAATATTTTGTTTAGAATTTTTCTTGATCTTTGCCATACTTCTCATTGTTTTCCATTACTGTTTTGGTTAAGATACAGATGCGCGTAATTTATGTAGTTCATGCTCCAAACAGGATAAATAATTTGAAGTATTAATATTAAATTATCATGTTAATGCTTTGAAATATGAATGTTTATTCAATAAAATGTTTTCACTTTATTTTGTTAATTTTTTGGTTAAGTCAGCAATAATGCCGGAGATTCATTTGGGAGCTTGCACTGTAAGGACTCATGGAGCTCAAGTGGCAAGATTTCATATGTATGACTGGTTGATACTCCTATTTCTTGTTGCTGTGGACGTTGGATTGAATATAATCGAACCTTTTCATCGCTTTGTTGGAGAGGATATGATGGCTGACCTCAAGTACCCATTGAAAAGCAACACTGTGCCCTTTTGGGGTGTTCCAGTGTGTTTCTAAACTCTAAAGAATTTTTTTTTTTTTTTGCTTCTGTTATCATAAATGGGAGAAAAAAAGAAATTGAACACAATGTTTCTCTTTTTTTCTGCTACAGTTGATTGCAATATTGTTGCCTCTCGTAGTCTTCACTGTTTACTACTTTAACAGAAGGGACGTATACGATTTGCACAGTGCAGTGTTGGGTATCTCTTTCAAAAATTTCAAGCTTTCTTTGAAATAATAGGTTCCTTCTATTTACAAGTCAAGTTAATGGATCCTATGGTCCTGTGCCCTTGGAACACAGGTCTTCTTTTCTCTGTAGTTATAACTGCCGTTATGACCGACGCAATCAAAGATGCTGTAGGTCGCCCTCGGCCAGATTTCTTTTGGCGTTGCTTTCCAGATGGGAAAGGGGTGGGTCTTAATTTTCGTTTTTTTTGTTTTTCTATTCTATCTGTTATTATTAATTTTGATCTTGGGTGGTCAATATCATGTTGATTGGAGGAAGTAAATTGATGTAGTTGACCGTTTGAGTTGAGTTGTTGAGGGTCAATATTATCCTTTTTACTCTATGAACTCACATCAAGTAAAATTGGTGGTTGATGTTTGCAGATGTTTCATAATGTCACAAGGGGTGTTGTTTGTAAGGGGGACAAGCATGTTATCAAGGAAGGGCACAAAAGTTTTCCAAGTGGGCATACTTCATGTAAGCTGAGAATCATTGAGAAACAATCATATTTTGTGTAATTTTTTTTTTTTCCTTTTAGTTATGTTTATATAGCTGCTACTTGGTTGAGAATTATGGCATATAATGGAGGTTGCTAAACTTATTTCAAACATGCTTTAAAATATTTTATGATTCCTCAAATAAGGCATTGTGTATATGTCCAGGTGGTTCATTATGATTGGGCTCTCTTAATTTTCTCTACTGGTGGAAATTCAGTTTTTATAATGTTAATAGAAGTGAAAGCCAACTAGTGATGTATCCACAAAATGCAAAATACTGATATAATTAGAAATATGCTTGGGAAGCTGGTACTAATGCATCAATTTCGAACTATGTACCAATATGCTTCGCTTAGTTCTGTTTGTTAGAAACTTAACCTCTTCTTTTTTCTTTAAAATATTTGATTGCTGTTCCTTTCCTTCTCTTCAATACAGTGGCACTTGACCCACCAGCACATAAGTAAGTAAATAAATAATTGTTTCAGTACCTTTGATACACTCAAAACAGCATGATAGATACGCAGGAGAGGGGAGTGTAAAGGAACATTTTACCTTTATTCTGCCACTGCTGTCATTCTAATCATGTGTCTACTTGTTTCATCAATTGCTGCTAATTAATTCACCCTCCAATTATGTGCAATTATTACATGCTATCAGATTCATGTTGTATCAGTTAATTGTGCTTAGAAATTTGTATGCTCCTCATCTAGTTGTAGAAGATATTGCTCTTCAGCACCCTTAACGATGGTAAAGCAAATGCATTTATGCTGCCGAAGAAAGTGCTATAAAAGGGGCATTAGATTCTACAATTCAATAGGGTTTTACTAAATTACAATTTCTCATAGTTTCCATGTTTTAGATTGTGTGAACTAGGACGAATTGAACGAGATACTTATAGATTAGTTTGTTTAATTTCTATTTTTTGTGAAATCTTAGGGTTAATGTTCTATCATCCACTTTTAAGGTTTCAACTTGTCTTTGCTTTCTATCTGTCACAACTATGAAATTCAATATGGCATGCGGTGTTTTTGCAATTCTTTTTCAACACATTTTGAATGATAATGTTACAGTTTTCTCAATTGGCATATTATTTTAGGATTAAGATAAGTGTTAGGATGCTGAATTGTGTACATTATTGGTTTTTGGTATAAAGAAACTAAAAAGTATAGGGATTGCTATCCATCAATATGCAGGGTCCTTTGCAGGTCTCACTTTTTTAGCATGGTACTTAGCGGGGAAATTTAGAGCATTTGACCATAGGGGCCACGTTGCAAAGCTTTGCATCATTTTCTTTCCCTTGCTTGTTGCAGCTCTTGTGGGAATTTCCCGGGTTGATGACTATTGGCATCATTGGGAAGATGTGTTTGCTGGAGCCCTTATAGGTCGGGGATTTATTTGGTTAATGATTATGGAGCTAATCTTCTTTTACCTAAACAACATTTTCCGCATAAAATTTCTGCTAGTTCACAATTTTAACTTCACTTGCAGGAATAGCAATAGCTTCGTTCTGTTATTTGCAGTTCTTTCCCCCACCCAATAACATAGATGGTAAGTTTTCTGTTTAATCTAAATATTATTGAAGCATAGCTAATATTTCTGTAAATGATTTGCAAGTTTGTCACTTCGGAGCTAAAGTAAAAAAAATCACATATCATGCATATCGAAGGCTTCTCTTTTTCATTTTTGATTTCTTGTTTCTCTTCTTTGAAAATAAACATCTCTTTGGTTGTTTGGAACTAGATATTTACACTGCACCTAAGTTCACATTCCATTAAGCATGCACAGCACCCTTGCAGTGGAAATTGCGTCAAGTCTGTGTCCATGAATGAACAATGTGCATTAAGTACAGAACTAAAGAAGTGCTTCATATGTGTGCGCATGTAAAGATGTGTCAAGTTTCAAGTTTGACAAAACTGCCATGTCAAGAGCTGTCATTTTGTCGTTCTAAGATTTATAAATTCCTTGCGATGCAGGATGGGGACCTCGTTCTTATTTTCAAATGTTGGAAGCGCGATCCTCTATGCAGCCATCATCTTCCACTGCCAACCCCCAAAGTGTAGAGCCATCTGAGATTGACACAATTTGTTTCCAATCTGAGCATGTCAGAAGAATGACAGAACTCAACAAATGGAACCCAAGCCCAACAATGGATGGAATGGAAGCTGGAACAAGATACTGATTTTGGATTCTTTATGTAAAGAGAAGGAAGCTAGGAACTATTACAAGAAGTTCATACTTAGTTGAATTGGTAAAAAAAGTCATCTGTCACATATCTGATTTTTTACTCTAGAACACCATACAAGCTTGTACTTCAATTGATTCAAAATGTTTCAAAGTTTCTCCGTTCTTGATACTGATTCTAGTTATAGCCCTTTGTTCAATAGAAAAACTGGATTATATACTATAAGTCTCTTCTGCAATTAACATACAGCCAATCTATCAAATATGTGTGCATGCCACCGTTCGATATACTGCATGATGAGAGTTCATTTCATATATTTTTGCATGAGATTTTGACCTCGACCTATCAGTTTATTTCATAAACACAGTGGACCAAATGAGTGTTTTGATTCATCTAGGCAATGAGACATTAGAATAACTGTGCCATGTCGTAGGGGAGCAAGGCAGGAGATTGAAAGTTTAGATTTGGTATCTAGAGTCAAAAGCCTTGTTAGTAGCCTAGAAAGATGGATGCAAGTTTAGGCATTATGAACCTAGTGACTCCCATTCTGGGATTTCATGATTCTAGTTCAAATGTCTAGGTGAGTTTTCCTCGAGTTTCAAGTTCATATCATGTTCGAATAAAATAAATTATAATTAAGACAAAGGCTCGGGTTGATAATTCTAATCATACCTTTTTTTTTTAATGGAAACAAGACCCTAATTGCACACCCGCCCCCTACAATCCCCACACAAACATGTTGACCTGGCAATCGTGGGCTGCACGAACTCTCGTACGAATTGTTCAGTTCACCAATACTTTTGTTGCTTGTCAGTACTTTCATTTCTCACATGATCAGCAATTCTTTTATTTCTTGCGCGCTGTTCACCAATACTTTTGTTGCTTGTCAGTACTTTCATTTCTCACATGATCAGCAATTCTTTTATTTCTTGCGCGCTGTTCACCAATACTTTTGTTGCTTGTCAGTACTTTCATTTCTCACATGATCAGCAATTCTTTTATTTCTTGCGCACTGTGAAATTTGAAACTTTGATCCCTCGGCTGTTCCTCAAACTTTGAAATTTGAAACTTTGATCCGTCGGCTGTTCCTCAAACTTCTGTCCCTCAAACCGTCGACCATTGTCCCAACCACCCATTGGATGTTACAAGGTACGAGGAATGGGTGATGTACATAGCCTGGCCTCTACATTGGAGAAACTGTTTTCGAGTTCAAACCTTTTATTTTTAAGTCACAATGGAACAACATCAACTGTTGTACAAAAGCTAATACAACTTTATTCATAAAAAGATGTTGATCCTCTAAAATAAGTTCAACTTTTTTAATTTTATTCTTTTAGATTTTTTTTTTAATAACAAATGATGGGATTTAAACTCATAACCTTATGGTTTGCCTTTGCCAAAATTTTGTAATATTATGATCCTTAGTTGCTTTTTAAAATTGTTAATAAAATTGCCAAACTATTGTAAATATGTTGAATATCCAAATAGTAATTACATGTACTACACATATTTTAAGTAGTATGATATTCAAGTAGTATATGTATCTAAATAGTATATGTATTCAAGTGATACATGTATTCAAGTTGTATAAATACGTATGTATATGTATCCCACATGAATTATGTAAGAACATAGTTACTCATCATGAGAGAGCATAATTACCCATCATGTGAGTTGGTGATTTTTTGATGTAAATCTCTTCGTATAAATATGTGAGAGATCATGAAGAGAAGTTGTAAGAAATGACGTCGAGAAAATGAGAAGAAAATGAGGAGTGGAGAAAAGATGAAGAAATGAATTGTACAAATGTTGGAGAAATGATAGAAAATGGAGAATGAAATCTAACATTTTTCTTTAAGCATTCTTTGATTATTTTGATTTAGTTTATAACACGTTATCAACACGTAATGAACATTCTTTGATATTTTGTTTATATAACCTGAAGTTATGTAGAATAATTTATAGCTTAAAGCTATATATTAAGAAATAATTTTCTAGCCAAGAGCTATATTTTTTATAACTAGAAGTTACGTTATAATTTTATTTATTTATTTATTTCTCTAACATCTAACGTAACATATAATTTATATACTCTAACATCATTATAAATTTTTATTTGAAATCATATTAGTTTTGTCCACGGGATCCATATATTTGTGGATTTGTAAACTAGTCTAAAGCTAATATAATGCATTAATACTAATATTTTATTTTATTATGATGCATTACTAACATTACCGTTCACACTAACATTTTATTTTATTGTGATGTATTATTACACTAACAGTGACACTAACTTTTTTATTAATTTATTATGATGCATTATTATGTTAACTTTTTCTTTTACATTTTCTTTTATTGTTGAATAATTATTTATGATTAATTGATTATTTCAATTATTTAATTAATTTTGAAGATTTAACATTTTGATCTATGGACAAGAAGACATAACCTAAAGTTTATGGACATAACCTGAAGTTTATGGATATCTTATGACAAAAACTCACAACCTTTTATTCAAAGGTTCATCACAATTAATTGCACCTGAAGTTGCAATATTACAGTCATACGGACCCAGAGTTCATATTGGCCAAATGACTAACTGCATTTGATGTAGCAATATTAAAGTTTCATGAGATAAATTATATATTTGAAGAAGACATATTTGAGAAGATAAATTATCTCGCATGTACTTTTGAAGTAGCAATACAAAGACTGTTAAAATCTTCTCAAGAAAATTTGTGAAAAAAAATCATTATGCTCATCCACTTAAATTTTATATCATTCTCCGAAGTGAATGCTAATTTAATGATCATGAATATGACCTATAACAAAGACCATGATCATGGATGAGAACATGAACATGGCAAAGACCATAATTAAAATTATTATGAGAACCATAATGACTATAATTTGGAATATGGTTACAACCATATATTTCAAATAAATCTATTTCGTTCCACCAGAAGTCTAGTAATCCTATCGTAGCACAAAATAATTTTTTTATCATTGTAACGACCCACTTTTCGCATATGACGTCATGATGACGAAGAATGCCCAACTCTAGGTCTTGTATATGTATTAAATGTGTATAATACTTGTATTTGTGTGTATACGAAATATTTTTGAATGTATTTTAGGCTATTGGTACCCTAGGTGGGTGCAAGAAGCGTGCTTCTAGGTGGGACCAAAATTTAAAAAATAAAATAAAATAAAATAAATTTGGGCGGTTGTGCATGATATGAAATATGTGTCTCACCCATTTGTAGCCACTTAGCATTGGGTTTGAACACGTCTTGAGCATTATTGGCAAACTGGCACAACCAAATGCAGCCATTTAACTTCAAATTAAGTTGGCTGGATTGAAGAAAATTGCTAGCTGAAAAAGGAAACGTTGAGGAAGAAAAGCAAAGGGGAGAAGAAGCTTGAGCATGGAGCTCAAATTTGAAGAATTGAAGCTGGAAAGCGATGGTTTGAGCTGAATTTTAAATGATTCTTTAAAGGAAACGATGAGAGTTTGATTGTTGGTTGATGGGTGAGTATTTTGATACCCAATTCATTAAGTTTTCATGGTTAGAAGGGGTGTTTCAGACCTTGTTGGGTTAGGAATTTGGAAACCCAATTTCATTGGTAATTTGTTGTATTCTGATGTGTTTGAATATTGGAATTGATCTTGGATACTTGGTAATTGTGAGTTACAGAATTTGAGATACATAAGTTATAAAATTCTGGGTTGGGTGATGGTTCAATTGATGAATAATTGACTGAAACAGTGTGCTGAAAATTTAGAGAATTGGGCAATATATTGGTAAGTTGGTTATTAATGGATTATGAATAATTTAGTGAGGATCAAATGATTAATTTGATTAAATAATTATGTGTTGGAATTTCCATGTTAGTAACTGAAATGTTTATGAGAGGGTTGATTATGAATTGAATGAGGATTTGTGAACACAATTGAAGTATTAGTGAATTGGCTAAGAATTGTAGACTTAGGCACAATTTTATGATTGTGAGTATTTCTCACCTTAATTCTCCATTTATAGTATTATATTTATATAAAGTTGAATTATTGAATGATATGCATCCATTATGTATATGTGCATTGTATTTATAATCATGAGCACAAATTTATGCATTGGTATTGCCATGGGTATTTTGGATTAAATACTTTAGCATTGTTGTCTTTCTATTTACTTGTTCTTCAGGAAAATGTGTCGTCGGAGTACTTGGATTGGTACCCCATGGAAAGAACTTTCCTAATCACTGAGGAATGTAAGGGTAGAAGGATTAGTATAGGATAACATGCTGGTTTGAACTTATAGCACGATGGGGGAAGTGTATGTCATGTTATTCTGTGGTGACCTCATGGAGGCGTTGGCCTAATTTTATGAAAATGATGCATAAATCATATGTTTAGTTTGAAGTCATGTATATTATGATTCTTTTTTGATGCATTGGATTTATGATTGAGCTTTCCATTATCATACATGTTTTATATAAATGCATATGTGGAGATTTATTGTGAAAATTATTCACTAAGCTAGTTGAACTCATCCCATTTTTTCCTATTTTCTTTCAGGTCCAGATCACAAAGGAAATGGCAAGGCTTAGAGTCTGTGTAACCTTCCTTTTCGTCTTTTGAATATAAGTTTTGATATGTAATTATGGGGACTTGAGAACTAGTTCTAAATGTTTGATCTCTTATTTTTGTATGTAACCATCACAGATACTATTGTATATAAAACATAGGTAGTGATGGATTTTGGTTTGTATATGATAATATGAGGAATGATGAAATTTAATTTTGAGAGTTTCATGTTGATATTTAGGATAATTGAATCTTATGATAAAATTATGGATCATATGACATCATGTTTCGGATGATGATGTATTAATTCATTATTGATTTGATTATCTTGATCATATACAGATGATATATTTGTGCCTCAAGTTTTGTCAGGTTGTGGCATTATCTGGTGTACTGTGCTGGTCATGTCGTCATCCGGGAAGGGGTCGCGACAATCTATGTGTTTGCTTTAGGTGTGGAATGAAAAGAATTTGTGAAGTACCTGTTATATATAAAACATATGATTAATCTATCACGCCTCAATAAAGAAAAATATGTTAAATTGAAAATATATTAATGGCTCTAGAAGAGTGAATATTATGTTGTTAAATGAACAAATTTTTTATATTTGTAATGCCTTATAATATATCAGATCTAGAAGATCTTGGTTGATTTTAAATATATCTAAAATGATAGATATCAAATATTCAAAGAATATATTTATATTGCCTCATTAACTATTTGAAAATATTTAGAAAGACTTATTACTTGAATTTTTGGCTTATTAAATTATGAGGTCAATTGAAAAGATATTGTAATCATGAACTATAAGTTCTTTGACACAATATATTTATTATATTTTGGCATAACTTGTCAAGTCTGTAGGACCTTAATGATAGTTTAAATAATGACATCATTTGGACAAATTTTATTTGATTATATGCCTATTTTATGATTAGTTGAAATATCATATAATTGCGCAAATTCTTGAGATAATTTTAAAAAAGTATTAGTATAAAGTTAGATTATCACAATATTAAGTATATTCGTAACAATATTGAAAATTCAATTATTGGAATGATTACCTAATGAAATTAACAATTGCAGACAAATGACCGATAATTAAAGAAACTCTAATCATTCAATTAAAAATAGTGTATTAAGTTAATAACTTTATAACAACTTTGGCCCTCATCATTTTGCATCTCAAAGTAAAAGAAGGAAATTCATGTAAGCAACGACGCAAAATCGATATAATACTCGAGGAACGGAATGTGACCACCAATCATATCCAGAAGATATATTCGCCAGAAGAGTAATAGATTCAATGGTGATGGATCATCTAATAAATAATCTGTATAGTCATGGAGTGGAGCGATGAATCTTAGATGAAAGAAGAAAATCGCTTATGAAAATCTGTGAGATACACACGGGGTGTTGGACACACAATAAACAAACACATTAATGGTGTTTTGGATCATGATCGGTAGCCCGATTATTGGGGTCATAGTACAACATGTATCTAGGTAATATTTCCTAAAGTATGTATTTGACAATTTTTGACACGGACTTTGGGGTCTGGGTTTCCCATATTAGTTGTATATAAGTATGACTAAGTGTGAGTCACAACTATGTAAATTCATATAAACATAAATATATGTATTATTGATAAATAAAAAGGAATACATTGAGTTCAAGTGATCTAACTTGCCCCCAAAACTTGAAGCTAGTTGGATCAAAAGTTGATATGGTTTCTCACGGAACTATGTGTTCTCTTCTAACACCTGGTCAAAAGAATCTCCTAGACTAATACCTTCTTGTTGTAGGGCAAAAGAATTTGCAAATCAGTTAACTGATATATTCATCTTTAGTCCCTGAAGGGCAATTTACAAATGACACACAAGTGTGGTTGACTGGTCAAATCAAAGTACTCAACTTCCTAAAAGAGGAAGGTATATGCAAATGATTGATAAATATATAAGCATTCCGAAATAAGAATGAATTGACAAATAAATATACCATAAAAGATATATAAGCATCTCTGAAAAGATATAGATTGAGAAATAAACATACCCTGAAGAGGTACGAGAATCTCTTGAAAAAATATGAATTGAAGAATAAATTATCAATCTGTTTATATTTAAATTCATTCATATTTGAAAATCACGGAATGAAAATAATATTGCTCTTGATAATATTTTAAAGTGTAATTTTGATACTATGGGATCCCAAAACATATAAGAATGTCGACATTGAAAAAGTAGAAAGAAGTCAAATATAGCTAAATTCATTAAAAAATCGAAAGCTATATGAACTAGAAGTTCTAATACCTAAAGAGGTAAATCATGTTAGATATACATGATGAAATGTATTAATTCATGGATAATCATGTTATACATAAAAATCTCATAAGGATTTATAAGTTATACGTGAAGCTTTAAAATGATGATCCCTGAATGATCTAAAAGGCCTGAAATACGTACTGCATTAATATTCATATGGATCAATATGCATATATATTTATAATTGCTATGAGTGAGCATTCTAACAATTTGCATTTGCACTTTATTCACTTTATATATTTATTTATTGTTGCATAGGTTAAAACTCATAAAGAGTTTATCAGAATATATTTTAAAGGGTGTAGTAGAGAGACAAAAGATCTTGGAAAATCAAATTTTTATCTCGGCCTGCAGATCGAGAATTTTTTCCAAGTAGATTATTGTCTAATTATAAAATGTATTAAGAGATGTTTGAAGAAAGTTCAAATGGATAAGATACATCCATCAGATTCCCTAATATTGTGAGATCACTAAAAAGTGAATAAAGATAATATTCGCCTTCATTAAAATAATGAAGAACTAGTTGGTCCTGAAGTACCATGCCTGGATGCAATAAATGTTCTTATATACAAAATTAGAAATTGTTTTATCTGTTAACATGCTTGCGGGATATAGCTCTACACTAGATTAAAATGGTGCTAAGCATGCATTATGTTATCTCCAAGAAAGTAAGCAATACAAGTTTATCTTATTTAAGAAATATAGAGCTAAAACTAGTTGAATATGAAAATGTTGAATATTTGTCAGACCCCACCATGTTTGATCCCAAACACAATCTCACTTATAGTGATATTGTTATATCATGAAAACCTATGAAACAGACAATAGTTGCTACATTTTCAAATCATCCAGAAAAGTATCGCGACTGCTGAAACAAATAGAAAAATATGTATGGATCACATGAATGATCTTGAATCAGAGGCTATCTTTCAATTTTATAAGAAGTTAATGTAATATGTATTGCAGAGTAATGAAAAGCTTATATTGAAGCTAACAAAGCCAGATATATTTTACAAAAGATCTTCTTCACACATGAGTTATAGAAGACTGACAAATAAGATCGAGCAACTTATTTATCAAAGTTTTGCCAATTACAAAGAAGATTATATACAATATTGAGATGCATCAACTCAAAGATATTCCAGGCAGAGAAACATAATTGAATTCTCTCATGTCATCTTGAGGGAGAGAATTAAAAAGGTGTTATTGTTTAGTTCACTGTACTTTTTTTTTCCTTCACTATGATTTTGTCCCATTGGGTTTTCTTGACAAAGTTTTTAACGAGGCAGTCCTAACAATATAAGACTAAAATAGAATATTGCACTCTTTTTCCTTCATTAGACTTTTTCTCACTGAATTTTCTCTAATAAGGTTTTAACAAAGCATATTCTACAATGATGGATATTTAAAGGGGGAGTGTTGTAAATATGTTGAATATCCAAATAGTAATTACATGTATTATACACATATCTCAAGTAGTATGATATCCAAGTGGTATATGCATTTAAATAGTATATGTATTCAAGTGGTACATGTATCATAGTTATATAAATACGTATGTATATATATCCCACATGAATCATGTGAGAACATATTTACCCATCCATGTGAGAACATATTTACCTATCAATGTGAGGGCATAGTTACTCATCATGTAAGTTAGTGATCTTTTAATGTAAATCTCTTCTTATAAATATGAGAGAGATCATGAAGAAAAGTTGTAAGAAATAATACAGAGAAAATGAGAAGAGAAAGATGAATGAAGAAAAGATGAAGAAATGAGTTATACAAATATTAAAAAAATAATAAAAAATAGAAAATAAAATCTAGTATTTTTCTTTGAGCATTCTTTAATTATTTTGATTATGTTACCCCACCAAATTGTTCATTACATCTTAACAAAAGTTGTAATTAGTTGCATTTTAAATATACTTACATGTGTTTATTTTTTTTCAAAAAAAAATACTATTATAAGGGCTCTGCAGTAATTCGTTCGTTTACTGAGGGTACTTCCAAACGCACCAAAAACCCTAATTCTCCTTTCATATATTCCGCACAGAAACCCTAGCACAAGTGCGGCCGGAGTTCTTCATTTTTCATTCTTCTCTGCAAATCTCGCGAGAGAAGAAGAAGAGGAGCCATGAAGTACAACCCTCGCGTCTCGAGTTCCCGGCGCAAGTGCCGGAAAGCGCACTTCACGGCGCCGTCGAGCGTTCGACGAGTCTTGATGAGCGCTCCGCTATCGTCCGATCTCCGGAACAAGTACAACGTCCGGTCGGTGCCGGTGAGGAAGGACGACGAGGTTCAGGTCGTGAGAGGAACGTTCAAGGGAAGAGAAGGCAAAGTGGTTCAAGTTTATCGTCGGAAATGGGTGATCCATGTGGAACGTATCACGAGGGAAAAGGTTAATGGATCTACGGTCAATGTTGGGATCAATCCGTCGAAAGTAATCATCACGAAGCTCAAGCTCGATAAGGATCGGAAGGCGCTTCTTGATCGGAAGGCCAAGGGACGCGCCGCCGATAAGGCGAAGGGGAAGTTTACGGCCGAGGATGTGGCGGCGGCAGGTGCGCCGTCGCTCCAAGAGGTTGATTAAAGTTGACGTTTGTTTTTAAATTGAAGAATTTGATCTGTGTTCTTATATTTCTGTTTTTGTTTTCGAAAGATGTAGCGGATAAGCAGTTTTGTTGAATTTTGCAGAATGGATTGCTTCTTTTATTGCGTATAATATTTGTTTATGTTAATCTTCTGCTGCCATGTTATCTTAACGATCTATATATGATAATGAACCTGTGTCAATGCTAAATTTGATAAACATGTTTTGTAAAGGTGTCTAGCTGTGAAGATTATTTCTAGGTTTGTTGTTAAATAATGGGTTTGATTGTTGAGATTGTTAAGTTGATTTTCCCTTGTTAAATATTCAGAAATTTGAGAACTTTTGCTATAATGGAAGAGTGCATAGTGGAAAAGAAGATGTTACTGGATGCTGTAATTGTAATGTGGAAACAGGAGGGGCTTTATTTTTTTGGTGTTGTTGAGTTTCTCATTCTTATGAGTCATTAGGCTGCGTAGCGATTAAGTCCAAATTTGTGCAAGAAAGAAACATCCAACTCGGTAGAGTTTGGCTCATTTTGATTTGAGAATTGTGATTGAGCCAACTTGGGTGACCTTCGAGATCCCAATCAATGAGTTGAAGCACAATGAGATTATTAGTTTAAGATCATGAGCCTTTTATGGCTCTCGTGGATGCCAACCTAGAATATGTCTCATTAACCCACTGTTTGACTATTTTCATTAAGTATGAGGTTTCTAGCCTCTTCTTACTTAATTTTTCATGCGAGAGACTGACAATGTTCAACACTTCTATGCAATTTTAAAGTGGGCACCACTACCTTTTTGGTCTGATCTGAAAAAATGGCCATTTGGTGTGGATATGTTAAGAATTTGAAAATCCATTAACATTAGTTCACTTGGGTATAGGTTACTTGTCCTATATGGAAGTAGTGATTTAGGCCCGAAGCAAGTGGAGTGATTTAGTGGTAAAAGGTATGGGAGTACCCATAATAAGGGGCCATAAAGAATGTGATGGACCTGATGTAGTTGAGAGTTGAGGGCGACTATAGTTTAAAAAAAGTCCCTGTAAACCCTGAAGATTGAAATGAGTTTTAGTAGAAGAATTGTCCTCTTTTGAAATGGTATTGGTAGCAGGAGATGGTTCAACTTTGTTCTTCTGAATGCCATATTGTATCCTCAAGCCATTTGAAGTCTTACAAATTTGCAAATTGCAATTCATTACTCAAGTCTTGCTTATTCATTGAGCAATTCTTACCTTTAAAAGGTGTATTTCACATGTAATAAATTGTTGACAATAATTCTTCTTCCTCAAAATTTAACCAAGTTTCAATTCTATATGTTTTGTTATGTCGAGCTAAGGTGGGGTTAACTTTTTTGAGGTAGATTGAAGTAACTCGTACATCGCCTCAGTGTGAGGATGAAGCAGTTGGGCTAGATGTTCATGTAGTGTATAGTTAAGTTATATTTTTTTATGGATCTTGACCTCTATACATACACCTGATAACTTTTACATTCGACAATTAGCTGATGATGCTCATTTTAATTGATCTGTAATGTGAGAGTTGAACGAATGTTGTTCTCATTGCTTCCATACTGTTGAACTGTTGGAATGATTACGATGATTTCTTAAAATATTGGGCAAGGAAGTTCTGGAATATTTTGTACAAAGCCGCTTCTTTTTCTGTTTTCCTTGTAAATTGGTGTTAGGGTGTTTTCATAGGACAAAGTTCTTAAAATATTGGGCAAGGAAGTTCTGGAATATTTTGTACAAAGCCGCTTCTTGTTCTGTTTTCCTTGTAAATTGGTGTTAGGGTGTTTTCATAGGACAAATCTCTCTCTCGCTCTCTCTCTCTCTCTCTCTCAACCATCCATTTCTTTTCTTTAGCATTTGTTAATGTTTTTTGCCATTGAACAAGCTCAAATTTATGTTTAGATTACTGAATTCTCCTTTAGAAATTTTGCCCAGTTGAGGTGTTGAGTTCTTCAATTCAACTTCTTGCTAAATTTTCATCCAAATGCCTGGGAGAGAATTTGATGTAGATTTAAGAGGATTGTTTCTTAAAAAAATTAAGATCAATTAAAGTGAGCAAAGAAGGAGACTTAAGTAATTTATCTCATTTTAATTTCAAGCCAGCCACTTCTTTAAATGCTATCACTAACATATTAGATTCCAAGTAAATAAGTCGTCCATTTCTATCTAAGTGATTTATTAATGCAATACAATGCAGAAGAAACAAGATAATAAAAAGTCCAAACTTGACGACTAACAAAGCATTTTGTCTTGTAATTCGAAGATTTTAGTTCCTTTCCATCTTTAGGACCCAATAGGTCAAACCAAGCTTTCAATGAAATACCATATATGGCCATATGACCAAGGCCAACCAGTCGACTTGAACAGGAAATTGGTCATGTAGAGCCCTAACAAAAAATTTGAAAACGCAAGGCTTTTACCGTACGCGGTTTAAATTATTTTAGATTTTCACATTAGCTCTCCTATTTTGATAAATTAGTTTTTCTAATGATAATTAAATAAAACATTTAAACATTTGTAAACTTTTGAGTAAACAACTGGAGCTCATATTTCCAACTACAATTAATATTAGAATAATGTTATATATACGTTGGGTGTCAATATATTCTTTTTTTGTAGAACCGTAATATCCTTCTTTATTGTCAGACTAATCCACAGGGCCACGTATCTACCTACAGGCCACGCACCGAAAAAAGTCAGGACTAGAGGGTCCACCACACCACTTAGAATAATTCCAGAATGAAGTTTGTCACACAGAGATTCGAAGTTAAGACCACCTGTTTATTATAGATTTTCACAATATCCGTCGACCACTAAGTCATACCCTTGTTGGGTGTGCCAACACCATTTTTTGACGTTGACACCGAACATTCTTTGG
The DNA here is from genome assembly GCA_035771175.1 of Paratinospora sagittata. NCBI lineage: Eukaryota > Viridiplantae > Streptophyta > Magnoliopsida > Ranunculales > Menispermaceae > Paratinospora > Paratinospora sagittata. The sequence goes on along the minus strand of CM069592.1, from coordinate 3,678,421 downwards.
ATATTTTTGAAATGCACATATATATGAGGATGTTGCACAATACACATGCATTCCAAAACATCTTAGGGGCTAAGTGTCACCGTCGAAAAATGGCGTTAACGCCCAACGTATAAAGAGCATTTTTCTTAATATTATATGTCAAAATTTAAAATGGTCTGGTAAAATAGTTCATATCTATTTAAATCGAATCTGTAGATTCTAAAAAATTCTGGTTACTCTTGATTTAGTTTAAAGGGATTTAAAAGGAAAAAAAACAAAAAGGAAACTAAATAGGATGCTATAAAAACCAGATTAAACTAATTTGAGAATGTTGTTGAATTTATTAATTTATTTGTTCTATTTTTTCTTAGGGAGATTTAAGACGTCCGGTTTTTATTGTTTTTTTTGGACTTAGCTCTGTCCATTAACCGTTGGCTCTTGGCAGTTTTAGGTTTGTTGTTTGTGTGACTTGGTCAGAGGAAGTTCTCTATTCCTTCCATATGTATGTAATATAAATGAATCTTTTTGCTCTTCCCTTCTTCTCCTCAAATTAAACAACTAAAGAAGCTATTTAGAGTACAGATTCTGAAGAAAACATGAAATACTTGTCCATTTTTTCTTCCCTATTTCTTGGGACTACTCTGAAGAGATGCCGGCCAAGAAGGAGAGGTTACCAACGTCTCCATAATGATCATGAAGCCCACATGTCTAACATTTTTGGGTCACCGGAACTTCCATCTCCGGCAAAGATTCTGGCGAGGTTCAGAGATGGGTATGTGGATATGATGCTGAATTTGGCATGTATTAATAATGGTGGGATGTTAATTGGAAAAAAGTGAGAGTTTATTAGGAGGGAAGAGAGTTCCAAAGGCAAGGAGAGTCTCTAGTGGTGGTGATGTTTTTTCTTTGGAGAGTGAGAAGAAGTTGCTTTTTGATATTTACAGCGGTCTACTGGCTTCTTCTTCTTCACGTGAATTAAGCTTAATTAGTCGTAATTCTTGATGGGCATTGGTGTGGTTTGTGATTGAATTTGATGTTTTTGATTTGGAGAGCAGCAAAATACTACAACTGCAATTGCTTTCATCTGCTGCTCATGTTCTTATTAATGCCTTGTTTTAATTTGGTCGTTTTAATATGTTGAGTCTTGGGGTTTGAGGGTGTAATTCTTAAGTTAAACTAAAGAAGTGTTTTTGTTTCTCAAGGAATAATACATAATTTTCTTGTGATTCTTATTACTACATAGAAGAATTTGAGTGAAGTCGAGCTTTTTTTTTTTTTTTTTTTTTTGGTTAAATGATAAACTTGAAAGAATGCCAATGAGGGCTAGCTTGAGACTTGAGGGCTAAGTGAAAAGATTGAGCTAGTTACATTGCATGTCTCGCCTTATTTGGGAGCATGATTTTAACTACGTTGCATTAAAAAAATTATCTATACGAAGTTTTTTCATTATTTGGAAAATCTGCTTTTGCGGTGGAAAATTGTCATTTTGAGCGTTTTACAGAAGTAGGACTCAGACATGCTTTTTTGTTTTGACGTGTTTAGAAAAAGCGTGTTTCCCTACAAAATTCTAAAGTTGTCCTAAACATCCATGAAAACCAAAATTAAATAATTTAAATATCCATGAAAACCAAAATGACGATGGACATAATTTTTTGAAAATTTGAACTTCAAGTCTAGCTATGTATATAGCCACAAAGAACTATGTGGCACAAATACGATATTCTACATTGGGTAAGTTTTTTTCGTGATGTTCCAAAGGGTATACAACTCAAAAAAAAATTCAACTCCTCTGTTCTGTGGACTTAGTCGACATTTAAATTACAATTAACTATAAAAGACCCTTCAAGGTAAAGAAAAAAAATTATTGTACGGTCAAGCTACAAAACTATTTATTTCTACACTATCTTATATATATATACTAATATGTATGTATGTATACTTCAATATCTATAATAATACGTATATGTGTGTAGTGGGAAGAACGATCTGAACCCATATATTTTTCAATTGCAACATTTAGGTTTAAGACGCGATTTTGCTGTATGTAAGACGTTTGGGCACGTTCTAAAGATCTCTTTAATATTCTAAGCAATAGAATATGCCTAATGATCAGTTCTGTTCACATTAAAAGGACCCGTCTTTCCCTAACAAATTGATCAGATTATCAAAGCATGAAGATCAATGCTAGTACGGTTAATTCTGCTTTTTCTAAGTACTGGGGAAGATCATCAAGAGGGTACCAGCGAGTTCATGACGGTGGTGGTGGGTGTAGAAGTTGCAGAATCAAAAGGAGATTGAAGATTTCAAGACTTGTTAATAACACTAATAATAATCAGATCAGCAGAAATGTGAGGCTGAAGAACTGGATAAGGAAGCTGAAATCTAAGATAATTGGGCAGCCCAGAAAGCTTTTCGCCAGATTCAGAGATGGTTACATAGAGATGATGCTTGGGTTTGAAAGCAATAATATTAATCATGTTGTTGTTAATAGAAATAGTATTATTGGTGGAAATGAAAATGCAATATTTGGAGGGAAGAGGGTTCCTAATAATAAGGGCAGAAGGGATCTTTGTCATGTGGAAAATGATGAGAGGAAGTTGCTTTTTCATATTTATAGTTTGTTGGTGGCTTCTGGTGAATTAAATCATGACCAAATTTAATTAATTTGTTTCTGTTTTTGAGTTTTTCTTCTCCTGGGAATTTTACTCTACTTAATTTTTTTTTGTCTTGTAATTCAAAAGTATTCTTGATTTGGAATTCATGTACATTTTATTTCTATAAATTTTGTGGGTATTAGGCTCAGTTCCTAAACTCATTAATCCCTGCACAAATAGAGTGAGATTACAATGACCATTCAACAACATAAACTAGTCCAAGTTAAGTTAAAAATTTATCTCTTTTATTTAGCTTATACCTCTCACCGACGTTACTTTTACAAATCTTGTGTAGACGTCCGCTGTGACACATGATATTAAAAATTACCGCCCTTCCACAACTCAAACTCACGACCCAGTGCAATTCCCATAGAGCTGATTAACAGCTGCACCAACACCTTATTGGCAAATACAATGCCTTTTCAACTTATTTGCAAATAAAATGCCCTTTTTCAAATCAAAAGCACACAGTAATTTGAAAACGTGTAAAATGTTATGAATAGCATTTGTACATGGAAGTGAAAAAGCTTTGGAGCTTTCAAACGTTTTGTTTGAAAGTTTTCTTTTTTTTAAAAAAAAAGTTTTGAAAGCTAAAAAAATAATTTAAAATACAAAGTAAAGATTTTAACATGTGATTAAGAAGGGAAATATGATAACTTAAAAAAAGCTTGAAAAGGCCCCCCATCTCCCCACAAAAAAAGAGAGAATATAAATTGTAAATATCATTATTATATGGCTAATAAGAAAAATAATGCCTTGTATATGAAAAAAAAAAAAAAAGCTTCCTTAAATAAGATGATCATGAAGTAGTTAGAGCTTATACTAATTTATAAAGACATAAGTTTGAGTCTCGTTGTTAGGTGGGGTGGACACGACTTTGTCAAGAAAAAAATCTCTTACACCTTGGATGTTATTCTCTCTCTTCATTAGTTATTGTTCTGAGAATTAGTCGATATGCATAAGCTAATCGAAATACACTAGGTTACCATAATAAAATAAAATTAAAATTAAAAAGCTTTAACAAGAAAACAAAAATAATGGAGGAACTTGGGCATTATACCTTGTCAGTATACTCATGCAACTAATCTAAGAGACTCAGTCGCAAGTATGAATTTGTCATGAGTTTCTATAGCATCATTTTTTTTTTAGTTTAAGTTTGAATTAAAGAAGTGTTGTGTAAATGCAATACTCAACGGTTTTATGTTTATAAATGTTGCATAAAGATTCATTTGCACAACGATGTCACCAATTAACCTTACTTTTTTTAAAAAAATAAATAAATAAATAAACCTCGGGTGCAACTCCCTTCATATAATAAGAGCTTGTTTTATCCCTAATAAGTGAGAGTTAAGGACTATGTTCATGAGTTTACATAACTCATTATCTGAGTCTCATATGCGATCTATAAATACACACGCGTTATGACCTTATTAGTATATATCATATATATATCTTTAGAATAATAATAATAATAATTTATATTATTTATAAAGTTGAAAGACTTAAAACTTCTTAACCATGTTGTGCCACTTTTTTTAAAATTACCAAAACTATTCATTATTTATTAATTATTAATTAAAATTACATTTAACTTTAAAAATAATAAATAAGGCATTTTTGTAAAATGCCATGACTTCCTAAAAGGTTGCACGTTGCCAAAACCGATCTCATTTCTCACGACCGGTTTTTAACTTCTTAGCTACAATACGCATAGAAAGAGTTATGTTTATTGTTATAGTTAAGCATTTACAGTCGCAACATCCCAATAATTTTTCTTTTCATTCTTTTTTACTTTTTTGTAGTGTTAGTAAACATAAAAAAAAAAAAAAAACCTTTTATTCCCGGGCAACGTGCCCATTAATAATAAAAAATAAATAAGTAAATAAATAAAACCGCCGATTTCTTTCCCGCAAAAGAAGGTGAAAACAGCTAGCTTCTTATAAATGGCGCCATAAGGCAACACACACTCATAAACTCCTCACTCATTCCTTTCTCCCTCGTTCTCTCTCTGTTCGAGTTCTTGGATCCATTGAAAAGTACTAGATCCGAGCGTCTTGAATCCATTAATGGGGATCTCAGAAGACGAGCCTTCTTCGTACCTTCCTCTTCATGATCAACAAGAAGAAGATCATGAAGCTCTTATCATTTCCGCGATAATTCCAAGTTGAATCAGCTCGGTTACAAGCAAGAGCTCCGCCGCAGACTCTCGTAACCTCTCCATCTCTCCTCCATTGTTGCTTAATCTTTAGTAAAACCAAATTCGTTTACTAACTTCTCGATTTTACCGTAATCGCAATTGAAATACGAGAAAATCAAGTCATTTTTCACCGCAGATCTGTGTGAATTCCACGAAATTAAGAGATTTTCGTGTGATCATTTGTGCAGAGCGTTGTCGAATTTCGCGGTGACATTCTCGGTCGTGTCGGTGATGACCGGTCTCACTACGACGTTCAACACAGGACTCGCTTTCGGAGGAACGGTGACGATCGTGTACGGATGGCTTATCGCAGGGTTTTTCACTTTCATCGTTGGCCTTTCGATGGCGGAGATTTGCTCTTCGTATCCAACTTCCGGTGGATTATACTACTGGAGCGCCAAGCTTTGTGGAAACGAGTGGGGACCTTTTGCTTCTTGGCTCACTGGATGGTAAGTTTAACATCATTTGATTTTGATTTTGTTTCTTTTGATTCTTTAGTCCAATTATAGCTTTTCGTTCAAATTATTTGGCGATTAAACTTATTAGCTAGGTCGTGATTTGATTGAAATGATTTTTACGTATAATTAAGTGAACTCTGATTAAAGAGCGATTTGAGTCTAAATTTTTACTACTTTTACCAAGTTTTGCCCTTTTTAAGTTTCTAGTTCTGACATCACTGAAAAAAAAAACAAAAAAAAAACTAGGGTTACATTACATTTCTAATTAGCACTTGTATACACAAAGGTAGGTAGGTGACTAAGTAGGCAAAGGTTTAAGGTCAAGAGAATAAGCAAATGAAAGTAAGCAAAGGTTTAAGAACCAGAGAATAAAGTCCTTGCAATTATGGGCAATGATTGTTACAGAAAAAGTCGTGCAAATTGAATTGTAGCGTGTTGCAGTGAAGTGGTTGTTGGGCAACCCTTTCTACCACAGAATCATTTGGGACCCATAAAATCAACTGGCAATATTATTATGGGAACCCTGAACAAATAGGTCAACTAAGCAATATTATTATGGGACCCACAGAACAAATAGGTCAACATATTCCTTAGTTTTACTAGTATTTTTTTTGTCCAATTTCAATGTTTTATAACACATAATAACATATGAATTTAACAAATGAGAAAAATATTACTTGTGTGGCCAAAGGACCTGAGTGAGTACCCAACTCCGAGATGCCTGATTCATTTGCAACTTTGAAGTTTATTTTTATTCTTCTTTCATTCATTATTATAAATTTTTGCGCATTAAACAAATCAAATTCTCACCTATTTTTTATATTAAAAAAAATATACTCAAAGTGTATATCATAATTATATATTATTGAATTGTTCCAAATCATGTATGTCATGTATATCATGTATATCATGTATTAATATATAATTTAATATAATTTAATAATGTACAAAAATGATGTACACTTTAAGTGTACCGTTTGAATGTCAATGTAGCATCACTCATTTGATATATGTACTATACCATGAAAAATGGGATGCATATCACAATTTAATTAGTCTCATAATTATAAATCTATTCAGTTTCAAGGATGTTGAGTTTTGATGTGAACAGTCCTTGGCAATTTAATTGTCTGCACTCAAAACATTTCACTTCGTTAACACAAGCTTTTTTCATGCAGGTTCAATATTGTTGGTCAGGTATATGACTGAGGGATCCAAAAATAAAAAGAAAAGACCTCCACACCTAAAAACCTCCTAGTAAATCTGCTAAAGGGGCTTTTTTTAAAAAAAAAAATTTTTATGTTTCTTTAATAATGAAAAGTTTCTTTTTAATATATTGTTACAGTGGGCTGTTACTACAAGTATAGATTTCTCACTTGCTCAGCTAATTCAAGTTATGATTCTCCTTAGCACTGGTGGGAAAAATGGAGGTGGATATGAGGCATCTAAATATGTAGTTATTTGCTTCCATGGGGCAATCTTGTTCATTCATGGCCTCATTAATAGTCTTCCCATCACATTGCTATCCTTTTTTGGGCAGGTTGCGGTTGTGTGGAATCTTGTTGGTAAGAGGAAATTATCTTATTTTTCCTGTTCCTATTTATTTTCATCTCTTTGAGAATGCATATATATAGCTAAGAAAGCCTCCCCTTGTACTTTGTAACATTTGTTTGCATTAATTTCTAGGTGTTTTTGTTTTGATGATTCTCGTTCCTTCGGTTGCTACCAAGAAGGCAAGTGCTGAGTTTGTTTTCACTCACTTCAACACGGATAATGAGGATGGAATACACAGCAGTCTTTATATTTTCCTTCTAGGTCTCTTGATGAGTCAATACACCCTTTGTGGGTATGATGCATCTGCTCATATGGTAAGTTGTGCACTGTAGGAATAATATTTTCCTCATTGAAAACATAGTTTCATTCTCTAATTTCAAAGGAAGCACAGTATATATGAAGGTTTTGATTGCTTTCATAAAAAATTTGAGGCACCCAAACATTTATGTCAATTGATACTGGTTCTCCTCTTGAGAGACTCGCATTTTCTTAACGACGTGTAAATCCTGTATCAAATTAATGTATACCAACTAATTTATTGCATCAAGTAATCAGATTAATATATATGACGCATGTTTTTTTTCTTTATTTCAGACAGAGGAAACGAAGAATGCAGACACGAATGGACCAAAGGGGATAATAAGTGCCATTGGCATATCAGTTGTTGTTGGCTGGGGGTACCTCCTTGGCATCACATTTGCAGTAACAAACATCCCATACCTGTTGAGCAGTGACAATGATGCTGGCGGTTATGCCATTGCGGAGGTATTTTATGAAGCCTTTAAGAGTAGATATGGTAATGGAATTGGAGGAATCATCTGCTTGGGAGTGGCTGGTGTTGCCATATTCTTTTGTGGTATGAGTTCAGTGACAAGCAACTCTAGGTGAAAAATCTCCTCTGCATCACTTAATTATTAACACATGTTATTCATCATCTGTTGTATTTCCCTAGTCCTTTATCCTTTCCCATCAGCTCCTTACAATGCAGCTCCGTTCATTTGCAGGATGGCATATGCTTTCTCTAGAGATGGTGCCATGCCTTTTTCCTCTTTGTGGCATAAAGTGAATAAGCAAGAGGTCCCAATATATGCAGTTTGGTTTTCTGCCATCATATCATTTTGCATGGCCTTAACGGTTAGTACCGTTTTCATCTTTTAGATTTGTCATATTCTCAAGATCTAATAAGGAATGCCACTTTTTTTTTTGAACAGAAACAAGATTTTGTATATATGCTATATGAAAAAGTATGATTACAAATGGAACATCAGAGATTCTTCTGTCTCTTTTATCAAGGCCAATTACAACGCACAAAAACCCCAATTCCGATACCAATCTATAATAGAGTAATCACCCGCAAGCAAACTTAGTTGTGGCGACCCAACAAGCTGAAATCATCAAGACTTCTTCCCACAAACTCCATTTGTCTTTAGATGTGTTTTGAAAAATCCGTCTGTTCCGCTCCAGCCGTGTAACCCATGATGAACCAAGAACAATGATCTTGCCAATCTCCAAAATCTTCCTAGATTGGACGGCGAACCATGGAGTAGAAATTCCATTCTCAAAGGAAGAAGGACAAAGAAAAATACCATTACAAGCTACATACCATCTTTCCCATATGAAGTTAATCCATTCACATAGGAGTAAGGAATGTCACTTTGCCATTATGTGGCTTATATAGCCATTAATGTGTAAACTGATAAAATATCAAAGTCATTTTGGCCAGTGTTACCAAGTTATTTATGCCAGTTTTATGTTTTTTGGCTAATTCATGTACCAGAACAGCTCTTAGTTTCTTTTCTTCTGCTGCAGTCTCTTGGAAGCCTAGTAGCATTTCAAGCAATGGTGTCAATTGCCACAATTGGACTATACATTGCTTATGCACTGCCCATCTTCTTTCGTGTGACAATAGCCCGAAAGTCATTCATCCCCGGACCTTTCAACCTCGGACGCCATGGGATCCTCATCGGTTGGATTGCAGTTTTTTGGGTTGCAACCATCACAGTTCTTTTCTCTCTGCCTGTGGCCTACCCTGTTACAGCAGACACTTTGAACTATGCTCCTGTTGCAGTTGGTGGTCTCTTAATCCTCATTGTTTCATCATGGATCTTCAGTGCCCGGTACTGGTTCAAAGGTCCCATAACCAATATAGGTGATTGAACTGCAATGGGATTGACTACATTTATAGTACTTATTGTTTTCAAATGCAAAGATGCATTGCAATAAGTTTCCTTGTTATATGTAACATTAGCGTGCGTGCACGCAAGTGCAATGCACCTATGATTTGGTTATTGGTACTGATCATAAAAAACACATGATTCCTTATATTTACATTTGCAAGGAAGTTGATGACTATAAACAAAATTTTACATTTGGCAGTTCCATTTTGATGCCCAATTTCATCTAGGCATCGCTTAAAATTTTACATTTTTATTTGACTGACTAAAAAAAATATTATTAAAAAATGATAAAAGCATTTGTATTATTATTTCGACACTTGGAAGAAAGCAAAGCTTGCACAAAAGGTTTGCCACTTTCGCAAAGGTCAAAGATCCTGATCGTGATTCTAACCCAAAAAAATTAAATATATAAATAAAAAAAAAGTATACAACTAACTATAGCAGAAAATTACAACATGCTTGTCATCATCATCTTCTTCTTGTTGAAGTACACACAGTTGTTTTGACTTGTCTTCGAGCTTACAAAATGAAGCGACAAAGCACTTGAAGAAGACATGAAAGAATCAGAGCTCCTATACGCATAAACACATGCATACCCATCTCCAAGTAACAAAATAATCCTTAAACCGTGAACGCATGGCGCTTCCTTCTAATTCTCAAGTCAATAATGGCAATTCCTCATTCGATTCGGGGCAATCAAGGCTTCATCAGCTTGGCTACAAGCAAGAATTAAAGCGTGATTTCTCGTAATCTAACTCCTACCCATTTCTTCTTTTGCATCTTTCTTTCATTTTCTCACCTGCCCACTTCACAATCACAAGTTAATTTTGTGAAAATGGTTTCAATTTGGTTTCTGTTTTAAGGCCTTTTCTTTTTTTCTTTTTTTCTTTGTGGGCATTTTTTTTTGCAGGGCGGTTTCATCCTTCGCTTTGTCATTTTCGATTTTATCAGTGCTTACAGGGATAACTACACTTTATAACACGGGTTTGAAGTTTGGAGGTCCAGTTAGTATGGTTTATGGATGGTTTATTGCTGGTTTTTTCACTATGTTTGTTGGGTTGTCCATGGCTGAGATTTGCTCTTCTTACCCAACTTCTGGTGGTCTTTATTATTGGAGTGCTAAGCTTGCTGGCCCTGATTGGGCTCCCTTTGCTTCCTGGTTAACTGGCTGGTAATTTCTTCTTCTTTTAATTTCTTGTGTTTTGTTTACTTAGAAGTTATAATGGGTGAAAACCAAGAAGTTTTTGAGCCTTGGATTTACTATTTTATTGGATGATTATAGAGTTTATATTGTGATTAATCCATCTAATCTCACTGTTAGAAGTTTATTTCAAGGAATTATGTGTGCTTGTCTTGCAATTTGCTGAGTTAACTAAGATACTTGGTGTAAGAAAATAGAAACCATTTCACCCAAAAGCTATAGCTGATAGGTGGAGGTCCAACAATGTGTACTAAACTAATATTAAGACTTGGTAACAAATCTTAATACCTGCGTTGTTTGGTTTGTGATTCGGATACAATTTTCTGCATCCAAAAATCTGAAAACACCATAATTGTGTTTGGTTCATGGATTCTAAAAATAGATTTTAAATTTTTTTATTAAGAAAACAAGTTGTTTTCATAACGATAAAATGCTAATTTCCGAATTTTCTCGTTTTGGATTTTATTCCTGTTTTCGAATCACAAACTAAACACAACACCTTTTCTTGTAATCCTCCATGGTTAACTAAGAAATTGAGGGGCAAAATGGATGATGGTAGCCTTAGATAGTTGGCTTAATGCCCTGTTTGCTGATTTTGCATGATTTTTCCTTCCATGACCGATATTTACAGGTTGCCAATACATTAGTTTTGTTTAGACGAAAGAAAAAAATACATTAGTTTTGTGATCATAATGAACAATTAGCTTTCAACTTTTTTGTATAACTTAACGAAATTGATGGGTGGTGTTGTTGACATGAGGATCAATTGATCTGGCTTCTAGAAATCCAGTATTGGAACTTAATGTGTGGTAATGATTTGAACTCGTACTTATTAAGCTCAAACATAAAATGAAAGTAACAATTCATACTTATTAAGCTCAAAGCTAGCCGAAAGGAGTAGAAGCATTTTTTATGTGTATTGTTGATGATAGTTTGATATGCATTGTTAGGCCCTTGTCTAACAGCTACAGCTTTTGGGTTGAGTGGTTTCTAACATGATATCAGACATTTGGTTTTGTAAGAGGTCTTGGGTTGAAGTCTCGTTATTGGCATTTGCATGTTCCCCATTTGCATAATTAGTATTTCTCTTCTTCTATCTCTCTTTTTGGCTCTCATCGTGCAGGATGGGGCTGCACATGAGAGGAAGTGTTGATGATAATTTGATATGCATTGTTGGGCCCTTATCTAACAGCTATAGCTTTTGGGTTGAGTGGTTTCTAACATGTGCAACCAGTGGTAACTTGGGTGTTTAGACAGATCGGATGGCAAAGCAGGAGGTATATTTGTAATAGCGTGTAGTTTCAAGGCATTTCCAACCAGTCCAATGTTGGTGGAAAATGCAGACTAAACTTTTTATATATTCTACTGTCATATAATATATCAACTACCCAATTAAGTGCATTTCTCATAGAACTATTTATACTTGTGTTCTTGTGAATATTTTATATTTCACACTTAACAATCATTTTGTTGGTCACTTGTTCAGGGCTTTAACTATTCTCCTTATGTATGACTGCAAACTTAGTGCAAAAATGTTCTGTTCAACATAGTTTACACATACATGTATGGTCTTCATAACATAGATGCCTTCAAATCTTGTCTTGTTCATGAACTTTCTTTTGTCATGCAGGTTCAACATTGTTGGTCAGGTACTCCTGAAAACACTTAATACTTTTATATCTACAATTTTCAATGTCTACTGCAAGGACTACTGGTTTTCACAGCATCTTAATGTTGCAGTGGGCTGGCACTACAAGTATAGATTTCTCACTTGCTCAGTTAATTCAAGTCATGATTCTACTTAGCACTGGTGGAAATAATGGCGGTGGATACAGGGCTTCTAAATATATTGTTATTTGCTTTCATGGAGGAATCTTGTTTATTCATGGCATCATTAACAGTTTACCCATCACATGGTTATCCTATTTCGGAAATTTTGCAGCTGTGTGGAACATTGTTGGTAAGAAGAAATTGTCTTTACTGTTTCTATTTAGAGCGGCATATATTACATGAAATCTTCCTCTTATTCTTCTTATTTTTTTGGAATATATAGGTGTTTTTGTCCTTATGATTCTCATTCCTTGTGTTGCTACAAAAAGGGTCAATGCCGAGTTTGTTTTCACTCACTTCAATGCTGATAATGGTGATGGAATCCACAGCAGACTTTATATTTTTGTTCTTGGACTCTTAATGAGTCAATACACGTTAAGTGGGTATGATGCAGCAGTTCATATGGTATGTTCTGCATGCTGTAATAATAGTTAACTTATCAAGAAGCTGAATATAGATCACAACACATTTCTGTTTCTATACATAGAGAAAAAAAAATTAAATGATGTACCTAAAATGCGGTGTTTAAACTGATACTGACTATTCGAAGACTTATTTGCATTTGCACTTACATATTAATAAGTTTTTCATGTGTTTGTGCATGGTGCGTCATGGGAAACTATCTCATGATCTGAGGCCTCATATTGTTACATTTGCTGAATGGACATTGTAAAATATCACTTCCTACTTTTTTCTAATAAGTATTCCAACTTAAAAGCATTTAATTTGTAAATAATGATCTCTGCATTAATATTATCGACTATATTGTTAATGATTAGCATTTTAAGATTTGAATTAGAATGGTATTATCTCAAATTTGAAAGTGAATTACCTTGCCTTCAAACAGTGATATTGCCCAGAGCTCATAAGTTATTGTTTCAAGTTTTTTTAGTGCTAAAATCTACAATTCTGGTTTCAGACAGAGGAAACCAAGAATGCTGATAAGAATGGTCCAAAGGGAATAATAAGTGCTCTTGCCATATCTATGGTAGTTGGCTGGGGTTATCTGCTTGGTATCACATTTGCAGTAACTGATGTCCCGTCCCTCTTAAGCAGTGACAATGATGCTGGTGGTTATGCCATTGCAGAGATGCTTTACCAATCTTTCAAGAGTAGATATGGTAATGGAAGTGCAGGAATCATTTGCTTAGGAGTAGTTGCTGTTGCCATATTTTTCTGTGGTATGAGTTCAGTAACTAGCAACTCTAGGTGAAATTGAAAACTTCTCTTTCTCCTTTCAATTAGCTTCACACATATATTATCTATTTGAATAATTTCCTATTTCTCCTATCCTCTTATCAGCTTCTCATAGCCCAATTTTCATCTGTAGGATGGCATATGCTTTCTCAAGAGATGGTGCTATGCCCTTTTCGTCTTTGTGGCGTAAAGTGAATCGGCAAGAGATCCCAATATATGCTGTTTGGTTATCGGTCTTTATATCCTTTTGCCTGGCATTACCGGTATTTGCTTGTTTTCCTTTTTTAATTCTCATATTCTTATTCACTGATATCAGTAAAAAATGGTAGGAGTACCTCCACTTGGAAACAAAATGAGATTGAGGTGTTTTAGACATATACAACAAAAACTTTTAGATATGGCAGTTAAGAAAAGTTACCTATTAATAATCCATAGTAATGATAGAGGTAGAAGAAGACATAAAATAACATGAATGAGATAATTAAGAGAGATATAACTACTTGTTATTTAAAAGAACTTAGCGCTTGATTGAACAAAGTAGAGGAAGCAGATTCATGTAGCGGACTCCATATAGTTGGGAAAAGGATTAGTTGTGTTAAGACATATTTTTTACATGATTGATAAATTATGCAACGAAAACCTGATATTAGGCTGAGCCCAAGTTATGTCAATTACTGCCCCATTTGGTTGAGGGTTTGCAAACTATTTTTCTGACCAAAAGCAATTTTAGGAGGCATTGACAACATTTGCTTCTGGACCTAATTGGGGTGGGAAAACAGCTTTTCTGCTTTTTGGCAAAGCTGGGTGAGAATAACTTTTCAAATAATATTTTTTCTAGAAGCACTTTTGTAAAAGTTATACCAAATGGGCGCTAAAGATTGGCTAAATCATGCTCCTGAACATTGTTAAATATCACTTACAAGTCTCAATTTCTTCTTTCCTTTCAAATTATCGTATAACTTTGATTGTACTTAGCAGTTCTCAACAGTTTGATTCCTCCACTGCAGTCTCTTGGAAGTCTAGTAGCATTTCAAGCAATGGTGTCCATTGCAACCATCGGACTTCACATTGCTTATGCTCTGCCTATCTTTTTTCGGGTAACGCTTGCTCGTAAGTCCTTCAACCCGGGACCATTTAACCTCGGACGCTTTGGGATTCTAGTTGGTTGGATTGCAGTTCTTTGGGTGGCTACCATCACAGTTCTCTTCTCTCTTCCTGTGGCCTATCCCATTACAAAGGATAATTTGAACTACACTCCTATTGCTGTTGGTAGCCTCTTCATTCTCACCATTGTAGCATGGATCTTGAATGCTCGGTTCTGGTTCAAAGGTCCCATTACAAACATAGATAAATAAGTGTGATCATAATTGGTAAGCTCCCTGGTACTCTCTTATTTGTATTGCTTTTTCTTTGGCTTAATATATGTTTGTTTATTCTCATAAAAAATAATTGGTAAGTTCTCAAAATAAAAGCAAAGAAGAAGAGAAGGGTACTATAAGTTACATAAATAGTATGTTCAGAAATTTACGATGCAGTTTGAAATTATGATGTGGTGAAAGAACACTACATTCTTGTATATTATGATATTGCTTGTATTTATTGGCATCTTTGACAGATGTTTGATAAGAGTTTGGTGAGCTAACAAATTAAATGTGGTGGTCAAGGACATCATTGTATTTTGCTTAGGAAAGAAGATTTTTTTTTTTTAGTAATGTTATATGTACGTTGGGTATTTTAAGAATGCGCATCTATTGAATATTTTAAGAATGTGTATATATTTAGGAATGCTGTGTAATACAAAATATTTAAGGTTGTTGAGTGCTACCGTCAGAAAATAAAGTTGATACTTAACGTATTTAAAGCTTTTTTTTTTTTGGTGAATAACATGAGATTATTGAGGACCCATGTCGTTAGTTATCCAAATATGGTGTCAAAACCAATATCCTTCAAAATTGTTTTTGGAGCTTTCATTAAGATTGACAAAAATATGGAAGACTTTAGTCATTTCATAAATAATTGTTTACCAATGTGCCTAAATAATTGTGACGTGATCAGGTGATGACATGGACTGTTATTGAAACTCCAAACGTAACTAAAGAATGAGACCTCCACCTACCGAGGAAAAAGTCACCTTTTGAGTCGTGAATCAATATCTTTTCATAACGTTGACAAGTCAAAATCAGTCCAAATAACTTTTTGGCTCACTTGCAGATAAATTGTTTTGTCGTATTTGATTGTTATTATAAGAAGCTCAAAATTCTCAAAACAATAAATAAATAAATAAAGATACACTAAATGAAATTCTCGTCAAAATCCAATCATTCAGTGTTCTTGGGATAAATATATATCTTCACGTACTGTGAATTTGTGTTATCGAAGAGAAATGAAATGCTTGAGTTTTTATGTGAATTTCATTTAGTGTATCCTTTGCACCAGTACGTGTAATAAATTTATTTACATATAAATCAAAACACTTAAAAAAAACAACGAATTTAATTTTTATTTTTTTCAAAAAAAGCCAATAAAGAGTAAAAAATAAAGGCCCCTTGATCAGCATACAATTTTTTATATCTGTAAATTTTAAAATATTAAAAATGTATTTGATTCAAAAGATTCTGAAAATAGTTGTTTACTTTTTGTTAAGAAAATGGATTATTTTAAGTTTTTTTTTAGATTGTATTCTTATTTTTAAATCTTAAACTAAATACAACCAAAACATCTCTATCATTTCAAAAAAAATTATTATTAAATAAAAATTATTTTTAAAACGTCATAAACAAGTGGCAGACAATAAACGTATTACCCCATTTGATATAGTTTTTGAAAGATTGCTTTTTCAATAAACACTTCTAACAAAAACAATTTAAAAAAAAGTTAAGTAGAAACTTTTTTTTTCTTACAATTTGATTAGAAGTAGAAGTTGTTAAACATCTTTAAAAATATTTTTATTTCAAAAATACTCTGAAAATGCTCTCCCCCCCTGCCATTGAATGATATAACATGTAATATTTATTATTTAGATTCCATCATTTAGATACGAGGGATTCTATTTATCCCTACCTTAGAAGACTCACTCTACCAACTTTATACACCATCATTGAAAACTTATTGTGGTGAATGCAAATAGAAACACCTTAAATATAACGAAATGAGGAAGATATATATATGTGGAAGTATTCAAGTCGTTAATCATTTTAATATTATCATATGATTATCATTTTTCCACAAATTTTTGACTATCTACAATTTTACTCATGTGCACCAGCCGAGTCATTGGTCAAAGAATCAAAACCAGGTTCCATCAACCTTTTTCATTTCATTTTACCCAATCCCCTGCTTTCTTAGTACAAAAAAAAAAAAAAAAAAAAAAAATCTCCCAATAACGGCATAAAAAGTTATTACATACTAATTCAAAATTGCTTTAAAAAATCTCCAGTACTATATAACTAATTCCGTTTTCATCTTCAAGCGCAGAGGAAGACAAAGCCTCTTCTTCTTCTTCTTGGCAGCTTTCTTTGGCATATTTCTTCTTTCTGCAACCCAAGAATACAGTAATTTTTTAGCTAAAAGAAGCAATTTTGAAGGGTACCCATTAACAAGGAACGACTCGAAATCAGAAATCGAGCATACCCATCTCTCAATCCATCTCTTTTTTGCATTTTCTTTGTTCTGGGACAAAAAATGGTTTGGAACCGTGAAGAAACCATGGTGCTGCCTTCTCAATCTAATGGGGACTCTTCATTGTTGGATTCAGGCCAGTCACGGTTGAATCAGCTTGGTTACAAGCAGGAACTGAAGCGTGATCTCTCGTAATCAACTTCAAATCTTTCTTTTCTTTGTTCTCAATTTTTGTTTTACTTCTTCTTTTCTTGATTTGTGTGCAAATGGGTTCAATTTTTGCAGGGTGGTTTCGAACTTTGCGTTTTCTTTTTCAATTATATCAGTGCTTACAGGGATAACTACACTTTACAACACGGGTTTGAAATTTGGGGGTCCATTTTGTATGGTTTATGGATGGTTTATTACTGGTTTTTTCACTATGTTTGTTGGGTTGTCCATGGCTGAGATTTGCTCTTCTTACCCAACTTCTGGTGGTCTTTACTACTGGAGTGCTAAGCTTGCTGGCCCTGATTGGGCGCCCTTTGCTTCTTGGTTAACTGGCTGGTATGTTCTTCTCTTGAATTGGTGTTTCTTTTGATTAGAAATTGAAGTTTAGGTTTGCTGATTGATTTTGGATTTTCACTTTGAATGTGTTCAATTGCTTATGGTAGAACTACTATTTTCTGTAAGTAAATGATGCTTGCTCAGCTTAACAAAGTATTTATTTATTTTTCCAATTACATGGGGTTGGTCAAGAAATGATGCTTAATCAACTTAACAAAGTATTATTCTAACTATGTGGGGTTGGTCAAGAAAAGGATGCTTAATTAACTTAACCAGGCATTGTTTTCTAACTACATGGGGTCGGTCAAGAAAATGATGCTTAATGAACTTAACAAAGTATTTTTCCAATTACGTGGGGTCGGTCGAGATAAATGATGCTTGAGTTGAGAAAATGTGGTGAGCACTGGGCAGATTGCATTTGATGTGTGTGGACATTAGGTTTTGCATTTTTCCACAGGATTTGATCATGAAGAGGACTAATTTTGTTTTTATGCTGAAAACTCCATCACACCAGAGAAAAGTTTACTCCAGAAGTTCAAAATAGACCCTTTGAGCATTTTTTTCTCCCTAATTCTAATCCTATCTTGTCACTCCTATCTCTTAGTTTTTAAAGTAAAATTTTGATTTTTCACCTTTGTTGGATTCAGCATATCCTTGAAATTTGTCACTTTTCTGATGAGGGGATGTGCTTAGTGCAATGGGATTTCATTGGATACATAAAAGCCTCCACAATGAAGATGATAGATGTAGCAAAGAGCATAAAAAAGCTCTTTCTTATCATAGAATTTGTTTTCATATTTCTTTACCAAATTTATTAACTTCTTCTCAAAAAGGAAGGGGGACAAAGGTGGGGGCGCATTCATGTAAAATTCTTATATGTTATATCTTTGATAGGAATAAAATCTTATTTGTTAATTCACATTGAATAAGCTCAAAGATGAAACATAAAAAACTTTAGGTGCTTTGATCCTAGTATCTTGTTGGGCAAAATAGGTCTTGCAATTACACGCTCTTGTAAGTTGCAAGACTAACTACACATGAAGCATAGTCACAATTTATGACCCGTGTGCTAGCAGTGGCAACTTGGAAATATACACAAGTAGAATGGAAAAACAGGTGGTGCTTGCCTTTAGCTAAACAGGGCATTTAATTACTAGGCATTTCCAATCACCCTTGTTTGTTGAAAAATGTGCTCTTTTTATATCTACACCTTATCATAATGTATTACTTACCCTACTAAGTGTAGTTCAAGCACTGGGTGGTCTAGTTGTCCATAAAAATGTTCATACTTTCACTTTGAGCTATTCTCTTATGTGCTAAGCTAATATTCTGTTGAGAGCATAATTCAAATCATTAATTCTTCCAAATACAAATAAGTTGAACTTGGTGCAATTGCAAGCAACATTATTCAGTTTCGGTTCTTTAGACTCATACCGTGCCTAGAAATGTTTTGTTTTTCATATCAGTCCAGTTTGAATGTAAAAACAATCTTTGCAATTTCAATGCCTTCAAATCTTCACCTGTTCATGAATTTTCTTTTCTTTCTATGCAGGTTCAACATTGTTGGTCAGGTACTAGAAGAGTCATTTTTTATTTTAAGTCTAAGACCTTCAATATATACTGGAATGACATTCTGGTCAGGCTTAAATAATTGAAAAGTTGTTTATGTTGCAGTGGGCTGTTACTACAAGTGTAGATTTCTCTCTAGCACAATTAATTCAAGTCATAATTCTACTTAGCACTGGTGGGAATAATGGTGGCGGATACAAGGCTTCTAAATACATTGTTATTTGCTTTCATGGAGGAATTTTGTTTTTTCATGCCCTCATTAATAGCCTTTCGATCACATGGTTATCATTTTTTGGAAAGTTTGCGGCTGCTTGGAATATTGTTGGTATGAAGAAAGTAACTTTCCTTATCCTACTTCTATTTCGGGCTACATTAGTTGAAGTTTTCCCCTTATTCTTACAATTTTTTTTATGAAATTTCTAGGTGTTTTCGTCCTCATGATTCTCATTCCTTGTGTTGCTACCAAAAAAGCCAGCCCAGAGTTTGTGTTCACTCACTTCAATACTGATAATGGTGATGGAATCCAAAGCAGACTTTATATGTTTGTTCTAGGGCTCTTAATGAGTCAATACACTGTTACTGGGTATGATGCATCAGCTCATATGGTAAGTTGTTTATGCTGTAGTAAAAGTTGTCTTATCAAGAACCTAATCCCACTGAGCATAAATTTGACTGCAATAATTGTTTTTAAAAGAATTTTATACGTCAAAGTTAACTCCCTAATTGATATAGATTCTCCTATTGTTATATTTTTAAATGGTGTATTATTATATGATATCCAGATGCAATTGTCATTAATGAACCTTGAGTTTTTTTTAATCTTTTTTAATCATAGCCTTCTTAGTCTTGACCCTTTTTATGTTAGCAAATATCAGGCTTCATGGCTCTTCTACCCTTTATCTGACTATGACACAAGGACGAGCTACATTTTAAGAAACTTGGATAATTTTAATTTATGAATTTGCACTTCTTAATTCATATTATGCAATAACTTGCAGCAGTTTCCCTGGTATGACATGTGTTATATTGGTATTATCATCTTTTACCGTGAAATATATTCTTTTCCAGTATACTTGTCATTATTGCTTCAATTTATTAGAGTGCTGATACCTATAATCTTGCTTTCAGTCAGAGGAAACCAAGGATGCAGATAAGAATGGCCCAAAGGGAATAATAAGTGCCATTGGTATATCAATCATTGTTGGCTGGGGCTACGTACTTGGTATCACTTTTGCAGTCACCGACATTCCATCCCTTTTGAGCAGTGACAATGATGCTGGGGGTTATGCAATTGCACAGGTGATTTATCAAGCATTCAAGAGTAGATATGGTAATGGAATCGGCGGAATCATTTCCTTGGGAGTGATTGCTATGGCAATATTTTTCTGTGGTATGAGTTCTGTGACAAGCAACTCTAGGTGAACACCACTTTTCTTGCCTGTTCTCTTCATACATATGGTTTTCCTTTGGATAATTTCCTATTCCTACCATTTTTTTTTTTTAAGATGCTTAAATAACAGTGTTGTTCATTTTCAGGATGGCATACGCTTTCTCTAGAGATGGTGCCATGCCCTTTTCATCTTTGTGGCATAAAGTCAATAGACAGGAGGTTCCAATATATGCAGTTTGGCTTTCTTCTTTTATATCATTTTGCATGGCCTTGACGGTTTGTTCCTTTTCCTTTTGTGTTATCGTAGACTCATTTATCAAAATTAGACCAAGTTTTTGACATCAATAATGCTACGGCTTCTTAATCTGTAAAGAATTAAAGTACATAGCTACCTAAGCAAAATAAAATTACCACACTACCAATAATAACACGTAGGTACTCTAATATAAGACATGATGTTTCTTTTTTGCTTCTTTTTTCTTCTCTCTCTCCCTTAGTTATTCTACTAGTATAGACCTCAACATTGATGATTTTTCACAATAACAATTGATATCTCTTTTTACAATTTTTAAGTTGTTCAATTTTATTTGTATAGAACACAGTTCTAACTCTCGGTTGCTCTTCTGCAGTCTCTTGGAAGCCTGGTCGCATTTCAAGCAATGGTGTCTATTGCAACTATTGGACTATACATTGCTTATGCACTGCCCATCTTTTTTCGAGTGACACTAGCTCGTCGTTCCTTCATTCCAGGACCTTTCAACCTTGGACGCTACGGGATCTTTGTTGGTTGGGTTGCAGTTCTTTGGGTTGCAACCATCACAGTTCTCTTTTCTCTCCCTGTTGCTTATCCCGTTACAAAGGACAATCTGAACTACACTCCTGTTGCAGTTGGCGGCCTCTTCATCCTCACTGTTTCAGTGTGGATCTTGAATGCCCAGTTCTGGTTCAAAGGTCCCATAACCAACATAGATAAGTGAAGTTACAATGGATTAAACATTTTTGTTTATTGTTTTAATTCATAAATAAATTTCTGATGAATTCCTTTCTTATGTCAAATTTATCTTTCTATTTATAGAGGAATATGACTTTCCATTTAGTCCCCTGTCATATAATGAATTGAAAAAATGGCAAAAAATTTAGTTTAATTAGGTAGCATAGATCCTAGGAAAAAAAAACAAAGCAAAACAAAAGATGGTTGACATTAGAGCCATGAAGGGCTTGTCTAGTTGGGCATGTTACTGTTTTTGTTACACTTAGTGTAACGTCAATTTCTTTCACGCAATAAAGAGAAAGAAAAATGAAGTTCACAAGAATCAGAAGGTGGATTAAATATAACTCATCGTATAAAATATTGAAACTCAGTAACAGACTTATGCACATTGCTCATATTGTTGCATATATTTTGGTATGGAGCAATGTACTATTTGATCTCACATCTATACTCAACTCAACTCAATTAAGCCTTTCCCAACTCCATGGGGGCCGGCATCTAATTTTATATCTATAAGATTGTAAAAACCAGCAAACTGCAAAAGATAGGAGAAACTATGATTGTAAATCCCATGGCGATGCTCTTTCATCCATCATATATATCACAGTGTTTAACCATTGGATCTACTCCACCTGGTGCTAAAAGAAACAAAAAAAAAAAGGGATAAAGATTGAATAAGACACTAGTTTTAGTATGTTGTCTGCTAGGAATATGCTTGATCAGAGAACTGACCTGCCCAGATAACTGTTCAAGAAAAATTGAGTTCATCGAATTGTCTGAGAAAGTAGTTGTCTTCAAAGGTATATTCCTCCAAGTAATCGTCAAAATCCCCCACGTCCGAGTCATTACTTGCAGCCCTGAAATTATTTTCTTGAACCTCATGAGTTAAATTTGGATCTGGCACATTGTTGGAAGAAGTGACACTAGGAGGAGTAACAGTATTGAAATTTGAGTTCGCGGGCGAGAATTCAGGTACTTGAAGAGGAAAAAGGTCCGATCCTGGGGGAAAAAACTTGTCCGTATTTTCACTTGACACCAGATTTTGCTGATTGATATTCTGTAATGTTCCACCAATTTCTCCATTCAGATTCAATCCATCCAGACCTCCATCAATAGGCATCTCATAGTTCTCCACATCTCCCATTGTAGAGTCATTCCTGCCATTTTCTCCCAACATTTCCTGGTTCCCAAACATTTCCGGGTTCCCAACTGAATTATAGCTCAAAAATCCTGTACTTGCTTGGATGTCCATATGGGTCTCATTTACGTGCCCAGTTCCAGTTGATGTATCAAAGCTACC
Source organism: Paratinospora sagittata (assembly GCA_035771175.1). NCBI lineage: Eukaryota > Viridiplantae > Streptophyta > Magnoliopsida > Ranunculales > Menispermaceae > Paratinospora > Paratinospora sagittata. Next base: position 3,655,760 of record CM069592.1, on the reverse strand, counting down.
TGCATCTAAACCGTCTCCACCACTTGGTTGCATAGGCAACCCAGAGGCACCCGGTGCTTGCTGCAGGATTCCTGAAGGTCTCATTATCGGCTGTACATATCTTGATGCAGCCGCATTTCTGCTTGTTAAATTGTCTTGACTGTAATAATTCCTAGAAGAACCAGTTGGTTCCAGTGGCTGAGCTCCATGGTTCTGACAGCTCGAGGCCCCCGCCTGGAGCATCATGGAGTAGGATTTCTCAATGAATGGTGGAAACTTAGGTCTATTGTTGAGCAAGGTGGAAAGTTTTGTCAATGGCACACTGGCTTCTGGCCTTATATATTGAGATGGATTTATTTCACTCCGATTCTGATGGCCTTGGACACGCATCCGATATTTCTGCAAATGAAAAACCACGTGTATGGCATATTATTTATGAATGACGAGGTGGAGGTGTAAAGAACAATTTTGGCGTGTGCATAAGAGAAAAAGTTTCCAAAAAAGAATAAAAGGGTTGCTAGGTATGAAATTATTTCCGCTCTTCAGCTATTTTTTGTTATGGAGTATGCTCTCTATATCTCCTAGTTAGCCTTAAAAATCTTTATTGTGTGGATTTTCTGCAGATCTTACCCGTAAAACTCATTTGTCGTGATGGAATATTTAGTTGTAATGGCGAAAAATATGATTACAGTTTTGAGTTCTTGATTGGTTACTTTACTTTCACCATAACTTCTTGGATATTATTTGCATGGCCCATTACATGATCTTTTGAAGATAAATATAAATGCATTCAGAGAACATAACTAGAATTAGTTTTCGAAGGTAAAAGAAATATAAACCTGCAGATGACTGGCAATTTGCTTCATAGTTAAGCCAGGTTCATTCATCAGCTCTAGTATTCTCCTTGGCACAATTTCTGGGATCCATATAAAGAACCAATAAAATGTTTTTAATATATATGGAAGACGACTTAAAGACAATTAGATGAATTAAGATGTTAACTTTCTTTAAAAAAGAGAACTTACTTTCTTTTCCTTTTAGTTGATTAACAGCATTCAAGAACTTAAGATGGCGCTCTTTGGTCCAAAACATCCGTGGATGCCTCATCCTTTCGGTTGTTTGTTCGCTTTCTTCTGCATTTTTCTTTCTTCTTTCGTTCACTCTCTCTTGTTTGTATTGATTGGATTCCCACTCCTCGTTCCATGAGTTTCTCTTGGATACCTCATTCAGGTTGCCTAATCTCATTGGTTCTTCTGTCACTTTTACTTTGTTTCTATTGAACCTGTTCTCTCTGTTATTTGCTTCAGTGACTCCAATAAGTTCTAATCCACTTTCATCAGGTTTATTTATTGCGGACCTTGCTGCTGCTTTGATTTCCCGCATTTCTTTTCTCTTCCGTTGGAAGACATGTTGCCACAAGTTGTTGAGTACTTCAATTCTAACGGGTTTCATGATGAAGAAACACGCTCCTTCTTCGATTGCTTTCAATGCAATGGATGAGTTATAACTGTTTGACATTACTGTTTATAGATTCAATTTATGAAAAATCAGAATTTGTAAAGAAAAAACTGAAAAAGAAATGCATTAAACTAAGAAATGAAATTGGTTTTGATACTAACATATGATTGGTAGGTTTGTAAGAAACACTGCTATTTTTAGAAATGAAAAGACATCCATGTCTTTCATGTTGATATCAGCTAGAATGAGGTCGAATTGGCAAGATCTCCCCAGCTTGCTCATAGCTGCAGAAACTTGTTCCACAGCCATAACTGAAATTTATGGAGAAACAATGACCATAAAATACCAAGAAATAAGCTCTCAAAACAGAATCAAAAGTACCAAGCAAACTAAATGCATGAAATATACAGATTTCTGACTAGCAAAATAGGAAACTCATTATCTAAAAAAGCAAGTTAAAATGCCCAAAGTGGATTGATGAAAACATTAGGGTTTAGGAACTATTATTTTTTTTACAAGATCAAAATGATTCTGAATTTCTTAAGCACATCTTGTCAATATCGTGAATCGTTCTGCTGGACATGCAGGCACACAAGGTGGGCGTATAAGTCTCACACAGAAGTATGCAGAGGTTTAGAGAACAAGAGAACAAAGCCCTCACAACTAAGGACACGGGCACATAAGGCCCTCGACAACAATGGTCATACGCCCATGACAAGACCATGGAGAACTAACAACCATGGTTGCTCCATTATTTTGTTGTTAAAGGGACTTGAACCTCCTCACTTGTAAAAAGAGAGGGGTGCCAACTTGCAGCGAAGCAAGCGCTAGTTGGCTTTTTATTTGGGGTTGAAAATATATAAATATTAGCAAAGAAGAGTCAGCATCACATCAGAGACAGAGATTGACTCAATTAGTCCATCTAATATGTCTCAAGCCATGTGAGACTGAAAAAGCCTCTCCTTGGCTTTGCATAGAATAAATATGTACTGCAAATTAGTTCATAATATTGTGAACATGTCCTATATTATGTACAGAAAATAGATTTTTAAAATGCTAAAGATCAAAAAAATAAATAAATGCTCTGCTGACAGACCTATTTCTTTCTAAAATCCAGTGAAGATAATAATTAGCTTTCCTTAAATAGAGTATAGACATTAAAAACAAGAGAGAGAGAGAGAGAGAGAGAGAGAGAGAGAGAGAGAGAGAGAGAGAGAGAGAGAGAGAGAGAGATCAAATGACAGAACTAGCAGCCTATCATCACACACACACAAAAAAAGCTCCTTTAGAAGATCAAGTGACCGAAAAGCTCCTTTAGAAGCCTCTCAGCCTCAATTCTCACAAACAAAGATCCCAAAAACTCTCAAGTACAAGGGACTGACATATATATACCTTCATATGAGCATGATTCAAGAAGATTCTTAATGTCAATAAGAGATGTAGGCTCATCATCCACCAACAGAACCCGAAGACATCGTTGAAAGACTCTAGTCCCACCAGCAATCTCAGCCATAGTGAGAAAGCTAGATGAAGCAATCTAAACAGAGGATAAGAAGAAGAAGAAGAAGAAGAAGAAGAAGAAGAAGAAGAAGAAGAAGAACAGAAGAAGAAGAAGAACAGAAGAAAAATGACTTAAGTGGAGGCTGACTGCCAATGACAAGAACCATGCAGCAAAGGAGCTTATATAGAGGAAGAATTGGAGAGCATGCAGAGCTGAAGATTGAATTTCTGGCAAGTTTGAAAAGCTTGAATAGCTGGAGCTTCATGATTTGGTCTTATCTGAGCATTAATTTTGTAATTAGTCACTTAATTAAACATAGCCTAAAGTTTTTGTAAATGGTGTTTCCCATAATCCCATGACCATGGATGGCAAAACTAATTAAAATAAAAATATAAAATTAAAAAAAAAAAATGTCTGCAGCAGCCAAGTGTCACACTTACAACTGCTATGTTGATGAGGGTAGGTAGATAACGGGATTATAACCAAAAAAATTGAACTAAACCGATGTGTTTCCGTTTAAAAATCGTAGTTTCATTTGTGACTTTAGGACCTTTCTACATTGGTTGGAAGCAAAGAAGAGTAAAAATGTAATGATAAATGCTTGATTTATTATTTAATGTGAACTATATTGATTCTTATAGTACCAAAAATATCAAAGCAATAGACTCAAACCTAATGGATCAAAGCTTTTACTTCTTATTATACACAAAAATTTAAAAAAAAAAAGAAGATTAATAACATTATATCAAATAATATAATTCTATTTTGTCGTTTGATGGTAGGATTTTACCAAAAACTGCAAAACTCACAAAAATAGAAATGGAATTTGGAGTAAGTTTTGAAAGAGGAAAGTAAATAAAACTGAGGGAACTGCAGAGGTGAATTCTATCCCGTTAGAATTAAATGGCTTAGCAAATATTTAAATAGTCTCCAAATGACAGGTAAAACTAGTACAAAATGCAGCAAAATTACCATATTTAGCGATCGGTTACTTCTTGGACACCGATTAAATAAACAAGTAGCATATAGTACAGTTATTTCATTTATGATATATATTGAAATGCTGATATAGAGATTTAATTCTTTCTTTATTAAGAACCACCTATGTGGTAATTCTATTTAACCTCCACTTAACTTCTAAATAAGGTATAAACGTTGACTAGTTCTAGCGGTGTGCATCAGAACCCTTTCGTTTGAAGTCAGAAATTTGATTATCTCCTTACAAATAAATGAGAGTTTTTTCTTCCCTAATAAAAGTAGAAACGAGATCGTAGTAGTTGATTCACATAGTTTCTATTTGGACCTCTTATGTCCTTCGTCGTTATGCTCGCCTTTTTGACCCTACTAAAGGATCCCGACTTCCTCTAAGCCTGTGTCGGCACTCAAAAAAAAAAAAAAACTTTTGAATAAGGTTACATACATACATATATGTATATAGTGAAATATTTATACTCGTGGCCCTATGATTAGATGATGCCCCATGATTAGATTATATATATAGTGAAGTATACATACATAAACGTTTATAATTATATACATACAAACATACACACATACTATATTCAAGGTTTTTAAAAGTTTAAGTGAGGCTATTTTTGCATGATTATTTTAAATTTTTTAGAAAATATTATATTCATCTCATAATTTTTAGAATGTAGAGTTTTCTCTAATTTATAAAGCTTGACTTTTATAATTATAAGGGCAAAATTGGTATCTAAAAATATCTGATGTTTTCCTATTCTTATAACTTCATAGAAACTTACTTTCATTTTGAGATTCATATTAATACAAATTAGTACTCGACTACGAGCATTGCACTTTAACTTAATTTTATTATTTTTAATATAAAAATGCATGGAGATGCAATCCTCAACAAATATTTCAACACTGTATTACATGGCAGTACAATGTAATCACTTCTGCCCACTTTAAAAAGTTTTTTCTCGTGTTATATAAAAATAACGCCACATCAACATGAGTTGATAATTGTATTAAAAAATAGAATTGTGCTAGCATTTAATTAATTATTATGAAAAAACATATAAAGTATACGAATATAATAAGGATAAGATTATCTTTTTAGTGAAAAAAATATATATTAAAGCAAGGAAAGGTAAAAGGTTGTATTTAGGTAACTACATTTTTAATCAAAATAACAATATACATTTTTTTTTATAGGTGTTTGAGTTACCTTGTGTTCGTTTATCATTTGGCTTCTCATTTCAAGGGGTCGTCATGGGAAGTGGGAACCTCTTACCAAGAGGAATTAGGGTTCACTTGACCTTATAGGAATTAGGGTCAAGTACCCTAGACAGTCAGTTCCTAAGTAATAGGATTGAGTCTTTTTAGTTTAGCTACTATTCTTCCGAGGCGCCTACTAGCAAGGACGTATCTCGTGTGTTTACTCTTTTCATCACTAGGGAGACTTGGGTTGTGAGCAACGTGGTTGCGATGCACAAGAGGAGGTTGTTTCTAGGCCACCTTCGCTGCGAGGGATTATAAACTTGTTATTGACTTTGAAGGAGGTTCATGAATATGAGGTCTCGACGTCTCGTCCTCTATTACTTTCAGGGTTCATGAGCTCAATGAGAGGATTTGCTCAGGGCATCGCTGTCGAGAGGTTGCTTTCAACAACAAAAAAAATGTTTGCAAATGGTCAAACTTAAGGTTGCGCTCACTCAACCATGCCCTTGTCTATTCCTTTGGGTAGAACGTTACTTCAATGACTTTAATAATTAAAATGGTAGAAGTAACCCAATTGAAAATAAAATATGAGAAAATTGACTAAAATAATTTGAACATATATAACAAAGGCCTTGGAATGCACCACTGAGGTAGAGTGATTTATTAATATTATATGGTAACAATAGAGATGGTGAAAGACATAAAATAACATTGATAGAAATAATTAAGAAAGATTTAGTCCCCTGTTTGGTTCGTGATTCAAATACAGTTTATGATTCGTAGTTTGTGTATTCGAATATCTGAAAATACTCAAAACTTGTTTAGTTCAAAGATTTCAAAAATAATTTTTTACATTTTTGTTAAGAAAACATATTATTTTTAGAAAATGATAAAAAAATGTTTTTTAAATTTTTTCTTTTAGGATTGTATTTTGATTTTTCGATCATCGTACCAAGCACAACCTTAACTTTTTATAATTCAAATGTCGACTTCCTCTGAATGAAGTGGAGGAAAAAAGATTTATGTAGCCAATTTCAAATAGTCAAGAAAAGGCTTGGTTGAGTTGAATCGAGCCGAGTTAGATTTTTTTTTTATTTGTATTTATTAAAATGAATCATTTTATACACACATCATTTTTTTTTAATTTTTTTTTTATTTCATCGCTAAGCGGTACTCTGGTGGTGTTCTTCTCTATTTTGTGGTGAGACTAATCTACCTCGATTTGATCCAGGTTGGACTATAAAGGTGCAAATGTCACACATCAATATAATAACTTCATACATGAGGAGAGTTTTGAACTCACGACCTCGCTTAAGAGAAATGAATGTCAAGCCATCTGAACTAATCAAATATAAATCAATGAAGACAATCTCAATTATTGATATAAGAAAATAGTGCTCACACCAATACCCAATAGGGCAACAACAAACTTTTAACAGAGACACAACAACTCCTTCAACTCTAGTTACTCAGCAGGTTTGAACTTCCACTTTCTGTGATGGGAGGTAGATGCCCAATAATAATACACATTTTTTAGTTTTTATTTTGCCTTGTTTTCGGATTGTATCCATTTTATTGGGAATGTTCTGAACACGTGTCCGTTCAGTTACTATTTAAAGAAAATGAAAAAATATCTAACATCGTTACTGCTTTCGTCATTTCAATTAGCCTATTGGGATGAACTAAATCGGTGGGGGTATTTGGGGCATAGGATAGGGATGAAATATGATAAGATTATTTATAATTTCATGTCTAATTTTTGGTTAAGATGAAATTATTTTTATTTCATCAACTTTTTTATTTTATTAAAAATAAAATAATAATGACTCAAAGAGTAGAATTATTTTATCTCATCCATTTTTTTTTCCTTCTTTTCCAATTGTTGCAATTTTTTTTTTTATGCTTGTAATTTTGCGATTACTGCAACCATTTTTTTTTTATTCAACTCCTTTTTCATTTCGCAAAACCCAGAAACAAAACCCAGATTTTTAATTTTTTACATTTTTTTTAATTTTTTCAATTTTTTTTGGATCATTTAATTTTTTTAATTTAATTAATTTTTTTTACACCGTCAAACACAAAATTACTTTATTTTTAATTCAATTATATTCTGTCTTACTCCTTTCCCTCCGATCCCATAAAAATTCCAATCCCATAAAAATTCCAGCGTACCAAACAGCCGTAAGTATAAAACCACGTAACGGCGTTGACCTGGTCCCGAAAAAAACATAGATTTGTATACATTGGATTTGAGGGGAGAAGCGGGAGAACGCGCGAAGCCCTTGAGCTTGAATTTCCGATGGTGAAATCTCGCTCTCTCTCTCTCTCTCTCTCTCTAAATTCATCTAAAATTTTCTCACTCGACTTTCAAAATTTTTCTTCTGTATTCAGGATGAATCTGGAGAAGAGCTTGAACCGCTCTTCGATTACAGTCGCGTTCAGCCGGTTACTTTCATTCCGATCGACGGTACGTTCTTCGCTTCCGTTTCTTTATCCGTTCTTGCGGTGCAATTTATAGCGGAAATATCTGTTAATTAGGGTTTGTTTTTGATAGCAGACGACTTGTCTGATTCCGAAAAAACTCCGAAATTGTCACCTAAGCGGTTGAAGACATCGGATCCTGTGGTAGGAATTTTGTTTCTTTTTGTTGTTGTTCTTGTTCTTGGGTTTGATTTGGTTTCTTTAAATTTTTGAGTTTTTGAGTTTTGAGTTTTGAAAGTGGGGAATTTATGATTAGAGTTGCGAATCGGTGATTGTGGTCGATTGCGATGGAGAAGAGGAGGAGGAGTGGTTGCGGCCTCCGCCGAAGTGTTCTGATGTTGCTGCGCAGAAAGTTGAACAGGAGAACTCGACTATAAAGGAGTTGAGGTAGATATTTGTTTTAGAACGTGTGGTTTTCGTGCGCGCAAATGGTTATTTTTTGGGTTATTTGAAAAAATATCTGCATCTTACTCAACTCAATCAATCAGATGATGAAAAAAATTATAACGAATGCATGAATTGTCTGGCAGTGAGCTGAATTGGCTTATTCCTTATAGAAACTTTCTGGTGCAGAGCCGCTTGCTTCCCAACCCTAGAAAATGCATTAATCTTTGTTTTATGAATCTCATGACTTAGTTATGTTTTCTAGTTTAGCTAAGGTTTACTAGATGTAAACAAATAACTGAAATTCATAAACTGATGATAGCTAATGCTGATGGTTTTAGTCTGTTTATCGATGCTTAGTAGCTTTCACGTGATCATAGTGAAACTCTTGCCTTCTTTGTTTATTAGGGCCTCCCAATATTATCTTAGGAGAGAAAGGGGCTTTTACACACAACAGATGAAGACCGAAGATGAGTTCCCAATTTATATTGCAAACAAACTGTTTGACTCACACATTTTGATAACAAGTGCAATCAATTATTTTAGGTAGTCCTGAGTGGAGAAGGGCGCATTCATTAGAATTGGGTTTCTATTGGTAGATTGGGCTACATTGAGATTTTGGGATAGTTAGATAAGGGTGAGCATGGAACCCATCAATGTGAAAACTTGACCAACCCGAAACCTAATCGACCAATTTCAATTAGTATATAATCTTAAAGGTGGGTCAATCAAGAAATGTTAAACCAATAAAATAGGGTCAGATGTTGGGCACAAAAGTATAAACTTGGCAATGATCTAATACACACAAAATGCATACACATATATGACACATTGACACACATGTTCCTTGTGTGTTGGATGATGAGTTTATAGAAAAAATAATAATAAAATGAAATGAAAAACAAATATCTCTATATAGCTATATTCTTTATCAAGTTAACGTACCTATTTGTAAGTTTGTAACTCCTTTTCCTTAAAACCTACCATATTATAACTCTGGATACTTGATCATAAGCTTTCTTTAGTTTAAGAAATATCAAGTGAATGTATTTCTTCTTCTCCTTGTACCTTTCCATCATGGTTTATCTCTCAGACATAAATCTAAATTGATTTTTTGAGACCAAAATTTCAGTTCAGCTATATGTAGATATATTGGCATTATATTATTGTCTAATTTAGTTTTTTTTTTTTTATGACCAATGAATGTCCAAAATAATTTTAGCCATCTGTATGTTGATATATAGGCATCATATTATAGTTGCAATAATCTAATTTAGTATTTACTGCTGAAAAGTGTGTTAAAAAGAATTTAACATTAAAAAAATTAAAGTGAAAACTATGAAATTAAGTAAAATGTTATGGAAGCACGTATATGTATACAACGCCCCTTTTTAATAGTAAACATTATCATTTGTAGCATATTTTCTTAATTTTATTCTATGAATTATTAGTTAAAATTGTATTTATAACATGATAAACATTAGATTCTCATTGTAGAAATATGAATCATAAAAGTAAAATATTATATTAGTACTACAAGTTTCTAAAGTAATAGTTAAATTCGATGGAGAAAAAAAAAGGGAACAAAAGTCATGAAATGTAATGAAGATGCCTAGGATCTCATAGAAATTATAAATAAATAAACAAACAAACAAATAAACAAATAAGTAAAAGGGAAGTGGTAGGAGTGAGGGTATGGATGATGCACAATCCCATGAATCACATCATCTCTCTATGCCACTTATGTACTACATAATACAGGGAATGATGGAAGAACACTGATGTAGAGGGAGACAAAGAGCAACCCAGTTGACTTTCTTCTACTCCATAAGAAACTAAATTTCAGGCAAGAGGCAGAAGCAGTGTTGTGAAGGCGAGTATCCTCATCTTGGTGACTCGGTGCCTAGTAGATGCCTAGGTGTGGCCTAGCATTGAAAGTAATATTTATTTATAGCTCCCTAAGTAAAATAATTAATTAACTTTACACGTATAAACCATGTATATATAGTTATATTCCAAAATATAGAAGTCAAATCTTGTCTCTTCAATTTTGTGCCCTCAAATTAAAAGAATTTTAGAAGTTGAGAGAGAAATAGTGGGTCATCCTAGACCTTTGAGTAGCGTGCCAAGGACTTGACATCATTGGGATCCTTCCCAACAAGGAAAAGAATTTTAGGGATTCTTCTCTAGAGTTCGGTTTAATTGTAGAGTTTCCCTTTTTTGTTACAAATACATCATATTTTGTAAAAAGCAATTGGATAGTAGTGGGATGTCGCCTACCAAAAATAAACTAGAAGACACTTGGCAACAATAAAATGCAATGGGCAACTAAATTGAACTCTTTAATGATCCCCATCTTGAGTAAATAAAAATAGAGCTCATGATACAATGTTTAGCTTCTAATAAAGAAGGCTATATGACGTAAAACTAGGAGAAGAAAAGAAAAGAGAAGAAGATGATAATGAGATAGAAGCAATAATCAATATTTTTTCCATCCAATCAATGATGCCCTTAACTTTATTTCTACCTTTTATTTAAAGAAATCCAAATTACCTAATTCGGTTCTTACTATAACTCACAAACTAAATCCGACCCAATAACAATATTAGAAAATTATTTAATTTTATTCCTACTACAATTTGAAAATTAAAATACCACTTAACTCAATTCAACTAAGCCTTTTTCGATTTTCCCACTTACATAAGCCTTGTTTGGCAGTGCGATAATAGCCGCGTTTGCGGTGGAAAATCGTCGAAACGAGTGAAAAGTCGTTTGGCATGACAAGCGTTTGTGTTGGCAAAACACAAATTTCGCTGTTTTGGAAGGGGTGCTTTTGCATTTATGATACAACATTTGACCCCTTTTGTCCTTCTTTACCCCCGCATAATATTTTAATTGCCTAAACTATCCTCTACAATCATGCTATTGTCGTACCAACTGACGAACTATCATATATGCTTTTGTCAAACTATCCTAATCTATCCTATATACAAACTGATGAATTACATATGTTGATTTGTAAATTATAAGTTAAGATTATAATTGAGCTATAATCAATATGGATTATATAATTTTAATTGTTATAGGGTAGAATTGTCATCCTGTAGTCAAAATATTTTTACAAAAGCACTTTTAATATGTTTTACCAAACAAGTTTTAAATAGCTATTCTAACTCAAAGCGCTTTTGAGAACAACGCTTTTGTCAAATGCTCTACCAAACGGGGCTATAGGGTCGGCTGCATGAATTTGCTTATTTCCACTCTGCTTGATTAAGGGCTAAGTTAATTCTTAAAGTACAAGTACTTTTATCATTATTAATTATTTTCGTCCATGTTAAAATAAAACAAAATTGAAATCTTGCTAAAATAAAAAAACTAGAAATAAGTGGGCCCTCCTCTTATAGTTGGGTCCTCACAGCCTCCCTTGGTCCTTGTGTGGTTCTTCATTTTATTTTAATTTATCATATTCTTCTTGGTTTCTAATAAAAGGAGTAGTAGTTCATTTAGGTGAGCCCAGGCAATTACCTAGTTGCCTAACATTTTAAAATATAAAAATAAAACAAATAGCATAATATTGACATATGATTTTTGCGTATAATATTATATATTTTAAGGTTTTGATATTTAGTAATTTACACATGTACTCAACTCTCAACTCAACTAAGTCTTTTGCAACTACTAGATTCATGTCATAGTTGATTTGAAAAAGTTTAATATTGGGTTCCTAATGCAACCTTCTTTCTTTATGCGAGCTTGAGATTAAAACCTTAAGGAATAGGAAATACCATCTTAAAAGGTGCATCATTATTTGCTAGTTGAATGGTGTTTTGAAGAAAAAAGAAACGTTGATTTTTAAGATAAACAAATATTTATAGTTTTAATTTATGTATTTTCAAGTAAAGAAGATATGCAAATGGGATGGAAAGGTTGAGATACCATTTTATGGTTCACTGAAATGTTTTTATAAATTATTGTGAAGTGCTTAAAACTTTGATAGTTTTTAAAATAGCCCTATTGCTTGTTTCTTTCTTTTATTTTTTATTTTTTTACCTAGGTGATTGGAGGTAAAATGCCTAAGCGATTGCCTTGTAAATGCCCAAGAGACGCCTTGACAACTCTAATTCTCAGACCTATTGGTCGAGCCCATTGGAACTAAGTGGCTACTCCAACTTCTCTCTTTCTTTTTTATTTATTTATTTATTTTTTATGGCTTTGGGGGTTCCTTACTTTTGTTTAACTGTAAATAAATAACCACATTGTTGGAGATTTATAGCGTAACAAATCTTGTCTAGTATGGAATGAACATAATTGATTCAACTTGGGAGTCAGCAGTTTGTTATCTTCTGGCATTTGTTTCCAATCTATTTTTCAGATATTTTTTTGTTGAGAAAGATATTTTGTTTGAATAATTTTCTAAGACATTTATCAACAATTTCTTGTATCAATTCTTTACATTTGATCTTAAGGTAAGTTTTTGACTATTTGTAGCTATCACCTTGACACCCAAGAAGAGTTCGACCCAATGCTTTATTTCTCTTGAGATGGTAATCATCATTTCAAAAAGTCAATCCATTTTGATGTTATATGAGAAGTTGTCCCAAACTGTTTTGAATGTTCTGCAGTATCTCATATCAAGTTTTTATGATATCGAGGGACTTGTATTTTTGTTAAAATGTATCTCGACAGTATACAGTATAAACAACTCTATTTTTTTTTTTTGTTTTAGAATGTCCAATTGTCTAAATGATATGTATTTCCCCCTTTTATTCTATTGGAAACAATTGAGAATCTATTCTATTCTGCTGCATTACAAACTGTTGATGTTTTTTGTAGGTTGAAGAAGCAGGAGTTGGAACTATGTGCAAAATCAGCTAAAGATTTATTGCGAACTGTTGAGGAGTCAACCAGAAAACAACTTACTAGTTCTGTGCCATCTACTTTGGAATCCGAAGAAGAAAAAACATCAAAGCCACATGATGAGAGGCAGAAGATAGTAATCTCTATACAGGATAAGGATGGCCTTAAGCAATTTCGTGTTTATGTGGTAAAACATTCAATGCAATGCTAGAATTTTTTTTTTTTTCTTTCAATTTTTTCGATATTGCATCTCTCTCTCTCTCTCTCTCTCTCTCTCTCTCTCTCTCTCTCTCTCTCTCTTTCTCTCTTTTTGAAGGTTGGGTGAATGTGATTGCCTTTATGTTTCGTGTAATTTTAGTACTCATCATCTACTCGTTAGTTGTTACTTGCTGAATGAAGATGCCAAGCTGCATAGAAATGCAGCCTTTCAGTGTTGCTTTTATTTTTATTTTTATGGGACTAGAACAAATATTTTATTGTACTTTAAGACAGTGTTTTCAAGGTGTCGCCTAGGTATTACCTAGGTGTTTTAGGGAGAAAGCGCCTATGTGCAGTGCTAGGTAGGTGGTGGGGGTTTGTGCAAATATTTAAAAAGCTTAGGGGGTCTCTCTAATTTAAAAAAAAAACTTTAAAACCTCTTTCTATAGTAAACCCTCTGGCAACAAATATTTGTTGCCCAACAATTTGTGGACACGATTTTAATTAATATGGAATGTTTTTTTTATCATTTTATGAAAATTTAACATCCATTATAGAATCTAGTTTGATATATATAATTCTGTATATGAATTGTCTAGGGACCTGTAAATAATTAATTAATTATTTAGGAACTTATAAATAAATATTTTTATGTCGCCTAGGCAACTTCTAGGCTACGCCTTTGCCGTAGCCTCGCCTAGATAGGGAAAATCGCTTTGATATCACCTTGGCGTATTGAAAATACTGCTTTAAGAACTTCAGTCATTCTGATTTACCTTGGTCAATGAACCAATATTTTACTGTGAATAAAATGCAGCCTTTCAGTGTTTCTTTTTTTTTTTTGTTGAGAAGAAACAATGTTAGTTGTTAATTGTATAACCAGCTCCATCACCATACAACATTCTCAGGGAGGTATTAGGCCCATTCCTGACTCATTAATCTCCTTCACCCCCTACGGTGAGATGGTGGCAAGTGTTGAACCTGAAAACTTTGGGTTCCAAAGCCACCTCTTTACCACCTGCACCAACTCCATGTTGGCGCTTTTCAGTGTTTCTTATTTTAGGGTTTTTTTTAAAAATCTTTTTTATTCATTTTCCATTTCAGAAACTAGCTGAACTTATGTAGTAACGTGAACACTTAGCTTTTAAGACTTTAGGATCTAGCTGGTTGCTTCATCATAAACCAAATTCCTGATGGTAAATGCTTCTAGAAATTAATTTAAAATTGTATATGATATTCCTTGAGCTAATTTTTGGAAAGAAATTTCTCTAATTGCAGGTTGATATTTGCTTTGTCAATCTACTTCTGGAAACCGATTGGTATAAAAGTAAATCAAACTCACCTTGATGTGCTGAGGTTATTGCAGAAGTAATTTATATTATCACTGATTCTGGTGACCATGGAACCTTTTAGAGCTTTAACTGGGCAAGATTTTAGATGAAGATGGTGAGAGAAATTGTCAGAAAGAAATCATCAAAAATTTGTGTGGATAGAACATGGTGGAAGTGCCAAGGAAACAATTACCAAAAAAAAAAAGTGCCAATGAAGCAACTATCAATTGTTGTGATTCTTGTGAATCTGCATTGTTGTCATTAATATTCTTCAATATCATTTGAAATAGAGGTTGTCCCAACCATTAGAAACAGGGAAAAGTTGGAGGGTCCTTGGTGGAAGAAATTAGGTGTCACTCAACTGTTGAAATAGCCATTGCAAACCTTGTAGGGCCGTTTGTTTTAGTGTGTTGTTAAGGCCACACCCAAGCAACCACTAGTCTTCCACGGTACCACCTATGCCATTTGCTACTAACCACCTAGGTCATACTTAAGGCCCGTGATGGGGCTTTTTGATTTTTAAAGTAGCAATGTAAATATATGAAGTATAAGTTTTTTTTTTCTTCATTGTATCGCTTCAACCTAGCATAACTTCTAATTATAGTGTTATATTCCATTGTGCAAGTTATCTTTTTTTTTTTTTCCCTATGTTTCTGATTTTCTATTTTATTATTGTTATATTTCTTCAAATAATAGCATTTGTTGTCATTAATATTGCATCAGATATGGCTTTTTAAATTGTTTTACTTATATTATATGTCAATTTGTCTTATTTTTTATGAACATTAACTCAAGAATAGTGCTTATTTGCATCCACGACTAGCTTTGTCTTTCTGCCTAGTATTCTGGTGAAAATAGGAACAGCTGCCATACCAGTCGCCTTCTTTGTTGCACTGTTTTTTTTTTTTCCTTTAAAAAGAAGAAGACGTTCCAACTTCCAGATTTCACTGGTTTTTCTTGTGTATCACCTATGGATTGAGATCATTGTGTGCACACTGACTAAACTGCTTCTGATGCAGTAGTTGACTATCAAAATTTCTTCAGACTATGGAAGACCATAAAATTGAAATCTTTGCTACTCTTTTTCTGAGAAAATAATAGGATGGCCTTTTCAATTATAAATTTGTTATTTATCCCTTGAAATCTATCTTCTAATTGATAAATCCAAGAGCTGCTTCTTGGAATTGGGTAATATGATATACTACCTTTGCCAACGAGGAGTTGGTCTGGTGGTGTGAACATGGCTCAGGGAACGGAAGTACCCAGGTTCGAGTTTTGCTGCCACCAATTTCCCTTCCAGTTTCCAATGAATTGGTGAGGAGATTAGTCGGGTTTGGTCCTGAGCCCAGGGGGCCCAGATACCCTCGGGTGAATTCATTGGGGACTATTGTATCTACTAAAAAATAAATAAAAATGATATGCTACCTTTCATTTCATCTGACCACCAATTTTATTAATGTGGAAAAAATTAGCTATGACCGTGCAAGATGCTGTGACGATTATCATTCTTCATGATATACACGTAGCAATTTTGTGCTAAATGTGCTTTGGTGATAAACTTGTTTTTCCTTCTACTTCATTTAGAAGTATAACCTGCTTCTGCTTGCTATGGTATTTGCACTGTATTACCTCTCATGCTTAATTTTCTTCTGCAAGTGCAAGGTTGGCTGGTTTTCCATCCAGTTTTTGCATATGTTATTTTCTTTTGCAAGTTTCTAAGACTCATTATTGTTATTTCCCCTGGTTTTGGTAGGATGAAAAGTTTGAGAGACTCTTCAAGATGTATGCAGAGAAAGTTAAGCTCGACTTAGGAAGCTTAGTTTTCTGTTTTGATGGTGATAAAGTTAGTCCAACTGCAACTCCTATTAGCCTTGATATGGAGGATGATGACATAATTGAAGTGCATTATAAGTCGAGGTGATCTTTGTAGTGACTATTATAGTATTGAGCTAATCCCTTTTTAATGTCATCTTTTTTTGGTTTCAGGGTGTGTCAAGCTTCTCTTTGTCCTATCTTTTTGTCTCTTTTGTTAAATTGAATGTCGCACACAAAACATATAATTAGAAACCCTACACAGAATCTGTAATATATTGACTTAAGGGTTTCAGAATTTGTTGGGATTGAAATGCTTATGATGATCACAAATTGATCCTATTTTTGTCCAACTCTCACCTACTTATGCGGAAAAAAAAAGGCTGCTCCAAGTCTCCAGCTAGTTTACTGCTTTAGTCTTCGGTATAACATTTTTACGGTAGGTGCAGTCAGTTCAATGTTCTAGCAGTCTTGTGGTTGGAGCAAAGATGCTGCATAGGAACTCGATCTTTAACTCTGAAGATGATAAGGAACCTGAACTCCTGAATCCTGATCTAATTCTCCAAGGACCTTATTGATCTATCAATCTCAAGAAAAATTTCTTGCTTATGTAGCGTTGTTGCCTATTATTTCCAAAATCTGACAGTCCTTGGGACTCCTATAGCTTCTTTCCTTCCCATTATTGGGTAGAGCAAAATGACTGGTAGACGACGCCCTCGCTATGTCTTGTGATGAAGAGTATTTGTTTGTCATAGTCAGGTGATTCTTCCTGGTATTGGTTCTTTTATTGATAGAAATCCATGCCCAAGGTCTTTCTTATGTAAGGATAAGATTCATACAAGTTGTGAATCGTTTGTGTAAATCTCACTGGCAGGCTTTATTGAAACTATAGGGTAACTCTATTTGATGCACAGTAATCCTTGATTTTGATGATTTTCATAGATTTTGTTAACTGCATTCTACAATTTGAAGCATTGATATTGCATAGGAATCCATGGTAATGAAGTCATATAACTATGTAAGTAGAAAAAATAAGCTCTGATAGTCTCTGCAATGACGTTAATGGCAAAAACATAAATGTTCGAACTGCGCAAGGTCAATGATGTCATTCAAAACTGTTCATAATTTCGTCACGTGTTGCACTAATGCGCTGGAAACTTCGTGAGTAAAATGACGTGTGCCACGTGTCGAACGTAGACATGCGGAACTGGATCCTTCGATGCACTTTGCTACATCGAAGTTAGTTTCTAGTCGCCGTCATTTCTAATCTTTATCGCCACACGTCACAATCCCATTGGCTCTGTACCGGAGCTTTTGGATCGCATCTGGCACTTTCCATGCAGTCAGATAGCGTTCAAGGAAGTGGGGACCACACACGATGACGTGTCAACTCCACGTAGGAAAAGTTCCCAGAAAAAATTGTACACGTAGGATCAAAAAGTCACTCGCGAAGATAAAGCGGAGAGTTGACGCGGACGGTTCTCGTTGACAAAAAAAAAAAAAACACAAAATTTCAACTCAAAAATTCCTAATAAGGCGTAGAGCTTCAAGAGCTTAGAGCTACAACTGGACTTCTCGAGGGTTAAAGAAAAAAAAACGAAAAAAATTTCGTGAAATTCGATTCTCAGGTATCTCTCTTTCCATCTTCTGAACATCTTTCCGAAACCAAAATTCTTCTATTTCATGTAAGATTTCGCCGTTTTTTCGAACATTTTCTTGTTAAAATCTTAGTTCTTGAGCTGCTTTCTAACACATGAAGTGTTCTTCACTTGCAAACTGATGTTGCTTTGTGTTTTCATCTTATTAGCTTGTGTGGTTCTGCTATTAGTTTTTTGTTGAATGAAGTTCTTGAGTTGATTTGAGTTAAGATTAGATGTTGGGTTGAGGTTTAGAATGGGATCTCTCGAGTTCTCGGTTTATGTTAATGATTGACAGGGAGAATAGATGGAGAAAGTTTGTGAATTCTGCGGGGAATCAAGGCCGATTATATATTGCAAGGCGGATGCAGCTTGTCTTTGCCTTTCTTGCGACACGCGTGTGCATTCAGCTAATGCTTTGTTCAAGAGACACTTGAGAGCGCTGCTATGTGAGAGTTGCGGAATTCGTGCGGCTTCAATTCATTGCTTGGATCATCAGTTGTTCGTGTGTCGTGGTTGTGACAGGAACTTGCACGTTAAGGATGGTCGACAGCATCAGAAAAGGGTTATGTCTAGTTATGGGGGCTGTCCTTCTGCTAAGGACTTTGCTGTGTTGTGGGGCTATGACTTGAATGAGGTTGGGAATTATGGGTCCCAAGGTATGGTGGCCTCGGCTTCATATGGATCTGTGATTCCAGGCGTGGCCAATTTGGACATTTCAAGAGAGGTCCGTCCGTGGGCTGGAGTGTGTTCTTTGGCTTCTGAAATGAGCTCTATGAGTTCGATCTCTGTGGCTGAGTCTGGAGTAATGCCAGGCAATCACCAAAGCAAGGTAGGCAGGAATTACTTTTGTGAATAATTGGTTGCTGGAATTTAACTTCTTTTATGGTTCTTTATGATCAGAACTTTCGAATGTTACAAATATGGCCTGACATGTACAATTTGTGAAAAGAAAGGTACATGATTACTACACTAATGCAATGTTGATAGCTACTATAGTAATGAAGTGTGCACCTTGCTGTGTTTATTTTTTTCTTTTTCTTTTTTGTTTTTCAAATACAAATATGTGATATTGAATATGTGATGGTGTGTGACATGTAGAAGGTCAAAGCCAGGCTTTCTACTTTAGATTTGTCTTTGTGTTTTGATAATCACCAAGTATAAGAAGGTTTCTCCTTTGTTATATCTTCTACCCTATCATTTTGTGTAGTGATAGACAGGATTATGAAATGGAAAAGCCTATTCATTTCATAATAACGTATCTAGTTAACAAAATAGTATCTCTGTGTTCATTAAGTTTGGTTCAATTCGAGGTTTCACATCTAAAAAGAACCAGAAGGGGGAAGATGTTCCAAAGAGGTTCTAAGAATGATTACTATGGACTATTTACCTATTTTTTGTTCTTGCCAATGCAGAATCCAGGGAGGGTATAGGCTTGGTACAATTCTGGTATGGCCTTTAGTTCCAAGTAAATGCCACACAATTTAGACCTGCATTTCTGGCTTGTCAGCTCTAGAACTTTACCATTGCACCAAAGAAATGAATTTTTTTTGGTCCATTATATTCTAGAAATTTCCTCAGATTCTGCTAGAAATGAATGCAGTTTCCTTTGCCATTTATATGTGAGTGCATTTGTTGAAATTGCAGAGATTGTTGGGATGTCTTCTGCCAAACTTCTAGCTTCCTTCGAGCCAATTTATTGCTGAACAGTTATTGACCGTAAACCAACTTTAGTATTGCAGCATACTATGTGCATAATAGCATCATATCAATGAACACCCTACAAAAAAAAGTGTGATATAATGGAATATAATAATTGAAGGTTATCAAGGCAGGCCTGACCCTGTTATTCATGGAAGTAGCCCGATAATGCCTTCTTTCACTGCAAAAACAAACTTGCTAGATAATACTTAGGCATTTGAACCTCCTATTTGTTTACTTTTCTTGCGAAGGAATTCTGATTTTTGGTCGGTGAGTTATAGATGTGGATTAACTTTCTATTTCTTAAAATATATTTTATCTGAATTATGATATGAATTAGTTGACCTGTGTTTACCATTTGAATGAGTTGCAAACTTTTCCTCGGGGTAAATTAATGAGTAAAAAATGCACGTTTGGAGCTCCATTGGTTTTGTTGTACTTGACAATTGAATTGCAAGACTGTATATCCATTTTTCTCTGATTGTTTCTAATGTCCTTCATTTTCTACCAATTCTTCTATCATTTGTTAATTTCTCTCACTTTTGAGTTTATGCACAATCTTGCAGGCATCTTATGAAAGTCAAAAGCACCATGTTCTCAAACAGATTCTTGATCTGGAAAGGATTCAGCTCACTGAAAGAAAAGATAATTTTTCTATGATTAGGGAACAAGCAAAAACTGATACGAATTCATCCAAAGCTCGTGTCTTGGGGTTGGCTAGTGAAGATCTTGACCAGAGTCACTTGCATCCTCAAAATCTTAAAATTGATATTCGACAAGTTGACAGTTTGGATCACGAACTACAACATTTTCCTTCTCCTTTTTATCAATTGGATAACTTTAACTCTTCGTGTAGCAGTGGAATCCCTTTGCATGGTGACCCATTTTGGCAGTGCAAAAGTCCAGCTCTGAGTAGTGAGGTTTGATAATGGTTATTTCAATTCACTAACTCATGATGCACTTGATTTATTTTAGAATATTTAGATACACATAGATAGTGATCCTAATATTCCATTGAGATGTCTTGGACTCTCACTTTTCCATAAGTTGAAGTTTTGTGAAGCAAAAATGGCATAATTTGAATCTTTGTGCTGTTATTTGTATGATAAGGCTCCTCAAAAGCATATAACCACTTTTCCTTGTCAATGTTTTCGGATCTTTGTTTATTTTAAGAATGCTCTCAACATCTAAATGAAGAAAAATGCTATTGGGCTTCGGTTTTGAGGATGGTATTGTTATGAGATTCTTATTTGTACTTGATGATCCTTGTGCTACAAGACTCAACTCAACTCAACTAAGCCTTTTTGCAACTCAACTAAGTCTTGTGCTTCAAGACTACAAGCTAAAAATATGTTTAAACATATGTGGTTGTGCATTCTAGAATCAGCATCTTATGAAGAACACCTTTTGAAAAATTATGAAACTGAAATGTTGTGCTAATCATTTAATCAATAAAATTCTTTATCTCAACGTACTAAAGCTTAAATTCCATGTCTTTGGATTTGTTACTCTCATCTCTCAAGTCTGAGTTTTCAATACAACTAACCATTGTTGGGGGTTGGGGGTTGTGAGTTTCCAACATTTCTCCAAATCCATTTACATTTATCAAATGCACATCAGAAAGTCAAACTGGTGTTAGACATTGACTGAGATATCAATATCTGGAGTTTGAAGAACTTGGCATTGTAAGAATTGGACATGGAGATCGACAGAGAACCACATGCACTGACAACAATATTTACGAGATCAGCCCCTAATTTTTTCCCTATTTCCCCCTTTTTATTTTTATTAATCTCATCTTCCTATTCTGAACCTTGCATAATTTCTGCAGCTGTGGTCTCAGACCATGCAGGACCTTGGAATTTGTGAAGAAAACGATTGTGATGATGGTCTCAAAATACCTGAAGTTGATCTTACATTCCAAAATTTTGAAGAACTCTTTAGTGGTGATCAGGATCAAAATAGATCTTCATTTGATGAAACTGGTATGGTTTCCTTGTCCATGGAGAAGGATGCATCCGTTGACAAGTTGGATATTGACAACATAAAAGCAACAAAGGTCTGTGGTTATCACTTCCTTTCTATCAATATGCTGATACTCCTTTTTGGAAAAGCTGATATTAGATTTTAACTTTTTCTTTTTACCAATGATATTGTTACACTTAATGACACATGAAGGCATATTGAGACTCCTTATTTAGTATTACTATGACTTTATACATATAGAAACATCTGTACTTCCCACATCTTTTTAATGGGGACATGTGGCAAAAAAAACTGGCTTTTATTGCCTAATTGTTAATTTTGTTACACCTGAGATCAGGCTTTCTGAGCTTGATTATGTAGCATTGGTTAACACTCGGATTAGTCTGGAAAATAAAGACCACAAAGGCCTCCAGTAACCAGTATTGGGAAACCGACTGTAAGTTGGATGGAGAATAAAGAACTAGAGAAGGACTGAATCTTTTTATTTTTATTTTTTATAAGACAGGACTGAATCCTTTACTTATGGAGGAAAGCACTTTGAAGACAGTACCACCTAGGATTGGTCAATGAATGGTTCTGGGTTCAACTTGAGGGTTGAGAATAACAACCTGGCTGGGCCCTTCCCTAATTCAGATTTTAATTTGCCTGGCCAAAAGTATGATCTGTGCTTTAATTTTCAAGCCTGAGTTGGGGGCTCAAATAAATATCCTAGCTTTTGTGATTTTTCAAATTCCAATGGAGGTGTTAGTAGCATAGGGACCAAGGGGGATGCTAATTGCATAGTTCATATAGATGTTTTTAGAAACCACTGAACCCAAAAGCTATAGCTGATAGGTGCAGGCCCATCATTTCATATCAAGCTACTATTAACACTCCCCCCACACGTGCATCCCAATCCTGCACATGGAGAGACAAAAGAGTGAGAAGAAGAGACAAATACCAATACTACAAATGGGGAACATGCAAATGCAAACAATAGATTTTGGGTTGAGTGCATTCTAACATGGTATCAAAGCCTTGTTTTTGTAAGAAGTCTTTGGTTCAAATGTCGTTGTTGGCATTTAGCCCATGGGCTTTATTAGAGGTGAGATCTAGCTTGGGTTTTTTTGGTCTCTAACATGTGTTTAAGCAGACTTAGGCTTTTTTACGTCAACCTGAGCTCAGCTTGACCAGCACCTAGGTTTTAGTTATGCAGGGCATCTATAGGTTAGGTTCCTGAAAATCTTTGGCTAACTCATCCATTTGTCCATCCTTAGCGTAGCAGTTGATATCATAAGTATTGAGTGTTAGTTTTCTTACTTCTTCTAACCATCTATCAGACCTTTATCTCTATTCTTACCCGTTTTTCATACACCAGGGTATATCAGCGGCTAATTCAGCTAACATTACTTGTAAATTTGTTGGAAGTGTGGGTTCTCCTCGTTCACCTCATCCAGGTTGTTCAAGTTTATCATTCTCTGTATCAAGGTTCAGTGCTGACACCACCGTTTCAGATTATCTTGATACTGGATTTTCACCAAACATTATGACGGAAGAACCTCCATGCAGTTCAGCAGATGTGGAGAGTGCACATTCTGAAGCCAGAGGAAATGCCATGAGGAGGTACAACGAAAAGAAGGTGGTCCGATTGTAAGTATCAAATGTCTATTTAAATCCATGTTTTGTACCCATTGTTGTTGACTCAACGGGCAGCTCTCTTTTGCAACCACCATTGAAGATCAATATCTTTTTCCTCTTTTTTTTCCCAGCTAATGAATCTATTTTCAACTTATGAGGTATCAGAATCCTGGCTGAGTGAAGTTAAAAGTTTTGTTTTACTCCACTCTTCACAATATAAATGCGATGTGATGAGTTCAAGCAACAGAAAATTATGTGTTTTCTAACCATGTCCATGCCATGCTAAAAATCTATTCAATGTGCTGCATCAGCATTACTGATTTGGGAGATGATGCTCGTTTCTTCTTCTATCTTATTATTATTAATAGGTAAACTTTTGGAAAAAGTGGGTAATCCACCTACTATGGTGTGAGGTTGGATCAGAATCCTATGTCATTCCATTCCCTAGGAGAAAAAGGGTGTGTGTGTGTTTGTTGTGTGTCTATGTGGTTGGGAGGAGGGGAAGGTCACAAAAATAATCCTAGATAGGCAAGCACGAACAAGCAATACGAGAGAAAATCTTGTATGCAAACCATTAGTATGGTAAATGGATGTTATTTTTTTCTCTCTTTCTTGTCTTTAAAGATATTACTTAAATGGAATCTTATTCTTAATGGGGCAAATTCTCTTCGATTTCCTTTTATTTCTTTGTATATCTCATTATTATTATTATTATTTTTGGGATTCAACGATCAGGTGACATCCTGGGCTAGCTTACATGCAGTCTGATTCACCTCCTCGAACTAGTGAGAAGATGGATCATTTATGCCAGGCTTAGGGATTCATGAGGAATTAACCTCATTGCCTTGAGACTTGAACTTTGGTCATCAACTTGGGGAGCAACCCCACTTGCCAACCGAGCCAACCCTTAGAGTTAGAGGCTTACGTCTTGTTTCTCCCCAAGAAATAAATAAAATTACTACGTAGACAACTAAATTCTTTGTCGTGACTCATAATCCATCTGGCCATGGAGAAATGTTATATCATGCACATACATATCAACCTCAAGTCATGGACAAATCAAAACTATCCACCATGCAATTGGATGACATCTGTAGTGCTAGGTTTCATTTGTTTATGATTTATCTGCTAACATATATTCTTGGTGAATGCTTATAATCCCAATAATTCGGCTGAACTTTTCATTGATACACTTTCAGAATGATGATTCCCCTGCTCTAATTTTTGTTGTTGTACCTGCAGTTGTTTCCCTTTCTTTTATTCTTTCCTATTTTTTTCTTTTGTTTTCTGCATTGTTCAATCTGAGGTGAAATGTCCCTCTGTGTTAAAGTGAATACCTTATAGATATTCTTGTCTTTCTATAAATATAGCTACTTGTTCTCCAAAAGAATAAAGTTGCTTCCTTTATGATGTCTCTGTCACTGATAGAGGTACATAAAATGTTATCAGATGTGGACGAAAGGGCTATTCCACTTTTAAGTAATATGAAGAAATTGAAACAATGTAGCGTCTCTGGTTTATAGTTTACAAATGGAAATAATAGGGTAACACATTTAATTTCCAACATAAAAGTTACTGACATCTTCGGGAAGCTTGGAACATAGACATTTCTATATAGCATATTCCTATGGATATTAATATTTCGTCACGTTTTATTACTAGCTCTTTGCGCACAACTCATTAATTCAATAAATACATAAATTAGGTGACAGATAGCTGGTCAGTAGGAAACTAACTATCAAACTAGTATCTAAAAACTAATGGTATATAGAGGATGGTGGAACTCAATCCTCCTTTGCAAAATGTCTTTAAAGCAGGAGCTGCTGCTATGCTATCAACATGTGTACACATGTATCTTTGTCGACATATTCACATGGAAAAACCCTTCACGGGCTGCATATGGACATTTATCTATTTCTAATGGTACTGGACATTTTGGCCTTTCAGGCATGAAAAACGAATCCGCTATGCTTCTCGTAAAGCTAGAGCTGACGTGAGGAAGCGGGTAAAAGGCCGGTTTGTCAAGGCAGAAGGATACGACTCTGATTCCATTAATGTAACCAAAAGCTATTGATCTCATTCCTTTTTCCACACTGTTCAGTCGTGCATATTAATCCGTCGACTACACATTGTCAGCAGTTCTGATGGTATGGTCTTTTCTGGCTTCAACCTACCCCTTTTTATCATCCTTAGTTATGTTCATGCCTTGTCTGAAATTTAATACTGCAAGAGCTGTGAACATCAAGGCTCGGTATTCATGAAAGTTAATCTGCACTTGTGCTTAGTGCAGGAATTCAGGCTAGATTTCTGTTGTATGTATGACATACACGCCTCTTTAATCAATGCATTGAGGTGCAATGTTCTTATATTTTTCTCTGCTTCTCTTTTTTGCCCTTCTGTATTAGGGTTTCCAAGAAACCCGCAACTTGAGCTGTGTAAACTTATGGTTTTGAGTTCCAAGGCACCGAAGTTATCATATACATGTCACAATCAAATAAACTATTGGAAATACCTGAGAATACTAAATGTTGCATCAAATAACATGACTTTAGATAGATGTGAATTAATAAAGGACTAGAATTCATTAAGCATACCGGATATTGGGATAATGCTTTGATGATGCCTATGCTATAAAAATATAAATTGCAAGCTTTTGATCAAACACACTTTCGATGTGTTTGTTGGAACAATATTAGGGAAATCTTGACCTTGATATGTGTCTCTTACAACTCTGTACAACAATTTTTTGCTTTAAACATTAGTTACTGGTCTAAATTTTCGGAGTTTTTCAGTTAAACCTATGTCAGCCATTAGGCATCCATGGATTTCCATTGGCACTTGGCAGGAGATACTAGGAGTTGCTCAAATGATCAAAATTTGTATAGTACACCTTCCATTGCAATTATATAGGGCATATTTGTTAGTAAAACTAAGATAGGAATCCTCATACCATGGTCATTACTCTATCTTAGTTAACGTTTGAAAGCTTCCCCCATTTGCTTGACTCATTTATTTAGGACATATTAGTTAGTATGACCAAGATATGAATCCACATACTGCAGTTATTGCTCTATTTTAATTAAAGTTTGAAAACTTTCCATTTGTTTAACTCTTTCAAGTAATTCTCATCAGCTATTTTTTTTTTTTTTTTTTTTTTCAATGTGAGGCATTTTATCCTCTTTTCCCAGATCTGCAGGCCTCACTGTTATACCTCCTCTTGCATTGCTTTTGTTCTGAAATCTGAAACCTCTATGCAAATAGGAGCATTTCTTCATATGTTTGAAATTTGTGGTAACGTCAAAAGAAAGAAGACGTTTCGTTATGTGTAAATGATGCATGGTAAAGAGTAGTTTTGAATCTGCCTGTGGCACCTTCAAGTCATCAAAGTGAAGTCTCTAGGTGGGATGACTTGACTCTCAGCTAGGAAGCTCTTAGCTGGGACTTGAAACATGATGAAAAGAAGTTTATCAGAAGGTTGGAAAGACCTGGGGTCGTATACTCATATATATAGTTGCCGGTTCTTGGGCCCTGTGGAGTATCATACTGACAACTAATTATGCCTACTGGATGTGTCCACCGTTCCTCCCATGACAAATATCCATTATGCTATGCTATGCTATACCAATTTTCGGGTTGTGATTCTTAATTGGATATATCAACTTGAGAGCTCGTCCTTAACTCATCCCACTATGCGTCCTGAGTTTGTTGCAGCTTCTGCCAAGGAGTTCATGTCCATAAGTTAATATTCTGATCTCAATTCTCTTATTCAGAGAGCAGCAAGATTTGATCAACTCCAAGCATGTAGATGTTTGAACTGAGTGTCATGAGAAGTTCAACCTTCATCCAAGGAAAGAGCCCGAGATGACTTAAGCCTCAACTAGGGAGATCTCAATCAAGACTTGAAACAAATAAGGAATAAAATGCTATCGTGAGGAACAACAGTGTGGTCCTAGTTTGATGTTCTTCATTGCTTAAGTCAACTTTGGAACTCTATGGATTAAGAATAAAACATTTAAAGTAAAGTACACATTGACGTCGTATGTTTTTGGAGGAAACCTAGGGTTGTATTTACACCCAAACTTCCATCATTGTTTATAATGGCTTTTGCCTATTTAGACTTGTTCACCATTCCTCTCATGACAAATGTCATTATGATACTCTATATTAATGTCAAGTAAGTGTCCTCAGCTAGTATGACCCTGTTTGGGAGAGTTTTTTCGAAAGCGCTTTTATAAAAAACTGGTCTCCCTCAACTTCTTTTAAAAGTAGAAAATTGGTTCTTTTCACCGCAGTTTAGCTAAAAACAGGTGTTGCCTGATACCTTGAAAAATACTTTTGTTCCAAAAGCAATTTAAAAAAGCTCTTTCAAATGGAACCTATACTGACATTGTTACTTTGTTGTATGCATGTGTGCACCAGTTGATTTCATATCCCGCGTTTAATATTGAACTTTGACAATAAATGCACGGAATGATCACTTCAAACAAGAGAGGAAGATGAAGATGCTGAAATGAAAGATAACGATACTAAAAATGATAAAATAGAAACGAGATAAATAAAATGGAAGAAGGTATGCAATGGGCTGATTTTACGTATAGTGAAATTTAAAGATACTAAGCCCCCAAAAAATTTGAAAATGATGTAGAGATGTGGAAGTGCATGAAATGGATGGTGATTCCACATATCCACATCATTTCCAAAAGCAATTTTGAATGGTGTTATAGATCTATCACCTTCTTTTATTGGTTTTTATCTTTAAATTTTCATCTATTATCCATTCAAATGTAACAATCCCAACATGCATTCTTTTTTAAGCATAAACCATGATGATCTAAATCTGCCAATTCAAACATGTTTCTTTTTTTTTTTCTTTTTTTTTTAATAGTCTTCATGTACTTATTATTGCCCACCTAAAATGAAATTGTACCAAGTGCCATCATATCTATATTATTTATAAAGCCAATACTTCTTAATGATAATGTGTTATTTTTATCATAATTTCAATAATACCCTTTTTAAATTTATTAGAAATTTTAATTTTTAACTCATATTATAAACAGTTAAGGGATATTTATGAAACAGTTAAATTTAACCAATCTACTTTTTTCGATTTTCACCTTTTTCTCTATGTTTATTTCAACAGACACATGGAATCGATGAGACTTAATCTTGTATACACCTTTAAAATTAAAATAAAATAAATATAAATTATAAAATATAATTATCAATCACGTGCAACGCATGTTTTACATTCACTAGTATATATATATATATATATATATATATATATATGTATATGTATATTGAATTGTGGGTTCAAATCTAAGCTATCAAATACATTAGTCTTTATAAGGAAATACTGGATTAGTTACCCCTAATGATATTGTGCTCAAAGATTAATCATAAAAACTTAGAAATAATTAACAAACCTTCTAACTTTAGATAGACACCCTTGCATTTATTTGTTAGCAAAATTTGTTAGTTAATACAAATAAATGGGTAGGGGGACAAGAATGCAAGCACCAAACATCCCATGATGACTTGTACATTCTTTAATCTCAATATTCTTTAACTTGAAAAACAAAGTAGTACAAGTACTCATAAGCAAATTAAAGCCATGGTCATCAATAATAGTATGGTTGAGATGATTTATTATAAAAAAAAAACACTCAAGAAAAGTAAGGAAAAATAAATAAATAAATAAAGGGGGGATTCAGTTGGAAAATGTTGATTAGGGTTTGTCTCACCAAACATTTTGCATATCAGATTGGATGGAAGAACTAGAAAGAAAGAGTTAGTTAAAGTTGTGATAAAGAAGCAACTAATGCAAACAAACATGATGAGGTTGTAACTACGGCTTAAAACAGGGATGTCCTAATCCAACACTCTTTCTGACAACCAAACGGAACCAGCCACCACTTTCCATTCTTCCAAGCCAAGCAATCATATAATCAATCACCTTCAACCTTTCTCACCATTGTACAACCTTACATACTAATACTACTTTAAACACACTATATTTTTACACTATTTCATTTCTCTCTTACTCATAATATTATACATGCACAATTGAGTAAACTATATACATGTATAAATCATTTTAAATGTGAAATTAAAAGAAAAAAGTATGATCAAATTATAAGAAATGAATCAACTAGAGGTTGATATGATGGCCCTAACCTTGTCTTAAGAAGGGGGAGTCCTAATTTGAACCACATCACTCTTGATAGAGTTTTTATGAAGATGTTTGCACAAACCTCAAAGGAATATTTGAATCTTTAAAAAGATTTAGGGTTTAAGGTTTAGAGTTTATGGTAAGATATTATCAAATAAAATCAACATTATTAGAAATGTGTATATATGTATGAGGATCCTCCATTGCATCGTCTAGAAAGGGGTGATGTTCATAACTTTATCTTTACATTAAAGAGTGGTCATAATAGAGTAACTTCAATCGTTGCAGCAAAGCTTGTATTAAAAAAAAATGTAGCGAACCCATTAATTTGATGGAATCAAAGTTTATGTATATGTTTTTTCATACTTACATAATAATGATAGAAGAAGTTATAATAAGTGATTAAGCTCTAGAATCCACTACGAAAGACGTGAAGGAAGAAGAATCTCTAGTTTTATTAAGAAGAATGTGTCTCCTTTGCCACATAGTGATTTTTTAAATAAAGTGTGTCAGTTCCTTTTTTTTATATATTTTGTTTAGCGACAATACAAACATACAATATTTGCTCTTTTTGAGATATCAGCGCTATAGTTCATGAACTCAATAATTCCTACAGCAGTAATAGGGTGAGACTATAATGACCACCCAACAACATAATTCAGCCCAAGCTAAATTTAAAAATCTATCGCTTTCGTCTACCTTGTACTCTATGTTGATAGTTTTTACGAACTTTGTGCAGGTGCCCACTGTTACACGAGATTTAAAAAATTATTGTTCTTTCACAACTCAAACTCAGGACTCGTGCAATGCCTTTGAAGCAGGCGACCAACTACTCCAACACCTAATTGGCCTTATCGGATAATATCTTTATCAGACAATAATACACGAGCTCAACTCTCTTTTATTATTGTTCCTATTATATTTCTACTACATAGAAGATTAAACAGAATAGATTGATAACATTAAACATGAGATTTTTTTTATTTTTTATTTTTTCTGTATGAACGTACGTACCTGTGGCGTAGACAACCTCCCTCCCATAACATCAAAACTCCAATGGGTCCCATAGGATGCACGCCACGTGTTTAATACTTTTGAGAGTATTTTATATGATTTCGCGAATCAAAACAGAACCATGTCAGGAGAAGAATAAGAGTGTCCACATCATACTTTTCAATGACGGTGATACCCCTAATCCTACTATCGAGATCGGTTCGTTAAGCTCGGGGACATCTCTTGGAAAATGAAAGTAGCTCGGTGCCCCTTTTTGGAATTTAAAATTTTATGTACGGACCATGCTTACCTGGGATATCAACTTTGATATGTTGGCGCGTGCAGTATGGTTGTAACAGTTTCACAGTTAGAAATACAAAGTCCGTTAGCCACGTCAGAGAGGAACTGTTATGTCCGGATTTTGAAGCGGTTTTGAGGTCCGCTCGCCCAGGTTTCCTCTGCGGCGAGCATGTTTCATGTTTCCCTCTTCCAACACACACACAACTCTATATAAAGAGCCTTCCGTAGCAAATCTCAAACTCCCATTTTCCATTTTCCTCCTATTGCCTTCGTGAGAGAGAGAGAGAGAGAGAGATCAGAGATACCTCACTTTCTTCATCTTCTTCTTCGTCTTCATCTACTTGTTCTTCTTTTTCTGCTCCACGGTTTTTCAGGTAATCCATTCATTTAAGTAATTAATTAGTTTCTCGTTCTTAATTTGGTTTTGACGATGATGATTCTGTAGCTTTGATTGATTGATTGATAGATTGATCTACGTTTTGTTTGATGTTTACTGCATCTTAATTTGGTTAGGGAATGAAATTGTTTGGATTATACTACTACTCTCAATATATATAATGTATTTTTTTTTTTACGTTTATTTATTTTTATTAGTTTCTGCATCTTTCTTTATTTGATTGTGATGATCAGTACTAGCTAGCTTTGATTTGTAGATCGATCTTTTCGTTTTCTCTGATGTTAATTTTCTGCATCTTTGGCTAGTGACTGATGTTGTTTGGATTACACTATATGTAGTGTTGTTTCTTGAGGTTTTTATTTTTATTTTTATTAGTTTGTGTTTTGATTAATGGAAGATCAAGATGTTGTAGTGTGTTAATTGAGCTGTCTATGACTCTGTGTAATGGCGTCGAGGTTTAGGAATTTGGATGCAATGCTCTCTAAAGTTTTGTTGTTCTTTCACAATTAGGTAGTCGAAAATCAATGCAGTGCTGCGATTCGTTACTTCACTTTCATGTTGATTTATGAAAGTACTGATCAACTCCATCTTTTATTTCTTGATAAGTACGCGAAGAATTTTTTTCTTGATGGATTAATTCTGATGAGTTGAGTTTTCTCATAGATAGAGGTTCTTTCTGATTTTCTCATCCTTGTTCTGTTGATTATTGTGTTCATTTAGCTGGTATGAAAGTGAATCAAAGAAGAGTTGATGAACTAGATGAGATCGTTTATTAATCTTGTTTGCTTCTTTTCTTTTTCTTGATAGGGAAGGGCAATGCAGAGAGAGAGATTTAGCGCCGATGGCGGCAATAATGGGACGATCCTGTCACCAAACCAAACGCAGAATCAACAGATCTCGTCCGCTCAAGAAAACCATATCAACGGTTATGGATTCAACTCTCAAGGCTCCTCCAATATTCCTCCCAAAACCTCTCTCCCGAGTTCTGTTTCTTTCACTCCCTCTCCTTGCTCCTGCTATGAAGAGAGCAATGCAGTCGCCACAGAGAATCGCCTTTACCTCGCTCGCTTAACCTTAGAGTACCAGGAACTTGTCGATCGGTACGGATCGTGCTTGACTCATCTTAAAGAAGCGGCGAAAGAAGCTGAAGCTCTTCGTCAAGAAAACGCAAAACTCAGAATGGTGAACAAGGATCTGACTAAGCGTTTGAGCCTCCTGACTCAGGCTTCGCTTCATAACCGCTATCTCTCGTCTGGCTTTCCGTCCCTGTCGATCATCAACGATTTTCGTAATCTCTGCGTTGGCGATAACGGACGTACTACCACTAACAGCCTTGTTTCTACTGAAGCTCCGGATACCAGTCCCACGTCTGTTACCGGAAACTACCGGTTCGAGAGAAGAAGCGAGGATCCTCGAGATTCTCTGCCTAAGAGCATCTCCGTTCGTTCAAGTGGATACTTGAAAATAAATCAAGTTAGTGGAAGTAACGACGGCGCTAGCATTAGGACCAACAGGCCACGTGCTCCGACCACAGTCGCCGATGGAACGGTAACTACTCACTCTCTCTCACAAATGTAAATTAGTAGCAAGATATTTTTATCCATTTTCATTTCAATTTGATTTTCATCTCTGTTTATCGCTTCTTAATTAGTTATTAACAACGCGTTAATAGTTAGCTAGCTAGTTGTAACCCATTTATTTTCCTAATTAATTTTGCTATGGGGTGTTCTGTCTTTGCATATGAGATTGAAGCAGCAACGTGTCTACGTGCCTGGAGGGGACAAGGAGGACTGTGCACTGGAGTTCGATGTCTACAATCAAGGCATGTTCAAGACGGAATTGTGCAACAAATGGCAAGAGACTGGAGCATGCCCTTATGGGGACCACTGCCAATTCGCTCACGGCATCGATGAGCTCCGCCCAGTCATCCGCCACCCGCGCTACAAGACTGAGGTCTGCCGGATGGTACTCTCAGGTGACACCTGCCCCTACGGTCATCGCTGCCACTTCCGCCATGCTCTCACCGAGCAGGAGAGGTTCATGGGTGCCGTTTAATAAAACAGGTGTTAGCGCGCAGTACTTTTTCTGATGATTAATTTTTTGATGTGAATAGACATGATCAGTGGGAGATATGGGAGTTGAGAAAGTCAGGAGGCTGGTATAAGTTGCGATGTATATAACAATAATCCAAATAATATGGGGGAAAAAAAAGAAGGAAAAAACTGCTAATAATAAGTGCAATGACAATCATAAGTATAATAAGTAATATTGAAAGCGTAGGGAGAGGGAGAAGCAGTGGGAGAGTTGAGAGTCGTTAATGTTAGTGTCATGGGCTGTGGTTAACGTAGAGAAATTAAGAAACTAGGTTCGTAGCTAGAAGAGTAACCTCTTTATTTTGGATATCCTTTTCCGGAACTCTTTTGTCTCTGCAGGTTTTGTTTTGGTTCTAATTTTTTTTAGTAGGCAAGGTAGTTGAAGGATGGGAGGGTGGTGTTTTGTGTAAGTAAGACGCCTGCCTGCTGCCTTCTACTTTGCTGCAGCGCGATGTATTTGATTCACCAACCAACTTCTTCTTAATGATGATTTTTTGATACCGGTTCGGTAAGCAATATTCGATTGGTTTCATCGTGCCTCTCTCTCTTGCCCTATTGCAACTTTACTTTTAATCAATGAATTGTGTGCGTGCGGGTTGTCTTCGAGGCCATCCACGTTTTTTAATTTTCATAATGTTTTATGGGACAAACATTTGACCTAGACCAATTAATCTAATAAATTAAAGGAAAATGCGTCTAAAATGACATCTATGGTGTGCACATACAAACATTTTTAATACATTCAACATTTGATTGTCTTTAGTTATTTATGTATTAATATACATAAATTAAGATGATGTTAGTGTCTTTGTACGCCATAAATGTCAATGTGGTATTAAAAAAAAAAGTTAAAATGACATTTTCGTCAATTCACCGTTGTGTCAACATATTATGTAAGGCAATCTAGATATATTAATAGGTATACTGTAGATATTAATGTAGCACTATACTGTAGAAAAACAAAAGAAAAAAAAAAAGCATATTCATTAAGCATTCTAAATGAGTCCTTCAAATTCAACCAGTGTGAAATCATAGTTCATCTCATCATTGTCTTGACTTTGGATCTTAATTAGTACTCGATACTATTATCTCCACTTTACCACCTTAGGCCAAGTCTGGATTTTTACTTCAAAAGGATTTGCTAATTAATGAGAGTGAAATCATTCACTGCTATAGCATACCACACTATCTATTTCAGATCACCTTGTGGAATACTCATATTAAAGGGACAGGTTACATACCACACAGTTTATATATGTCAAATTATCATTCAATATCACCTCGAAGAACCATACACAAATATTTTCACCTTGGAATATTGAATCCAAGAGCTTTGATAACCATTCATTTCGATCACATATTGTATGATCTATGTATCAAATATATGTGTGTGTGTGAGAGAGACATTTATATTTCCAATGTAGACTCACCAAACTAGTTGGCAAATATAATTGAGATGCCTACACTTATATTTTTGCCTTTAACAGAAGCATTATTGCTAAAATTCTATATTGTTAATTAGAAGGTTTTCAAAGCATGGAAAATGACAAGTTAGCAATAATTAAAATTCCCATAATACTCATAATTGAAAAAAGTCTTTAAAAAAAAAAATTTATCCCTTCTTTCTTCCTCCTTAAGAAATTAATTAATTTCTTTTAAAGCTTTATGAAAGAGACATATACCTAAAAATTAAAAATCAATCATAGAGATATTTGTCTAAAGAAACCAATTAGCAAACTTGTTTTTGGTCTTTTTTAAGTATATTAAACTGTATCAATTCATGAGAGGCAAATACCAACTTTTGACTGTTAATTGAGTGTATAAAGTATCAAGTTTTAGTTTACTAATAATAAGAGCCTTAGAGCTGTTCATGGATTCTGAATAAAGATTAGATGATCTTCACCAACTTTGCAATATCTTCAGATAATAGTTTAGACGTTGAATTAGGTGTGTTTGATAGCCAATTTTGCCAGCCCTATATATGAAAAGGGTTCCCACATTGTTATTAAAATTCTTAATTTCTCTTATAAGCCTAGAATACATCACTAGTCTTTTTATTAAATCACTTTTGTTTTACCATTATGAGTTTTTAGAATATGAATATAATATTTTATTCCGGAGTCCTATATATTATTTTCTATATTTTGTGTTTATATATGTTACTTATTAATAGTACATTATATTATTTGTTTTTAAAGTTTAGGCAATAAAAGAGCAATTGACTATTTAAAAATCGGGTTTGGTCGCATATATACATATTGCCCGAATTTAATGTTGCGTCAGATTTATATATACTAGTCCACGAGCTCGTGCGTTGTGCATAAATATAAGGGACAGAAAATTACCCAAAAAAAAAAAGAATTAAAGGGGGCTGAAAGTACTCACCAAAAAAACAAAAAGGGCTAAAAGTTATTCCCAAAAAAATAAATAAAAAGGGCTCAAAAGTTATCAAAAAATATAAAGAAATAGAAAAAGGTAAAAATAATCTTAAAATAAATTATATATATATTTAATTACTAACATTATGAAAGAAATCTTTTAGTACCTTATTACTAAATTACTCATATATTTTTTATATAAATTAATTTAACAGCTTTATACTGAAAAGTGAAAAATAGCAAAAAATCTAAAAATTTATGATAAAAATAACACACCATAAATTAAAAGAGTTTTTGCTTTATAAATATTATATATATATATATATATATATATGAGGAGAGAGAGATTACTGATGCATAGAAAGTGAAGTATATATTTTATTATTTACTAGATTTTTAAAATATAATTCAATATTAATTGACAAAACCTTAATTTTTCAATAGCTAATTTTTGTTAACACATACAATTAAGTTATTATCTGATTACTGATTATTTGAATTTTTTCTTTTTTCTTTTTTTTTTTCGAGACAGATTTGGAGAATGACCCAAAATGTTCAACTTGGAGAAACAGTGAGAATCAGATTCTTCTGCAACCTCACTTACTTATATTAATTGACTTCCCAACAATTATACATTAATTTGCTTCGAAAGACTTTTGCCCCTTTTTCTTTGTAATCAGCCAAGTGCCTGCTATTCACGTCATGCCCATCTCACATATTATTCTTCCTTTTCTCTAACATATACATATATCTTTTTTTTTTTTTTTTTTCCCTAATTACTACTGCACTAACTGGTCTTTACATTTGTCCACTTCATCTCAGTATATCTATGTAATATATATAAACAATTATATCTTCAACAAATAATTTTTTTCTTAAAAAAAAAAAGAATTATTTATTTATTTATTTATTGAAAAAGAATAATTTATTTAATTATTTATTGTTTGTGGTATTATATAGTAAACGGTTACTCTGCTAAGATTCACTTGGGACTGCTTTTTATTAAATGCTATTTGCCTTTTTTAAGCTCCACACTTAATGCTATTTGCTGTTTCCAGACCTCTCTTATTTCTCTCTTTCCTTTTAAAGGTCAAACTGATCTGCTGCCTTTAAAAGGCAAGCAAATCTCAGAGCTCAGAGCAGTATTAAGAGTTGTACTCAGAAGAAGAAGAAGAAGAAGAAGAAGAAGAAGAAGCTATGGATTTGAATCAATCAATGCAATTCCAGTCTTCTCCTTCACAGCTGACCCAAGTTCACAACTTCATGCAAGTCCCCTCTCCAATGTTGCCCTCTCCTTACGTGCCTTCTCCTATGCTGCCTTGCAGTCAGCACCCTGCATTTGAGGTAAATTAATGGCCCTTTAGAACTAATAAAGTACTTTTTTTTTCTTTTCACAAAAACTTTTACAATCTAAAAATTATGTCCAACGTCATCCCCACGAAGAAGACGTGGTGTCTAGTAAGTACTAGAGGATGTTACTTTTTCTTATGATGTAGTAATGTAATGTATTATCATATAAGCGTGAATATATTTTTAGATAGGGTAGATAGTTTTAGCATTTATCTTTTTTTTTAATATATTTTATCTGTTCCTTAAGTGTAATATTTGGGCTCACGAAAATCCTTGTAAGAGTCATTTGACATATTTTTAATTATCTATCATGATTGGCTCAGTGGCTACTCGAATTACAAAATCAACCTATATGAGGTTTGAGATTCGAATTCGGAGAAGACCCTGTACTATTCATGATGAATAGTGAGGATAAATAATCTCGGGGTACTAGACACTGTTGAGTGGGCTGTGTACTGGGATGAAACAATATTATGTGGTGCTATGACTGGAGTATGCTCTGCAGGGTACTCATCACCCTGGGTAGGGGGCACTGTGTGTAACTCAGATGTGACAAAAAGGTCTTATGTAAAGTTCGATTCTCCTTAACATTAGTTAGAATAATTATCACCTTTTATGTGTATGTATTAGAATGTCGATTGTTGGATGCCTTTGATTCATTATGTGCTAGCCTTTAAAAAATAATAATTGGGCGATGTATTGTGTATTTCATTTATGTATTATTAATGTTTAGGGCCGGTTAAAAAGATATGCAAGACAAAAATAAATAAATCCTCAATTTCAAATAAATATGTGAAGTATGCTTTAATATTTTCTCTTTTTTTTTTTATTGTTTCTTAATTTATTATCTTTACTTTTGTTAGGTGGGAGAAGGGAGTTTTCAATCTCGTTTGATACAGATGGAAAAGCAGAACTTGCAGCTATTCTGGCGCCAACAAATGCTTGAAATCGATCAAATTTCTGGTTCATTTTTTTTATAATTATAATATATTCTTTGCTACTTTGCTCGTGTTTTCAAATGCTAAAATAAGTCAGATTATATAAGATTATCATTCCTATATATAAGTATAATGCTAAAATACTTAGTAAAATAAATTGATTTAGAGTAAAAACAATAAAAGATATATAAAAAAAAATGTGGGAAATGTTATTTTTCTTTTTGTGCACTCCATATGCTTGCAATTTAACATGTTATACATGCAAACAAATCAATTCACTCTATATGCTTGCAATTTTATACCCTTTCTCTGTATCTTTATTTGATTTAAAAATTGGGTTGCTAAATTTTATGTATATTTTAATTTAAAAATCAAAAGTAAATATTAAACTATAAAATATTTATAAATTATAATCTTTTATACTTTTTTATATTATGCAAGGGTATTTAAGTATATATCTTAGTGCACTCATCAGTTTTTCGCTTTTAGAAGCAGGTTCCTAACACACCAACCCTGGTTTGGACCACAATTTAGTGAAGTCTGGTTTGGTTGAGCGATTACAAACTTAAGTCATTTGACAATATTTGCTACCTTTTGAATCAAGCTGTAGTGGAAAAAGTATTTTTTTTATGTGTTATTAAGTAAGAAAAAGCCATATTTGAAATCTATCTTGCAGACTTCAAGCAGCATCAGCTTCCCCTTGCAAGGATCAAAAGGGTCATGAAATCTGATGAAGATGTCAAGGTATATATGCTACTAATTCATAACTCTAATGTTTGTCCAACTCTAGAAATTTAAGAAGATTTTATTTTTGAATACCAATGGTGGGATTTGAAACTTGTTTTCATAGCTTGCATTCCACTTGTCAAACTATTGAGCCAATAGTTCAATTCCAAATTAAAGAGAAATTTAATTATAAAGTAATATAATTTTGGGTCAATTTAGCATTCTATTTTTTTTTTTTATGACCCTTCGGTGTCCCCGCTAACTCTTTTGTGAGGACGAGACTATTCCGGAGTGGAAACTATAGAGGTTGTTGAGCATCATTTTCTAAAGTGGACAGATAAGTGTGGGTACGAACTCAGACTCGAAGTCAAAACATCGCTCCTCAACCACGACTTATATCTTGTCACTTATCCAACAACGCTACCCGACTTTGGATTAATTTAGCATTCTTGTGATCTTCTATTTGCAAATTCACCTTCAGGATTAATTAATCACATAAATATATAATTAAGAACTTACTCAATTCAATATTACTTATTGGTTAATTTAACATAAACTAAAAATTAATTAATGGCACACACATCTCTTGTTGCTTTTTTTTTTTTTTAATTCATCTTTGGGTTTATTAATTAATTAATTGTTTTGATCATATATATATATATATATATATATATATACATTGGGCACAGATGATAAGTGCCGATGCGCCAGTACTTTTCTCGAAGGCGTGTGAGCTATTCATTCTGGAGCTAACTCTGCGTTCATGGCTGCACACTGAAGGAAACAGAAGGCGAACGCTGCAAAGGGCTGATATTGCTAATGCTATAAGGCGCGGTGAAGTTCTTGATTTCTTGCTTGAAGTCGTTCCCAAGGATGAATGCGAGGTATATATTTCAATTAATCAAATTCCTTTTAATGTTAAAACTAACTTATAATTTTCTTAATTAATTATAACAGGGCATCAAAGTTTTCTTTAGAACAATATTGGATGCCCTTAAATCATATATTTATTATATGGCTAAGAACATCCAACATATATTACTATGTCATCAAATGCTTAAACACTTTTGTCATGCCCGAGTCTCATCTAAAAAAAAAGAGAACACCTTTGGAGTGTTAGAAAACCAGAAATAAAAAAGAAAAAGAAAAAAAAAGAAAGCATGTCCAATAATTATTTAATTTCTAAATTTCATATTTTACTGTTTTTAATACTTGAAAAAAGTATTAAGGTGGTTTAGACACATACAAAGAAGAACTTTAGATGTGTTAGTTAGGAAGAATGACCTATTAATAATCTACGGTAACCAAAGAGTTAAAGGATATAACTAAAATGATATAGAAAAAAAATAAAAAAATAAAAAAAACTATTTAAAATTTATATATTGACTTAGCCCTTGATATAATGAAATGAGTTTGTAAAGATCCAAAATAGGTTAATTTTTTACATTAATTTGTGCATTATCTTATATTAGGAGGAGGAGAAGAACTATGGATGCAATGGAGAAGGTGAAATCAATCATGCAAATGGGCTGCAGTTTCAAATGATGAATGGAAGTCAGTTCTATCAGAACTATAATGCATTGAGTAACAACACAAATAATTGTATGTTTGTCAATGAACCAGGGCTACTTTAATCCACCTATATAGCTTGTCAAAGATGTATCTCTAAGACCCTACCTGCAAGTTTTGTTGAATTATTTGCTTTGAATATGGTGTGATCCGATAAAGAAATCTCATATTATCTTTAGAATTACAGCATCAATTATCACTTGTAGTTTTTAAATTAAGAAATCTCATATTATCTTGAGAATTACAGCATCAACTATCAATTGTAGTTTTTAAATTAAAGATATTATTTTGGTAATTAGTCAAACGTCACTTTTTTTTTGGTCAACACTTAGCTTGATGGTAAAGGCATCTCTACTCATCAGTTCACAAGGGTGCAATCTCTATAACCGGAGTTGTTATGCCTTGGATGGTGGATTATTACCTCCCTACTAGGCCACATGACAAAAAAATGATATCTTGTTTTAGATCAAATCGCAAATAACAATTTAATTGACAAAGTACCTAGATTCCCGGTTATCCATTCTTTATCAAATTTACAAGAAATTACAAATTTTCACATTATAAGATACTAGGGCTTTGGTCAATAACATTAGATGATGACTCATTTGCCTACTAAGTTGGATTGGAGCTAGCCATTTATATAATTTTACTTACGATATAATTGGCATATTAAAGGTTCTTTTTCTAAGAGAATGTATGGCTCGGAAAAGCATTGTTGAGATTGAGTGCACTGAAATAACAATCTCATATTGAATACGGACAAGTTCAACATGGGATATACTAAAGTAGGTAACCTCTGATGCGATGGGCGCGGAAGGAGCAGGTAGGTCTCCATCCAAGCGATGCCCTTCTACGGCGAACAAGAGTGGCTGCGAGACGTCGGCTCAATCCTCAACGGCCAAAAACCCCCTTTGGACTACTCTGTTCGACCTCTCAAATGATGCTAATGATGCAGGCCTTTAGTATTTTGAGCCTGAGATAGAAAATGGAGCGTGCTTTGTGCAATTTTCTATTGCTCTAATGGATGATGGTGCCAGAGAATGGAGTAATTTCCTCATTGGGCACTTCTTAGGCAGGAAACTCCCTCTCAAAGATGGTGGAGGAACGTACTAGAGGTATGTGGAAGAAAAAAACTTCATTTTCTGTGAGATTCGTGGGAAATGAGTATTATTTATTCCATTTCCTCTTGGATGAAGACAAAATGATGGCGTTGGAGGGGGGGGGGCATGGTTTGTCTCAAAAATTCCTCTCTTCCTTCAGCAGTGGGAGAAGAACCTCGAGATGAACAGTTGCGAGATGAACAGGGTGCCCGTGTGGGTTAGGTTACCTCACTTCCTTTGCACTTTTGAATGTCGAGTGCTTAGGCTGCATTGGTAGCGTCATTGGCAAACTGAGTTCGATGGATAAACCAACCAATACCAAAGCAAGACTTGTTTATGCTCGTATTTGTATTGAGGTGGGCACAAAGGCGATGAAGCTAGCCTTGGTGAGAATTGTTGTGGAAGGCTCTGTCACCGATCAACCTTGTGTCTTTGAGTTTAAACCAACACACTGTAACTTGTGTTGTGTCTTTGGGTACTCGGATGGTCAATGCCCTAAAGCTCGGCCCCAAAAGGTTATGAGTGATGAGGGTAAGATGGAGGGGGTGTTCAGCAAGAGCAGATGATCGATCCTCTGGGGAATTTCTCCATCGCTAAGTTTACTGCAGCACAAAAAATTGCGGCCCAAGTTGTAGCTAGTGAAAATTCCAAATTGAGGTCTTCTAATAGGGTAAACCTGAGATTCAACGCACAAACTTGGAGGAGGGGTGAAAGGTCATGGGGAGGAGTTTACAGCCTGACGGTAAACCACCTCAGGAGGTGAAAGAAACCATTCTTATCAATTCTGAAATTGACATGAACTAATTCACGGTACTAATACAAGGGGAGGTGAATCAGGTCATGTCGACTGAACCTGATGAGGAGATCGTGAAAGAAACTCCTGATTTGAGGGAGGAAGATGAAATTGCCTTGGATAAGCTTATGTCTAGGGGCAAAGGCAATCATAAGAAGAAGACGAGCTCTGGAAAGGGGTCCTCTAAATCTTCTGATTTGAAAGAAAAACACCCTAAAGGGTCCCAAAAAGCAAAGAAGCATGTTTCCCAATGAAGTGCCTTTACTGGAATACTAGGGGTCTTAACTCCCCTGCAAAACAAAATGAGGTTAGAAGTATGATTAGTAAACATAAGTGTTATTTGGTTGTGCTTGTTAAGAATAAGGTTTCCTGTGAAAATTAGGAGGTTGTTACGAAAAATTTGGGTGGTCGATGGAAATGGACTGCTAATTTTTCCCCCAACTCCAAAGGTCGTATTTGGGATGGTTGGGATGACACTGTTGTTGATTTCAATGTTTCCCTCTCCAAGGATTAGCTGATTAATGGTCTTGTTACGGTTCATGACGAGCATAAATCTTGGTTCTTTCTGCTGTCTATGGCGCAAACTCGGTGGTGGAAAGGAAAGATCTTTGGCAGGCTCTTCGTCAGGTTCACTATGAAGACTAGCCATGGATTATTATGGGGCACTTCAATGCGGTTAGGTTCGGCCAT
This sequence comes from Paratinospora sagittata, assembly GCA_035771175.1. Taxonomy (NCBI): domain Eukaryota; kingdom Viridiplantae; phylum Streptophyta; class Magnoliopsida; order Ranunculales; family Menispermaceae; genus Paratinospora; species Paratinospora sagittata. The sequence goes on along the minus strand of CM069592.1, from coordinate 3,613,132 downwards.
GAGAAATTGGGAGGGCTTGCTCCTAGATCTAAATCCATGGATGACCTAAACTCTTGCTTGGAGGAGTGCAGTCTAGTGGACTTTAGGTGGAGGGGGCCTAAGTTTACATGGTGCAATAAACAAGTGGGTGATAGAAGAATTGCATGCAAGTTGGACAGGGTCCTTTGCAATTTCAATTGGCTTGAACAAAATGAAGGTGAGGGAGTTTTGGCTCATCCTATGGGGATCTTGGACCACTCCCTTTTGGTAATTACCTGCTGGAATAAACTTTATTTTGGGCCTAAGCCATTTAGGTATATCAATGCTTGGGCGCATCACCCAGACTACCCTGACTTGATTAGAAACAATTGGGCTTCAAGGAGGTCAGGTTCCTCTCTTTTTGTGCTGACCATGAAATTAAGGCCATAAAACAAATTCTACAATATTGGAATAAGAGATCCTTTGGTGATACAAAGGGGGAAATCAATAGCACCAGAGAATAGTTGATGGATGTCCAAGATAAACTCTTACATTTTCCTTCTGAAATTCTTCAAAATGAGGAGAGAGGTCTCAGGAAGAGGCTTGAAAATCTTCTCTCAAGGGAGGAAAGCATCCTTAAGCAACGCTCAAGAATGACTTGGCGTAAGCTAGGAGATAAGAACTCGAAATTCTTCCATAATGTTGTGCAAAGGAGAAGAAATAGGAACCAAATTTCTTTTCTCAAGACAAACGAAGGAATAGTGATTGAGGATAAGGTGGGGATCAAGGATCATGCTGTCAACTTTTTTTAGGTCCTGGTGGGAATGTCTCAATGTTCCCAGGAGCCGTGGCCGGAGGATCTTTTGCCTCCAAGACTTGGGGATGTGGATCCTAATTTCCTTACCTCCCCCGTCACGAGCAAAGAGATTCATGTAGTTGTATGGGGATCTAATGGCGATAAGGCGCCGGGTCCCGATGGGTTCAACGCCAATTTCTTCAAGACTAATTGGGATATTATTAGGGATGATGTTGTCAAGGGCATTCAACACTTCTTCAGAACAGGCCACCTCCTGAAAGAATTGAACCACACTTTCCTTGTGTTGATTCCAAAAAATTGCGGGAGCATGCTCCTTTGGGGAGTTTAAACCCATATTTTTGTGCAATATGATCGACAAGTTCATATCCAGAATAATTGCTCAAAGAGTATCAAAGGTGGCTGGCAATTTGGTTAGCCTTAACCAATCGGCATTTGTTCCGGGGAGGTCTATTCAAGACAACATCTGCATGGCTCACGAGCTGGTTCGGGGCATGTGGCGGGCGCAAAAATGTTCATGCTTTAGCTATTTTGAAACTTGATATTAGAAAGGCCTATGACACTGTTGAATGGAGTGCCATTAAATCTATTCTCCGAAAGATGAGTTTCCCTGCTTTATATTTCTTGGGTGATGGAATGCATCTCAACCACCTCTTTTTCAATTCTTATTAATGGATCCTCGGCGGGTTTCTTCAAGGGGCGAAGGGGTCTTGGCCAAGGGAACCCTCTTTCCCCCATTCTTTTCACTCTTGTGATGCAGGTCTTGTCTAGCTTGTTGGAGAAGAGCTTCTTGGAGGGAAATTTTTAATCTTTTTTTTCATGCAATCTTATATGTTCTCCCATCTTATATTTGCGAATGATATCCTTCTTCTTTGTTCAGCTGATCAATTTAGTTTATTGAATGTGATGATTGTTCTGGAAGCGTTTTCTTCTATAACAGGGCTCACTATTAACAAAGGCAAATCCATAGTTATTTTTGGTGGCATCTCTGATGATATGGCGATCTCTTTAGCAATCTGGTGGGCATGACTCATTCCTACCTCCCCTGAGATACTTGGGCATTCCCTTCACTGACTGACGGCTTAAGGCAAGTGATTGTCAACCCATCATTGACTCTTTACATGCCAAACTACAAGGGTGAAAGTGGAAGTGTATTGATCGTGAATGTGCCTTCTCAAATCTGGTTTGGAAGGGTATTGCTCGTGAATGCTTCCAAATTATGGGGAATACAAATAACTGGAAGGCAATTGGGAAGCGAATCCTGGAGTTTTTAGGTGACTCGGAAGAGACTCGGAAGAAAGAAAGGTGTTTAAACTTTCTTTCTCAGCTACAATGGGAAAGAAATCAAAGGAAATTTTTGCTCAAATCTAGGACTATTGAGACCATCCTTAAGGCTATTAAAGTGGAAGTGCAGTGTTGTGTGGTCTCTCTTGTTAAAGTGCAACGGGTCTTAAATGTTGGGTCCCATATTTTTAATGCGTGACGGATCAATGTGGAGGTCTTGAACAGTCCAAGTAGAGGGATTGCGTGTTCTCCTCCCTTGTATGGAGTGCTCAAGCTGAATATAGATGGTGCCTTTTCTTCCCTTGGCGGTTTTGGAGCGGTGCTTCGCAATGATCATTGCAACCATTGCAGGTCAATTCAAGAGCTCTTGTTATGACCGGCACATAATATCGTATACGCCATCCCTAGACGGATACGATACTCTGTCAGCCTCCGTCCTTTAAGACAATAAACAAATCACTCGAGATTTTTCAACAGAACCATTAACATATATAAACCATCATCATTTTTCTCATTTCATTCCCACAAGACTTATACACATCTCAGTCAAGAACCATTCATTTATACTTCAGATTAATTATTAAACATTTGTTTGGTATTATATATACATATACCAAAAATAGAAGTTTGTATCCATCTCCCTGAAACACACAACATCATACTTACATAGCAAAGAACTAAGCTCAATCAATTCTCTGGAACCTTGCCCTTGCCCTTGCCCTTGCCCTTGTGATCTACACCTGTAATAAAAGAGGAAATAGGGTGAGCTACAATATGCTCAGTGAGTAATCTAGCATTGGATTTATATATGCATCTACAGAAATCATGGCATTGAAAACATCATTATAAACTTATGTGCAATTCAATGTAAATATCAATACATGAATCAAATACATTTTTTTCGCCACTCTATACATATCATACAATACATAAAGATAAAATTCTCACGCTCAGGAATGTAAATGAGTCTATATCCCTATGATGTATACTAATAGGAAGAACTCATCTTACAAACCATCCTCTCGATCATTTTGAGGTCTAGCCAAAAATCTTCCCTCCTGGAACTGATCATATACTTGCCTTACAACGGGTAAGGCTAAATATGTTTCGAGGTCTAGTCCACAACTTCCCTCCTGGAAATGGTCACATACTTTCTTTTCTTCGATAAGTCTAAGAATGTTCGATTTTCAAATCAAAAGGTTTCATGTATTAACCAAACAATGCAAAACATGGAAACATAGAGCAATCAAATATGCTCAATTTCATCAAAACAGAGTTTATTTAATACAATGTCATACATAATAACCAAGTTAGAAATACTTACCTTTACAGGATTTTCACTAGGTCCACAACACACCCAACACTTAGTCAATTTTCACCAACTAAAACAGCACAAACACTTCACTTGTTTGTTGTCCATTTTCTCATAACATTATCAACCCACTGCAAATTATACATTACACACATTGTAAATGAATTCCAACAACCTGAATTTCATTCAATTGATCACAATTCAACCCAACTTTATTATTAAAACAACATAAGTTGCATGGTAGTAATACAAGCAACCCTAGACAAAAAATTCCAAATCTAGGTATATTGTACTACACCTAATAGTCTTAGCATGTAATTTAACCAATTAACCTCATATCTCAGTTCTAAAAACCCATTTAAAGCATAAAATTTTGGAAGGTCTAAGCCAAGATTGTACATTTGAGCCATTTACAAAGAATTCATCAAGATCCTGTAAAAAAGTGAGTATCAATATGATCGGTTCAAATGCATCATACTACTAGTATGGAACTCTAATAATAAAATCAACCGTTGCTATTGAATATCATCAAGATATGAATCTACTGTCCAAGTTTCAGCCAAATCTAATGGCGAATCGATGAGATATGTCACATTGATGAAGACAACTTTAAACAGTTTTTTTCTTCTTCTCTATTACAATTATTTGACTTCAGTGGTTCATATCTCATAACGTAACCGTCCAGAATGTGACATAGGAAGTTAAGAACTACCTGATTAAGTTTCAGTACGATCTAACGGTGGATTTGAGAGATCCAGCACTTTGATCTGAACTGTAGAAGATAACCCATTTTTTCGACCAGTTGTATCTAGGAGGTTAGAACTCTTAAGATCCATCTCTGATCAAGATCTCCACCGTTAAAGATGAAACTATATTAAATATGGTCAATCTGCAAAATTTTTGGCTCAATCCAACCATGGATCAAGGAGATTCAACACTTGATGTAAAATGCTGCAAATAGGTTTTTCTTTACACTTTCTCTCCTCTTCTTGAATGTTTCAGCAGCTCTCTCTAATTCTCAATGTTTTCACTTCAATTACTAAATCTAGCAAGTTATTTGATATTGCGAGCAAGTCAAGACCACTTCTACATGTTCATTTCCCCACAAGTGGCTGCAATGGTCAAGACATATGTCTCATTTCACTTGCAAAGTGGACGCATATGGGCAATACACATGTAACATATTACTAGCAAGATGTTTGCAAGGCTTAATTCAGCAAATGATAAAATGAGCTTAAACAGCCCCTAAGTGGCTGATATAGGCAATACACATGTGTTAATTCACTTGCTAGGTGGATGCTAAATAAATGAGACATTTGTTGCATACATGCACCCACCATGTGCACACCATCCCACTTTTATCATATATTTTTATTGTTTTTTTTAATCTTTGGGCCCACATACACATCAATACACTTATTATACACCTAAAGGTTATGTATATATGTATTTGCGTATAAATATGTTTGACAATACGTATTAGTTAATGTAATTATTTGACTCGTACACACAGGGTGTTACAGCACTAATGCCTTTCACTCCAAAGAAGCCATGGCCTTATACAAAGGATTGGACCTGTGCAAGAATTTTTATGAGAAGCCGATTGTCATTGAAACAGATTGAATGCTCCTTTTCCAATCAATCTTGGGTAAAACTGAGGAGCCTTGGTATTTTGAAACCTCTGTTTTGGAAGATTAAAGAGAAGCTTAGATCAAGGAGAAGGTGGGCCATCTCCTATGTTTGGCGAGAAGCTAATCAGGCTGCTGATTATTGTGCCAATCTTTGTGATTCTGATAATGATATAGTCATTCTCCCTTTCTTTATTCCTCTTCCCCTCGAGGAACTTCTAATGAAGGATGCGAGTAGGTTTGTTTACCAGAGACGGTAATCCATGGGTGGCATTTTTTTAATATTTATTATTTATTATTTATTATTATTATTATTATTTATTTTATTTTAATCCCGAATTGGATCTGGCTCCTCTGGCCTAAAACAGGAGCTTGTTGGGCTTGGACCTGAACATGTCCATATTTTGAGATATCGGAGCATGTATTATTATTATTATTATTTATTTATTTATGAAATGAAAGGACAAAAGAGCTCCCTATATGTATAGCTAAAAATAAGAAGTTGATATATAATAAGATTGAGATGGCAAAGAGCTTGTGAGAAGACAGTCGTGAATAATAGAGAGAAAATGGAGGAAAGGCGACTGGACATGGTTCTGGTACCGCTTGGATTGGGTTTGATGCTAACATATCACTTATGGTTCTTAATCACACTTAGACGCACCCCTAAGCGAACTGTCATTGGATTCAACGCTCTTGTTAGAGAGCATTGGGTCTCTTCCATCATGTCTGTAAGTTCTCAATTTCATTCTCTCTCTCTCTCTCTCTCCTCTCTCTCTCAAACTCTCTCTTTTTTACCTTTTCCTAAATCTCATAAATTCATTCCATGTAATTCTGATCATATAACAATTGTCACCTTATAATTAACCCCATTAAGCTAAAAAGGCAATGCCCTTGATGTTCCTTTCAATTTCGAAATGCGTAAATCAAATATTAATAAGTGCATTATTGAATTACCATTAATCTGCATGGATGACCATATCATTCTATCCAATTTAAAAGTCGCCCATGTTTCCCTACTTCTTTTTCAAAAATATAAAAAAAAATCTTTTTGATTTACTGATTGAACCAATTAAGTCTTGATCAACAGTAAGGAAACTTCAGGTTGAAACTAACTTGGATCTCTTTTACTCTTTTACTTCCAAGCTATGGTTTATTGCTTTTGTTTTTTTTTTTTTGGCTTGAATTTGTGAATAGAATCATTTTCAGATTCATAACTAAATCCTTGTTCTCTATCCAGAATTGTGTCGGTTACAGAACGAGGTATAAGTTGTGATTGAGCTTAACTGCATTTCTCATATATGGTTGCTGGACCCTTTGAAAAAACGGTATGTTAGCAGTGCAAACACTGAGAAACAACATGATGGCATTCACATCTCTAGCAACAACATCCATCACTCTAAGCTCAATTATTGGAGTTTTCATAAGCACCACAACAAACTCCAAATCATCTTCAGAGCTTGTTCATGGCAGCAAAAATCCCGTAATCAACTCAATGAAACACTTCTCAATCTTGCTTTGCTTCCTCTTCTCGTTCCTCTGCAACATCCAGTCCATCAGATACTACTCTCATGTTAGCTTCTTGATCACTTTGCCAATTTTGGGAGACAACAGTAGGAATAATATTAATGATAATAGTCAGGCCCGGCCCTGGGGCAGGGCCAGGGGGTGACCGTCCCGGGCCCCCAAATTTTGAGGGCCCATATATATACGTATTAACTGATGGACCATTTAATGGTAGTGGCCCTTTAATGGTTATAGATAATAATGGACTTATTTCTTCTCTGAAAAAATTTGGGCTTATTTTTAACTCATTTTTAAAATTTTTTTAATTAAATTATTGAGGGCCTCAAATTTTGCACCAAAATACTTATATAATATTTCTTTTTATCTTAAAAAAAAATTGCTATACTTTTTTTTAGCTCTATTTTAATAAGATCTTTTTTTTGTTCAAATAAGAGTTTATTTTGTCAAACCTCTTATTTTAGTTTTATTTTAAAGATAAAATATTTCTAATTTAAAATCTCAACTTCATACTATAAGAATAAGTGAACTTAAAAATAATATTTATATATAACAATTATATTGAATATTGAATATTTAAAATCTCGATTTTGTAATTTTTTATTGTATTGATTTTGTGACTTTAAATGTATTTGAAATATTTATAAAAAAAATAAAATGACTTCATTTAAAATTAAAATAGGGCCTCATTTATTGTACCTCGTTCCGGACCCCTAAATAGTCAGGCCGACTCTGATAATAGTAAAGAAAAAATTGCTTCTTATATCGCAAGAAGCTTGAACAAAAGAAGCTATTTCTAGTCTGTTGGGTTGAGAAGCTATTTCGTTTGTCTAGACTTGGTCACATTTTTAAATAGTTTTGTTTAAACCTTTTTTTTAAAAGTTTCCCATGAGGTATTCACCCACGCTTCACGTATGGGACTAGTCCCTATTCAAGGCAGAAGCTAAATAGTAGACCTCTCCCAGCGAGAGCACCTCCAAGAATCAAACTCTGAAACTTTCATAAAAGGATGACATTGGGACTTAGCCCACTTCTAATGAGCCAACCACTGAAACTTTTATAAAGGGTTGACATTGTAACTCTGTATTTTACCTATGTGCATCTATATTTTTGTTCAAATTATTAAGGATGATGCAGTTAAGGTGCGTTTATTTGCTGTACTGATGTTGATATGTTATTCGTATATGACAATAAAAGGGATGAAAGAATATGATTCAATGAATCTTATCAAAAAAAAAAAAAACTAAGAAATGGATATTCATTATATTTAATTTTTTTGAAGAACGAGCCTCCAAGGAAATCTCATCTCCACCTAATTTGTCGTTGCGGATAAAATTTGGTGCTATAGACATGTGACAATCTACGATATTGATACTATTGGTTTGATACATAAATTGTGACTTGGAAGAAAACCCATTAGGCAATTATACTAAAAAGATTAAATTAAGAGAGAAACAAATGGTTTAAAAGACATACCTGTGGATGCAAAAAATTCTGTTGGGACAAGTTTTCGTTTCGACGTCGAGTTCAAATAGATTAGTCTCGCCATAAAGAGGAATGAGGACATCACCTGGGCGCCGGAATCTCGATAACAAAAAAAAAAAGACATTCATAAATACAAGAATCTTTTGATGGTAACTGAGGTCGTCATTATCAATTTGATTTGGTTCATTCCTCTTTTCTAGCAGTTTCACCGTATTAATATATTTAGACTCCAATCAAATATAGATACGTTTAGCTTAACTGTCTATTGTTCATGACTCAATTTTTTTTCCTTGAGAAGATGATAATATTGCTTTCAATTATCAATATTTTAAAATATAGACATTCACATGCTTGTTGGACAGACATGGAAACATTCAGTTCTCGCATTTAGCTATTAACCTTATTAAATGCTTCACCACTCAAGTTGATCCAATAACATGAGTGCTTTTCTTATCTCTTATATAGATATAAATATAAGCATATTATTCTTTATTTCTTACTCAATTTAATTTCTATTTGTTCTTTCTACTGAATCAATGTGATTGAAGTCTCTTAGTAGACACAATATATATATATATATATATATATATATATATATACATAAGATCGATTAGCCATAATCTTGCGTAAGGTCAAAATATTAATACCCTTCCTTCTCCTAAACCAAAAGATGTGTGTGTCTTAGGTTGGGATAATAGAAGCTAAACATTTTGCTAGCTAGTTGATTGATCTCACTTCAATATATAGTACTAAGTGGCCGGATTATCTCTTACAACTAGGACCAAACAACTTAATTGGGTTTTACAAGATTACTCTCCAATTACAATTATAGTTAATATTAACAATCACTAATATTAAAAAGCATGGAGCAATCCATCAAGTAATGTATGTAATTATAGCTCTTTAAGTAAATGACCATTGTTTTGACCCAAAAAAAAAAAAGTAAAAAGAAAATGACCACTTGATTTGATGGTCACAAGCATTTAATATTCACATAGGTGGGTAGCGTTCAAGTCTTTATTGGAGGAAAAATAAATATTATTTACAACTTAGCTTGTTGGCCCGTGAGCCTTTTCATTGTAAGCCTATATAAATATATATATATATATATATATATATATTCTAGATTAAGTTGTGTGGGCTCATAAGGCCATTTGTCGACTAAAGCATCCACTTGTTTGTTATGAGTCAATAATATCTTTATCAGGTTCCTGGGTAACTATGCTTAAGAACCAATGAATGGTTGGTTTCATAAAAATGGGCTGAGTCCAAAAGTTGTCCCGGATACCTCATGGGAAATAAATAAATAAAAACTAAAACTATAGTGTTTTTGGCTTTTTCATGAACAACAAAGGCAAAAGTAATTGTTGTACCTTGTCCATAATTAGAAAAAGGAGCCTTTGATTTGTGTTCTATACGTACATATTCCAAAGCAATTAACCAACTAGGTATGAAGCCTAAGAAACAATCATCCTTAAGAGATTAAGGAGATCAATTTATTTGTTGGACCATCAGCTCGGTCTTCCTGAGCTAGATGCAATCGAGCAGATCTGGTGGTTATCCCTGGCAATGGCAAATGACATCCGAAACGCAATAAAATCAAAGATGAAAGCTCGATCGGTCCAGACCCGTAGAAATGAGGACGAATAGAATACATAAATTTGCTTGGCTATGCCGAGCAACCGAGAGTAGGAATCAACAAATTCTCCATAAGGACACCTCAACACGAGACGAGTTGTCATCCTATATCCGATGTTAGGAAATCAAGGATTCTCATATGACGAGAGCTCGACACAACCAAGTCATGATATCGACAAGGTCGAGCTATCGAGCTCCCGAGCTCATCTAGACAGGGAACAAATCCCGGAATATCTGAAGAGGATGTGCACACGAGTGTTGGGCTTATCCCAATAAACTAGAGACGGAATACCCATTCGAGACGATTGGAGAGGATAAAGCCAATCCTAGGTGGGAGAGCTCGTCCGACTTATCCCAGGTCGATGAGCTCGCCCAGTTCAAGCTCATCCACTCTCGACTTATCAGATATCGACACGTGGCACATGCCTATTTGGCAGCTAGCCACCCGATTAGAGATCTTCTTAATAAATAGCCCATCAACCCCCTCCAAAAGGTATGTCAGTCATTACTTCATAAGTTAGTGCAAAGTTTAGTTTGAGCCAATTTAGCTTTAACTTAGGCATCAGAGGGTCTTTGGTAGGTACCACACCGGTGCTCGTCGCGACAACCTGTTCTTATTTCCTTGGTTCCAGATCTCGGTAGCGAGCTTTTGCTGAAGTCGGTTGGTTTGTGTTTCCAAATTAGCTCACCTCCTCCACGTATTCTTTAACTTGGTGTTGGTTAGATTTTGCAGCAACAAGTTATATATATATTCACTTAAAAATAACAAAGAAAAAAAAATTATAGATAACCAAAGAGTATCTTTGGAATTAGAAATCTAATTGAAGAAAAAAAACTCTTTCTTAGGTTTTGTAGGTTCATTAGTTAAACTAAACTCAACTAAATAAACCATTCATAACGTAGCAAACCTAAATAAATTAATATTCACTTAACTGGATTAAATAAAAATATTAACAAAATTTGGGCTTTCCAACATCAAGTAAAACAAAGCCTAAAATAAAATCTATATGTAGTATAAATGGGCAAATAATTATTAGATTAATTAATTAAGAAACCATATGCATCACCGCACATACACATATAGTTTGATATAACTAACTTGATTATATTGTTATCATGAATAAACTAGCTAGCCTAGGAGAATCAACCAAGTGGGAACAAATTCATAGACATCTTATATATATGGCTTATCTCTTGAACAGAATACCATTGCAAAGTTTCTTTAGTCAACTTGGATATAGGATATATCCATCCATTTATAGTGCCATTGACAAGTTGACTTGACTAAAGAAGAATATTTCTTTCTTTTCTTTTTCTTTTTCTTTTTTCACTATTTTTCAAAGGCAATCATGCATTGAAAGATTTGAAACACCATCCTACGTATATACTAGCTCAAACATCTATCTTGTTGGCTTGTTTCTCTACCACAAAATAATATGAGTCTCTCTCTCATGTGATAATTCATATTATCACAAAAGACATAAAATACTAGCAATTTAAGGGCATATGTATATATATATAACCTTCTTCCTACGTACCCAACATAAAAAAAAAAAAAAAAAAAAAACATAGCATATTATAATGACTCTTATTGTTACTAAGAATTTCAATAAGATAAAATACAATTCATGAGATTTTGCAATAAAATATCATTAACATATTTGTACAATTTAAAACAACATTATATATATATATATATATATATATATATATATATATATATATATATATATATATATGATGGTCAAAGTGATCTATTATTTCTTGATCCATTTATTTTGTTAGTTTGTATTTAAGTAAAGATGCAGCTGTTTTGACAACCCTTAATTTCAAAAGAAAAAACTATGGACAAGTTAGAAATGGATTTTTTTTTTAAAATTGAATATGTAGTTTAAGATCAGCATTTTGCTGTCCTTGATTAGGCCATAGTTGGATTTATCTTCAGAAATTTAGATCTACTTAGTCCACCAAAAATTGAAAGATTACTTGGTTAATTAGTCATTTTAATTAATTCCTGTACTAAAATAAGATATATAGTTTGTTGTTCCAGTTAGGATAGATAAAATATGGTTGTTACGATCGAATAGATCGTCACTATATCATTTTATATATAATCTTTTGCTATATACAACAAACAATATGGATTTTAGTCCATTGTTGGGCTAAGAGGCTTATCTTTTTTGGTTCAAAAGAAAAATAGGCAAGACTAAAAAGCAGCACCGGATGCATCAGCAGCAAAAAGGAAAGATTTCTGATGGTTGCCGGAGGATCATCAAGAATCATTAACTGCTCACTGCTATTTGCCCCAAGGTTGGCTAGCAAATCAGCACAATGGTTTCCGTCTCTTAAGTGTGTTGGATCCTGCAATCCCATCTGCGGTTCATGAATTCTTCGAGCAAGAGGGTGGTGTCTAGGAACATCCCCTTATAGAATGTCTTGAATGCTCTTGGAGTCTGTCTCAACAATTACTCTAGTGTATTGCCAAGCGCAGCCCCTCCCTAATACTCCACAATTCAACAACCATATTGTTACTAGCATGACCTAAATAACCATGTTACTAGCATGACCCTTAATCCATCCTCCCTAAGAGGCTTATCATTAAAAAAAAGTAATAAATACATGCATTTGTAGATTTAGATTTTTATGTTTTATTATTTTCTATTTCATATTGCATGCTAATTAAGCAATGTAGCCCATAAATATAGATAGAAAAGAAGTTATCATGGATTTATCTCGAGGCTATAAAATGAGGTGGTCTCCATTATAAATGATTTAATATTTTTATGTTCTCATCGCATCATATATATATATTCATCCAATTCTAAAGCTAATTACCCTTTGCCAAAGAATCCAGAAGCAAATTAAAGATGATTAGTGACTTGATATTCTTGTGGTGCAATGCATCGCATTTTTTTATCAACACATGAAAGGAATTAAAATCTCAAAATAATTTTAGTAATTAAAGTGCTGAATTAGTCATTGCTGATATTCATAAAAAAATATAGATATATACATGTTAATAATACATTAAATTGTAATAATGAAAGTCCCTATTTTAGAAAGGTCGATAGAGAAAATTTTCAAGTCCATACGGAGTTTGACAGTGTTTTAACATCAACTCATGTAATTAAACTCAATGCCAACTTCGAGCCTATAATTAGCAACACAAAATAATTTTGGATCAACCATTTGTTGCAAAAGGATTTAGAAGAACCTTAAACAAGCTTAAGTTAAATTACATTTATAATTTTAAAAAAATGGCAGAAAACATTTGTAATTATAATTTTGGATGAACCATTTGTTGCTAAATTACATTTATAATATCAAAGTGGCAGAAAACGATTTAGCTAGGGAATCTAATAATATGCTTCAATAATTATTGTTTGCTTAAGTTGCATGCCACATTATTCTAGATAAAATTATAAAAAAAATTGTTTAATTGTGCCTACTAGCTAGAAATAACTAAAGCTAATGTTTATGTGGGTCAGACCATGGCATAAATGAACAAACTTAAGTGCACAATGTGGGTATGTTATGCTTATTGTTTTCATGAACTATATAAGCCCAAGAGTTCTAGGGATACATTAAAAAATTAAGATTTATTTTTATTAATTAATTGTTTTCTATTGATGATGAGAGATTTGGATTTATGAATTGAAAGGAAAAAGTACTAGTTTAATTAAAAATCATGAATTGGACTGAAACCATATTGACCTAATAGAGAATCAAGTAAATTAATATGATATGAAGCCTAAAACTAGGAGTTATTCAAAAATATATCTATTTAATTAGCGATCGAAGAGTAGCTAATGATGGCCTTAATTAGTTAAGTAAACATGTATATTAAAACTAAAACTATGACCTAATAATAGCATAATACTATTGATGAGTCAAATTAACTCACTATGAAGATGAAAAACAAATTACAGAAAACCAAATGTATATTATGACAACAGAAAACATGAACAGATAGAATCAGTACCAAACATATGAACAAATTAACTAACCAAATAGCAGCACATGATATCATGCAACTTGCACCAATTTTTGTTCGATGATAAATTAAAATGGATCTCTATTGCCCTCTAATCACATAATATTTCTCATGATCATCATATATTCTTTGATTGATGCATTATCTTCTTCCTCAACAACTACTTCTCTTCTTATCATGATAAAAGAGCACTACTTTTTGAAACTTGACCTATGTAAATATGGGAAATAACTCAACTCTCCAGCCCAACCATAGGGTACAATTCATGATTGAATTAACCTGCAAAAAAGGAACAAACAGCAAATAATTAATTAAACTGCAAATAAGTTGTAAAAATTTTTGATCCTTTTAAATTTCTTATTGAAGGGAGAGTGGCTCATGAAGGTGTGGATGACAGAAGCATAGAGAGCACAAAGGAGTGAGATGCAGATCCCACGCATTTCATCATCTGTGCTCTCTATCTTCTGTCAACAACAACACCAGTGCCTTCTCCTATTAATTATATTGTAGATATTAAAAATAAAAATAAAAGATAATTTAAGAGTGAGAAAAAGAGAGAATTGGAGAGAGGTAGATAGAGAGAAAGCAAGAAGGGGATATAGAAGGTTTAATTAGAATGATTTTAAAAGGACTCACAGCATCCCTATTTATAGAAAGCATAGGAAGGGTCCTATAAGTATAGTACATGAGAAATAATGTAGTACTCCTACTTGTAGCCTTTTATCTCAGGATATGAAACAATGAGAAATAATGTTTCTAGGAATTGCCTAATTTTACATGCAGTTATTTCTTGTCAATCATGAGGAATGTATTGTTCACAAGTTTTCTTTATTAAAGTTGTGTGGGGTATTAGTCTGTTTCTATGAAATGGGATACCCACGGGAGCGGGTTTGTTTTCTTTCTTCTCTAAAAAACAATATTCAATTCATAAATATGGTATTGGTATCTAAACTATTATAATGCTAAAAGAAAATGTCTTCATTTGTATTAGATCTAATAATTAATCATTTCTAAAATAAAATTTATAATACATATTTCTAGCATAGGAAATATGATAATAAACATGCCATATGGATGTCAATTGGTATACACAAAGAGGACGATGGTAAAGCATAAAACTTGTCATTGATATGCAATATCACAAGGATATCATTGGTTAGCTAACTCATGCAATTCAATATATATATACATAACATTTTACCAACAATCTTGATTCTTGATGTGTTTTACTTTTACGGTATTTTTTTATTGTCTTTACAATCTTAGATGTCAATGTAAACTTTAATTCATACATTTGAAATTATAATTAGGATTTGTATTCTATCATGGAACCGAGAACGTTTGCATATTTTGAAGTATAACCACTCCCAGACCTAAATAAAGGAGGAGAATATCGTTAAAGTAGTCGACAATCAGTGTAAACGTTATCAGATCAACTATAACATGAACCAACTAAATCAAACCAGGCAAAAAATTAAGACATCCCTCCTCAAATCGACTTAGACCTTAATAAAGTGGAATAAATGAAGTATATTTACGTAGTGAACCACAGGTAGTTGGAAAAATGCTAAGTTTTAATTGGGTATAAACATAGTGAGTATAGAATATTTTAAGGACAACTTAGTAAACATATTTGGGTGTCAAATACTTAAGATCATCAAAGAGCTTAGGATTTAGGGTTTAGTGTTTAGAGCTTAGGGCTTCAATGAACTCAAATGTCAAAGTACATGTTTTGAGTGTACTCCTAAGTCCTATTTGATTTGCATATAATTAAGTTTGGAGTTCAGGATTTACTAGGCATGTAACAGGTTGGTTGGATTTGGTTTGAGCTAAAACTCAACCTAACCCAAACAGTTCAAGTTGTAAAAAATAAAACTCAACCCAACCTATATTGGGTTGGTCATTCGACTTGAGATGACTTAATTTTTTTTCAAGAAGAAGGTTTGAACTTTAGAAGAAGAAAAAATTAAGAAAAAAAAAAGAAATACAAATAAAGAATAAGAAAAAGCATATCGAAGAATAAGAAAAGGGTTGAGAGGTTTTATATATGTAGAAAGTCAAAAAAAGTTATGATTTAGGTTTGAGACTTTGAGGTTTTTATTAGTTTCACGATTTGGTGGCTTTAGAAGATAAAAAATTTAATGGTTAATATTAGATTCGGTTCGAGGTTGGGTTGGTATGGGTTACAAGGATGTCAATCTCAGACCTAACTCGAATTGTTCGCATTAGAATTTTTGAACCCAACCCAACTTCTAAACACCTAGATCAACCCTTAACCTCACCCATCGTATTGTGTTCGGATTGGTCAGGTCGATCGGGTTGGTTTATACCTCTAGAATTTACGGTCTATAGACAGGTCTCCGGATGGAGTTGTTGCAACCAATTTCTCGTGACATTGAGACCTAGCAAAAAGGAAGCGAGAAATAGAAGGGAAAGTATAAAAAAGTAGGGGGTGTTATAGAAAAGGCATATTATAAGTTGCAAGTTGCCAAGAAGCATGGAGAAGATGGCACACAATAGCAAGTCGCTAAGTTGGAAGCAACCCTCAACACAAATCCCTTATCCTTAGCACGATCTTCCTTCTATTCTCTTCTTTCTTTTTTTATCCCCCCCCGCCACCCTTCCCCCCCCCTCCCCCCCTCTCTCCCTCTCTCCCTCTCTACCCTCCCCCCCCACCCCTAGTGGGGCGGTGGCAGTGCCACCCTTCTCTTCTCTTCTCTTCTCTTCCTTCCAACTGATACTCTTTGAGTTCAGTTTACATCATCCTCGCCTTCGGTCCACGTGTCTTCTCCCTGTTGCATCATCATCATCTTTCGAGGACCACGCGCACACAGCCTGGCGAACCCATCCAGCTTACACCTTTTTCACACCGCCACCCCACCACCCTTCCCTTTTTATATTAATCAATTCGTGTCTGTCCTCCACTTTGGTTCTGTTTTGGTATCTTTCCCTTTGTTCCTCTAAGATATTTTCTTTCCTAATACAGACGCCATAGAATATATAATCCATACATAATCATCATTGACATATATATATATATATATAATATGATTGACAGGAACTTGCTTGCACATGAATAAAAACAAATTAAAATTTTAAAAAAAATAATAATAATTAAGGGAAGCTGAAAACGGCAAAAGAATAATTTTTAAAATAAATCTTATATTTATTAACGTTATAAAAGAAAAAAAATAATGTTTTATTACCATATTATCAATAATGTTTAATTTTACTTTTAGTAATAATATTTGAAACACAAAGATTATAACGACATTATTGCGTGTTTCAAGTGGTCCGGGGCGCATCTAAGTTGGTGGTGACTATCTTTTATGCCCTGATGTGAACAGCTCCTGCTGCCATTATTTATGCATCGGCCTTGGTAGTGGTTCACATCAGGGATTGGGTCAGGGTTTGTCTTTTTGACTGAACCAGTGGGACCCACAGAATGAGTGATTGGCATCAAACTACACAGCTGTGCCACGTGTGAAGATTAGGACCAGGGAGCAGGGACCTTAATTTGTGCCCCGTATCTTTCAACTTTAACGATTTTTAGGTTTGCTTTGTCGCTTGTAGCTGTGTAGCTGTATGGCCTTTGCATCTTAATTGGTTCCGCCACTATGGGTCGAGTGGTCAAGGTCAGGGGAAGAATTTGTATTCCCTAAATGGCATTAAAGTACACCAAACATCCCCAGAAGGCATTAATAAGTACAAAAAAATAATAATATTAATACAGTACTAGAAAATAGGTTTTTTTTTTTTTTTTTTCCTATCTTGTCCTCCTCCCTTCATAGCTTGGTGGTTATTAAGGGTGTCATGTGTTTGATTTAGGTGGTTTGATTGTCTAAATGAAAAACAAACTGAAAGAATAATGATCATGGTTGGGTTTTTCAAATCAAACCAAATATATCGATTACTTTGCATGTTCACACTAAACCGAATCGAATTGAACATATTTAATTTAGTTCAATTTGAATTGATCGATTTAGACTAACCTACATCTTATAACAATATTCATTTTAAAAACATAAAAAATATTAATTTGTAATAATATAATGAAAACATTTAATTGTATAAATAAGAACTATATTTAATTTGTAATTATGTAACAAAAATATATTACAATATATTTAACATAAAAAATCCTAAACAGATGTTAAAAATGATGTTGCAAATACTTTGATTATTGATTTAGTTTGGGTTAGTACTATTTTTAAACTCTCAACCCGCAACCCTAACCAATCAATTTCTCAATTTCTTAAACTAAACTCAAACCAAACACATGAAGACCCGGGAATCAAACCAAATACATCATTTCGATTCAATTTCATTGTTCTAGACCATACTACTGACACAAGATGAAGAGGCTTTAAATGAATCTAAAAGATCTTAAAATAAGAGTGTCGATAGATTGGTTCAAAATGTGAAACTGATTGGAATCAATTATGTGTGTGTTTAGTTCATTTTAGTTCTTTAAGTTTAGATTTAAAGTGTTAATATTTTGATTTTTAATATTTAAGATTCTTTTGTGATGTATACATTGTTGCAAATATTGTATTATCATCTAATATAATGAGAATTTTTAAGTTTATTACATATGCATTAGATTCATTTCACATACAAATATTTATTAGTTAGTTAATTATTCAATTATTGTATATTTATAATTTCAAGCTAATTAACTAAATTGAACCAAACCAATTATGCTTAGTTTTGTTCATTTTGATTTGCAATAGTTAATTAGTTCAGTTTATTTAACAAAATATTAAACATGCATGTTGTAGTGTGGTATTGGTTTACACCGCCAGGAGCATAATTTACCCGTTTGGCACCTTGCCCCCCTCTTTTGAGGTTGGGGATTCAAACCTTTCTCTTCTTGTCTATAGATAAAAGAAGTGGGAAGCCAACAAGGCATTGGTTCGTTCAATGGTTCGAACAGTTGGTCTATTACACATGATCAGAGGTTCGAGGCAGGACTCCGGAGGGGTGGATATCAGATTTTTTTGAATTCTCTCATTGACGCAAAATAGTTGCATAGATTGACTGTGGGCCAGCTTTAAGGGGTTATCGGGTCAGGTCTTGTTGGTGTAGGTATTTGTCAAGTCTTGCATGACTCGAATTTTCCAGGGTGGGAGGGTATCTGGTTATACTTAATTCATCTTTGGAAATTCTCACTTTAACAACTAGGAATTGGTGGTTCTATGATGTCCAAGTCACATATAGTGCTGGCCTCTCTAGTGGAGGGATCCTCACCAAATCTGACCTTATATGAGTAAGTCGAGAAAAAAAAAAAAAAACCCCGAAAAAGATTGGGTTAATTTTGACTAAATTAACTGTTGGTACCCTTGATTTTAAGCAACACTATATAGATATATATACTGAAAAATAATTCAGAAACCAATATCTTTAAAAAAGAATAATTCAAAAACGATCTATTTTTTAAGTAAAGTATTGAAAAAGGGTTTCCAAATTTGTCCAACCAAATGCAACTTTATAAAAATTTCTTCTTTTTAATTACAGATAACTGTGTCTTAACAGACCAAACGAGCTTAACATAAATGAAAATTTTAAAATATCTAAATGGGCTAAAGCTAGAGTTGGATCTCACAATATGGGCATAATCGGAGTTCTGAAGAATAGCTAAAGCCTGCCCAAGTTTTTCAAGTTGGTCTGGGCCTCGTAGCACTGTGGGCCAAGATTCAGCAAACCGATTAGGCTAGATTTAGCTTGAAATGGGCCGAATGGCTACCGAGAATTTACAGAATTTTATTTAAAAATTAAAAAAAGAAGTGCTAAAATGACTTATAATATAAAATTAAATCTATACCCAAGTTAATGTGGTAATATATGACATCACTACATCGTTAAAGAAAAAAAAATAAGAGGTAAAAAATATTTTCAAATCACCATACCATACGTCACATCAACATGAGTATAATTTTTAATATAATTTTTAGATCGTAGAAGCATTTCTCAAATTAAAATACATAAAATACAAGCTCTCAAGTCATGATTGACATTTACATAAATCAATAATAATGTAATTTGTGCTAGAAATAATCTGATACAACTCAACAAAGTGTTTCTCTCTAACTACATGAGAACGACTTCATGAATCTTCTTTCATCATTACGCTTTATCCAAGTTTAGTTAACATTTATATATTTATTTTAAACAGTTATATATTTCTCAATCATCTCAATATATGTTATTTTATGTCATCCTCTGCATCTAATACAACCATCAATTGTAAAAATGTCAACTCTTCTTAATTGGCACATCAGTTAGTAATTGATAATTTGACAAAGAAAATAATTCTATTAATAAACACCATTTCTAAATAATATGGTTTCCCTTAATTATTCTTGATTAAAAAAATATTATTGGAGTACAATTGAAGTACTCTTTAACATTTTATTTATCTGTCTATCTTTCCATCTATTCATTCATTATTTTTATGACCTAGGGAGATAGAATTAGAAAATTTCTAGATATTAAAAACCAATCAACAATTTAATTAATTCATTAAGATATATCTCTGACTATAGCCATAAGCGTAAAAAAAAGAAAAAAAAACTATTAATTTTAATAACTATTAAACAAAAAGATTCTTGTATTAATATTAACTGGGTATTGCCTATTGGGTAAGCTCTTCATACATAGGTATTTATCATTTTAGTGTAACTTTACAGTTTCAATTCGAAAAAGGTAAAGATCACAATCAGTCTAAAAGTAAAAAAATACTGTAGAAAAGAGAAAGGAGCAGTGGAGCTTTTGCAGGTTGGTCATAAGCACACCAAAAAGTAAAATTATTTTTATCAGGCAAAATGGATTTTGCAGTAGTCAGGGCACTGGATACATTTATATTTGCATTCGTTGATGCTCAGCTCCGCCATCTTTGCTTCCGTTGAAATGACCACACAGCAACAGTAACAGAAGCAAGCTTTTTGAACATGAGTACAATCCTCATCAACACCTGAAACTCGAATTGATTTCCTACCAACTCCCTCATTAATATAACAATTTTACACAACTTCTCCTTTGCTTTGTCACATAAATAAAAAAATAAACTTACCCTGGTCAAAAAACAAGAATACCTTTATTTTATTTTAGTTTATTTTTCACAATTTTGATGTAATCTTCTATTACTCCATGCCATGTATACAAGAAGTAAATGCCAATTTCAGTCACAAGGTTGTTGATTTTCTTAAAAAAAAAATAAAAATAAAAATTAGTGCTTGTGAGATTATTGCCAAATGGTAATATACCCCCTCTTACCCATCACTTATGGGTTGGGTATAGATCATAGGTTGAAAAGTTCGAGTCTTTGTATAAGTATTTACATTCAAAGGTTGAAAGTTTAAGTCTCTTTGTTTATATGTTTACACATGTTACGTACTTAATTAATTAAGCCCCAATGAATCCTCTCATCAGAATCTTATGCCAATGTTAAAATAACAACAACATTAACAATCAAAAATAAAATATGAAAGCAAAGTAGGAATATTTTAGGGGGGAAGAAGCAAAATACATGATAGGTGTAAGTGATGCATTCCCAGCAGCATTACAACATATTACATTTGAATTACCCAACAAAAAACAAAAGAAAAAAGACCCACAAAAACCTATTTCCTATTCTCAATTCTAAACCCCACAAAAAGAAATATCACTCTCTACTTAGAATAAGCTGCGAAGCTACCTTGAATGCGTCTCTTACATCCCATGTTTATTCATTCTTTCGCATTACCAAAGACCCCCCAAAATATATATATATATATATAGAAGGCAGAAATGGCAGAACACGTAAATAAGACTCAAAATGCAAGGATTTAATAGGAACATAAATATAAAACATAAAATTAATTAACAAAGCTTAAAGGAGCTGAAAATCGGACCGGCTACCCTCAATTCCCCGGCGATGCAATTTCGCTCTTCCGCCTCTGCCCTCAACCGCAAGAACCGCAGGAGAGCATAACTGCATAGCCTTTTTCTTCTCTTTTTTTTTCTTTTTTTTTTTTTTGTAATCTTCTGCTTTTATGCCCTCAGACTTCGCAGATATTACAGAACTATCACCACCTCCGGCGACGACACCACCACCCTTTGTACCCTCCACCTGAATCAACAAACTCCTGCTTCTGGTAATACCTCTTGTTGTTGCTCATCTTCATGACTGTGTGTGTGCACGCTAAAGGGAGCCGGAGAAGAGAGCGTACAACAGAGAATGAGAAATATAGAGGGTAGAGATAGAGTGAGGGTAGAGATAGAGTGAGGTAAGGAAGAAGGGGAACATGGTGGGTGGTATTTATAGGCAAAAAAAACAAGTGGGATTTTGGTGTCAAGAGTGCCCTCCAAAAATTATTAAATAATAATAATAATAGTAATTATCATTTTTTTTAATGCTGAATTTGGGATTTGGAAGGGCATGTTTGTGGGAAATGCAAAACTCTCCACTCACTCGGTTTCCAATGCTCTTGGAATTTTCATCACACCCTTTTTTTATTTTTTTATTTTATTTATTTTATTTATTTTTCCTTCTTTCTTGACAAGAGGGTGTTGAAAAGGAAGGAAAAGTGGTGGGTGGACAAGAGGAGAAAAGAGGGCTCATCACAAATCACAAGCGACCATTGGAAGGGGCTTCTTTTTGTTTAATCAAAGTGTAAATAAGGAATATGTAGCCCTTTTCCGTGCTAGGCTCGAGAAAAAAGGTTGTATTGGCCAGCTTTTACACCTTTCATTGCTTCATCAATTATTTATTTAACTATGATTGTGGATTAATTATGGTGTGTTCTATATATATATATATATATATATATATATATATATAGATATATATATATATATGTATAAATTAAAAATGAGTTTTCATGTTGATGTTCAATTCATCCCATCAACTAACTGATCAAATAAAATAAATTAGATCAATCTTTTAAAAAAAGGAAACAATTCCTTTGCAAGTTCATCATTGCCTGCTTGGCTGAGAAGGTATGATAGTCTTACATTGGTGAGCATTGAATTGGTTAATGGACTATAAGAGAAAAAGTTATCTCAAATCAGATGAACACTCATTCTAGTAGATCGACCTTGAAGGCAGTGTGATGTGGGTGGGTCATGTGGATTTGGGGCGAGCTACCACTTGGCAAGGTTCAGGTTGCATTCCAAATATATAGGATTTTAGGCCTTGTGTGGACGTGTGCGTATGTGAGAGCAAATATGTGAGGTGATAACGGCTTAAAATAGATAATTCATTGTATTGTTTAAGCAATTTGTCACAAATTGTATCAGAGTTAGATCTTAATTGGAAGTGTGCCAACAGGGACGTCAAGCTCTAATGGGGTAGATTGTCATGACCTACCTAGTTAAGGAGGCATATATGATAGTCACACATAGCCCGAGCGTGGGAATGGTTTTTAAGCTATGAATGAAGAAGTTGCATCAAATACATGTGACCACCCATTTTAAAAGAGACATTGAGGACAGTGTGCATATGGGTCAAGCAAGCCATAACATAACAAGCTTCAGATCATTTTCAAGATGACATGTTTAGACGGGCCTTGCATGTGATGAGTACAGGTGCGCATAGGAACAAATTCATACAGTAAGAATTACATGGTTGAGCAATCTCTCATAGAGTCAGTGGTATGGATATGTTGGCTGAGGTTGCAAATAATGTTCAAATTTAGGTGCTAATTTTGGTTGGCTTAATTTAGAGTAAGTTTAGTCAACATTGTACAAAAATATATAAGGTTAAGTCAGAACAAAAGCCTATCAAAATTGGGCCAAAGTCAGCCAAAAAAAAATAGAAAGTTAAATATTGAAATCCATTTTTAAGGGTGATATAGTTTTTATGTGTTAATATTTTTAATATTTTAATTCTATCAATGGATTATATATATATATATATATATATATTTGTAAAATTCTGATAAAATTTGGCATTCTAAACTAAATGAGGATCTAGGATCCATATAAATGATGAATCTCAATTTAAAATTAGATCAACTATATAGGGTTTTTTTTTTTTCTATGACTCAAATATATAGGTTTATTGATATGAAGTGTTTGCTCCAATTTAATTTTGTTTAGGTTAAAAAGTTTTGCTACTCTAATTGTGCTTAATTATTACTCCCAAATGTTTAATTTTCAATTGCAATTCAAAATATATCAAATTAGATTTTTTTACTTTTTTTTTAAAGGCAAATGACCACTTTGAGTAGTCGTCAAAAGTACTCTTCTTATCTGCATTGGTTGGCAATGTTCGAACCCGGAAATTGAATGTTACTTATAATTAAATGATAAAATCAACACATGTATTTGTCGTATTTTCACTCTTGTTCAATTAAATTGGATTTAACTTAAGATAAATAAAAAATAAAAAATAATCTAAATTGCATATTGAATGAAAGTCAAATAGAGAAATTAATCTTCAAATAAAAATCAATTCAAACTTTATAAAAATCAACCAATGAAATCAATTCAATTTCAATTTTCACAATGTACCCATTCTATATATGTCCGGTTCCTAGTCACAATCAATCTATATACTAATGAAAATAATTACAAAATAAAGTTTTAAATGATCAGAATAATACAAGATAAACATGTAATGATAATTTGGCTCAATAATGTTGTTAATCACCAATCAATTAATTATTTGACTTGATGTGTTAAGGGTAAATTAAGAGACTTTGATTTTAGCCGGTCATTGATAACAATCTTAAGAAGATAAACTTGATGACATTTCTCCTTTGTCAAAAATATTAGGTAGCTCGATTTGGTATAGCTAGTATATCAAAAAAAAAATTACAATTTTTATCAAAAGTTAATATGCAATAATCCCTTTATATATTCATCAAAAAAACAAAAAAAACAGAGATGCATATACGATTCAATCAACTTGCCAATCAACAAAACATAAAACAATAATTTGAATCAAAATAATACAACTATATAATTAACCACTACTTACAAAATAACTTAAAATATAATAAAAGTCACCATCCAAGTACAATAGCTTTCACTTTTCCAATACTTAATCATATCTTAAGAAAAGTATCATTCCATCATATATATATATATACATTAGGGTTTTTTTGGGGGTGTCAAATCCTAAGTGGGAACCAACCTACAAATGCAAGAAATGATTTGTGCTTGTCATTGCAACCTTGTTTGATCATTTTTAACAAAATTGAAAAAGAATTCATTTATTTATATATATATAGAATGGCAAGAACAAAAGTCACTTTGGCATCGATAAGTCAAACAAGATTCTCATCCTTGTCATGTTGCATGGAAATAAAAAAGTTGGTGGATAGTCTTAATCAGCCATCTGGACTTGTTACATGAGGGTGTGGGCTAGCTCACCAAGTGCTTGTTTTACAGCCTTTTCAACCTGGCTAGCTATCAATATATCTGTGGTTTGTCGTTGACGTACTGTACCCATTTCCTATGCGGGTTGGTGCATGGAATAGTCTTCTCTATCACGTTGTTTGGTTGAAAAGCGTCCTTACAAAAAAGTCTTATATCGTGGGGTGGTGAGATGATGAAATGTAGCGGCAGAGGACCGGCGCTGCCCTCCAGTGGTTGAGGCCGTGTATGGTTGCGAGTTCAAAATTGAACCGTTCAGTTGGAGGTTCGTGCCTATTGTGTTTATTTATATTGGAGAGAGTCTTTCTTATGTTTAGCAGTATCCGAACTCCAAATTAGTCTCATACTGTAAAAGAATTAGGAGGACACTAAAGGATCATAGATCAAAAAAGTAAAAATATAGCGGCAGCTGTCCATTGAAGCTACGATGCAAAATAATAATTTTAGTATACAATTATTGAATAATAATTTTAGTGCATAATTGTTCTGTAAAAATCAAAAACTATTTTTGAAAGAAATTGTAAATTAAAAAGGAATAATTTAAGCTTCTTAGTTGTTAGTTTATTTTATTTTTTAACTTTCCTACAGTACTATAACATGATATTATTGCTGGAAGAGTTTATAAGTAACACATTTATATATACTATTATATATATATCTCATTAATATTTTTTATTATAAAAATATGAATCTATATATACTATTATAATGAAAAATGTTGGAATGATTAGTTTTGCCAAATGATCTTCCAAAAATACTCTTAAAAATTGTATAATTGGTTTTAAATTTTGAAAATATAATTTTAGTAAAATAAAGGGTATTACAATAATTAATAGTTTAACTGTCACGACCCACTATACGTGACGTCATGACCGGCACGGGAACCTCCGAGTATACCCTCCGTCGGTACACCCGACGTCCCGTCAGCCTAAAATACATATACGAATCCCCAAAAAGAAATAAAAGTACATCATTAACAACCAACTATCATGATCATAATGAAATAAAATATTACTTCTCCAAAGTTTTACAAACATAAAATTCCAAAGTCTTCAAAATGATACAAAACCCAACGCATCCCAACTATGTGTTAAATATACTATTACTAGGTGTTATCATGTACATAATTATCAAAATACAAAACTAAATGTACAACACCTACATGAAACAAAAACAAGGGACGCTCCGCAGTCAAGCCTTCCCTTTTCCTTTTCTATCAGATCCTGAAAGAAGATGGTGAGGTGTGAGCTACAGCCAGCTCAGTGAATGTTATTTACAAGTGGCACATACGTGCATTTATAAAACATGGTAAGATCATAAAACAGTTGAAATATCATGATGACGAAATATATTACATACATGCTAACATAATGCATCAAGTCATACATAAGACGATGCATAACATTTTGTAGTCATGCTCATGCAATCCTAACACCTCCTGAGTATGGGGGTTTCAAGGCCTGGTGCGCGACACACAGCGCCCGAACACACACACAATACTCGTATTCTAATAGGGTTTATGGGGTCGTGCAGCACGTAGGATTATTTAAAACAAACCTACCCATACACAAGGCATAAAACCCTCTGCCAGGTACACAACTGGGATCGCCGCTAGACTTACGAGAATTCCCAAAAAGAGGAAATTTCAACTAGGGGCCTCAACCCAAATTGTCATCCCAATGAATTATGCTCAAATGAATTTCATGGAATATTAAAACATGCATACCATCATACATAAGTATTTAAAACATTTCTATACTACAATGCCACATATAAATAATCCAAAAGTAAAAGAACACTCACACTTGATTGGCTAAGTCTAGCCAATCCAATTGCCAAAACTCTCCAATTGACTAAACGGGTTCAAGATCAATCACAAGACCTGAAAATAACATGGTTCACACAACTGAAAATCAGTCATAAAGTGTGTCAAAACCCCATGTTCAAACCCAATCTAAAGTCAATTAGATTCTAAATTGATTACCCCATTGAGCCAATTTTCATATTGCCCAACTTGATCATTTAGACTCAATTAAACTAAGATTGACCTAAATTGAATGTAATAGGGTGATCCCATGATCCAACCACTAATATACATGAAATTCAATTATAATTAGGGTCAATTAGACTATACATCAAGTCAATTTCATCAATTGACTAAGTCTTGATCAAAATCCCCAATTAGGCCAATATAAAACATAAGGTCAAAATGAACTAAGTCATATCAATTTAACATAGGTACTAACATTTTAAACCCATGATTCTACTTAATTTGGGTCCAATTAAACAATCCCCAAGTCAATTTAACAAATTGACTTGCTTTGGGTGAAAACTCCCAATTTGGGCAAAATCCCCAAATTACATGCAAAATTACCAAATACTTAGCCTAGATCAAAATTAGTCAATCTTAGGGTATTCATTATGTGAACCCACTGAATTCAATCATCAAACAACTCTAATCATGTCCAATTAGACCTACATTGCATAATTTTCCAGATTTTATATCAAGAGCATCAAAAGCCCCAAATCTGGAAATTTTCATACATATGCCCTATTGCCAATTTTACACTAGGGCACCATGTTCAACCATGAATTTTACTGATCTTGCAACATGGAATCATCCACAATGGCCACTAGATCAACATAGTTGACATGCAAACATTTTGAAAAAGTCTAAGGCCATAAACTAAGTTTAGGTCATTTGAACTAAACCTTCCAATTTCTTGCTAGAAATTGGGGCTTTCACCATTAGTGTACTCCTTACACTCTCTAATCACACATATGTGATATGCAAGACTCAACTCCAACTTTGGTCTTCCACCCATCCAAGGTTCATCACAATGCATGCATCAAAATGAAACCCTCATGCTCAAAATAAAACTATCATGCAACTAATAGGGAGATTCAAGGAAGAAATGGAGGAAAAATACAAACCTTAGGTGTTCTTGAGCAAGAAATCACCAAACCCTAACTTTCCCCTCCTTATCTCCTCTCCAGCACCTTTCCTTCTTTTCTGGCTGAGAAATGAGCAAATGAGCCTAAAATCCCGTTTTGGTTGCTTAAATAGATAAGCTTAGGCCCACAACTAAAAGTTGCCAAAATTATCAAAAACCCAGATTTCCTGTTACAATACTTTCACTTAGATAGTCCACTGCTTACAAAATACGCATGAGTTTAACATCTTGACCGTACAAACGTTGAATGAGTAAGTTATAAACATTATGGTAAACTTTAGGCTCAATCCAACGGTGGGAGTGTGAGATCTATCTGTTTGATCAAAACTGCGTAAGAAAATCCCAGAATCCGTGAAACAGTGTTTTGGGCGTTATAACTCAAATTAGGTAACTCCAATTAAGATCTTGACCGTTCATAATGAAGATCTATCATATAAGAATGAGCTGACAAAATTTCAGCCCAATCAGACAACGGATCTAGGAGATCAAACTATTGATGTAAGTTGTGACAGAAATAGAAAGCTCCACTGGATCCAAAACACCGTTTTTGAAATGTTTTGACGTCGAACGGGTCTCCGATGGTTCCGAAATTTCATGCGTACCCTTTATGACCTAAAATCATGCAAAGACACTCGAACTTACGTACTTCGAGCATCAAAATATATATACACATACGTATACAAATACATATACGGATACACTATGGGTCAAAATGACGTCACCTAAAGGCACGGGTGCTACAACTCTCCCCAACTTAGGAATATTTTTGTCCTCAAAAATAAAAGCAAGAGAACTAACCTCAGTCGGTAAAGAGGTCGGGGAATTTCTCCCTCATCTGGTCCTCGCGCTCCCAGGTTTGCTCTTCATTATCGTGGAATTGCCATCTGACGCGCACAAGTGGGATTTCCTTATTTCTCAATTTCTGAATCCTACGAGCCATAATCTGAATAGGCAACTCCTCATAAGTCGTATCCTCCCCAACTTGCAGATGACTCACATCAAGCACATGAGCTGGATCGGGATAAGACTCCTTCAATGGATCTTCATTAAACTTCCTCAGCATCGAAACGTGGAATACATCATGAACAGCCTCGAGCTGAGAAGGTAGAGCCAACCTGTACGCTACTGGTCCAATCCTCTCAACAATCCGGAATGGCCCAATAAACCTAGGGGATAGTTTCCCACTGACACCGAACCTCATCTGACCTTTGAGTGGCGAGACCTTAAGCAAAACTAGATCTCCCACAGCAAACTCTAACGGCCGATGCCGGTTATCATAATAACTTTTTTGCCTGTCTTGAGCTGACTTCAGCCTCTGCCGAATCAGCTTGACTTTCTCAGTTTGCTCAACAACTGCATCAGGGCCCCATAGCTGCGTATCACCCACCTCGTACCAACAAGCTGGAGATCTACTGGGTCTTCCATACAAAGCCTCATACGGTGCCATACCGATGCTAGCCTGATAACTGTTGTTGTAAGCAAATTCACACAAGGGCAAATGCTCACCCCAACCACCACCAAACTCTAAAATGCAAGACCTGAGCATATCCTCCAGCATCTGAATCACTCTCTCGGACTGACCATCCGTCTGAGGATGAAATGCTGTACTGAGTCGGAGGCGGGTCCCAAATCGAGTCTGCAAGGCCTGCCAAAACCTCGATGTAAATCGTGGATCTCGATCCGACACGATAGACAAGGGCACTCCATGCAATCTCACGATCTCTCTCACATATAATCTGCTCAGTCTATCCACAGAGTCCCTGGCGCTCATAGGAAGGAAGTGCGCACTCTTGGTCAATCTATCGACCACAACCCAAATGGCATCAAATCTACCCTGAGACCTCGGCAATCCCATGATGAAATCCATTGTGATGTGTTCCCATTTCCACTCGGGTATGGGCAATGGTTGCATCTGACCTCCAGGCTTCCGGTGTTCAGCCTTAACCTACTGACACACCTCACATCTCTGCACATACTCAGCAATACTCTTCTTCATCCCGTGCCACCATACAGATCTCTTCATGCATGGTACATCTTGGTAGTCCCTGGATGACCAGTATACTGAGACCTGTGAGCCTCTCGAAGTATCTCAGCACGCAACTCAGCATCATATGGGATCCATAGTCTCCCTCTATACCGCAAGACATCATCTGGACCAATCTGCCAATCGGCCTGGTCAACACTGTCTGCGTATCCACGATACATGTCATAATCTGGACAATGTTCCTGTAAATATCTAACCCTCGGAATATGGGCATCCGCAAGCTGCACGTGCATCTGAGCACATATCTCAGTAAGTGGTGCGTTTGAGAGTATACTCATCATAGTCACTCTCTCAAGTAAATGCCACTGTTGGGCCATCTGAAAAGCAACCACCTGAGTCTCTGCTCGCCTACGGCTCAAAGCATCAGCCACAACATTGGCTTTGCCAGGATGATACTGCAAAGAGAAATCATAATCCTTTAGTAACTCGAACCATCTCCTCTGCCGCATATTCAGCTCCTTCTGATCAAAGAGGTACTTCAAACTCTTGTGATCGGAAAACAAAGTGAACCTCTCACCATAAAGGTAATGCCTCCATAGCTTCAGTGCAAATACAATAGCGGCCAGCTCCAAATCATGCACAGGGTAGTTCTGCTCATGCACCTTAAGCTGTCTAGATGCATATGCAACCACTCGACCCTCCTGCATCAGTACACATCCCAGACCTAAGAGTGATGCATCAGTATAAATTACCAACTCTTTCCCAGGCTCTGGAAGAATCAACACTGGAGCTGTAGTCAACTTCTTTTTTAACTCACTGAAAGCTCTCTCACAGGCATCCGACCACGTGAAGGCCACGTTCTTCTGAGTCAGCTTAGTCATCGACGCGGATATCTTGGAAAAGTCCTTCACGAACTTCCTGTAATAGCCAGCCAAACCCAGAAAGCTACGAATCTCGGTCACTGTGGTAGGTCTTGGCCAATCAATGATTGCCTCAACCTTAGCAGAATCAACAGAAATACCCTCTGCACTAACCACGTGACCCAAGAATTTCACCTCAGTCATCCAGAAATCACACTTGCTCAGCTTGGCATACAACCTATGCTCCAACAATGTCTGCAAAGTAACTCTGAGATGACGTTCATGATCCTCTCTTGTCTTAGAATAGACTAGGATATCATCGATGAAGACTATAATGAACTGGTCAAGGTACGGCCTGAACACTCTCTGCATCAGATCCATGAACATTGCTGGTGCATTAGTCAACCTGAAAGGCATCACCAAAAACTCGTAATGTCCATACCTCGTCCGAAAGGCAGTTTTCGACACATCTTCATCTCTTATCCTCAACTGATGGTACCCAGACCTCAAGTCAATCTTCGAAAAGAACTTGGCTCCAATTAATTGATCAAACAAGTCATCAATACGAGGAAGTGGATATTTGTTCTTGACAGTCACCTTATTCAGCTGACGGTAGTCTATACACAAACGAAGACTCCCGTCCTTTTTCTTGACGAACAACACAGGTGCTCCCCAAGGTGACATGCTAGGAGAAATAAATCCCTTGTCCATCAGCTCATCAAGTTGGGCTCTGAGTTCATTCAGCTCTTTCGGTGCCATACGATACGATGGAATGGAAATGGGTTTAGTGCCGGGCATCAGCTCAATTATAAAGTCCACCTCTCGCCTAGGCGGCAAGCCAGGTAACTCATCAGGAAAAACCTCTGGGTACTCGCAGACTACAGGAATGTCTGCTAGCTGAATACTCTGATCCACATCATCCACTGGCGTCAAACCCGCCATCGTGGCAACCTCATCATCAGTGGCTAATCTACCCTGGGTAGGTGGTCTCGATGCAGTCCTGCCTCGAAAGACGAAGACTGGCTCTCCGGGTATCTGAAAGATAACCCTCTTGCCGAAGCAATCAATGTGAGCGTGATATGCCGCTAGCCAATCCATACCCAAAATGGCATCAAACTCTAGGAACTCTAAGACTCTAAGGTCAACAGACATCTCATGGTCCTCGAATCTCACAATGCATCCCACACATACCATATTAGGGTAAATTCTCTCACCGGCCGCCGTACTCAAAATCAACGGCTTACTAGTTCTAACAGTAGACAATCTCAATCTATCTACTACACCACCAGAAATAAATGACAGAGTAGAACCAGCATCAATCAAAACATACATCAAAGAATTGCAAATGCTGATTGTACCTTCTATTAGTTGCTTGCTAGCCTCGGGATCTGCCTGCGTAACAGCTCTGGCCTGCTCTCTGGTAGGTGCAGCTGTAGATCTAAATTGACCAAAAGGCATCCTCTGTGGACATTGGTTCCTCTTATGCCCTGGAGCCCCGCAACCATAACACACAATCGGCCACGGTGTTCTAGGTGCAGAAGATACAGCCTGCGACCCGGTTCCGGCTGTCTGCTGTCCACCAGATCTGACAAAACTTTGTTGCTGCTGCTGGGATCGATTAGAAATCTGAACACTGTGGCCCGCAGCTGGTGGTACCACTGATACTGGAGCGGAGGCTACAGATGCCTCATATCCACTGCCGCTGAATCTTGGCCTCTTATTACGTCGGCCTCTCCTGCCACTGAAATACTGTGCCTCTGACCCTGCCTGTTGAGTCTGAACTGTAGGAGCTACGGGTGCCTGGACTGCTGCAGGTAACCTCATCCGAGAATTTGCCTCTGCGGCCTCAAAATCTGCGGCCTGCCCCATAGCCTGCGCATAGGTCTGCACGCCAGCCAGTGCCAAACCCTCACAGATACGGCTTCTGAAACCATCCCGTATCCTCTGCATCCTCAGCTCATCGGTAGAAACCATCTCTGGAGCGAAGAGTGCCAACCTGTTGAACTCTTGCTCGTACTCTCTCACGGACATGTTGCCTTGGGTCAGATGTAGAAACTGGTTCCGACGTTGATCCCTCTCGGCCCGTGGATAGAACTCTACAAAGAACAACTCCTTGAATCTAGTCCAAGTCCGGACCTCGCCCTCGAGACGCTCCACCCGTTCCCACCATTTGTTAGCCTTGCCAATCAGCTTAAACCTGGCAAGCTTGACCTTATCATGCTCAAGCGCCCTCATATCACTGAATATGGTCTCCATCCGAGTCAACCATCCCTCAGCAAGCTCTAAATCAAGACCTCCCGGAAACTCAGCAGGATCTCGAAACTTGAAAGCTTTCATAACCCTCTCATAGCGGTCCTTCTCTGCCCGCTCAGCCTCAGTCTCCCCAGCTACGACATGCTGGACCCTAGCTGGTCCTGCCTGCTCTGCCTGATCCCCTACTACTGCTGCCACACTACTGTGCTCTACAGCGGCTGCAACATCATCCTGCAGTGGTGGCCTAACACCCTGTGTACGGCCTAGCAACTCGAGAATCTGGGCGTGCTGCTGCTGAGTGGCCTCTAAGACTGCCTCTATACGCCTAAGGCGTTCCTCTGGGTCCATGGCTGATCCTGTTTTTTCTTCTCTTGTAAATATCTGAAATTCACAATAAGGAAGAGCTCAATCAGGATCACAATCCAGGAAAAGTTACCCCTAAGATAACTACCCATAATCATACTCATAAAGGCAATCATAATATCATATAAGTCTTTTATTCTTTTAAGGATTTTAAACCTAAAACATTCGCTCTGATACCATAGTTGTCACGACCCACTATACGTGACGTCATGACCGGCACGGGAACCTCCGAGTATACCCTCCGTCGGTACACCCGACGTCCCGTCAGCCTAAAATACATATACGAATCCCCAAAAAGAAATAAAAGTACATCATTAACAACCAACTATCATGATCATAATGAAATAAAATATTACTTCTCCAAAGTTTTACAAACATAAAATTCCAAAGTCTTCAAAATGATACAAAACCCAACGCATCCCAACTATGTGTTAAATATACTATTACTAGGTGTTATCATGTACATAATTATCAAAATACAAAACTAAATGTACAACACCTACATGAAACAAAAACAAGGGACGCTCCGCAGTCAAGCCTTCCCTTTTCCTTTTCTATCAGATCCTGAAAGAAGATGGTGAGGTGTGAGCTACAGCCAGCTCAGTGAATGTTATTTACAAGTGGCACATACGTGCATTTATAAAACATGGTAAGATCATAAAACAGTTGAAATATCATGATGACGAAATATATTACATACATGCTAACATAATGCATCAAGTCATACATAAGACGATGCATAACATTTTGTAGTCATGCTCATGCAATCCTAACACCTCCTGAGTATGGGGGTTTCAAGGCCTGGTGCGCGACACACAGCGCCCGAACACACACACAATACTCGTATTCTAATAGGGTTTATGGGGTCGTGCAGCACGTAGGATTATTTAAAACAAACCTACCCATACACAAGGCATAAAACCCTCTGCCAGGTACACAACTGGGATCGCCGCTAGACTTACGAGAATTCCCAAAAAGAGGAAATTTCAACTAGGGGCCTCAACCCAAATTGTCATCCCAATGAATTATGCTCAAATGAATTTCATGGAATATTAAAACATGCATACCATCATACATAAGTATTTAAAACATTTCTATACTACAATGCCACATATAAATAATCCAAAAGTAAAAGAACACTCACACTTGATTGGCTAAGTCTAGCCAATCCAATTGCCAAAACTCTCCAATTGACTAAACGGGTTCAAGATCAATCACAAGACCTGAAAATAACATGGTTCACACAACTGAAAATCAGTCATAAAGTGTGTCAAAACCCCATGTTCAAACCCAATCTAAAGTCAATTAGATTCTAAATTGATTACCCCATTGAGCCAATTTTCATATTGCCCAACTTGATCATTTAGACTCAATTAAACTAAGATTGACCTAAATTGAATGTAATAGGGTGATCCCATGATCCAACCACTAATATACATGAAATTCAATTATAATTAGGGTCAATTAGACTATACATCAAGTCAATTTCATCAATTGACTAAGTCTTGATCAAAATCCCCAATTAGGCCAATATAAAACATAAGGTCAAAATGAACTAAGTCATATCAATTTAACATAGGTACTAACATTTTAAACCCATGATTCTACTTAATTTGGGTCCAATTAAACAATCCCCAAGTCAATTTAACAAATTGACTTGCTTTGGGTGAAAACTCCCAATTTGGGCAAAATCCCCAAATTACATGCAAAATTACCAAATACTTAGCCTAGATCAAAATTAGTCAATCTTAGGGTATTCATTATGTGAACCCACTGAATTCAATCATCAAACAACTCTAATCATGTCCAATTAGACCTACATTGCATAATTTTCCAGATTTTATATCAAGAGCATCAAAAGCCCCAAATCTGGAAATTTTCATACATATGCCCTATTGCCAATTTTACACTAGGGCACCATGTTCAACCATGAATTTTACTGATCTTGCAACATGGAATCATCCACAATGGCCACTAGATCAACATAGTTGACATGCAAACATTTTGAAAAAGTCTAAGGCCATAAACTAAGTTTAGGTCATTTGAACTAAACCTTCCAATTTCTTGCTAGAAATTGGGGCTTTCACCATTAGTGTACTCCTTACACTCTCTAATCACACATATGTGATATGCAAGACTCAACTCCAACTTTGGTCTTCCACCCATCCAAGGTTCATCACAATGCATGCATCAAAATGAAACCCTCATGCTCAAAATAAAACTATCATGCAACTAATAGGGAGATTCAAGGAAGAAATGGAGGAAAAATACAA
Organism: Paratinospora sagittata; assembly: GCA_035771175.1. NCBI lineage: Eukaryota > Viridiplantae > Streptophyta > Magnoliopsida > Ranunculales > Menispermaceae > Paratinospora > Paratinospora sagittata. The sequence goes on along the minus strand of CM069592.1, from coordinate 3,577,447 downwards.
ACCTTAGGTGTTCTTGAGCAAGAAATCACCAAACCCTAACTTTCCCCTCCTTATCTCCTCTCCAGCACCTTTCCTTCTTTTCTGGCTGAGAAATGAGCAAATGAGCCTAAAATCCCGTTTTGGTTGCTTAAATAGATAAGCTTAGGCCCACAACTAAAAGTTGCCAAAATTATCAAAAACCCAGATTTCCTGTTACAATACTTTCACTTAGATAGTCCACTGCTTACAAAATACGCATGAGTTTAACATCTTGACCGTACAAACGTTGAATGAGTAAGTTATAAACATTATGGTAAACTTTAGGCTCAATCCAACGGTGGGAGTGTGAGATCTATCTGTTTGATCAAAACTGCGTAAGAAAATCCCAGAATCCGTGAAACAGTGTTTTGGGCGTTATAACTCAAATTAGGTAACTCCAATTAAGATCTTGACCGTTCATAATGAAGATCTATCATATAAGAATGAGCTGACAAAATTTCAGCCCAATCAGACAACGGATCTAGGAGATCAAACTATTGATGTAAGTTGTGACAGAAATAGAAAGCTCCACTGGATCCAAAACACCGTTTTTGAAATGTTTTGACGTCGAACGGGTCTCCGATGGTTCCGAAATTTCATGCGTACCCTTTATGACCTAAAATCATGCAAAGACACTCGAACTTACGTACTTCGAGCATCAAAATATATATACACATACGTATACAAATACATATACGGATACACTATGGGTCAAAATGACGTCACCTAAAGGCACGGGTGCTACATTAACTTTTTTCACCACTGTTATATTTGTTTCATATAAGGCTTTAATTAAGGTTTTCAACTTTGCTCACTCATTTTACAGCATTTTACCTAATTTTAAGTAAGAATTTTTATTTTTATTTTTTGTTTTTTAAACTTTCACTAAAAGTTATGAAATTTTTAACAAAAAAAAATAATGATACTAAACAAATTATAAAATTAAATTCTTGTTCAAAAGATTGGAAAAATCGCATTAATACACCTACAAACATACTAGTATTTATAAACCTTATTAACTTTAGTTAATAATTTTAAAAATATCTTTCTATTGGATTTTTCTTAAATTTTTATGAAGATAGTGAATAATCTAAAATCTTTATCAACGATAGCATATCAAACATATGTCATAGTCCAATATTTTGACATGTCCATGATATAGTTGCATTACGTACGTCATAAGCAAGACTTACAAATTTGGAATTAACCAATGATGTACATTGTCTCGTGGGACCATTTTTCTAAATTATTTTGATTTTGATTTTGATTTTTTCAATATCCAAATTGAAATTAAAGTTGTCCCTGAAAAAGGTTCTTAAATTTTACTAACAAAAACAAATGAAATTGCTGATCATCAAAAACTAATTAATTTAGAAGCACTAGATAAAGAATGAAAGCATTGTAACTTTCAAAATAATTTAGCATATATATATTGATGCATCAGTCTACAAATTATAAAGTATGAGTATAGCTATGCATCTTCAAATTAAAAATATGTTCATATTACAAAATGGAAAATCATATAATTCAATCAAAATGACTATCCCCTTGTCACAGTAAATCAAATACCTTTAGCTTGAAATAAGTTTATATATAGTCTTACAAACATACCTGTCATAATTATTAATCTAAAAACTTATATATACAAAAAACATTCAATGTAAAAAATCATGCATTGGTAAAATTTATATATTATCGACCAACAACAGGTAGTAACTTAGTTGATTGAGAAACTAAATATAAATAAGGTTGAGGTTCATGTCTCGAGTTCGAGCTTGTGTGTGCCACATTTATCTTCATCTTTTAAGAGGGTCAACCTATACATCTCTGTCATGCTTGAGTTCGAAAGAATTAATTTTGTTTAAAAGGAAGGAGGACATCTTTTACCTGTCAAAAAATCGATAATAAAAAAAAAAGTCTATATATTATTGATAAAAAAAATAAAAATAAACAATCATGTCACCACTATATTCTGAATTAAAAAAAAAACCTTTTAATTACCTACAATGTGTTGATAGAAACCCTAACTAAATGTCAAACACTCTCATCTTTTTCTTACCTCAATCAATATCTTTTCTTTACCGTTTTTTCCCACTCCACAATTTATGTCTTTCTTCTACTTTTTTCTTTTTACAATTCCTATGGAGCATGCCTTCCACCAACCACTACTAGATATTTGTCTGATTCTTTATTGACTTCTATTATTCCAAAATCACAAGATATATATGGCCCCACCACATGTCACATTTTCACCCTCCCCCACCTGTTTCCACTTTCATCATTCTCAAATCATCACCGTCCAAATATCTCTCACGAAGTACCATAATTATCTAATGAAAAAACAAAAATTCCTTCTTTAATACCCAAAAAAATACATATTTTTCGCTTATATTATTTTAAAAATCTACGTCACAGTAACGCTGTACTTACGTCAAAAAATAAAATAAAAATAAAAATTATACTGACCCGTCAAAACTTCCAATACGCACAGTCGTCAAAGCGTATTAAATAGTCAATGATTGGCTCTTGGGTGGAGAATCCACCGACTGCCACGTGTCCGAACCCGGTCGCTTGATTAGGGGACACAAAGCGGCGCGTGAGCCTCGAACGTGTAGCCGTAGTGAAAAACAGAGACGCGACACTCACGTCACGGCGCATTTTAGCTCCTCGCCATTCGCGGCGTGCTTGACGCCACGGTAAGTGTCAAAACGGGAGTTAACATCGTCGTGCGAACACAGTTTGACACTTTGTGTTGGGCTGTCGTTGACGCCCCCCTCCTTAACGGTAAAGTTCGCTGTGCGACGCGTGCGATCGAGGGTACTTGTACTTCTCTATTGTGTATTTTTACATTGGATCCCGTTTTGGGGTTTTTGAGATGATGGTGTGGGGTTGGAAAAGGAATCGTCCAACCGCAGTTCAACGCTGAAGGGGTAGGGCCAATGACGTGTCAATGCTGAATTGGCATTGAATTTTGGTATGGGTCCCACTAGAAAGTAAGTACGAAAGTTTTGATACGGGAATGTGATTCACACATGATAGAAATGCCATTGTTCTTATATCCATTAGATCACAGACATCTACACAATACATATACATGTGTCAGTTATCCAATGATATAGGAGTGCATGTGCTTCTATAGCTCATCATTCTCAAACGCTTTGTACTATTAAATATAAGTATCTAAATATTTCTTTAAGGATGATTCTTATTTCTACCTTTGATATGGTTGACGCTAAAGGTGTTGTGCTACATTATTATCTATTTAATATATTGGATCGTGAGCATCTACCACCATAAGTAATTCTATCAACGAAGAGCAACTGCTACACAAAGTCTGGAATTTTTTTTTTGATGTACAAAGTTTATAAATTATAACCATGATGGAAAACCCAACTTTTTTGAAATACTATAAGCAAACTATAGTATATAAACTACAATCACAATGAATGATATTTAAGAGAGAAAAAAAAATCTATAAAATTAACAACACTATTAAGAGGAAATGACAACCAGACGAGTTAGAAACTTGGATTTTCCGTTGAATTAGTGAGATCTATGCACAATGTATCCGTATAAAAGTCTGAAAAATTTACAACAATACTAAGTAAATGTGGGGGCAAGATGAGATAGCTAGAAACATGAGCTCCTCATGTTGTGTTGGATTAGTAAGATCTTAATGCAAAATATGCATATATCTTTTTTATTAACGACACTGTGACCTCGCAAATAAGGTGTTGGTGCAATTGGTTGCCAGCTCCATAATCATTGTACGGGTCATAAGTTTGAGTCGCGGAAGGATAACAGTTTTTTAAATCACATGTTACAACGGGCGCCTACACAAGGTTTGTATAACGTGGGGTACGAGTTAGACGGAAGAAACAAATTTTTAAACTCGGCTTGGGCAACTGGTTCGTGTTGCTGGGTGCTCTTGTTGTTCCCACTCTATTGATGTGGGGATTAGTGGGTTCAAAAATTGACCCGATACCTCCACGGTAGGCAAATATTGTATAATTGTATCTTCTCTTACAAAAAAAAAAAAGAAAACCGACACGGGGAACTCACATTTGAACTACGCTTGGCTCCCTATTCAGTAGTAAAATCAATGTGGTTGAAATGAGTAGGGTGTGCAAAATGGGTTGCAGCCCATGAGATAGGCCCAAAAAAGTCTGTTGACTGAGCCTGTGCTTAAGATCTGAAAGTCCACTTAGGATTGCGTGGCCTGTCTAGACCTAGCCATGCCGTGGGCCATCGTCCCAACCCATTTCTACCCTGAAAAGCCTGGTCCATCTCCACGTAAGTTAAGCCATTCGGCCTTAAACCTACCTTGCTATCTTGGACATACTAACACATCTTGACATTGGGCATATAAATCTTGGGTCGACAGGAAGCTAGGTTATAAGTTGGCCATTATTTTGCTATGCTTTGGTCTTTTATATTTTATTATGGGAAAGAAGTAATCAAAGTGTATTTCATTAACAGCAAGTAGAGAAGGCTATCATCTATTCATCATTACAAGTGCTCAAGTCAATGAACTCATATATACTCCCTTCATTACAAGTAAAGAAGGCTATCATTATTTTGCTATGCATTGAAGCAACTAAGCTCAGGCCATCTTGTTGGCTCCAAGACCATTGAATTCCTTCCCAACATGGAGATTTTTTATTTTTTTTTCAAGTAAGAGTCTCACGGATTTAGCTATAGTGATAAGTATCTTGCTAAGGAGTATATGAAGAATCACGTAGCTGAACCCATTGACCATGACATTTGTTTTTTTGGGCAACGTGGGCCAATGAAGACTTTAGCCTGTATATGTTACATTTGTTAAGAGGAGAACACGACGAGAATGACCAATAGCTTATTCGATTAGACATTTATCTCCTTCTTATAGATGAAGGGTATGAGTTAAGAAGTTGCTGTGCCTTTTACCAGGAGCTTGTTGTAGCCCTATTAGACTTTGGTGTGGACAATTGTTTCTTGTATTAGTAATTGAGACAACCTTTGTCTTTAATTAATTTATTAATTTGAAATGATTTAATTAAGTTAGGTACACCTCCACACTTCTTCAAAATTTCTCTTCCCACTGTTACTATGTTAGGATCTTCTTCCCTTTCACTTGATCCAAATGCCCGGTTACGGAATAAGGACCAGCCATCATCTTCTGACAATACTCCCAAATGATGCCATGGAAGCACTGTAGCCATTATTGAAGCAACTTTCTCACTGCGAGTAGTTACAACGATTGAACTTCCTCTACCTCCGCATCTCAAAACAAATTTTAACTTATCCCACTCTTCTTGATCTTCATTCCACACATCATCTAACACAAGTAAAAACCTTTTTCCATTCAGTATTTCACGAAGTAGGCATTGCATCGAGTGTAACTCTGAGATATCACTCACTGTGTTTCTTGAAGACTCAATAATTGCTTTTGTTAACCTTTTGATCTCGAAATCCTCAGATACACAAACCCAAATTCTCAATTCAAAATGATTGTCGACTCTTTCATCATTGTAGAGCAATTGAGCGAGTGTGGTCTTCCCAAGACCACCCATTCCAACTAAAGCATAGATTGAGCATCCTCTTCCCTGCTTACATTTGCTAGTAACACCTGTTGAATTATCTTCTCTTTCTCCTCATCCCTTCCATAAATTTCTGTTTCAGTAACAAAACCGCTGGTTTGTCTTCTATCAACCTCATCAGCTGCAATTTGTGTTTCCATCATAACCCCTTCTCTAAAGTGGAATTTACCCCCCTCCGCAGCAATAACATCTAACCTCTCTACGACATTCTTGATTTTTCGTGCCATCTTATAACGAAATAATAAAGGATTTCGAAGAGAAAATAAGTCACTTACTTGCTTGATGGCACCACCACGAATCTCGGGCCTTTGAAGAAGAACTTCAGTAGCAAACCCATCAACTATGTCGTCAGCATCATAAGTAGCATCTTTAAGCTTTGTGAGCCAATCCAAGACAGCCTTGCTCTTAATCTGCTTCTCCTCTGCATCACGGATGACTGCTTGGATGGTTGATAATGTGCTCTCCAACTTCTCAAGCTCCTTCTTCAACCCCCGTGCCAATCCAAACTGTTGGACAATTGAAGAATTCAAACTCTCAAAGATTGCTTTGATGAGGGAAGAAACAATTGCATCAGCCATGCTTCTCTCGGTTAGTGAGTGAAAGAGAAAATCCTAAGAAGGTCTGAATAATGGTGAGAGAGTGAATGAATGATGAGAAAGCCCATTTAATGTTGTGCGGAATCGTGGTAAAGCATGAAAGGAAAAATAAGTCAACAAATTTAACGTGGTTCGGCAAATTGCCTACATTCACGGGAGGCAACACTCTTGTATTACTTCAACCTTAGGTGGATCTTACAGATTGGATCTCTTGAATAGATCTCACCGAATATATCTCTCTGAACTCAGGAATAGATCTCACTGAACATATTTCAAGTTGAAGCAGAGCTCTTATTTATAGAGCTAAAACAAAACTCATTTCGCCCATGTGTTCCATGCAACCAGCCCATACATCCCATGCAGCTTGATAAATTTGACTATTCACTGCATGCTTTTGTTGACTATTGATGGTGGCTCTTCATTGAGGTGGACTAAACCAACAAATCTCCACCTCCATCTCATGTGGAACAGGGCTCCTCCACACTGACAACAATTTGTTAATTAAAGCTGCAGAGCAACATTTAATTTCCTCAACACCCAGTGAGATCCACAATCTTTCTCTTTTCTTCTTATCATTTTCTTTCTTCTTTAACAACACATGCAATGCAACTTCCCCGTGCCTTCCTAAGCTGACTGTAAAAAGTAAGTCAAGACAATAATCCATTAATTCTCCATTAAACGTTTACTTAATTGCCTTGACAAATGTGCTCGGTATTCAATTATTTAGGACGTATCATAATACAATTTTATTGTTTTGTTATAAAATTAAATTTTATAAGAATTAATACTATTTTCTAATATTTTCTCATAATTTCTTAAATATATTATCTATATGTTATTATTATTGAGCATAAGCTGTAAAAAGATTTGATAAACAATATATTTTTGACATTTAACAAGTAGGAATGGTGAAATTTCTAATTGATCCCAAGTTCTTGAAGGAGTTGATCTTTGTTTGCATCAAATGGAGGAAATTGTACTAATGAAACGTGCAATCGATTCAACTACTTCTGTGCTTCACCGAAATGATAATTTCTTAAAGCTATTATCTATATTTATCCTTTTTAAGTTTTTTCTACCTGAATTGAAGATTAGTAAACACAGTTTTCACAAGACCATGAGTTAGAGACTTGAGTTTTGTAATACAGAAATAATCTGCAACTTCACTTTGAAACACAAATGACGAAACTTGTAATCTCAAGCTCCTCCCTTGTAAACAGGTACGTATAACACATGAATGCCATGACTGCCCATCTCGCCTACAAGGATTAATTACCATGTACATAATAACCAAGCTCACATACTCTGTTCTGCATTAAGTGAGAAAAAAAAATAAAAAATACTGTAGTGACTCAAAGTGTATTTCGAGACATTAACAGCAAGTGTATAGATCTTGGGTTGATAAGGAAGCTAGGTTATAAGTTGGCCATTGTTTTATATTTTATTATGGGAAAGAAATAATCAAAGTGTATTTCAAGACATTAACAGCAAGAAGAGAAGGCTATCATCTATTCATCATTACAAGTGCTCAAGTCAATGAACTCATATATACTCCCTTCATTACAAGTAAAGAAGGCTATCATTATTTTGCTATGCATTGAAGCAACTAAGCTCAGGCCATCTTGTTGGCTCCAGTACCATTGAATTCCTTCCCAACATGGAGATTTTTTATTTTTTTTTCAAGTGAGATTCTCACGGATTTAGCTATAGTGATAAGTATCTTGTTAAGGAGTATATGAAGAACCACGTAGCTGAACCCATTGACCATGACATTTGTTTTTTGGGCAACGTGGGCCAATGAAGCCTTTAACCTGTATATGTTACATTTGTTAAGAGGATAACACGACCTGAATGACCAATAGCTCAATCCATTAGACATTTATCTCCCTTCATATGAGATGGACGGTACGAGGTAAGAAGTTGTGATGTCTTTTTACGAAAGAGCTTGTTGTAGCCCCATTGGGCGTTGGACATTTATTTCTTATATTAGTAATTGAGACAACATTTGTCTTTAATTAATTCATTGATTTAAAATGATTTTATATGTATGTGATGGTCGGATATAATAAATACCGTAAATTGACAAAAAAAAAGAAGGGAACATGCCTAATTTTTTTTTTTAAAATAGTCTAATTTTATTGATACATATGTATACGTATGAAAGTTGATATGTTCTTGGGAAAGCCCACTTCAAAATGTGCTTTGACTTTGTTTTTAGTAAATAAGGCCTAGTTCAAACAATTTTTTAGCAAAGTTCAAACAAAATTGGAATGCCCAATTTAAATCTCTTGAGTTTTTTTTTTTTTTTTTTTTTTAAATTTAAAAAAATGGGGTACCAGTTTTTTGACACTCCGAAGGTGTCTTCCTTTTTTTTTAGACAAGACTAGTCTAACAGACCAATCATCCAGACTCGAATATAACAGAGGCGTTTAAGCTAGTCCTCTTAAGTTCCAATAGAGGCAGATAAATAGGAGCACGTTTAGGCTCAAACTCGAGACTTGTACTTCAATCTCACTTATACTCAGTTACTCAATCAATTGAGTTACAACATATTAGTTGAGTCTCCCCGACACCATCTTAAAATACATAACCCTAATACCAAGGCAAAATTATGCAACCTAATCCTTTCAATATATATATGCAAACTATTTTTACTTTTTTATTATTCTTATTTTTCTTGGTGGGATAATTATGCAACCTATTTGAAACCAACAAAATCAAGTGCAAATACAAATGATAGGACCAAATTAAAATTTAAAATAAAACCAAATATTCCTTCAATGATTTTTAGGGGGTGCGCTTAGAAGTTCCGTGCGAGTCGGAGGACGACGAGGTTTGCTACTCATGCCACATCACCCATTTCTCAAACATACCCACCTTACATATCAATGATTTTCCCAACACACCCACCTTGGTTTCTATCTACACCCTGCACTACCACCTTCATCTTCTTCTCTCAGTTTCTTTTCAAACCCATCCTCTCTACATATTTCCTTGATTTAGGGTTTCTTTATTTCTCTAATCTCATCTTGTATGCATGAATAAATCCTTTTTCTTAAATTTTTCTTTTTAAAAAAATAAAATAAAATCTTCTCGTGTCTTTTGGAAATCTCTCTCTTTTTTTTTAATTTTTTTTTTTGCTCATTATTTTTAATTTTTTGTTGAATCTTTCTAACAAAGCCGATCATCGAGCGACTTCCCGGGAGAATTATCTGGTTCGTCTTCTTGCGATTGGAGTTACGGGAGTTCTTGAGTTTAGTAGGTTCTAGGGTTTTGAAAAGAGGAAACTTTTTTTTTTTTTTTTTGAAGAACTGATGTTGGCTGATAATTGGGGATTCTTGTGTAAATTTAATGTTTTTTTTTTCTTTGGAAATAATTTAATGTAATTTTGTTGATGAGAAACACCCATGATGGGCTGGCAGTTCGTTTTTTATTATCTTGGAGTCAAGAAATTTGCATAATTTGGAATAATGGGTAGAAAAAACTTGTGCAAAATTTGATTAATGGGGAGCCTCGGATTAGCCAATCGGAGCAATGGGCAGCAGCAGCATCTTGGTGTGACGGAACCGATTTCTTTAGGTGGTCCATCTGAATTCGATGTAGCCAAGACACTTGAACTTGAAAAGGTTGGAATTTGTTTTGTGATTGAATTCTTATTACTGTTTGACATGTAAAAATTTGCCCTTTGTTTATGCTTGAGAGTATGTGTATTCCAAAATTGGTAATAAGTTTTAAATTTTTTATTTTTTTGGAATACTTACATTCTAAGATTAAGGTTGGGTTGGGTTGGGATGATTAGTTTCTCGCAGATGCTGGATTGTATGAAAGCCAGGAAGAAGCTGTGGCTAGGGAGGAAGTGCTTGGAAGATTAGACCAGGTTGGTTGAATTAGTTAGTATGTTTGTTTGTTCTTTTCGCAGTTATTTTGTAGGGATCCAATTGTATTTGTTTTGGTTGTCATTGTCTATGAGTTGTGCAGATTGTGAAGATTTGGGTAAAAACAGTGAGCCGGAATAAAGGGTTTCATGAGCAGCTGGTTCAGGAAGCCAATGCCAAGATATATACATTTGGTTCTTACCGTCTAGGGGTATGAAGATTTTCTTCCCTTTTCTTTGTATTTATTTTTGTTTTTAACTTATTTCAATTCAATTCAGTGTTTATCTTCAGTTTTCTTTCTGTACAATTGATGGAGGAATTGTTATATAATGATGTTTTTAGGAAGGAATAGATGAAGAATTTATTTTATTCCTTTTTGCAAACTATTAGGTTGGTGAGACATGACTCTTATTTCAAACCATTAAACTTGTGTATGCTGTGTCATAAATATTATAGACATATGTGTGTGTGAGTGTACGTACAATGAAGAACTTGAATGTGCCAGTTAGGAAGAGTGAGCTATCAACAATCCATGTAATGATAGATGTTGAGGAAAACTTAAAATTACATAGACAGAGATAATTGAGAAAGATACAACTACTTGTAATTTTAATGTTGATTTAGCCCTTGATAGAGAGAGTGGAGACTGGAGAAGAGGAAATGGATTCGTGTAGCTGATCCCATGTTGTTGAGAAAAGGCTTAGTTCATTAAGTTATATTTGTGTGAGAGCAACCTCCTAGTCCTAGGCATAGAAAGTAATACAAAAAGCAAATTAACGATTGTGCAATTATCATATAATACCAATGATAGAAGAATTAGTAAATCATATAATAAGGGCCTTTAGATTCAAGATGAAATTTTCAAAATAAATGATTATTACGAATCGTTTAGATTTTAGAGATACCCAACAACTAAGAGAGGATCTCAAAAGAAATTTACCACAGGGATAAAGTATCATTTAGCCAATGGTTAATGGATTTGGAGAACGAATGACAAGTTAGCTTGTGAAAGAAGAGCCAATGTTCCTTGTATAGGCAATCACAAGTGGGTGGAGTTAGTTCAAAGAAGAATAAGAATCCCCCCCTTCTCTCATTCCTTGATCCCAAAAGGGTCTTAGTCTTAGTCGGTAGGAATACATTTGCTATGTTTTCCATTCAAGTTACTATTGAGACATCTTCAATGCCTTTTCACTTTGGGTAATTGTGTGGTCCTCTAAATCTAATTCTCTTACCGATGAAGTTGCTACTCCAATATAGAGTGAGGAGGAGCTTAATGAGACATTTTTCTATGAAATGGTTCAAATTTCTTACTTTAGGAGCCAATGGTGTCTATTTCTTAATAGAATCCATTAGGTGTAATTGAGATGGTTTACTTCAAATGCGTAAAAATAGATAAACTATGACCCATAGTAGTCAAAATCGCGATTAGAATTGCGGAATCGTACGATTCACAAATCTATTCACCCCAAAACTATTCGAATCGGATTCATGAATCACTATACTTGTGAATTGTAAGTGAATTAGGTTGTAAGTGAATTAGGTTGTAAGTGAATTAGGCTGAATCATAAGTGAATTGGTCCGAATCAGAAGTAAGTCGCTAGTTGAATCATGGTAAATTGATATGAACCGGGAATTTGCTAAAAAACACTAATGTTTTTATAACCCTATATATACTTAATATATACAAATATACGATTCACATGTGTCGTCAATCTTACAATTCATCAATCCGAATTCCGATTCGATTCATCAAGCCTCAAAACGATTCACTTCCAATTCACGATTTTGACTACCATGCTATGTTCTAATTGTTATAAATAGTTTAAAATTTTAATGAGCATTTCCATTTGAAGTTTCTAAATATTTTTTTAAAAAGTTGGAGTGTTAATTACAACTCAACTCAACTTAGCCTTTTCCCAACTACATGGGGTCATCTAGATGAATCTGCTTCCTCCACTTTGCTCTATTCAAGGTTAAGTCAACATTCAAATTACAATAGCCATATCTTTCTTAATTATTTTTGTCCATGTAATTTTAGGTCTGCCTCTACCTCTATCATTACCGTGGATTGTTAAAAGATCACTCTTCCTAAGTGGAGCATCTAAAGGTCTTTGTTGTATGTGTCCAAACCACCTTAATCCGTTTTCTCTCATTTTGTCTTCAAGTGGGGCTACTCTACCATTTTTCGTATATCGGTATATGTTCATTTCTAATTCTATCTTTTAAAATTTTACCACATATCTATTTTACATGAGTATTTCCACAACACTAAGTTTGTTTATATATATTTTCTTTATTGCCCAACATTTTGTTGATATAGCATAACTGGCCTATAGCTAGAGTGTTAGTTAATAGATTGCAAATCCATTAGTTTGTACATCATCTTACCTCATTTTTGTAAAATCTTAATTAGAAGTTATTGCAAGTAGCAATCAAAATCATTTGTCAAAAGTTTCAAATTATTAGTTCAATAGTTAAGAACCTTTTTGCTACACGAGTCTCACAAACATGCCTCAAGTTATTAGGATTTTAGCTTTATTGCTAAATATGGACCGTGATCTTATGCAGTTTTTAGAACCGTGCTAGTGGATCAATTTGCTAGATAGCAAGTTCGAGGCTTATGAAAAGGAATTTCTTTATCTTGTAGTTCTAGCAAAACTATCTTCCTTATGAATCTCTGATTATTTGCTTATCAAAAAATTGAATCTCCTATGGTTACTATCATAAAAGCTACATATATGGTACATTGTGCCTACCTAAGTGGTGATGAATTACCCATAGATTTTAGTTTAAATTGTAGATTGTTGAATATGTGTGGATTATATAGTGCCACATCAGAAACAAAGGAGTCATCACATGGGGTGTAAATGTAACAATAGATCTCCCCCTCATTATAACCAAAGCTTTTTTTTTTTTTTTTCTCCGAGTAAAACCTCACACTTGGGCCCAATGGTGGTTAAGTGGGGAAAGTATTGGTACTAGTTGAGATTTAGGCCTATTAACATATTCATTTAATGATTTATCATTTGAAAATTGGTACCAAAATATCTATTTTCTTGATGCATTCATATGGAGGTGAATTGCAACTAGTTCAATGACTTCAGTTTAATGAGATTGTTATCGCTTATCGTAATTTCAACAACTTCTTTTTCTTGGAATAGAAACAAAGGAATTCCCTGTGAGAGCTTTGTAGTCATACAAATTGATATGTTTTTTACAAGATTTGCACCATATTAGTTAGTTCCTCTATTTGTTGAGGATCATTTAAATGTCCTATACAGTTTGGTGGTGTACATGTTGTTTCTTGGTTTCTTTTCTTTAATAGAATAGGAAACAAACAATATGAAAGATATCAATTTTTTCAGAATATGTAGCCTCCATGTTTAATTTCCTCGACTATTTGAATTCTATAGCCATTTTGAATAAGCAAAAGATTTGAAGCAAATTAGAATTTCTGGCTATTTGGTATTTGTTTGTACTGGTTCCACTTTTTACAAAATGCAACCATCATAGTGGGGTCAAACTTTTGAATCAAGATTGAATCGTTTGGAAGCATTAAGGCTCGTTTGGTTTGTGATTTGGATACAATTTTCTGATTCAAAAATCTGCAAACCCAAAGAATATGTTTGAGTGAATAAATTCGAAAACAGTTGAAAAACTGTTTTGTTAAGAAAACAGGTTGTTTTCAGAAAACAATGAAAAGTCATTTTCTAAATTTTCTATTTCCCAATTGTCTTCTTATTTTTGAATCACCAACCAGACTCTCCCTTACAAATTTGAATAGTTGAATTTCACCTTCGTCATATAAATCTTTTTGTGAATGAGTGTTAATATGTTGGTTCCCATAGATTTTAGAATTTGATGCATAATTTTGTTAATTGGCAATATATCACATGAGATGAAGTTCCAAAAGGGATTGATTTTTTGTTTAACACTCTTAGCCAAAAGATTATTTTCTACAAAAAATTTAGTCCATTCCAAAATTTGCTATCAAGTTGTTTACCGATTGATAGTGAGATAGATACTTCATAATTGTCCATCTCATATACTGTCCTTCATTAGGCAATGAATATTGGGATAAATTGATTTTCAAATGTTTTTCTTGTTGAAAAACTGATCATCATAAAAATATATATATATAGTTCATTATAGAATTTGTATTTCTGTCTAAATCTTTAAAGAATTAATCAATGGCTAATTATTCTCCGGGTTGGTATAACAAAATATAAATAAGGCATCACTTAAAATTTAGAGATTGAGATATGATATTTTTAATTTATGATAAACAAAATATACTTTTGAAACGCTAAAATGGCTCTCCTACTGCTTAGAGGCCACAGAAAGCTGATTTCCTGTTTCAGTGGCTCCATGCCATGGCATTGGGTGGTCCTCAGTTGTATGGTATCTATAGTTTGTAATTGCGATTCAAGAAGTATGGGAGTGGAGAGGACTAATGCAAAGGGTTACGTGGGCACTTGGCAGCTAGCATGGCTTTGAGACATTTCCGAAAGGCCGGTTCCTTGGTTGAATATCGTATCTATGCAGCTGTGTGGCTTTGTTTGTACCTTTTTGCTTGCGTTACCTTCTTAAAGTTTCTCTTTTGAAGTAGGTGCAATTGCTATCAGTTTGATGACCATGATTGTGTTCATGAGATGGAACATGAAATGTTTGAAAAAGTTGGCTTCTAGAAGAATAGCTGTTCTACATGGTTTCTTCTTCCCTACTCGAAGTTTGTGTTTTAAGATTGCCATGACATATTGCTGTAATTAACACTTTAAAGAGTATGTACCATGGATTTTCAGGTCTTGATTGCATTACATTTTTCTCTGTTTTCTTGTCTTTTAGGTGCATGGCCCTGGTGCAGATATAGACACACTGTGCGTGGGACCAAGACATGCAACCAGAGAAGTATGATTAGTGCTTTCCTATTAAATTGACAGCACTTGATTCGTAAAGCTTTTCAGCTTGTGAATGAGGATTGAATGAAACATGTTTCTAACTTGGCTGCAGGAGGATTTTTTTGTGGAACTTCATAGAATGCTTGCTGAAATGCCAGAAGTTACAGAGTTGCACCCTGTGCCTGATGCTCATGTCCCTGTTATGAGGTTCAAATTTAGTGGGGTTTCTATTGATCTTCTTTATGCAAAGCTAGCACTCTGGGTCATTCCTGAAGTAAGTATGTGGTTTCTTATCAGAATAAATGAATAAATGCAAGAAAATGTGTCATTTTTCTTATCGGCATACAGTAAGCATCTCAAGTAGAAGAGTTCACTGCATCACAATTCACAAGCAAATCAATTTTAGCCACTAGGCTTCTAATCATCGAGCTATTTGGAGCCGATATTTGCAGGGAGGTGGGGAGGGCAACATTTGATTCTCATATGCAATCATACTGATAACATTACCATTTATGGTTCACATTCTTATGAATGCAGAATTTCTGATGAGAGTGCCAGTAGATAGCCATCTAAGTGAGATGACCTTAATCCCACCAGATCTTTGAGGCAAAAATGATGAGAGAAGGTAGATTTCTGGAAAGTGGTGTTTGAGTTGAAAGTCATTTTTTCTTGGTGACTTGTGGAGTGGAGGGAGATGGATGATTCTCTTTATGGAGTAAAACTTAATGAACAGTTAGGACTATTTTTGTTTATTATAGTACAATCGCTGTTTGTACCAAATGCAGCCATTTGATGCAAATATTGTACTGGAAGATGTTTAATTAGATGCACATGTCATCAATATTGTACCCAAATCTCCCTTGCATGTAGGTGAAGATGAAGAAATACTTTACTCTTATGTTTTGGTATCAACCAGTGGATGGTGCACCCATACAAGTTTATGTGCAACATCTGCATGATTCACTTTTGTCAACTAAATCCTTGGGACTAGTAAACAAGCGCGTTGCCTTAGGATGTTTGAAGATGATGTGAACCAGAGTAAAACTTTGAATGCAATTATATTATAAATTGCAATTGGAATGTTACAGTTTTTATCCAAGAGATAATATGAAAGAGAGCCAATTAAAATGGTTTGGATACATACAAAATAGACCATTGGATGTGCTAGTTAGGAATAGTAGCCTATTGATAATTGATGATAATGATAGATACAAAGGAAGACTTAAAATAACATGCATAAAGATAATTAAGAAAGATATAACTACTTGTTATATAATTGTTGACTTAGCCTTTGATAGAGTGGAGTGGAGGAAGTGGATTCATGCGGCCAATTCCACTTAGTTGGAAAAAGGTTATGTTTAGTTGAGTTGAGTTAATGGCAAAGACTAGTAATTCTTATTATCTTGTTGTGATCATCCATGAAGGGCGAGAAATTAAGAGAATGTGGCTCATAATAGAATTGTATAGATAAAGTGAAAAGGGTGCTTTTGAACTTGTGTGTGAATAAACAGCACCATTAAAGTTAAAAGAGGCCCCCATGTAGTTGGGAAAAGACTTAGTTGAGTTGAGTTGAGTTGATTATTAAAGTTAAATGAAGATATTTTATCAGATTCAGATGTTATAAATAATAGACAAACCATCCTATGTGGAGTCAAGTTATGGGTTGCTAAAAAACAACACATGCATAGAATGAGTGTGTTTGAGACTAACGTCATCTTAATTAGAAAACATTGAATTGGAAATGGAGTCATTAGAGAGTCTTTAGAGATAGCACCAATTGCTGAAGTTCGAGGAAAGTCAGCTTTGGTGAATTTCTCACATGAGATGAATACCAAAGGGATGAGATCATGCATGCTTAAAGTATTGAAAGGGGAAGGGGAAAGACAGAGACAAAGATGCATTAACAGAATTTATCAAAATTTGGTCCCAAAACAGTCATTGGTGGAACAAGATTAATATATACAACCCTAGAAAGTTGGAATCAGATTTTGGGCTTTTTTATTTTTTGAAAAAAAAAAACCATGGGGAAATTTCAGTTCCCAATCAGTGTTGATAGCATTGTTTCCATGTACTTGTTTTCTCTATGAAAATAAAATGTGGTTGTCGTTGGATGATCTTGTGTTAGTATGAAAGAGCACTTAAGTCTCTTTCTTCTAAGTACTTTTAAATTGGTTCTTCCAGTGTTGTCAAGGCATCGCCTAGGCCATTTTGGGGGAGAACCGCCTAGGCTGTTTGCCAGGCTGTTAGAGGGGGGTCTAAGAAATTTTTGAATAGTTGAGGATGTCAATGGATGAAGATAAAACTATAAGGGCTTATTTGTAAATATGTTTTTATTTAATATAGAAGGATTTGAATGAGAAACCCTCGAGCCCTAACCCATCGTTGTGTTGTCCGACGATTCTCCGGCAATTCTATATATATGTATGTATGTATGTATGTATGCATGTATATGTATATGTGTGTATATAGAAAGAGAGAGGGACCTATAAATAAATAAATAAATTCTGTAGGGGCCTCTAAATAAATATTTTATATGTGGCCTAGGGGGGCCTAGCCTAAATAGGGTATATCGTCTATCATCGCCTTACTGCCTTGACAACACTGGGTTCTTCGTGGCACTTTTTTAGCCTGTAGTTTTTTTCCTAGTGTTTTGATAGCTTCTTCTATTTGCTGTTTTCACTTCTTTTGAGACTTCTTCGAGAACATGGGGATATGCATCTTATGCTTTTTTTTGGTTGACTTGTTATTCTGTTGCAGGACTTGGATATTTCGCAAGATTCAATTTTGCAGAACGCAGATGAGCAGACAGTTCGTAGTCTCAATGGATGCAGAGTTACTGACCAAATATTGCATTTGGTGCCAAATATTCAGGTCTAATTTGTTATTTTGTGAGCAAAGTATGCATGTGAAGGCATGAAACATTAGCCTTGGCGTCTTATAAGTTATAACATGTTTCTGTTTTGTTTGTTTTGATCCAGAGTTTTCGTACAACCTTGAGATGCATGAGGTTTTGGGCAAAGCGCCGTGGAGTTTATTCAAATGTAAGTGTCTTATGACATGGATACAGGAGTATGCTATATTTCATTTGTATGCATTATTTAGCATGTCCTATGTTTTTCTTTGTCATGATCAGGTTTCAGGGTTTCTTGGTGGTATAAACTGGGCTTTACTTGTTGCTCGTATATGTCAACTCTACCCCAATGCATTACCTAGTATGTTGGTGTCTCGTTTCTTTAGGGTTTACACACGGTGGCGTTGGCCAAATCCAGTCATGCTTTGTCCTATTGAAGAAGGATCTCTGGGACTTCCTGTTTGGGATCCGAGAAGGAATCCCAAAGACAGGCTCCATCAGATGCCTATTATTACTCCTGCTTATCCTTGCATGAACTCGAGCTACAATGTGTCCTCAAGCACATTGTGTGTCATGACGGAAGAGTTCCAAAGAGGAAATGAAATCTGTGAGGTATGTTGAATAAGGTGTTCTTGGTGTTATCTACTAGTTTAGGAGGCATGCTAATGGTGGTTTATTTTCCATATTGATAATTTTGTTGGTAAATTTTTATGTTTTATGTTGCGTCAAGACTAATAGGGGTTTCAGATGATAATTTCTTTCCCATGACTTTTTGCTGTCATGATTGGCCCAAAGTCACTTGGCCATCCAATTAACTCTTCAATGTATCAGTGTTTGGTCTTCTACATACTGAACAAAGGTCATGTATACCATTCAATGTACAGATTCCTTAGAAAAGCTTTCCCATAGCTAGTTTTATGATTGTTTTTCTGCTTCTATATGTGAATGTTTACTAGGGGACTAGCCATCATTACAAAAATCTGCTGAGTGGGATATTAGTGTAGCTGGGTTCTGGTGGATTCTTCCTTCGGAAGCATGGATCTCTTGCTAGTTGTGGGGGTGGTCAAGTTTCCAATTCTATCATGGTTGTATACTTGTATCTCTAGATTATGGAGGGAAAAAAGTGTTTCAATTGTAGAATTGACTGTGATTGTTTCCTAGATGAATGTTGGCAAAAAAAGAAAAAAAGAGTTCTTTTTGCATGTACAGTGGTGGTGTTGAGCTCTAAAGAGCGGAAGGCTATTTGGTAGAGTGATTGGAAATGCTTTGGGGTTACTTTATAAGCAAAAGCTATTTTCCCTTTGGCTACTCCAACTTCTGCTTTAAAAGTGGGCAAAAAGTACATTTTGAGAAGCTAGTGAGTACCTACTTTTTTTTTTTTTTTTCCAACTTCTGCTTATGAGATGCATTTACTAAATTGCTCTTATTTAAATTTTTGTAGTTAAGTAGTTATTAGTGATAGTAAATATAAAATGTCATTTTAAGTAAAAAATACTTTTAAAGTACTCTCTGCCAAAAACTTCTATTATCATGAGAACTTTAAAAAAAAATTACCAAATGGGTCTTCACGAGCTTCTCCAAAATCCCTTTTTTTGTAGTCACTTTTAGAAAAACCATAAATTACAAGCAAAGCTGTGCGAGCAGGGCCAAAATTAGACGATGCACTTTATATCACACTAACTATGATTGGTAGGGTATCACAGGACTTGATTCGAATCTCTTCTTTTTCTTCTTGTTCTGGGTTGTGTTGGGTGGGGAGGGAGTGGGTTGGTGGAGTTCTTGTTGTTCTGTCAAGAACTGAATTTAAGTTTTGACCTTGATTTTAGCATTCTAGGAGAGCTTCTGAGTACTATATTTTAGATATGAATATCTCTTCTTTGTTCCTGGCTGAGAATTACTGGCTTCGTCACTGTTGATTGTTGAGCCAATTAAATATATTAATTTAGTTATATAAATTGAGAGAACCTTTTCAAATTGTTCAGCACTCAATCTTTTCACATGCTGTAATATCTATAGTGAGTATATTGAAAGAGAGCTTTCCCAGACTTGATGTTCATTAATGGTCTAGGCAATGGAGGCAAATAAAGCTGATTGGAAAACCCTTTTTGAGGCCGACCCATTCTTCGAGGCATACAAAAATTATCTGCAGATAGATATTACTGCAGAAAACGACGATGACTTGAGGAAATGGAAAGGCTGGGTTGAATCTCGACTTCGTCAGCTTACGATGAAGGTGAAGTACTACTCTTTACTTTTAGTGCTTGGTTTTCTCAGCTGGATTGGCCATATAAACTTTATCTGATTCCTATAAATTGTACCTGATTCAGATTGAAAGACATACGTTTGGGATGCTTAAGTGCCATCCGTATCCTGGTGACTTCTCGGACAAATCCAAACGATACCATTGCTGTTATTTCATGGGTTTGCAACGGAAACAGGGGATTCCTGTGCAGGAGGGTGAACAATTTGATATAAGGGCAACTGTAGAGGAATTTAAACATTCTGTTGGAATGTACAGTGTCTGGAAACCTGGAATGGAAATTTATGTTTTCCATATAAAGCGCAGGAGCATTCCACTCTTTGTCTTTCCTGGTGGAGTTCGGCCCTCTCGCCCTACCAAAGTGGCTGGGGAGGGTTGGCCAATTTCAAAACCAAAGGTTGCCAACTTTGTTCAAGCAGATAAATCCAATGAAAGTACTGTAGTAGTTGTTGATGGAGGTGAGATTGGGAAGAAGAGAAAGCGAAATGACAATAACATAGCTAATAACATGAGAAATACTAAATCTTTGGCCACAACTTCTGAAAATGAGGTATCACTAGAGGGATCTGGAAATCATGGTCCCGGTACTGCATCCTCAGTCACTGCAGCACCATATTCTAATTTAGGAGGCAATCTAGATGTAGTTCCACTCGGGGGCGCAAAAAAGATGGAACAAGTTGAAGATAATTTGGATGTCAGCTTGACAAATAGAACCCAAATTTCTCCTCCCAGTGGTGGTGAAGTGAGTGGATTTGCAAGACCTATCATACCCGTTAGATCCTCAGCTAACAGTAGCTCACCACCCACCAACGAGGCAGAGAAGATAGCAATTCAGAATATATCTGGCCCATCTATTGCCACGCAAGGAATCCCTGATGAACTTGAAGAGCTTGAAGATGAATTAGGATCCATGCAGCAAGTTAGAGATGTTGGAGAGAGCAATAAAGCAAGTCCATCAGGATCCTCAACGACTAGGGAAGCAACAGCAGCAACAGGGAACAATCCCAATGGAAACAATTCACAAGGTCGAGGTGGTTTCTACCAGAGCGGAGGTTTAGAAGAACTTGAGGTCTTGTCTGTTGGCCTTGTAATTTTTCTTTGCTTGTGAAATTTTTTTATTATTTTTTCTGCCTTTTATCTTATATTCTGCTCTCTTCCTTCCCGTCCCTTCTCCTGTAAACAAATGCTAACCTTAGAGAGACAGAAGACATAAACAACCCTTCTAGCTGATACAGAAGACGTAAACAACCCTTTTAGCTTTTGCATTAATGGTAAGTAGCCATCTGAATTTTTCATCTGCAAAGTACTTGCCACAACTACTTCATAGCATGGACGGAGAGATGAATCTTTGTAGAAATGTAAATAGACCAATTCTTCACTCTTCTCAACTCTTAAGTTCTCTAAGAATTCGACATACTAAATGCAGTCATATTATGTTTGTTGCACTCTAATAGTTTTTCAGACATTCCTTTCATTTGTTGGAAAACTCGTTTTATACTCGTCTATGTAATTACTGTTGTCATGACATTGGCTCTTGTTATAAGAAACATGAAGAGTAAGAAGGAAAAAAACTTTTTAAGGTAAAAAAGGAAAAGGAACATGATAAGTAGCTCCTGTTATTTGTGTCTTTTACTACTCTGACATTTGGAGGTAGTGTAATTGGTGTTATTTGTGTTCTTTTGGTTATCTTTTTAGTTTCAATGAAGTATTTCATTTATGGAGACACAACATAATTTATATAACGAAATTTCTCAACATGTACCTTCTCATGTTCTTCCTTGCACAACCCAATCAATTCTTTTGCCATTAGTATTTCCATAGTTGCATGAGTGCCTCTAAGTTGCTGAAGTAGTTTATTGGGCACAAGTTGGATGTCCTTATCTAACATTTCTGAATTGTTAATTGACATTATTTATCTAAGGCTATGTCTCTTTATCTTTTTCACCACTTACACCCATTCTATCTAAACATCAGATTAGGCTGGTCTGTATTCTTCTCTGTGAGTATACCTAGAATGGTGCCATTACGATATTATTAGCTTTGCTATTGTTTATAAATACTTCTCAAGTTACTTGAAAGTTGCTGCAAGTATCAAAATCCTTTTACCAGGGTATGTTTGCACTTGTATTTTGGACCCTATTATTTCTGCAGTCTTGTGAACCATCTGTTATGAAGTTATTGTATGGAAAAATTGTGCTTTGAGACTAGAAGTTGGTCCTATAATCTATTTAGAACAAAATAATTAACATTCTTTGTTTTTTTGTCGAATGAAGCTTGCGCCTATCTCCAGTGGGATTCCCACCACCACCACTCAGCGGAAGCCGCTTATCAGGTGAGATCAATCGTTTTGACTTCCTCATCTTATAATCTATTTATCGGTTCTCTATAATAGAGCTATTTTCACTGCATTAATCATCTTGCTAGTTTGATCTTGTTTTGTTTATTTGCAGGTTGAGTCTGACTACTGTAGGCAAAACAATTGGGAAAAACACTTAAAAAGATTTTTTTTTTTTTTTTTTTTTTTAAATATGTACAAACATGCTTTTCTGGACTCTGGGAAAATAGTCCAAGGAAAAAAGCTGTATGATATGAAATATTGTATTTTTATATTTTCTTTGAATCCTTTGTTTTTCTCCCTCTCTCTTGCTGCAATGAACTCTCAGTTGGCACTGCATTCTGAAGAGAGAATGATGTCTTTCTCATGTGAACAAATTGTGGATGCTGGATTTATGCTGTTATATAAAGTTTCTTAGTAAATTCATTCCCCGTCTTTCTTTGTTTTTGCCCTTTAGCAAGTGCATTAGACATTTTAATTTGTGGCTCAAAAAAAAAAAAAAAAAACAGACATTTTAAGTTGGCTTTTTGGTTCTCTTAGGTAGGGATCAAAATTATAACATTCTAATTTGGCCTTTTGGTTCTCTTAGGTAGGAATAAAAATTATAACAGAAAGCTTGAATTCAGAGCTTGTCACAGGGAATTGGATTAGAATAGTGCTTGGATGAGCAGAACATGACCCTTTTTGGTTTATGACTTGATAATTGTTTATTTATTTCTTTTTATTTTTTCAGAAGATACAAGGCCTAAATCCCCCCTTAGCCTCGGGGTGTTGGATCTTTGGGAACCCGCTAATCCTTATACCAACGTGAACCCACTAATCATTATACCAACGTGTGGCCCGATGACAGCGCCCCCCCTCAAAGGCCTTTTCTGAGTTTCGAATGTAAGTTCTCGCACTTACTTCATTCAGACTTCAACCATCGCCTGCCCGTTGGCATATTTTACTCAGTAAAATAAGTTAGTCTCAGACAACAATATCTAAAAATCCGTTTGATTTGAGATTCGGATATAACTTTTTGTATCTAAACACAAAAAATTATTTGGTTGGAGTGAATTTGAAAATAATTTTTTTTTATAAAGAAAATAAATTATTTTAAGAAAACGATGAAACAATATTTTCTAAAATTTTTAATTTCTGATAAAATTCATTAACATTTTATTTTATTTTATTTTGATCCAAATTCTATAATTGTGAACCACCTCATGCTAAACTAAACTTTCAGCTCTGAATGTATGTCTTAAGTTTGTCTGTGGCCTGCTTTGGGTATATATTGTGGCAATAGAAAAATGTTTCAAGATATTTTCTCTTTGCTTTTGTGGAAGGTACTCTGCACTGTGTGGTCATTTTTTCTTTCCTAACATAGGTTTGTCAGTACCTTTTTGGCTTGCCAATGTCCCTTTCTCCTTCCATATCAAGATCCTCTGGTTTTCATGGTAGATTTATAATCTTTATTTTTTTTTAATAACTTTTTTTAAATAAAAAAAATAAAATAATTGGTTGTCATATGGTGCAGGCCATCCCCAGTTGCAAAATCTTGCAACAGACTGAACAGTAAAAGGGTTGTCAAATTTCAAAAAACTCTATTTGCTTAAAATAATAATAATAATATAATTTAAAGATCAATGAGGAAAGAACAGACTTTATATATAATAATAAAGTTTACTTATTATATAATTAATTATTAATATTATATTTAAAAAAAATTAATAATAATAATAAAAAATTTAAGAACCCAAACTTGTGAAATTAGTGAGTAATAAGATGAAAATGGGGGCTTTGTGAATGATGGGGGAATGTATGTACCTGCAAGTAGTCAAAAGAGTTTTGGTTTGTAAAGGCAGAAGAAGGGCCCAATGAGAAGCTTGCAGTGGTAGGTCTGCAACATTGTCAGGGAAAGTCAGCTTTTATTTGGTCAGCTTTTTCAACCTCCTCAGAAAATGCTCCATTGCCCATTTGTGGAAAATGGCTCACTTATGGCAAACTTTTGCACTACGTAATTTCAGAATTTCCACTTATTATGCTTTTTGAATATGATATGCCCTTTCCATCGTCATATGTACCATGACCACCTGGACTTTCTTAGTAAATCTACCAATGCCCCCCCTCCCCCAAAATAAATACATAGATATAAAAAAAAGAAGAAGATACAAATGGATTTTACCACCAACCATGAAGAAGAATTCTTTCTATTAATGTTAATCAATTCGTATACATATATTACAAGTGCAATGTATACTTAATTACTACTTGGTTTTATTATATTTAATGTGCCCGCATGGTTTAAGTTCTAATATACTTTACATGGAGCGCTTTCTTGTAAGGAGGGTTTGATTTTTATCTGACCCTTATCGCCAATCTTAAAAAAAAAAAAAATAAATAAATAAATAAACCCTCTTTTTTCCACCCAATTGCACAAGTTTTATTTTCAACAGTCTATTTTTTAAATTTTATATATCAAACATTCTCTATACTTGATGTTTTGACGAAGAATTTAAGGGTTATTCATGTCACATATAGTATATGAAAAACAATAATCCGTAGACATAATTATACCATTGCTAGAATTCTCATCCTTTTTTTTATTTTTGAAAGATTTCATATGAAAAATACACACATATATATATACCTCTTTTAAAAAAACACAAAAAATGTTGTTGTTCTTTGATTCATGCTTGTTACAAGTGTTTATGCAATGTTATGTTAATATTTGAAATAACTTCAAGATTTTATAACTATTTTTATTTGAAATAACAAGTTTTTTAATTTCCTCCTAAAATACAATCAACTACTACACTACCATTACCATGTAATTATGTTGAATCTCATGCAGTAATTAAATTACTATTTGATCGATATATATATATATATATATATATATATATATATATATATATATATATATATATATATATGAATCAATTGAATAATGCATGATAAAATTTAATTACAGTTTAAAAACTCTAGAATATTTCTCTAGCTAGTTGTCAAAGCTTCTCCAACTCTTGGTTGGTATAGTTTGGTTTGTAACCCTAATTCCACCTTCAAGAAAGATGTCATCTTCACTATTAATGGTTCATGCATATCCTATGGACCAATTTGGACCACCATGTGGCTTTCATATACTTTTTTATTTTTATTTTGATTTTGAAGAAGCAAAGACAATCACTTGCTTCACATGTCCATCATACCAACCCTTAAATAAGAGTGGGTCCCATTTTTTTATATCCCTTGCCCCCAATATTAATTAACCAAATAATCAATTAATCATAATCTTTTTAGACATATTTATTGAGTTTAGAATTTCTCAATTAGCAAATTATTCTTGAAAATTCCCTGCTAGACAATATATATATATATATACACAATCATATAAAATCAAAATCATGGTTAACAAAAAGAAGTCTATATAAGATTGATATTTATATACATAAAAATGATAGGTAAATGATACTGCTCATGATGATGAAGAAAAGGGTGAATGAGGATTGGTGAAGAGGAGATACATGTAGATACGTATGGGAGGCACATGCATCCAAAATGACCTTAAAACAACTTGGAGAGTTTTGAAGCACTGAGACCCACCAAATAAAAGAGTTACTTAAAGACAAGTTGGAGAGTTTTGAAGCAATTAATAGTGTTTGTCGGTGGATTTGCATATCTTTATTGGCGTTTAAGGGCAGCTTACATACCCTTGTTGAGGGCACTTCAGATTTAATTTCTTTAAGTTTAAGTCAGACCACAAGATCACGGCAAATCTCCTTCTAACTCACACTGTCTTCTGCCTAATTCTCTATTAATTGGCCATTCATGACATCTTTGATATTTTAATAATTAATCTTCTGTTTATTTTATTCTAATTCACATTCTGATGAGACTGCAATGCATGCTCCTTGTTCTTTGTTTTCAACAAAAGAATTTTTATTTTTTTATTTTTTTGTCATTTTCACTACCACCTACTAGTCTGGCAAATGCTGAAAGAGCTACTAGAAAAGCATGAACAGATCTCACTGACTTTCTCATTACACACTCTCATCTTCTCACCACAGACCTAAAATCATATATATTATTAAATTTGGATTGATGGTTTTCTTGATTGAGATGTCAAAGATAAGGACATGCTTTATATCTCTAGTTTATTATTAATTATTAGTTAGTAGAAAATGTTTTTATATATCCACCTGAAGGCCCTAACATGCATACTACAATGCCAAACCCTTGTTATCATCTCTCTCTTGCATCCATCTTAAATGAAAACAAAGAGTATATATGACACCCTTCCCCTCACGCATCCTTTAATTAAAAAGAAAACAAATGAGTATTAACTTTTATTTTTATAGTCACGTCGAGACGATATATATATATATATATATATATATATATCTTGTTGATATTAATTAAACATGTCAGAATGATCGATCCAACAAGTATATCTTTTATAATTAGATTAATTATAACATAAATTTACTAATTAATTAGACTATACCAAAGGGTATAAGTACATTAAATATTGATTTAGCCTTTAATAAATTAGTAGAGCGGAGAAAATAAATTCTTGTAATGATGTAAAGATTAGAAAAGGCTACTTAATTTTCATAATAAAAAAAAATTGATGATTAGGAGCACACCCACATATAAATTTTTTAAGCTTAATATTGGGTGATGATAATATGTAGTTTCTAGTTGACTCGAATATGACAGAGACGTTTGGTTGCCCTGTTAACAAGGGCGTTTAGTTAATAAACTAGATACATCTTCATTTTTATTTTTAAGCATTTTTTTCTTTTCTTTTTTTTTTGGAAAACGTTTTTTTTTTTTATTTGAGCTTTGGATTTGCATTTTCCACATATATACTTTTTGGTTAATAAACGTGGAAAATGCAAATTCAAAGCTCAAATAAAAAAAAATTAAAAGAAAAAAAAAAAAAGAATGCTTAAAAATGAAGATTAAGATGTATCTAGTCTAAACCCTTGTGGAATCTTGCGATGGTGGGGCCAATACATAGATTATGATCCAATTTTATTAAATATCATTATAAAATAAAATTTAGTTGAATGATATTACTTTCTCAAATCTCTAATCAAATAATATTAAATGTAATTGTATGGTGTGAAAACGATGACCATAGTGGTCCTACGTAGTTTAATTCGAGACCATTCAAACATGTTTTTTTTTTTTTTTAAGTAAAATTATATGAGTAAAGGAAGAAGAAGAGGACCACGGTGATCCACGACAATGGACACTAGTGGTCCGGAATTGTGGTACTATTGATAAGTACAACTATTTGTGACAGAGACCTCTTCTCATTAGCTATATAAAAGCAAGTATATATATATATATATATATATATTTATTTATTTGGTTAAATGGTCTTTTCCATTATTTGGGTTGATTGGCTTTTGATGACAATTTAATATATAAACCCTCAAAAAGGGTTTTGTTATATTTGAAAGTTATATATATATATGCTTTGATCATGCCTTATCAGTCATTATTAGAATAATTCCAATATAAAGGAAAAACTCCAATATAAAGTTCCAAATATGATTGGTCTATTTAAGATGAAGTGAGTGACAAGAAACCAGTAGGCCTTAGATTAATTAGGACAGTTGGGTCCTAACTGTAACCTATATATATATATATATATATATATATATATTTCAACCTATTTATTATGAATAGAAAGTTGGTAGGCTTAAATTGGCCTTAATGTATACTTATTGCAAGAGTATGACTCTTTTGCTTCATTGGCCATCTTTGAATCTTAGTCTTTTTTGTTTTTTTACTCTCTTGCTCAATTGGTTAGCACCATTTTTCCTTAAGAGTTTAATTTCCTTCCCAAAAGGATAATGTTCAACTATAACTATTAGTTTTTTTTTGTTTTATTATGAGCGTATGACCCAAGATGTAGTGAGGATTTCGATCGGTTCAATACTATGAGACCTTTATGCCTATCGATCTTTCATGGTCTTATTGTGAACCTACGACCCAAGTTGTAATGAAGATTTTGATCGCTTCAGTACTATGAGACCTTTATGCTTATCGATCTTTCTTTATAACTCCTAAGAAGCCATTGGTGCTTTGTGTCTGCATGTTCTTTATAATGATTAATGACATTGTTAGTTGTGTGTATTTTAGAAATAAAAAACTAATTAAGACAAAAAAAAAATAGATCTATTGTATGAATTTGCTTTCTTTTACTTTATTTTATTAAACGTGTTATGAAGATTTGGTATTAAAGAAAAGTCTTAATTATAAAGATTTTTTTAGCTTCTTGATTTGAATCATTACTATATTTTTCAAGTTTCAATAAAAAAATATATTGTGAGTGCAGTTTTTTTTTTTTATTATTAATTTTTTTGGCATTCAGAATGTGTCATCTTTTCTTTTGAGCCAGATTAATTCTTTTAAACTCAGACTTGATAGAGACATTTGGACGGACTCTCCGAACAAAGACAAATAAATGAATTTAATTTTTATGTCGAAGAGAATAATGTTGTACACTTCCTAAACCTAAGAAGATACTACCACTTGTGAGACTGGAGTAGAGTAAAATCACACATTTTTCCATTTCACAATATCTAGAACTAGAAAGGCAAACATGCCTAAAATTTATAAATTTTACAGAGAAGGTTTATATAAATAAATAAATAAATAAATAAAAAGAATTAGGTGACAAAATAGGAATCACACACACTTGCAAACATGAAACTTGTTGGGCCCACTTGTGTTTGATTTGAACTGAAAGTTCCAAATCTTTAGGCTCGAAATTAAAAATAAATAAAAAACATAACAATTCAAAAAAGACCCAAGAAAATAAATAAAAAATAAAAAGAAAATAAAAAATAAAAAAGAAAACCCTAGAAGGCTAGAAGAAGAACCAATAACACACACACAAACACAACAAAAGAAGAAGAAAAGTTCAGAGACATAGACACAGACTTAGAGTCCTCTCTCTCACACTTCCACGCAAATTCACACGTAACGCCTCGATAGCGACACGCCGATCGATCTCTCCAACTCTTCTTCTTCTTCTTCCTTAAAAGCCCCTCTCTTTCAATTCCAAACCCTCCTCTTCTTCTTCTTCCTCCGCAACACAAACCAAACCCATTAAAACCAAATCAACCGATCAATTTCCAAAACCCATCGATCAAGCGAATCAAACGAGAAGATGGGCTTGTACAACCACCTGAACGACGTCTCCTCAGACTCAATCCCTCTCCTTCTGGTGGCCATAGTCGCCAACTGCGTCAGCTACCTGCGTTCCTCTCTCCACACTTTCCTCCAATTGATGGGCTTCTCCTTCTCCTTCTCCTCCTCCTCTGGATTCGATTCCATGAACAGGGGTGCTTCAGTCGGGTCTGGTTTAACGGGGCTTATTGTGTTGGCAGAGCAACTCAACGTGAATATTCGGGTCTTCAAATACGGGTCGGGTTGTGGTGGTTGTGGTAATGGTGATTGTGTGGTTTGTTTGTGTAAATTGGGTGAAGGAGAAGAAGTGAGGAAATTGGGGTGTGGGCATGTGTTTCATAAGGAGTGTTTGGATGGGTGGCTTTTTGATCACTTTAATTTGACTTGCCCGCTTTGCAGGTCGCCTTTGGTTTCTCAGGATAGAGTTGCCGCTACTCAGACAAGGGTTTCAAGGGATCTTCTTACATGGTTCTCTATGCGTTGATCATGATGGGTATCCATGAATGGATGATAATTTATGATGATGCTGATGACGAGGGGATGAGGGGGGTGAATTTTTTTGTTTTTTTTTTTTTTTTGGGTTTTTATGTTTTCTGTTTTTTTTTGGATGGGAGAGGAAGCCACACTGTGATTTGGGCCTGATGGGGTTCTTTGCTATGGCTCTGATCTTTTTCTTTTCTTTTCTTTTCTTTTTTGAGGTTTTTTTTTTTTTTTTTCTTTTGGTGAGGGGGTTGTTTTTTGGAGAGCTCTTTAGGGTTCTTTTTTTTTTTTTTTTTTTTTTTTTTTTTTTTTAACTCTGGGCTGTTGTAAATTTTAGTATATTTTGTGAAATAATAAGTGTTTCTGAATTTTTTTGTTCTTTTATTATTCTTTTTTTCATGAATTCATATTCTTGAAAAGGGAAGAAGAAGAAGAAGAAAAAGGGAAATATTTTCCTATTTGGATGGAATGTTCTTTTATTGCTTTTGATGATGATGTTATGTAGTCACTTGATTACATTCTTTGTTGTATAATATCTCTGTAAATGAAGTCATGAACCCATTAATTTAAATGTAAAATGCCATGAATTAGATGACACAACATTTGATCATGATCATTATATATTTTTGAAAAAGATTAGATGAAAATTTTGGAAATCTATTAACGTCTGATGCTCTTATTATAATGGAGAGAGACAATCAAAATAAGACCTCTCTGGTGTTCGGTCAAGAAGATGGTAATGGAAAATTCTCAATAAAATACCATCATGTATTTATGGATTGGAAAGAGGCCATGGAGATCTGAAAAATTCTAAATGAACTTTTTTTTTTTTTTTTTTTTTAAGAGTAAACAAGCAATTACAACCCGCCCACCTTGGGGCATTCAATTCCTTGGGAACAGATTCTATTCTTTGAGAACAGATTAATCCCTCACCAATAACGTACACCACACCCAAGCAACTCCAATCCCAAACATCTCTTAAGCGCGTTTGACAATTTGTCCTACCGGTATAATGAAGCTTTTCGGCGCTAGCCTTTCCTAACATGATGACGAATTACGGTAAGACCACACCTCCACGCAGCAAAGACTGGAACCCGCGACCACTATTATGTTGAAGTGTGGAGTGACCAACTGCGCTACACGTTGTATGAAGCTTATTAAGCATTAACATTAACCATTGCCTGTTGATTTATGTGAAAATCTCAGTGATGTATTAATGCTCAAATGAAGTTTCTCTAATCCTAGAATGCTCCTAATTACTCTGATTGTAAGAAGCTTTGAAGCACTTAAAACCAAGCTCATCCTTAAATTGCTAAAGATATTTGAATTGTGGTGTTTGTGTGCTCACAAAGCTGTAGTTTTATCTCTTTCTCAATGATTTGGGTCATCCATTAGCCAGGACGCTCATCTGCAAAAGAAAGTTGACAAAAGCTTAAAGCCCTTCTTTTGATTTGCTTGAATCATAAACTCTCTGCTTTGTTCTTGCTTTGGTCTTATCTCTTGTGCATTATCTTTCTTATATAGGATGAGGATTATGTCAAATAATTGATAACCAACATAAATATTAAAAAAATAGATTTATGTAGCCGATGTTGTGTAGTTAAAAAAAAATAAAAATTGTTAAGTAAATCCTATAAAAAAAAAATATTGATACTTAATTTTAGAAGAAATAGTGCAAGGTATATTACATTATTAAGAGCACTAGAAGAACCAATTAGTCAAATGAAGAGAACAAATCTAATTTTTAAGGAGGCAAGCCACTAGGCAGAATTATTAAAGTTCATCATGCACTTTGTTGACCAGGAAGGCTCGCTACTTCGTTTGATTGGAGCATTAAAAAGAAAAAACTACTGTTTTATTAGTCTCTTCAGAGCCTATATATATATATATATATTGCAATTTGTCAAGTGCAAAGGTCCATGTCATCTTTAGCTGTTTATTCATGTTTAACATCAATTTACTTACCTGAGTTTCAACTTTACCTTTTATGACTTTGGTTGCAATGTTTCATATTATATAATCTAAACTACTTTGTCACTGTAATTGATTCGATAAATTAATTATTTTACATGTTTAACTTGAGAAAATATAAAAAAGATATTCTATTTAAATTAGATTTCACGAGGTCTAAAACCCAAGATTAAAGCTAATTAATTAAAACAATATGTTATATTACTATTAGGTATCATTAATAAATCATGATTTAAACGTAAAATAATAAAGTCATGATAATAACAGCAGTAATATTTCTAATTGTCTATGTTGATTAAAGTGATTTGAATTTGCAAAGGTTTTAGGCTTTTGCCTTTAATTCAAGTAATTGCAGCAAAAGGATAAAAGGGTGGTTGACCATTGAAAGATCCGAGTAAAGCCAAATGTAAATTGCAGTGCGTAGCTAAACTACCACTACTACTTGCCTGTGGAAAAGGGCACAAATATATATATATGGAACTACTTTTGGCCTAGTGTACTTGGGTTTATCGTGCTTCACAACAGATTATTTTTACGCCTGACCCATGACCAACAAATTACATGGTAACAATTCCTACTGTCCCGTCATGCATTTCTTATTATTCTTCTTGGCTAATAAATGATAAAAGGTGTATTAAACTTAAAACTTTCAAGATAAATGCGCTTGCACTCAATCACTTAACCAACCCACGGTTGATTACGTCAAAACTTTTCTTCACATAAAAGAATATAGGACAATCTATGCTCAATTTAACAAAGTCGTTTTTCAATTAGGTAAGATCAACTACGTAAATCTACTTCTTCCATTTTATTCTATAAAAGACTAGGTTTACAAGCCACCGGCGGGTAGCTCAACTGAGGTAAACGGTAATTTGCTCTTAAAACCAATCACTCCGTGAGCGAGTTTAGTTATTTAATCTTGGCTTCGTTTTTTGGTGGAGTGGGTTATTTTTCTATGGGTGTAAGCTAACCTAGATGTCACATGATTTACTTAAAAATAAATAAAAAAATAAAATTAAAAAATGAAAAATGAAAAAAAAACCAAGTCCATAAATCATATTACAGATAATTATATATTTTAAATTATTTTTTTCTATATTACTTTGGGTCTTTAATCTATCATTGGCTACAACCCACATGTATATGTTTTGTGTATTAAGAGCATCTTTCATTAGTATTTAATAGGCAGAGGGGAGTCACAATCACCATGTCTAGTAGTCAAGTTGGTGCAGCTTTCAGGAAGAGATTAAAGGTATATCTTCTTTTATATATATATATAATATTTTTGAGTGCAAAGGTATATCTTCTTATTCCCCGGCACTTTGCATTTTGATACAAGTTGCAGTACCTAGCTTCAAATAGAATCTTTAGAAAAATGTCCCAAATATTCATCTTTCAAGGAAAATAGCACCATTAATTGCTTGGAACTTCTTTCTAGTTGGGTGGGTAGTAAGTCATCAAAACAAACTAATCAGAGTAGTGTTCATTAACAATAAATTAACTTGTAAAATTATCGAAATAAATACCCAATTCAATTAATCAAAGCCTTTATCGAACTATATAGGTGAGTCATATATATTTAATTACCTCCTCCCTCCTATTCCACCAAAGGCTAGTTGACATCTATATTAAGGAATTAGATACAAGTACCTTATAATTCCAACACATTTAATACAAGTATATGAAAACATAAATATATAGATAGAGAATTCCAATTATTTCAACGTTGGTTACAACGTTAATTATAATTTTTATATGCTAACTAGGTATAATATTTGAAAAATGCTAAAGTAACATTAGAATACACATTCGAAATATACATCACTATTAAATATTATTAAATTGTCTTAAATTATGTGCTAATTATTATATTATTCGAGGTAATCTAATAATATATATATAGGTGATGTATACTTTTTAGACGTACATATTAAATATCAATATAACACTGCTCATAATATTTTTTAATCCTTACTGTCAAACACAAAGACATTGGGCTAAGTTAGGTTAGATTTAAAGGGCTCATGATGTTAGATTGATATGTGCCTAGCCCAATTCAAATCGGTTGGGTTGGGTCGGTATTTGGATCTAACCCAAATCCATCAACACCCCCATAGAAGTGACATAGAATAGCTGAAAATATCAAGAATATATGCACAAAATAGTCACTTGGGCTTACACCAACATCTCATCGCTCATGACTGTAAGTTTGGTTTAGTTGATTTTCAAAAGTAAAATAAAAAATGGCCCATGCCCCTACCTAATCCACACAACTAGCTACCACCTCCAAAACACTTATTTTACATATTATTCTAAGCTGAAAAATACATTAAAGGATTCTCTAGATTACAAGAAGTGTTATTTTAACTCTTAAATTATGTATGATATACACACAAGAATATATAATATATAACTGCACTGTCATATGACCATTAAATATGTATGCGTTATGTGCCTCAATGTATTTGATACATAATCTAATGTCCATAACAGTTCCTTATATATATATTCTCTTTAACTATAAATTAGTAAATGTGTACATGATTTACAGTTGTATTTTATAATTTATATTTATTTTATTTTATTTTAAAGATGTATAAAGGATTAAGTCTCATTAGTTACATGTGCCGACTAAAATAAATATAAAAAAAGGTAGAAATTAAAAATATGGGTTGGTTAGATTAATTGTTCCTAAAATTTCTCTTAACTGTTTATAATATAGGTTGAAAATCAAAATTTTTAATAATTAAATAAAAAATATTATTAGAATTATGATAAAAGTAGTACACCATCGATAAAAAGTACACGTTATAAATAATATAGATAAAAATAGTCAATGTGTTAGTTCCTCAACATCAACATCAATATTTTTTATTTTTTATTTTTTATTTTTTGCTTTCCCACAAAATGTTCCTATACCCCACACCCTATATGTGTGGAAGTAGTTTTCGTTGAAAGGGAGAGCAGAATAGTAAATTTCTTTCACCAAGTGCACCTCAAAGCAGACCTGGGACTCCGTCTGCTTTTCCAAAGCCAACAACTGTTGATTTAAACATCAGCTTTTACCACGTTGGCATACAACTTGTGCATACAATAGACCCCTAACTTACCGTTGGCTCGTATTTTTTGTTGCTACATCTTCTTAATACAACTTTTTCTTTAACAAAAAGAAAAACATCAAGTTTTACCTGTACCCACCAAAGTGCTAATGCGGTAACTACATCAGAATTCCATTATCAAGAGAAGGGATATCGTAGTCAGCCAAATAGGACATCCAACTCTCTGTTCCATGACCCTAGCTAATGCCACATCTCCAAAAGCGATCCACGACGAAACATTGGGCACGCGTGGCGTACAAAGCGTAAGACAAGGTTTAGAAACCAAACTCTCGGGTGCACAGACACCGAATTTGGGTATGGTTCACACTACAGAAAGATGACGAGAAATAGAATCGTTAAAGCCAGCAAAGTAGCTGGTGGTGTGATGTGAATCTTGAGAGTTCGCTTTTGCTTCAATTTTTTGGTTCATTTTCTACCATAATTCAGAATACCCAGAAGGAGAGGAAGAGAAAGAAGTAAGCTTTAATGGAGGAACAGCAACTTGATTTAGTTCTGGTGCCATTGGGTCTGGTGTTAATGGCGATATATCACGGGTGGCTTCTAGTTAGAATCCAACGCTCACCTAAAAGAACTGTCATAGGAATTAACTCGCTCAGCAGGGAGCAATGGATCAGTTCTATGATGTCTGTAAGTGTTCCTCATTCAATTAATCTCTCTTATTTACTTGTTTCTTTTTTCTTTTTTCTTTTTTCAAATGTTTCTCTTGCACTTACACCCACCTTTTGTTTGATTAATTTCCTTTGTGGGTCTGTTCTAGTATTCTGTGATTTTTTCAATCCATTTAGTAAAGTAAGATGTTTTGTAGAGAAAAATTGCTTGTAATAATCCATGGTTTTCTGGGCAACTCATTTACCCTTTTTTTTTTTTTTTTTTGGGTGGTCGTCTCTCCATACGCCTTGTGACCAGGTGTTTTTATTTATTTATTTTATTTTATTTAAGAAATTTATGACATAATTACGTTCAATTTAGAAATTTTCATGCTAGCTTCAGGGAGTTTTTAACATGATTTTGAGACTTTGAGTCAGAAAAGAAAAAAGTTCACTTTTTTAGGTTGAAACTTCAATTCAAACAGCCATGAATGTGAAGATATGAAATGTGAAGAATTAATGAGCATTAACAGTTCTTTTTCTTTGAAATGCTACTGGAGTTTCCCTGTTAGATCTAAAATTAGAAGAATAAATTTCATTTCTCTTTAAATCTTGTTGATTACAATGAATTGATAAAACTAAGTATTTACCCACATAGACTAATCTAATCAACTAAAAGACATATAGAAAAATCCTATTCAAAACAAAAATATCAATAGAGTACTAAATAAACATAAACTCTAATAAAAAAAATCGTAATCTAGATTATCTCCAACATCCCCTTATAATCTAAATTATCTGAATTAAACTAACATTTCCTTCCTAGGTAACTGGAATTCAGTTAGTGTTGTCTGCACAATTCTCTTAAAATGATTAAGAGGAAAAAATGGCTTAAACACTGAATAGTAAAGCTTAAATTTTCTCACCTCCAAATGCTAGTATATATAATTGACACAACCAAAAACTCGGATGTGCAGGATCCTATAAAGAACGGTGTTCTGGCAGTTCAAACGCTACGAAACAACATAATGGCATCAACATTACTTGCAACTACAGCCATCACTCTCAGTTCAATCATCGGTGTATTTGTCAGCAGTAAAGCTTCATCAACAAAACTAATCCTTGGTAACAAAACTGAGACCGTCTCTTCAATCAAACATTTTGCAATCTTGGTTTGTTTCCTCTTTGCATTTCTCTGCAACGTGCAGAGTATTAGATACTACGCTCATGTTAGCTTCTTGGTAACATTGCCAATAATCGTTGATAGAGGCGAATCAGTTTCATATGTGACGAGAAGTTTGAATAGAGGAAGCTACTTCTGGTCTCTAGGATTAAGAGCATTTTACTTATCATTTCCTCTTTTTCTGTGGATATTTGGCCCAATTCCTATGTTTCTATGTTGCTGCATAATGTTGGGTGTTTTGTATTTCTTAGATACAACGACCAGTGTTACGCAGAACCTTCATAGTTACTCATTAAGGGAGGATATGAAATCCGAGTCTTTTCAAGCAGTTTGAGTAACTGTGGATGACAAATTAATGTTGTATAGTACGTTGTTAATCTATAGTTTGGTTATGAGATCTAGATGCTCATGTATATCAGCATGAAATTACTAGTTTCTTTCTTGTAAATTGCTCAGTGTTTGGAGCAGCACTTCTCTTTAGAATCACTCTTTGCGTGCTTAATTAGACTTGTTCTTCTCTTTAATGATGTCAAAGTATAACACTGATATATATAATACAACTCAACTAAGGGCCCATTTGGTACAGCTTTGTAAAGTGTTTCTTGAGAAGCGCACTTAAACCTAGTCTCACCCAACTTCTCTAGAAAATAGAAAAATTATTTTTTCACTACAATCTAGTTCAAAAGCAGATGTTGTCAAATGCCTCCAAAACTACTTTTGCTCCAAAAACACTTTACAAACGCTCAACCAAACGACCCTAAGCCTTTTCTCAACTACATGAGGCCTGGTATATGGATATGCTTCATGCACTTTCCTCTATCAAGGACTAAGTCTACATTTAAGTTTAACACACTGATATGGATTGTAAATATTCATGAAACATATAGCCCTTGTGATAAAACTTACATATCACCAACACTTACACCTTCTCTTTTCATCTGTTGAGCTAGATTCAACTATTTTTTCTTCTCTTGGCTTGGGAAATTGAAAAAGGAAATTAAGAATCAAATGCAAGAAGACAGAAATGTCATTGTTAACACAATGTAAGTCTTAGTGAATGAAGTTAGCCAAAATCAATTTTATCCCTTCAATTAACCAGCAGATGGTAATTAAACAAGCTTTCTTGCCAGCTTTTTCACCTCTAAGGCTCTAAGATAGTTTTATTGTGGACTTGATTAAAGATTTGTTTCTATATTGAGATAAAGAACGCTTTACTGCAAGAGAAGCAAGTCCCTGATCCAAATCGATAGACAACATGCTTTTAATTAGACTTCGGATGCAGTTAGTGTTGATTTCATACATAGCATTGTTCTTTAACTTTTTCAAAGTCAATAAGATCATCTCTGCTTTGCCAACCTATAATCTACTCTTTCTTTTCTTTTTTTTTCTCGAATAAGAACTGACCAAATCGAATCAAACCGT
Organism: Paratinospora sagittata; assembly: GCA_035771175.1. NCBI lineage: Eukaryota > Viridiplantae > Streptophyta > Magnoliopsida > Ranunculales > Menispermaceae > Paratinospora > Paratinospora sagittata. The sequence goes on along the minus strand of CM069592.1, from coordinate 3,539,082 downwards.
TGTAATCGGTTCGGGTTGGTTCGGTTTTTGCATAGTTCGGTTCGGTTTTCGGTTTTCGGTTTTAAGTTTTAAGAAACCGATCAATTCGGTTCGGGTTTTGGTTTACGCATTAAAAAATTGAAGTTAACCCGAACCGAATCGAAATAAAGGGAAAACATATTGTAGAAATTTTTCTATGAATGCCAATTTTTTTTAGTATTCTTGTTATTGAATCTAATAATGTATTTGTATTTTAATTCTAATAATGATAGAATTATATATTATATTCTTGAAAAGATTGAATGTGTTTTGAAAAAGTAAAATAGTGTTAATTATAAAATTTATAGCTGTAAAATTGACGTAAGTATCCCGATCAACCCAAACCTTCGGTTTGGTTCGATTTGAAGAATGGTTCGGTTCAATTTTGATTTCAAAAAATCCAAACCGATCCAAGTTTGGTTCGATTTCGGTTTTTGGTAAAAATAAAATCGAACCAAGTTATGCACATCCCTACGGGCCTTTGGTATAAAATTGAACTTTCTTTAATCTTGGTCGATTTCATTTGAATTGGTACAGTTTTTAAATTCTCAACTTGCAATCTGAACTAAATATGTAAAAAATAAAACAAAATGCATCAATTTGATTCGATTTTGTGGTTTTGTCCAAACTTAAATTAGTGCTGCTCTGCCTCCTCGTCTTGGAGGGATGCAAAAGTGGCAAGGCGCACGTGCACCCTCCATTTTTTCTCCTCAAAATAGGTGCACCAATCCATGTATGTTTTTCTTTTCTCTCTCCCTTTTTTTATTTTTATTTTTATTTTTATTTTTATCCTCGTCTAAAGTCATAAAAAATAAAAAATTACTAGAGTAAATTAAAAAGGAGGAAAAATAACACTGGCAATGATGCAAAGTAAGAGGATTAGAGTAATAAGAAGAAAACCCGATTAATAACTAAATATAGCATTTCTCAATAAAAGAAGATAGAAATTTTTTAACTCCATCCTGCTTACCTCTGCATATATATATATATATGCAGTTCTCACCCCACAGCACAACAAAATAACACATAAAATTGTAGCAAGTCCATACAGCAAAAGGTGCGAAAAACCCAAAAAAAAAACACAACATACATCACACCCCCACCCTAATGTCCAACTTTTAATACCATGATAATACATATAATATAGTAGCGCGAGCCGTTGATGAAGGTACGTACTTAATTACCAGCTGCATGGACGGCAAGGACAATAACAAGGCTGCCAAGGAGAAGCTCCACAAGAATAACATCCTTGTATAGCCTGAGGACAACAACACGACTGCCATGGTGGTCTTCCACAAGAAGAACATCCTCCTTGCCATTGCGTCTGCTGCTGTTGGCATGGCTGCGGCCGTGGGCATGGCTGCGGCTGCCACCAACCCCCTTGTCCGCCCCACTGTCCCGACCAAGATTGTGTAGATTGCTGAGTCTGCCAACTAACAGTCTGTTGGCCACACTGTTGGACCCAATTACATGACATCTTGGAGGGAGAAAAGTGGAATGGATGGATCCTATTCATAGATCGAGAGAAACAATTACAATGGTTAACAACTTCTGGATTCCTAATATTTGACATTCAAAGTGTACATCACATTTATACATCATTGAATTATCTTAAATTACGTGTTAGTACATGATTGAAGACTGATACAAACCAATTTTCTAAAGCTAAAAAACATAAAATAAAAAAGAAAATAGAGAGATAATTGGTTCATTGAGGGAACCAAAACCTCCAATAGATTCTTTGAGGGAGTCCAACCTCCAAAATGGAATCAAACCATTGATAATATATAATTTTCTACACTCCCATTTCATCCATATGTTCTCTTTAAATAGATAAAATACATAACTACCTATAACTACTCATAACCACCCTTTACTCTATAACAAGGAGTTATAACACACAAAACAACTCCACTATCTAAACTTTTTCAATTAAATAAAATTTATAAAAATAATAAATAATTATTTAATTTAAATAAGAACATGATCGTAACAGACACAATCTAATTAATGTTGCAATATTAATGGAAATGTTTATGTGGATGAACACTTCGAGGACCAATTTAGCATTTTCTTTCCTAAACATTTATATCTGAAATCTATGTCAAAAACCTAATTTGTTAGGTTAAAACATGGATTGATCGCATTACTGAAGGCTTTAAACTAATCTTTTAGAGGGGTACCAATGCATTTTTAGTTGAACCGTGGTCTTGTCAAACGCTCTTTTATTTTTAAATTGGGTCCATTAGATTAAACATCCAAGAATTACGTACCAAAACTTTTCATATTTGAGAGAAGATACAGAAAAAGAATAATAATAATAATAATAATAATAATAATAATAGTAATAATAAATTTAAAAAAACTGAAACTAATACTTAATACTTCGTGTTATAATAACACAGCCAAAAGCCAATGGACCAAGAAAATTCAAATAAATAAAAAATTCCACAATTTTTATATATTAGAAGTTTCAAGAACCACTAAAATAATAATACGAGAAGCAATTATAAACTTCAACTATATGTAATGAAGCTTAACAATTTGTTGATAGCACAAGGTAACTGAAGTTCAATAAACACACAAATACTATCGTTGACACTTGTAGATAAAGAAACCCTAACATGCTTAAATTAGATAACCAGGAAAAAAAAAAAAAAAAACCCCTAGTTCGATCCATCTGTCATATATATATATAGAAATAAATCCGAATGAATTAACACTAATAGATTTACATGTTTAGAACATGTAATCAACAGAAGAATCATAATAGTCCGATAAACACAAACATACTACCAGAATTCATAACCCAACAAGCACTGATCAGTATCTCGTCATTAAAATGAAACAAAAAGAAAAGTAGTAACAACACTAAAAAAAAAAAAAAAAAAGTGTAACTTATTAATAAAATTTGTCGTTGATGTTGAAGCTCAAAACACTAAAGAGCAAAATATAAATCTTAGCTCTGGAAACTTCAAAGTTATTAGCTATGGTTAGGGAACTTACACACAGTTAAAGAAGGTTGCCGACCGAGGAAGCAACAGAAGAGAACGATGGAATGAGTTAAAAAGAAAAGATTTAGTGAAAGATCAATAGAACTCTCAAAACTGAAACTGCAATCTTCTGGCTAGCTATTAACGAAAGCGAGATCGCAAACTGGAACTAAGATGAAGAAACTGTGATCAGAAGAGCTGATTTTATAGGCAAGTAGGCTCGCCGGTGATCAAATGACCCATTGACCAACCGACGAAGATCCCATAAGAACTCACCATCGATCCAACGAATCCCATTGCATTGACTTTGCACACCCAAATAAAATTTGACCCAAAAAAGGCTCATTTGAGCTACATTAAATAATGATAATAATAAATATAGGTAGATGATGATGAGCTGGATATATATATTTTTTATCAAACTTCATTAAAAGACCTTAAGGTGTTACGTACATTTGAATGGTCGTTTCTAAATAAATAAAGACCTTAAGGTCTTAACGTAATAAATAAAGACCTTAATGCCTTAATTACATTATAAATTAAGGGAGTTCTTATATGAGATGTAAGAAGCGCGGATCCCCAATATTTTAGAAAAATCATTTATAACTATGTTATATTATAAAAAAAAAAATTGATAGATTATTATTATTCACCCCTTTTCTTTCCCCCCAACCCAATATTTCAAAAAAATTCTTTATAACTACATTGTGTTATATATTTTCACTTTGTCCCCTCAAGATTAAAGGTCTAGATCTGTCAATGGATGTAAGTGTAATTTAATATTCTATCTGTTTTAAAAATTCCAAATAAATTGAATAGTAATCTCTAAACAAATAAAGATCTATTGAGGTCTTACATTATAAATAAAGACCTTACATTATAAATTAAATATTTCTTGATATGAGATATAAGTGTGAACCTATCCTAGTCCACACAACAACCTCCAAACAGATGAGATTTACACGTTATTTAACATTACAAATACTTTGAATAGTCATTTAATTTCTAAATAAATGAATACCTTAAAAGGAAAATGCTTAAAATGTACATGTTACATCAACACAAATTAAGGTGAATACAATAATCTTATGCCTCATAGGTTAATACAAAGGCTGACTGGTACACGTAAGTCTCTTTTCATCTGTTTTGCAAGATTCTTAACTATACATGAAAAAAAAAGGCAAAGATATACTAAATGAAACAGATGTGATCTACTATGTTGGACTCAGTCAACAGCTATTAACTGGTCAAACAGTCAACAGCTATTAACTGGTCCAATTAGAGTATATTCTAAAATAATTAATAATTCATAACAAATTCCAAAATTAAAATTTAATCAATGGTAATTTCTAAAAAAAAAAAAAAAGAGGAACTTTATTAAAAGACCTTAAGGTAAGTCATCTCTAAATAAATAAAGACCTTAAAGGTCTTACATTATAAATTAATAAAAACCTTAAAGTCTTACATTATAAATTAAAGAGTTCTTGACATGAGATGTTAGTGCATGTAATTTAATATTCTATCTGCTTTCAACATTCCGAATACGTTGAATGGTCGTCTCTGAACAAATAAAGATATTATTAAGGTCTTACGTCATAAATAATTAAAGAGTTATTGATATGAGATATCGTAAAGGATACCTTAAATACTTTGAATGGTCATTTCTAAATAAATGGATACCTTAAAAGGAAAATGCTTAAAGGGTACATGTCTCATAGAATATTACACAGGCTAGCTAGTACATGTATATATTTCTCTACTCATCTACTGTGCAAGATTTAACAATGAAAAGAAAAAAGGTAATTGAAGATACGCTAAATGAAACTTGAATGAAGACTCTATCCATGACATAGAACCTTTAGGCCAATAATTCAACAACTGGTCCCCTCGCCTAATAGCAAATGACGCATATCCACCAACCGACGAAGATCGATCTCATAATAACTTCCCCATTGATCCAACGAATCACATTCCACTGACTTTGCACACCCAAATAAAATTTAACCCAAAAAGGCACATCTAGAGCTACATTAAAAAATAATAATAATAACTTATGATTCTATATATTGTGTGAATAAAGTTATTATATAATTCGAAACGATTCAATAATTTTTAATTATAATGTCAATAATATGTGTCAATAATGTATATATTTTTAGCATTACTCTCATATATACATTTCAACAAATAATACGCATATTTCATATTTTTAAAATTTTGAATACAAAAAATTATATTCAAATTATAAACTAAAGGCGATTGCTAGATAATTGCTTAAAATGATTCGATGCAATGCATCTTCCTAATACTCAACAGCGCATTTGCCAAGTCGATGAAATTCCCACGGAGAGAGACACTAGGGTTTCATCGAAAAGTAGAGAGGAAAAAGAAATGGGCATCAACACTTGCTTAAAATGATTGTATATATTTCTCTTTTCATCTGCTGCATGCGCAAGATTTAACAATGAAAAAAAATGCTAATTAAAGATGCGCTAAATGAAACTTATGGTTAAAATATATTGTGTGGATAAAATATAGGTAGATGATGATGAGGTGTATATATATATTATCAAACTTTATTAAAAGACTTTAATTAAGGTGTTACGTACATTGAATGGTCATCTCTAAATAAATAAAGACCTTAGTGTCATACATTATAAATTAAGGAGTTCTTATATGAGATGTAAGTGTAATTTAATATTCTATCTGTTTTTTAAATTCCAAATAAATTGAATACTGTAATCTTTAAACAAATAAAGATATTGAGGTCTTACATTATAAATTAAAGAGGTCTTGATATGAGATATAAGTGTGAACCTTCCTAATCCACACAACAACCTCCAAACAGATGAGATTTACACGTTATTTAATTAACATTACAAATACTTTGAATGGTCATTTCTAAATAAATGAATAGTACCTTAAAAGGAAAATGCTTAAAGGGTACATGTGACATCAACACAAAGGTGAATGCAATAATCTTATGTCTCATAGATTATAGAGGCTGGCTAGTACATGTAATTCTCTTTTCATCTGTTTTGCAAAATTTTTAACTATATATGAAAAAAAAAGCTAAAGATATACTAAATGAAACTTGAGTGAAAATTTAACCATTTGGTGTCCCTTGGATCGACATGGATAAACTAATTATGCTCTGCAAATCCATGTTGATCAAAGGGACATAAAAATGTTCGAGATTTTCATCTAAAATGTATATATCCACAGCACTACTCTTGCATTCAAATTTTCAAGATACATATATCATATGGTAATACAAACTAGCTACTTACTCCTGCCATGGTAACCAAATTTATTCATATTTTTATCCCTTTAATTCATGTCTATAACTAGCTTGGACAAGCTCTCTAACTGTTATAAAACAGTTACTTCTCATGATCTGATCTCGATAAAAAGGAGGTTCTACTACATAACAATTTGCAAGTCCAAGCCGATCCAAATTGAAAATATGGAAAACTCAAATTTCTCTTCAAATTTTTTTTATACAAGTGGTGCTACGGAAATACACTTGGGAAATCTGTATTGTTGGCATTGCTCTTGAAAATTGTTGGATCGCTTCAAATCACATAATAACTTGTGGTTCGAGGCAATCTAATTAACAACTCTCAAGTGTGATGTTGTGTTTCCATAGCACCACTTTTTTGATAATGCCTCAAGATAAAACCAACTTAATCTTTTACTCAACTTTTAACATCCCCTTATTTTATTATTTTTTTTTAAATTATAAATATAATATATAAAATGATAATTAAACAATGATTTGTAGAAAGGAAAAAGTTTACAAAGTCATAAATTAAAGAAAGTAAGGGTTGGAGGAAGAGGGCCATGGTGTGTCTTTAAGAAAAGTAGCAAAATAAGAATAGAAAGCCAAAGCGGTAGCCTCCTAACATGTCCTTGTACCTCAATGATTTAGAAAAAGTTTTCTTTAAAAAAATCTCATTGATATGAAGACAATTTATTGATTAAGATATGTAAATCACTAATATTTAAATGATAAGCATGTATAGTCACACATCTAGTTACAACTTTTACAGTTATATTATCATTTTTCTTTTAATAAGAAAAATACTAATCTAACTACAAAAATTTATAACTATCTGTGCAACTACGCATATGTATCAATTGAATTATTTATTGTACATTTTAAGATATGTAAATCATTGATATCCAAGTGATAGACATGTGTAGTTATTTTGAATCCAACTAAACAATATGACAAAAAAAAAGTTAAACTAAATTTTTTGAAAATCATTAGACAGTCTTATCTTTAACGCTGTAAATCGACATTTGAGCGGCAAATTTAGAAGATTACATTTTTTAGTATTTATATATAAATTTTTTATTTAATTGTGATTATAATTTGTTGGATATTAATTTTTGATCAATTATTATTTTTAATAATTTTTTTATTTAACCAGATTATTTTAATTTCTTATATAATTTGATAAATTAATATTTAATATACTTTATCTCTCTTACAATACAATGTAAATAATAAAATTAGACAACAATTATTTATCATTTTTACAAGAAAAAAAATCTTACTTTTAGTATTTAAACAAATGTGGAGAAAGAAAGCATCAAATGTAGAAAAACATATTTATATATATATATATATAAAGTGAGCTCTAGCTAATGGCTCCGAGGAGAGAGTAAAAGGGTGAGAGAGAGAGAGCTCGGCTATATCTATATACATATATCTCTAGCAATAATACCAGGGATATATAGCCTATGTATATACATATATGGTCCTAAAAAGAAAAAAAAAACAATAAAATGAGGAAAACATTGAAATTTAATATCTATTTTTTGTTTTTGAAATTCAGATTCATTGAAAACTTGTTTGGTTAATTAAAGTGTTTTCAAAAAATTTAAAAACTGTTTTTTAATTCAACTTTCAAATTTGTGAAGAAAACAACTTTTTGAGTTTTCCATATTTTCTGAAATCAAACTCTAAAACAAGTTTATAGAAACACAATTTTAAAAACAGTTTTTAAATATGATACCAAACAGGCCCTAGTCTTCCCCTTTGCAAAACACCGTATTTGCCCTACTTTTTTTTATGTACTTTTATTCACAAAGAATTCTTCATTTGAAAAAGAGCAAATCCTAGCAATGATGGAAAACTCAGTGACTAAGATCGTCGAGCGTACAGATAAAATTCTAAAGAAAAATATATAACATCTCAAAAAAAAAAAAATCCGAAAGAAGAAGAAGAAGATAAACCCTAGCTAGATATGAATGATACACATTGAGGTGGAATTGAATTCCAAGGAGTTAATTGTCATAAATTTCAAAACCCTAGGAATGAGAGCAGGGTTCTTTAATGAGAGGGTTTGGAAAGGGAACAAATATGAAAAGTCAATTGATCGATCTATCAAATAAATATATATCATACTAAATTTCATCATGAATCAAATTACTTCTTCCAGAAACCTTACATATTTAAGTTGCACAATTGAAGAGATTCATCCTGCAGTACCATATATGCGCCCAAAGACTTAACACAGCAAAGCATCACAAAATAACATAACCTTGACAGTACATAAATGATAGGTCAACTAGCTAGTACAAACCAAAAAGAAAAACAGCAGTGCTGCAATATTGATATGATCCTTCATACAGAATACATCTATCAATTCACATGAGCACGTCTCCTCTGAGTCCTCTCCTCTCCTCTCCTCATATGCGCCGCTGGCTCCACAAGAATACATCTAGCAGCATCACTTATGGCGGTGGTGGTGGTGGCCTTCGTGGTGGTGGCGGTGGCCGTCGTGGTGGTGGTGGTGCGACTGATGGTGATGCGCGCAAGAACATGTTCGCCCACCCCATCGTTCTTCACAACATACCACCAAAGACTGGTGGTGCTGATGATGACGAGGACAAGAGCATCGTCCCCCACTTCGCCGTTCCTCACAACATACCACAAAAGAATTCTGCGGAAGAGGACGACAAGAACATACTCCCCCAACCCATCGTTGCCTACAACATACGACGACCAAAGACGACTGCGGAGGAGGAAGACAATAACATACTTGCCCAGTTTGTCGCGAGCTACAACATACTAAGTAACATAGCTGTGACCCAACGAAGTAACCATAACCAGACATATTGAAGAAACCACTAGCTAGCTGATCAAGAAGGAAATTTGGATCACGTATTGGTGCAAGTAGAAGTATATTTGTAGACGGAGAGAAACAGTGGTTTACTCGAAAACCAGGTTTGACAATTTCAAAACCACTTTCACTGTAGCGAAAGCCAAAGGGTGATTGATTGTGATGCCTCCGGAGGCTTTTTCTTTAGGAGTTTTCGTCCATTGGATTAACTCGAATTACGAGTTTCTCTATAATCCAATGGATCCGCGCGCCCTCTCCTCCACTCAGATATACATTACCACCCACCCATCTTCCAAATTATAATTTATTAATAATGTATCGTAAAAACATTTCTCTTTATTTTATTCATTCTACTCCAGATTTTTCAGTGAATCTCTCTCAAAAGAATTGTTATTCCGACAACTCAACAACTCAGGTTTTCTTTAATTTCCCAACGTCACTTTTGAATATAGCGTGAAGCTTTAACAATTATTTTTATACTATTAAATACATTGACAATACTATTCTAAATATAAAGAAACAAGTACAATTACATATTTGTGTCAACTAAATAGCGTGTTTTGAACATTTCATTTCAATATATACGTAATAAATCATACATCTAATAAATATAAAGATGTAGTTTACAGGTTGAGTATATCGTTTGGTGCAAATTTTATACAGTTTGAGAAATCAAATTGTTTTATAACCAGTATATACCACAAGCCATGGTAAATGATCTGGAATACAATTACAACAACATAAAGAAAAGAGCAATGACACAGGAATGAAAACACCACACCAATTTCTACAATCTACAAATTACCGGCACATCTTCTTTTAACAATTCTACCAATTGCATAGACATCATTGTGAAAATTGGAGTTTCATTTCCGTTACGTAAAAGAGAGTACAACAGCAGTCACTTTGAATTAACTCTACATATTTAAAAATAAAAAATGTTAATCTTAACTGCAAAATATTATAATATGTGTACACTATATATGTATATTTATTAAATTATTTATTACATACCTTAAAATGTATAAGACATTAATATTCAATAAATATACAAATAAAATTACACGTGCAATTATAAAAATTACAGTTAAATTAATATTTTTTATTTAAAATTACATCAAAATCAATGTCACACATTATTTTGGTCATTTAGAGTTCGCCCACATTAGCTTTAAAGTTCAATAATTTTCCTTTTTTGGCAATTTGGTATTGCTCGACACCACTAACCATCCAAGTTATTCATGCTTTGTGCATGCTGAATTCTAAATTGGATGGTGCCTTAAACATATTAATAATGAAGTATCCAGACTTTTCAATTGGGAAAATGGGGCCTAGGGTTGTACAAACCAGCACATCAACTGGGAAATCAGGAGGCTCTACCTTGGTTAGTAAGTTCTGCAACAGTTTGAAGTGATACCAAAAAAAAAAAATTCCAAGTACCTTTTACAGCCAGAAGGAAGTTATCATACATAGCTCTGATCTTTTTAAGGGTTAATACTGTATACATTGAAAATTATTAAGATTTTAATAAACAAGTACAATGAAAAAAAATTTGTAAGGTACTATTCAAACTTCAGTAACACTAGTAAAAGTCAAATTTATAATGTCATGAGGTAGTAGAATGGATGTTAAACTACTTAATCAGGGTGTGATCCGTAATTCTTTATATTATAAGAACAATGGTAAAAGAATAGAAAATTTCATGCAAAAAAAAAAGATATCTAGTGCACTAAACTCTTGTTATTACGGGGTCTTGATAAGAGATGATGAATACAACGAGCCATTAAAAATGCTAACACCCAATCCAGCATACACAATGAAAAATGAAAACATGTTAGATTGTTTTTGAATTGTATCTTGTAGGTTGTTTTAGTTCATGATCAAAAAAATAGAATACAACTTAAAAAGTAAAGACTCAGAAAATCATATTTTTTCATTTCTTAAAAAAAATTATTTTTAGAAATTTATTTTTAGATTTTAACCAATCAAATGCATATATCATATTTTTAAAATTTTGAATACAAAAAATTATATTCTAAAGGCAACCTTAACCTCTATTTAGCAATTGTTAGATAATTGCTTAAAATGAATCGATGCAATGCATCTTCCCAATACTCAACAGCGCATTTACCAAAAGTCAATGAAATTCGCACAGAGAGAGAGACTAGGGTTTCTTTGAAAAGTGGAGAGGAAAAAGAAATGGGCACCGACACTTGTAGTAATTATTTGTGTAACGCTGTAAATCGACATTTGAGCAACAAATTTAAAAGAATACATTTCTAGTGTTTATATATAAATCTTTTATTTAATTGTGATTATAATTTGTTAAATATTAATTTTTGATAAATTAATATTTTTAATATTTTTAATATTTTTTTATTTTTTTTAATCAGATTATTTTAATTTCTTATATAATTTGATAAACTAATGTTTAATATACTTTATATCTCTTGCAATACAATGTAAATAATAAAATTAAAAAATAATTATTTATCATTTTTACAAAAAAAAAGAAGAAGCTTACTTTTAGTATTTAAATAAATGTGGAGAAAGAAAGAATCAAATGTAGAAAAAGAGATATATATGTGAGCTCTGGCTAATGGCTCCGAGGAGAGAGTAAAAGAGAGAGACAGAGAGTACCTCGGCTATATCTATATACATATATCTCTAGCAATAATACCTCGGCTATATACATATATCTAATGGGGCTCCCGGGAAAGCATTGAAAGTTGAGTAAAGGTTGACTTAGTTTAGGCCCTGTTTGATATCAAATTTGAAATCTATTTTTTGTTTTTGATATCCAGATTCATTGAAAACTTGTTTGGTTAATTAAAGTGTTTTCAAAAAATTTAAAACCTGTTTTTTAATTCAACTTTCAAATTTGTGAAGAAAACAACTTTTTTGAGTTTTCCATGTTTTCTGAAATCAAACTCTAAAACAAGTTTATAGAAACACAATTTTAAAAACAGTTTTTAAATATGATATCAAACAGGCCCTAGTATTCCCCTTTGCAGAACACCCTATTTGCCTTACTTTGCTCTCTCAATCTCCACGTCTACTACAAATTAACCCATTAACTTTTTTTTATGTACTTTTAATCTCAAAGAATTCTTCATTTGAAAAAGAGCAAATCCTAGCAATGATAGAAAACTCAGTGACTAAGATCGTCGAGCGTACATATAAAATTCAAAAGAAAAATATATAAAACCTCAAAAAAAAAAACGAAAGAAGAAGAAGAAGAAAAACCCTAGCTAGATATGAATGATACACATTGAGGTGGAATTGAATTCCAAGGAATTAATGGTCATAAATTTCAAAACCCTAGGCATGAGAGCAGGTTCTTTAATGAGAGGGTTTGGAAAATGAAAAGTCAATTGATCGATCTATCACATAAATATATATCATACTAAATTTCATCATGAATCAAATTACTTCTTCAAGAAACCTTACATATTTAAGTTGCACAATTGAAGAGATCCATCCTGCAGTACCATATATGCGCCCAAAGACTTAACACAGCAAAGCATCACCAAATAACATAACCTTGTGTAACACCCCAATTTTCAAAACTAATTTTTTTTTTTGTAAAACAATAAATATTTTGATTTTGAATAAAATATCACTAAAAATCGAGACGTTACTCGTATCCGTCTATCTTAACCCATAACCATTTTATAAATAATAAAATTTGTAAAACTATGAATTTATATTCTTTCAACCAACTTACTGGTTAAGATAAACGAATACCTTTAATTCTTCATACAATTTTTATCTTCATGCGAGGGTACTTGCCCTTGTCCATCCATTATGAACACAACATTAAAATACGATCATCAAATAGAATTAATGAATTCTATTCCAAGGCATTGACACGTGAAATAAATCACAGGGTCTTTACTGACCGTAATAATATTCATTGAATTCTAATTATCAATACAATTCGTTTGAATAATTAACCTTTAAAGATTAAATGAAAATATTCAGTCCCATAATACTAATTAATTAACCAACCCCTACTACTTTGCACTATGTCACGAACTCGCAATTTTATTCTCCTAAGCACCTGTATATAAAAAAATGGGGTGAGTTTGAAAGCCCAGTGGGTCATCTAAACAATTCACAATATTTTATTGTGATATATACACAAGAACATTACAAACAAGTTTCACACATTAATCGTTGCAACATTAGATTGTTTGAGTCGATAATTTCATCACGTTCCAAATCACGTACAGTTAAAAAATCAAACTCAGGGTTGCACAGCCCAAAAAAAAAAATTAGAACATATAATCATGTACAATAGGCATGCATAAGCAATCTAATAATACTATATACCTAATTAATTTAACATTCCTATCTATATATCAAATAAAATATTATGAAGGCCTAGAATCATTCCCACCTGAATCGCTAAATTCCAAATCACTTAAATTTCTTGTCACGCGTAGTACTCAACCTATACACGTATATTAGGTTTGTTAATATAATTACTCGATTATGAGTGTAGAAATATATACATATACATATAATATAACTTAGCTAATAAACTTCCACCAGATATAATACGATGAAAACGTAAAATATGATATACCATAATCTAATATATTATATGCGGTATTGTATGTATGATATATATATTTATTTATTTATAACATCTTGGTTGCTTAAAAAATAATAATAAAACTTGGTAAAAAAAATGTATGATACATATAAATATATTATATAACCTATTGGTTGCTTAAAAGAAAAGAAAATAAAATAAAAAAATAAAATACACTTGAGTTGCAGTGTTTTAAAAAAATAACACTTGATTAAAAGAAAATGTATGATACATATAAATATATTATACAACATTTTGGTTGCTTAAAAATAATAAAAATAATAAAATACACTTGTATGTATGATATTGCATGTATGATATGTATATAAATATATTATACAACATTTTGGTTACTTAAAAAAAATAAAAAAATAAAATACACTTGAGTTGCAATGTTTTAAAAAAAAAAACACTTGGTAAAAAAAATATGTATGATACATATAAATATATTATATAATTTCTTGATTGCTAAAAATAAATAATTGAGTTGCAATGGTTAAAAAAAATAATAATAATGTATTGTATGTATGACATACATATATAAATATATTATATAACATTTTGGTTGCTTAAAAATTAATAATACTTGAATTGCAATGTTAAAAAAAAATAATGTATTGTATGTATGATATATATATTATATAACATGTAAGTTGTTTAAAAGAAAAGAAAAGAAAAAGAAAAAGAAAATAAAAAAAATAAAAATCAAAAGAGTTGCAGGAGGGCGGAAGGAAGAAAAAACAGGGGAGAGAGAGAGAAGAAAAAAGGGAAAGAAAAGAGAAGAAGAGAAGGAGAAGAAGAGAAGGAGAAGAGAGTGAGGGCGAGATGCAGAGAGCAGAGGGAGTGAGAGCGAGAGATCGAGAGTGAGAGACCGAGAGCAAGAGATCGGCGAAGAGAAGACAGAGAGCGGCAAGATCAGTGGCGGAGAAGAGTGCGGCGGCGAGATCAGTAGCGGAGAAGAGTACGGCGGCGAGATCCGCGGCGGAGGAGGGAAGAGAGGGAGGTGGCGAGATGAGATCGGTGGCGGAGTTGCAGCGGCAAGGAAGGGAGAGAGAGAGAGGGTTTCGAGAGGAAGATAGCCGCGCATTTGGTTTTAGAGAGAGCGAGAGCGAAAGATTTCCGGCGAGATCTCGGCGAGGTTTCAGGCGACATGTCGGCGAGATCTCGGCGAGATTTCCGGGCGACATGTCGGCGAGATTTCCGGATCAGGTTTGAAATCTTTTTTTTTGTTTTAATCGAATTTAATCTTTCTTGTGCTATATAGTTTTTGGAATTCTTCAGTAATTTCTGGGTATTACATTCTTCCCGTCTTAAAATAAATTTCGTCCCGAAATTAAAGTATAAGCTTACTTACTTGATGATGTTCAACTCTTTCCACTGTTGACCAGTTGTATCTCGAAACCTAGAGTGTTCTTTGGAATAAGTTGGCGTATTTAGCTTGCATTTCACTTTCAGGTTCCCAAGTGGCTTCTTCAACTCCATGATACTTCCACAATACTTTAACTAATGGAATATCTTTGTTCATCAAGCTATGAACTTTCCAATCTAGGATCTGTAAAGGTCCTTCTTCATAGGTGGCATCAGCTTGTACTTTTGTGTCTTTCCAATCGATGGTGTGGGAAGGGTCTGCTTCATATTTTCGCAACATCGATACATGGAATACGTTGTGAATGGCGGATAAACTAGTTGGTAATTCTAGTTTGTAAGCATTCTCACCAATTCGATCACTGATCTTGAACGGACCGATGAATCGCGGCGATAACTTCCCTTTCTTACCAAACCTCATGATGCCTTTTTGAGGTCTTATTCTCAGAAATACCTTATCACCTTTTTGGAACTCTAGAGGTCGGCGCCTCTTATCTGCGTAGCTCTTCTGCCTACTCTGTGCAGTAACTAGCCTTTTCTGGATCAACTTCACTTTTTCATTCATTTCCATTATCATATCAGGTCCTGTAAGTACCTTATCTTCCCAATCGGCCCAACACAGTGGTGACCTACATGGTCGTCCATATAGAGCTTCATATGGAGCCATTTGTATACTTGTCTGGTAACTATTGCTAGGTGTAAGTATTTACTCCAATTTCCCTTGAAATCTAGTACACAAGCTCTCAACATGTCTTCTAAGATCTGAATAACCCTTTCGGATTGACCATCTGTCTGAGGATGATAGGCGATGCTCATGGTTAATTTGGTTCCCAATTCCCGCTGTAAGCTCTGCCAAAACTGAGATGTAAATAAGGAATCTCTATCTGACACTATCGATTTGGGTACTCCGTGTAGCTTCACAATCTCTTTCACATACAGCTCACCCAGTTTACTAATCGTATCTGTGGATTTAATAGGTAAGAAATGCGCCACTTTAGTAAGTCGATCCACAATTACCCAAACTTTATCCTCACCTTTTTGATTTCTAGGAAGAGCTCCGACGAAATCCATTGCTATGTTATCCCATTTCCATTCAGGGATTTCTAAAGGTTGTAACAATCCTGACGGTCTTTTATGTTCGGCTTTAACTTGCTGACATGTAAGGCATTTAGACACATATTTGGCCACATCTCTTTTCATACCTTTCCACCAGTAGTTTTTCTTCAAATTTTGGTACATCTTATCTCCACCAGGATGTAAAGTGTATTTAGTCTGATGTGCCTCATCAAATAAGATCTTTTTAATTTCTTCAATTCTGGGTACACAAATTCGATCTCTGAACCTTAATAACCCTTCTGAATCGATCTTGAAATTTGCATTTCCATTATTGGTTCTTGCATCTGCCACCCATTTTATCAGTTTTCTATCTTGAGCTTGACCTTCCTTAATTTGACGTAGTAGGTCTGGCTTGCAGCTCATATTATATAAGAAAATCTGATTGTCACTTTTTTGTATGCCTAAATCATAATCTTCAATCAATTGGTACATCTGGGCTTTTTCTACATCGTTCTTATACGATTTTCGACTTAAGGTTGGCTTTCCCTGGGTGATAATGCAGCTGAAAATCATAATCATTCAGCAATTCCATCCATCTCTTTTGCCTCAAATTTAACTCCTTTTGTGTATAGATGTACTTCAAACTCTTATGGTCAGAGTATAGATCAAATTTCTCTCCATAAAGATAGTGTCTCCATATCTTCAAGGAAAATACAATAGCAGCCAATTCTAAATCATGAGTCGGATAGTTCTGTTCATGAGTCTTCAGTTGCCTATAAGCATACGCAACCACTTTACCTTCCTGCATCAGAACAGCGCCAAGACCATTCTTGGAAGCGTCAGTGTAAATAACATAACCGACTCCGCTTGCAGGAGTAATCAATATTGGGGTTGTGGTTAATCGTCTCTTCAACTCCTGAAAGGAATTCTCACATTTCTCATCCCAACTAAATTTGACATCCTTCCTTGTTAGCTTCGTCATAGGCTCAGCTAGTCTCGAAAAATTTTGAATAAATCTTCTATAGTAACCAGCTAGTCTCAAAAAGCTTCTAATTTCTGTCACTAATTTTGGCTTTTCCCAGTTCATTACTGCTTCAACCTTTGTTGGATCTACGGATATCCCTTCTGATGACACTACATGGCCCAAAATTTTTTGACTGACTTCATCCAAAATTCACATTTTTCAAATTTGGCATACAATTCATTTCGCCTCAATGTTTCCAAAACTACTGTTAGGTGTTCCTGATGATCCTCATTGGTCTTCGAA
This sequence comes from Paratinospora sagittata, assembly GCA_035771175.1. Classification (NCBI taxonomy): domain Eukaryota; kingdom Viridiplantae; phylum Streptophyta; class Magnoliopsida; order Ranunculales; family Menispermaceae; genus Paratinospora; species Paratinospora sagittata. The sequence goes on along the minus strand of CM069592.1, from coordinate 3,521,649 downwards.
TAAACCAAAATATCATCAACAAATACCACTACAAATTTGTCTAGATGAGGCCTAAACGTCCTATTCATTAGGTCCATAAATGTTGCTAGTGCATTAGTGAGTCCAAATGGCATGGCTCTGAATTCAAGTGTTCATACCTAGTCTTGAATGTTGTCTTCGGTATATCTGACTCTTTGATTCTAAGTTGGTGATAACCGGACCTTAGGTCGATCTTGGAAAAACAAGTTGCTCCCTTCAGTTGATCGAACAAATCATCTATTCTGGGAAGGGGGTACTTGTTCTTGATTGTGACTTGATTTAATTTCCTGTAGTCAATACACAGTCTCATCGACCCATCTTTCTTTTTGGCAAACAATATTGGTGCTCCCAGGGTGATTGGCTAGGTTGGATAAATTCCTTCGCACTAAGATCATCAAGTTGGGTCCTTAGTTCGATTAGTTCGCCAGGGGCCATTCTGTAAGGTGACATGGCTATGGGGGTTGTTCCAGGGTACAGTTCTATCTTGAACTCTACTTCCCGCTTAGGAGGTAATCCTGGTAATGTAACACCCCGTAAATTTAAGTAAATGACGTACACGTATATCGAGATGTATAATACACATATATTATACATAAGAGCTCAATATACGTTTGCTACTACACGTATTTTATACATTGGAGCTCAATATTCGTTTGATAATACACGTATTTTATACGTATGAGCTACATATACGCGTGATAATACACGTAGTTTAGACGTATGAGCCAAATATACGTGTGTATGGTGCTTACAAGTTAAAGTTTGGAGTTGATTTATGTGGATTAAGTGTATAGAAGAAAAATATGAATAAAGGAAGAAAAATTAAAATAAGATTAAAGTTACTGTTCATTTGGTACTCTTCAGTGAACAGTACCAAATGAACAGTATTTCGTATGGAATAAAAAAAAAAAAAAAACGACGAAATAAAAAAAAATATCACGAAGTTTCCAGAGAGAAAGAACCGGGAGAAGAAGGAGAGAAGAGAAAGGGAGAACGCGTAATTTTCGTCAAATTCGGCTTCGCGGTAAGTGATTTTCACGCTATTTCTTCGTAAAATTACTATCTAAGCTAGATGTGACGATTCTGGTAGAGTGATTTTGCCTATTGGAGCCGTTTTACGACGTTTTGACAAAATTGGGGTTTTGACCCCAACGTCAATGAAAACCCACTAGGAAGGTAGAAAAATACTTCCTGGACCGTCGGGACTCCGAATCTGTGGTTAGATTCGATTTCATGTGTTTTGGAGACCGTTTGACAATTTTAATACAATTTACATCTTTCGGATGAATAGTGATAAATAGTGTCGGATGAATAGTGATGAATAGTGTCGGCTGAATAGTGATGAATAGTGATGAATAGTGTCGGATGAATAGCGTCGGATGAATAGTAGTAAATAGTGAATAGTAAATAGTGCACAGTGAACAGTGAATAGTGCACAGTGTACAGTGAATAGTGCACAGTGAATTGTAAATAGTATACAGTGAATAGTGTACAGTTAATAGTGAATAGTGTATAGTGCACAGTGTACAGTGCATAGTAAATAGTGACATTGATCAGTGATATGAATCGTACTGTGCACAGTGATGTGACCAGTGATGTGAACCCAATGAAACCCCCGTTTGAGTTTATAGAAACGAGATAACTGCTTTTGAGTCCTAAATGGATTTATTAGTAGTGAGTTGAAGTGAATTGAGACATTAAAGATGTAAATAGATCTGAATACATGAAATTGAATCATGGAGTGATTGTTACAGGTTAAATTAGTTGGATTTAACTTGGAGCTGGACTCGAAAGCGACGATGATTGGGTTTAAGTTGAACGTGTTGTACTGTGAGTATAGTTTTCTTGATTTGGTTCTTGTATGACATTGTACGCATATAAAATGTTTGATTGTATGCATGTTGCATGTTATATTTATATATAATGCATTGAGTTTTATGGATCATGCAAATTGATTTTAGCAATTGGAGTTTGTAATGATGAGGCTTTGCGATTCCTCATTGTCATTTCGTTAGGAATTAGACCCAGATGAGGTTTTGCGAGTCCTCATTTTCAGTAGGTCTGTCCTAACAAGGGTTGGGATCCTTGAAATGACTGTTAATTGGGTAATGAGAGGTTGTGGCTACCTTGTAACGGCCATACAAGGGTTAGACCCGCTCTCTTGCCTTGCGGAGGAGGGAGATTGTGCATTGTGTTATTAAATTGGGTAATGAGAGGTTGTGTCTACCTTGTAACAGTCTTACAAGGGTTAGACCCGCTCTCTTGCCTTGCGGAGGAGGGAGATTGTGCATTGTGTTTTAAAATTGGGTAATGAGAGGCTGTGTCTACCTTGTACGACCATACAAGGTTAGACCCGCTCTCTTGCCTTGCGGAGGAGGGAAATTGTTCATTGTATTATTGAAAAGTATGAAATTTATGTTGTTGACATGTATGATATATTCGTTGAATGATGCATTTGTTGCATAAATGTTTGAAATGATTTTAAATGTCATATTTCTCTAAATGTATATAATTGCCATCTCAAGAACTATATTCACTGAGCTGTTGTTTGCTCACCCCATTTCCTCCAATATTTCAGGTATTGAGTCGAAGGGAAAAGGAAACTCCGTGAGTGAGTCTGGTATGTGTATGTCTACTTGGAGGAAATAGCTTTTGTTATTTTGATATGTATAATTATCACACATTATAGATATATGTATTATCATCTAGATGGGATGTGTGGGCATATATTTATATTGGACGAGGAAATGATAATTTGATGTGTGAATGAATGGAATGGTTATGGGATTTGATTTGTGGTAATAAGAAAAAAAAAATAGTCTGTACATTTTGGGAAGATTTGTGAGAGTACGTGAAGGCTGACAGTGTATTATATACTGTATATGGGTTTGTATAGTGTATAGTACGCTGTGCCGGTCATGACGTCAGCCTACGTCAGGGGCGTCGTGACAATATTGGTATCAGAGACTTAAGTTTAAAATTCTTAAAAAGATAAAAGCTTTATGATATTATGATTGATTGTATGGGTATACATATGGGTAGTCATATTATGTCGAGCCTAATCCAATATGTTATCTTGACTGAGAATCATCTGCGATGATGAATCCTAGATTTGGAAAAGAATAGTCAAGATTAACATTGGAAAAGTGCTGATCAAGAAAGGATCAGATGGCTAAAAGAAAAAGAACTGGATGTAATCCAGTGAGAATAAATTATATAGCTTATATATGGCTAGTAACTACCCAACAACAACGAAATGCACAACTTATGAGCTTGTGGCAAAGTTGTAATGTGAGAAAGACAGAGGCTTGAACCACTGATAGCTCCAGATGTGGATGCTAATGGTGTGACTACTTCTGTAAAAACACATATATAGTTGATACTGAAGTCAAAAATAAAATAAATAGAAGGTCTCAAGAATAAGCCAGATGAAATAAAAAGATGTGAAAGGTATGAAAACTTTCAGGAGAAGATACTCTCCTATCTTAACTGGCAGTCTGATAGTAGACGAAATAAAGACTTTGAATGGAGACCATTTAGAGAAGGAGTAAGTCTCTGCAAATGATAAAGCAAGTTAGCCTTACTCTGCAAATGATACAGCAAGTTAGCTAAGTTTAACTGATGATAAGAGATGATAAAAAATTGGTTAAGGACTCTTGAGACGATTAAGGCATGAGATTAATTAAAGAAACTATTGTATAAGGGCTTCTATCATCATGTTGACATTGATTTAAGGCATGAAAAAGTTTGTCTTGTTCACATGTAGTGACTTGCCTAACCATAAATACAAACATGAATTCAAGAGACTAGTATAGTTTATTTTTAGAACTAAGGATATGAAGGATCTAGAATAAATTTTAGGATCCTATACGGCAGGTTTGATAATTGTTGGGTTATAATTATATACGCAAGTTGTGAGGCAGCCTATAAATTTTGGGTTAGCCAAAGCTGTGGTGAAATTGTTAACCCCAGCAATAGTGAGATAGCTTGCACTGTCGTTAAAAGCCGAGTCATCAACACCAGTGTTAGGTAAAAGAGAAATAAGTAAAGGAAATGTTGGGGCAAATTCAAGCTAAGCGAAACAGTGAGTAAGGATGAGATTTTGGCATTATTTGTGACTCTAATTTTTTTAGTACCAAACCCAATGAGAATGGGAAAAAGGGAAGTGATGTTAACGAAGTATGAAAACCAAAAGTGGTTTCCATTGTCTAAGCAAAGTCACAATTGCGTATCTTGTATCTCGACCTATGATTGTCGCGTATCAATCTGAAAAAAAAAAAAAAGACACGAGATGTGTTACTGTCCAGTTAGTCGATATGGAATGCCCCAATACTTTTTATCAATGTGACTCCACCAGATTTGAGAGAATAAATTACAGTAAATACAAGACCAGATCCAAAAAGTAGTAAGGCGTTGATAACATGTATGATCAACATTTTGTTCTTGTGTATATTCTGATGTATTGTTGGATCTACCTGGTTTTTGTATCTCTGGTGATATGGTAGACAGATGGTATTAGTTTAGATTATAATAAGACATCATTGATTGTGAGTATGTCGACAGGAGAAAGAATCAACTTTGATATGGCTAGCAAAGATTATGTGTAATAAATATGAGAGTCATCAAATAATTATGGACTCTAGAATCTGAAATTTTTGGAATTGGATGCTTTGTGGGTATGATTGGTTGGTCACCTCTCATGTCAGGTGGACCGTCTCTCCGAAAAGAAGTAATATTCTGAATAAGTGAAAAATTCTCATTTTGAATCTCGAGAAATTTATACCCTCAAAAATTGTCTCGCTAAGATAAGCTAGTTAGTGACGAGGACATGGAGAATATGGCTAATACAAAGCCATTTAGAGTAAGGTAATAAGGCATACAGTTGATTAAAATTCCTGTGGTATATTGGAGTATTCTCTGATGAAGTATTAAAATTGCTACCTGCACAGGAGATTGATAGCATATAAAACTGATGCCAGTATAATATGTATCTCCATTCCTTCATATAAAGAGTACCTGAGGAAGTGAGGATTTAAGGTGTAGGTAAATGTGTTAATGAGCAAAAGATTTAGTATCCATGATATGCCACCTTGAAGAGCATTTGCGATAAGATGGAAAGAAGGTATAGTGAAATATGCTTAAGTCTGAATTACTGTTAACTGAGCATGGTACCAATAAATAATGAATATCCTTTACCATGGATAGATGGTCGAATTCGATTAACTAAATGGAGCCACGGTTTCTGTAAGATCATTTTGAGATTTAGGCACCATCAATTAAGAATTCGAGAAAAGGATGTAATGCAAACTGTTTTAAGACAATATATGGATATTATGCAATTTTGGTAACCTTGATTAATGTGTCAATCACGTTTATAGGATTGATACAGTGGGTACATGAACCATATCTTGAATACATAGTCTTCGATGATGATATATGAAATTTTCCCAAGAAAATAAGATGAGCATGAATAGCACCTCGAAATTATCTTGTAGTCACTGAGAGAGCACCGATTGAGTGCCAAGCTCGATGAATATGAATTTTGAATATAATGGAATTTGGATCACATGACTAGTTTAAATCATATCTTTAAGGATACTGCGAAGGTCAAAGTGATCATAGAACTGTTCAAACTGATGTAAATGATGAAAATCATAAGTTCTCTGGTATTAGTTGTATGTTATAGAAAGTGCGTGGAAAGATCCTTGAAGTTATCTGTTCCGCTCACGAACCTCAACCAGACAAATGGTGAGTACTGTGTGGACCGTTGTGTATGAGGAAAGCTTTCACAGTATGACATGTTGTTACTAGGTTCAGAATCTGGAAGTAATTGTGATTGATGAATATCACGTCCAGATTTGAATTTTGCATTGACACAAAAGGATAGGTTAATTACTTGTGTTTCCAGATATTTGGTAGTGTACAAGAATAACTATCCTGAGCGTGAATTTTGTTGGTAGTTATTTTGAATTGATGAGAGCATTTCCTCTATAATAAAAAGGTCACATTATCTTCCGCGGCTCGATCGGTACTAGGTTTGCGAAATCAAGTTATATACTTCGAGTTCGAAACCTGGGGAGGCCCCTTTCCGCTGCGGTGTGAAGGACAAAGGACTGGGAAAGCCCTGTGTGGGACCCAGGAGACAATATTGTGTGGCATAATGGCTGGAGTGCTCCCAATAGACCTATGTGGTTGAGGGGTAGAGTACTCATCACATCCCGGGGGTACTAGACACTGCGGTGTGCTGTGTACTGGGGTGTGACAGGTAATTCTTTGGGAAACACTTCAGGGAAGTCTCTAACCACCAAGTACTCTTCTAAATTCCTCAAGGGCTTTAGAGGCTCAGCTTCTGTTAGGGTTTTGAATTACTCTTTTTGATTCACAGATTCGAGAAGTGCGGACATGATATTTCTCGGGATTTTGTTTCTATCCCCATAGATTTTCAACAGCTCCCCTGAAGGTAATCGCAAGGTAATCTTCTTTCGAAGGCAGTCGATCTGAGCTTGGTATTCAGATAACCAATCCATACCCAAGATTACATCATAATCATTAATGGGTAAGAGTATCAATTCAGCTGAAATCAGCTTATCATTAATTCTAAGGTCACAACTACATTTTTCAGTTGTTGGGACGTTTACTCCTACTGGTGTTGAAATCTTCATAACGACAGATAAAGGTACAATGAAAAGTTGTAGTTTCCTGGCTAAGTTTTCATCTATAAAATTCCAACACATCTTTAGTACTACATGAGATAATTAATTTCGTTTAGGGTGACTCTAGATTCAGAATTTTAAGTTCTTGAAAATTAAATGATCCTATTGATTCAGTTTCTAGGTTTTATAAAATTTTGATAATCCCTGATTGTCACAGGGTACAGGATTTGGTTTTGATACATGTAAACAAGACAAGCAAACAAACAAACAGCATACCACACAACAATGGTATAAAGAAAATTCTCAAGCTTTCACTTGTACCCTCTGTATTCAAGTGTCTCATACCACTCTAGCCCAGTGATATAAGCTTCCACAAAGAAACTTCAATACACCCAAACAATGCGCAAATGTCCTACCAACTATGGCTTCCCAGGTATCCTCTATGTTCAAGCTGTCCCATACCAGTTGAACATAGCGATACAAGCTCGTCCAGAGTTGTTAGTCACTCACCAAACATGGCCTACTAGTCTCCAAGATCAAGACTCCTCAAATACCCTTAAATTCCTCCACGTCCCATACCGCTTTGGAACCAAGAATAAAAGATTCATCCTGAACTTAGATTCTAACCAAACAGTTTTCATACAAGTTCTCGTCTCTAACCGATGTCCTAAAAGCTTTGAGTTTGTTAGACCCACTGTACTTTCATTCTCGATATCATGATATAAAGTTTATAATTGGTATATTTATCTAGTTCAAGTTGAACCCTAATCCATAAAGATTTGATACCTACTCACTGATACTAAGCTTCTCAAAATTTGTTGTAATACTTCCCATGATCTGAAGCCTAAAGCTCTGATACCAAACTGTAACACCCCAATTTTCAAAACTAATTTTTTTTTTGTAAAACAATAAATATTTTGATTTTGAATAAAATATCACTGAAAATCGAGACGTTACTCGTATCCGTCTATCTTAACCCATAACCATTTTATAAATAATAAAATTTGCAAAACTATGAGTTTATATTCTTTCAACCAACTTACTGGTTAAGATAAACGAATACCTTTACTTCTTCATACAATCTTTATCTTTATGCTAGGGTACTTGCCCTTGTCCATCCATTATGGACACAACATTAAAATACGATCATCAAATAGAATTAATGAGTTCTATTCCACTTACATTAATTAACCCACCCCTACTACTTTACACTATGTCACGAACTCGCAATTTTATTCTCCTAAGCATCTACATATAAAAAAATGGGGTGAGCTTGAAAGCCCAGTGGGTCATCTAAACAATTCACAATATTTTATTGTGATATATACACAAGAACATTACAAACAAGATTCACACATTAATCGTTGTAACATTAGATTGTTTGAGTCGTTAATTTCATCACGTTCCAAATCACGTACCGTTAAAAAATCAAACTCAGGGTGGCACAGCCCAAAAAAAAAAATTGGAACATTGGCGATATTCCTTAGAATAACTGCCCCATATGTATGATTCTTATCTTAATCGTGTTCTTTAGTGATGTCACGCCATACGTACAGTATAAGCACGATATTAAGTGCATTCATAAAACATATTTAACTCCACTACACATGGTATCATGTTACAAAGTCAATTACAATAGTGTTCACACATTCACTATGTCAATATTCCAAATCATACATTTCATTATCAGACATTATAATTTTTAAATAAATTCAACTACCACATAAATTTCATGCATCCAATTATCATCTGATCAGAATAAAAATCATGTTAACACACATATCATCATGGTTAAACAATCACAGCATCGCATACATATAATCATGTACAATAGGCATGCATAAGCAATCTAATAATACTATATACCTAATTAATTTAACATTCCTATCTATATATCAAATAAAATATTATGAAGGCCTAGAATCATTCCCACCTGAATCGCTAAATTCCAAATCACTTAAATTCCTTGTCACGCGTAGTACTCAACCTGTACACGTATATTAGGTTTGTTAATATAATTACTCGATTATGAGTGTAGAAATATATACATATACATATAATATAATTTAGCTAATAAACTTCTACCTGATATAATATGATGATCTAGATAGTAAAAACGTAAAATATGATATACCATAATCTAATATATTATATGCGGTATTGTATGTATGATATATATATATATATATATATATATATATATATATATATATATATATATATATATATATATATTTATAACATCTTGGTTGCTTAAAAAATAATAATAACACTTGGTAAAAAAATGTATGATACATATAAATATATTATATGACCTATTGGTTGCTTAAAAGAAAAGAAAAGAAAATAAAATAATAAAATACACTTGAGTTGCAGTGTTTTAAAAAAAATAACACTTGATTAAAAAAAAATGTATGATACATATAAATATATTATACAACATTTTGGTTGCTTAAAAATAATAAAAAGAATAAAATACACTTGTATGTGTGATATTGCATGTATGATATGTATATAAATATATTATACAACATTTTGGTTACTTAAAAAAAATAAAATACACTTGAGTTGCAATGTTTTAAAAAAAATAATAACACTTGGTAAAAAAAATATGTATGATACATATAAATATATTATATAATTTCTTGATTGCTAAAAATAAATAATTGAGTTGCAATGGTTAAAAATAATAATAATAATGTATTGTATGTATGACATATATATATAAATATATTATATAACATTTTGGTTGCTTAAAAATTAATAATACTTGAATTGCAATGTTAAAAAAATAATAATGTATTGTATGTATGATATATATATTATATAACATGTAAGTTGTTTAAAAGAAAAGAAAATAAAAAAAATAAAAAATAAAAAAATAAAAATCAAAGGAGTTGCAGGAGGGCGGAAGGAAGAAAAAACAGGGGAGAGAGAGAAAGAAGAAAAAAGGGAAAGAAAAGAGAAGAAGAGAAGGAGAAGAGAGTGGGGGTGAGATGCAGAGAGCAGAGGGAGTGAGAACGAGAGATCGAGAGTGAGAGACCGAGAGCAAGAGATCGGCGAAGAGAAGACAGAGAGCGGCAAGATCAGTGGCGGAGAAGAGTGCGGCGGCGAGATCCGCGGCGGAGGAGGGAAGAGAGGGCGGTGGCGAGATGAGATCGGTGGCGGAGTTGCAGCGGCAAGGAAGGGAGAGAGAGAGAGGGTTTCGAGAGGAAGAGAGCCGCGCGTTTGGTTTTAGAGATAGCAGAGCTAAAGATTTCGAGCGAGATCTTGGCGAGGTTTCAGGCGACATTTCGGTGAGATCTCGGCGAGATTTTCGGGCGACATGTCGGCGAGATTTCCGGATCAGGTTTGAAATCTTTTTTTTTTTGTTTTAATCGAATTTAATCTTTCTTGTGCTATATAGTTTTTGGAATTCTTCAGTAATTTTTGGGTATTAACAGTACATAAATGATAGGTCAACTCGCCTTTAGTACTAGCTAACTAGTACAAACCAAAAAGAAAAACAACAGTGCTGCAATATTGATATGATCCTTCATTAAGAATACATCTATCAATTCACATGAGCACGTCTCCTCTGAGTCCTCTCCTCTCCTCACATGCGGCGCTGGCTCCACAAGAATACATCTAGTAGCGTCACTAATGGCTGTGGTGATGGTGGCCGTCGTGGTGGTGGCGGTGGCCGTCGCGGTGGTGGTGGTGCGATTCGTGGTGGTGGTGGTGCGATTCGTGGTGGTGCGACTGATGGTGATGCGCGCAAGAACATGTTCGCCCACCCCACCGTTCGCCACAACATACCACCAAACGCTGATGCTGCTGATGATGAGGAGGACAAGAACAAGATTTCCCACTTAGCCGTTTCTCACAACATACCACAAAAGAATTCTGCGGAAGAGGACGACGACAAGAGCATACTCCCCTGCTCCATCGTTCCACACAACATACGACAATGAAAAAAAAAGGAAAATACTTAAAGGGTACATGTCTGATAAAATATTACAGAGGCTAGCTAGTACATGTATATATTTCTCTTTTCATCTGCTGCATGTTCAAGATTTAACAATGAAAAAAAAAGCTAATTATTGCGCTAAATGAAACTTATGGTTAAAATATATTGTGGATAAAATATAGGTAGATGATGATGAGCTGGATATATATATATATATTATCAAACTTTATTAAAAGACTTTAATTAAGGTGTTACGTACATTGAATGGTCATCTCTAAATAAATAAAGACCTTAGTGTCATACATTATAAATTAAGGAGTTCTTATATGAGATGTAAGTGTAATTTAATATTATATCTGTTTTTTAAATTCCAAATAAATTGAATAGTGTAATCTCTAAAGATATTGAGGTCATACATTATAAATTAAAGAGTTTTTGATATGAGATACAAGTGTGAACCTTCCTAATCCACACAACAACCTCCAAACAGATGAGATTTACAAATTAACATTACAAATACTTTGAATGGTCATTTCTAACTAAATGAATAGTACCTTAAAAGGAAAATGCTTAAATGGTACATGTGACATCAACACAAAGGTGAATGCAATAATCTTATGTCTCATAGATTATAGAGGCTGGCTAGTACATGTAATTCTCTTTTCATCTATTTTGCAAGATTTTTAACTATATATGAAAAAAAAAAAAGCTAAACATATACTAAATGAAACTTGAGTGAAAATTTAACCATTTGGTGTCCCTTGGATCGACATGGATAAACTAATTATGCTGTGCAAATCCATGTTGATCAAAGGGACATAAAAATGTTTGAGATCAGCACTACTCTTGCATTCAAATTTTCAAGATACATATGTCATATGGTAATACAAACTAGCTACTTACTCCAGCCTTGGTAACCAAATTTATTCATATTTTTATCCCTTTAATTCATGTCTATAACTAGCTTGGACAAGCTCTCTGAGTGTTATAAAACAGTTACTTCTCATGATCTGATCTCGAGAAAAAGGAGGTTCTTCTACATAACAATTTGCAAGTACGAGCTGATCCAAATGGATATACTACTTTATTTTCAATTTGTTTTTATTCAAGTGGTGTTATAGAAATACACTTGGAAAATATACATTGTTGGCATTGCTCTTGAAAATTGTTGGATCGCTTCAAATCACATATTAACTTGTGGTTCGAGGCAATCTAATTAACAACTCTCAAGTGTGATGTTGTGTTTCCATAGCACCACTCTTTTGATAATGCGCTCAAGATAAAACCAACTTAATCTTTTACTCAACTTTTAACATCCCCTTATTTTATTGTTTTTTCTTAAATTATAAATATAATATATAAAATGATAATTAAAGAATGATTTGTAGAGAGGAAAAAGTTTACATAGTCGATAAATTAAAGAAAGTAAGGGTTGGAAGAAGAGGGCCATGGTGTGTCTTTAGGAAAAGTAGCAAAATGAGAATAGAACGCCAAAGTGGTAGCCTTCTAACATGTCCTTGTACCTCAATGATTTAGAAAAAGTTTTCATTAGAAAAATCTCAATGATATGAAGATAATTTATTGATTAAGATATGTAAATCAATAATATTCAAAGGATTAGCATATATAGTCACATATCTAGTTACAACTTTTACAGTTAGATTATCATTTTCCTTTTAATAAGGAAAATACTAATCTAACTGTAAAAATTTATAACTATATGTGCAACTACACACGTGTATCAATTGAATCATTTATTGCACACTATAAGATATGTAAATCATTGATATCAAAGTGATAGACATTTGTAGTTATTTTGAATCCAACTAAACAATATGACAAAAGAAAAAAGTTAAACTAATTTTTTTAAAAATCATTAAACAGTCTTATCTTTAACGCTGTAAATCGACATTTGAGCGGCAAATTTAGAAGATTCCATTTTTTAGTATTTATATATAAATTTTTTATTTAATTGTGATTATAATTTGTTAGATATTAATTTTTGATAAATTATTATTTTTAATAATTTTTTTAACCAGATTATTTTAATTTATTATATAATTTGATAAACTAATATTTAATATACTTTATCACTCTTACAATACAATGTAAATAATAAAATTAGACAACAATTATTTATCATTTTTACAAGAAAAAAAAATCTTACTTTTAGTATTTAAATAAATGTGGAGAAAGAAAGCATCAAATGTAGAAAAACATATATATATATATATATATATATATCTCCAAGGAGAGAGTAAAAGGGTGAGAGAGAGAGCCTGGGATATATAGATATACATATATCTAATGGGGCTCCGGCCGTCAAAATAGCTCTGCCACTACTTGTACCCTGTATGGTCCTAAAAAGAAAAGAAAAAAAAACAATAAAATAAGGAAAGTATTGAAATTTAATATGTATTTTTTGTTTTTGAAATCCAGATTCATCGAAAACTTGTTTGGTTAATTAAAGTGTTTTCAAAAAATTTAAAAACTGTTTTTTAATTCAACTTTCAAATTTGTGAAGAAAATAACTTTTTAGTTTTCCATGTTTTCTGAAATCAAACTCTAAAACAAGTTTATAGAAACACAATTTTAAAAACAGTTTTTAAATATGATACCAAACAGGCTCTAGTCTTCCCCTTTGCAAAACACCCTATTTGCCCTATTTTTTTATATACTTTTAATCTGAAAGAATTCTTCATTTGAAAAAGAGCAAATCCTAGCAATGATGGAAAACTCAGTGACTAAGATCGTCGAGCGTACAGATAAAATTCTAAAGAAAAATATATAAAATCTAAAAAAAAAAATCCGAAAGAAGAAGAAGAAAAACCCTAGCTAGATATGAATGATACACATTGAGGTGGAATTGAATTCCAAGGAATTAATGGTCATAAATTTCAAAACCCTAGGCATGAGAGCAGGGTTCTTTAATGAGAGGGTTTGGAAAATGAAAAGTCAATTAATCGATCTATCACATAAATATATATCATACTAAATTTCATCATGAATCAAATTACTTCTTCAAGAAACCTTACATATTTAAGTTGCACAATTGAAGAGATTCATCCTGCAGTACCATATATGCGCCCCAAAGACTTAACACAGCAAAGCATCACAAAATAACAAAACCTTGACAGTACATAAATGATAGGTCAACTAGCTAGTACAAACCAAAAGAAAAACAGCAGTGCTGCAATATTGATATGATCCTTCATTCAGAATACATCTATCAATTCACATGAGCACGTCTCCTCTGAGTCCTCTCCTCTCCTCTCCTCATATGCGCCGCTGGCTCCACAAGAATACATCTAGCAGCATCACTTATGGCGGCGGTGGTGGTGGCCTTCGTGGTGATGGCGGTGGCTGTCGTGGTGGTGGTGGTGGTGGCGGCCTTCGTGGTGGTGGCTGTGGCCGTCGTGGTTGTGGTGGTGCGATTCGTGGTGGTGGTGGTTGTGATTATGGTTGTGGTGGTGCGACTGATGGTGATGCGCGCATGAACATGTTCGCCCACCCCACCGTTCGCCACAACATACCACCAAACGCTGATGCTGCTGATGATGAGGAGGGCAAGAACATGATTTCCCACTTCGCCGTTCCTCACAACATACCACAAAAGAATTCTGCGGAAGAGGACGACGACAAGAGCATACTCCCCTGCTCCATCGTTCCGCACAACATACGACGACCAAAGACTGCGGAGTAGGACAAGAACATACTTGCGAGCTACAACATACTAAGTAAGATAGCTGCGACCCAACGAAGTAACCATAACCAGACATGTTGAAGAAGCTATATGCTAGCTGATCAAGAGGGAAATTTTGATCACGTACTGCTTACTGCTGGTGCAAGTAGAAGTATATTTATAAAACGGAGAGAAACAGTGGTTTACTTGGAACCTCCGGCCTTTGTAAAACAACTTTTACTGTAGCAATTAGGGGCAAATGGAGATTGCTTATGATGCCTTCGGAGACTTTTCTTTAGGCGCTTTCGTCCGTTGGATTAACGCGGATCGCGAGTTTCTTTATAATCGAATGGACACGCACTCCTCGTCCTCCAGATTTCTCGGTGGATCTTTCAATCTTCATGAAAAACAACTCACGTTCCTACGCCCCTTTTGACGCGTGCGCACAGTTTTAACAATTATTTTTATAATCTAATTATAAAAAACAAATATGTAATTGTATTTGTGACTTTGTCAACTAATTACAAGTGTTTTACACAGTTCATTTCAATCTATATGTAATGAAATGTATGACTATTGAAGTGCACACGTTATTTACACGTTGCAGTAATGTATTTCACTATTAAAGTGAAAAGAGTACCAACAACGGCATTGTTGCTAAAACGTAAGAAAATCAAGAAAGAAAGCTTTATTTAATTTGTTGTGTGCGTGTTCATTTGCAAAGAGATACAAAGGACCACAAATAACGTATCGGTGTATTGGTGTTTAATTTTTTATATAATTTAGTAAATTAATATTTAATATATTATATATATATATATTTATATATAAAGTGGGCTCCTCTCCAGCCTCATCATCACGGAAAGAGAGAGAGGGAGAGGAGAGAGAAACAGAGAGGGAGAGCCGGGTAGCGGTCAAAATAGCTCACCCCTAGTAGTAGGTTGAATCATCAATTGTCGTTGCTACCGTACACGTGATTCGTTTCTTGCAGAGGAAGAAATCTAGAAGGAAGAAACCTTGAATCAGAGAATTAAATGCATAAAATATAAAAAAATAAAAAATAAAAAATAAAAAAGAAGAAGGGAGCTTCAAACGTAAGTTTATATACACCACATCCTAGGTTGTAATATACAAATTTAAGATAATAAAAGATTTTCTCTCAAATTTTTTTTGAAGATCTAACAGACCCATTGACCAACCGACGAAGATCTCATAATAACTCCCCGTTGATTCAACGAATCACATAGACCTGAAAAAAAAAAAGGCTCATCTTCAGCTATACATTAAAAAATAATAATCTTAGGGTTCTGTATATAGTATGAACAAAAAAAAAATATTAAAATGACGTTTAAAATATAAATTTAAAATGTACATTATTATTAAATCATTTTAAATTATATAACAACACATAATTCAAATTAATTTAATAATATATATAAATAATATATACTTTAAATACACATATTTAATATTAGATAATATATACTTTAAATATACATATTTGATATTAATGTAACGCTGCTACTCGTGGATAAAATATAAGTAGATGAGATGAAGAAAAAGATATGTTTTCTTTATCAAAATAGAAACTTTATTAAAAGAACTTAATTAGGGTCTTACATCTCATCTCAAATAAATAAAGACCTTAATGTCTTACAGCGTAAATAAAGACTTTAATGTCTTAAAGAGTTCTTGATATGAGATGTAAGTGGGAACCTTCCTAATCCACGCAACAACCTCCAAACAGATGACATTTACACGTTATTTAACATTACAAATACTTTTAATGGCCATTTGTAAATAATTTTGGTCATTTAGAGTTCGCCCCCATTAGCTTTAAAGTTCAATAATTTGCCCTTTTTTGGCAATTTGGTATTGCTCGACACCACTAACCATCCAAGTTATTCATGCTTTGTGCATGCTGAATTCTAGATTGGACGGTGCTTTAAACATATTAATAACGAAGCATCCAGACTTTTCAATTGGGAAAATGGGGCCTCGGGTTGTACAAACCAGCACATCAACTGGGAAATCAGGAGGGACCTTGGTTAGTAAGTTCTGCAACAGTTTGAAGTGATACCAAAAAAAAAAAATTCCAAGTACCTTTTACAGCCAGAAGGAAGTTATCATACATAGCTCTGATCTTTTTAAGGGTTAATACTATATACATTGAAAATTATTTAGATTTTAATAAACAAGTACAATGACAAAAAAATTGTAAGGTACTATTCAAACTTCACTAACACTAGTAAAAGTCAAACTTATAATGTCATGACGTAGTAGAATGGATGTTAAACTACTCAATCAGGATTTGATCCGTAATTCTTTATATTATAAGAACAATGGTAAAAGAATAGAAAATTTCATCCTAAAAAAAGATATCTAGTGCACTAAACTCTTGTTATTACGGGGTCTTGCTAAGAGATGATGAATACAACGAGCTATTAAAAATGTTAACACCCAATCCAGCATACGCAATGAAAAGTGGAAACATGTTAGATTATTTTTGAATTGTATCTTGTAGGTTGTTTTAGTTCGTGATAAAAAAAATAGAATAAACTCAAAAAGTAAAGACTCAGCAAAATAATATTTTTTCATTTCTTAAAAAAAAATTTAATTTAAGAAAATTATTTTTCAATTTCAACGAATTAAATGCGTATTTCGTATTTTTAAAATTTTGAATACAAAAAATTGTATTCGAATCATAAACTAAAGGCAACCTTAATCTCTATTTAGCAATTGTTAGATAATTGCTTAAAATGATTCGATGCAATGCATCTTCCCAATACTCAACAGGGCATTTGCCAAAAGTCAATGAAATTCGCTGAGAGAAAGACTAGGGTTTCTTCGAAAAAGTGGGGAGGAAAAAAAAAATGGGCACCGGCACTTGTAGTAATTATTTGTTTAGATCAGAGTCATTTTTTCAGAAGGTACGCATTTAAGAGTCGCCTATTGAAAAAAATCCGCGCTCCTCCCCCTCAACCTCCGGATTTCTCGGTGGATCTTTCAATCTTTGTGGAAATGGTGGATCTTTCAATCTTTGTGGAAATCAACCGTTATGCCAACAACTCACGCATTTTTTAATCATAAGAGGAACTTTATTAAAAGACCTTAAGGTAAGTCGATCATCTCTAAATAAACAAAGACCTAAAAGGTCTTACATTATAAATTAAAGAGTTCTTGATATGAATAATGGTCATCTCTGAACAAATAAAGATATTGTTAAGGTCTTACATTATAAATAATTAAAGAGTTATTGATATGAGATATCCTAAAGGATACCTTAAATACTTTGAATGGTCATTTCTAAATAAATGGATACCTTAAAAGGAAAATGCTTAAAGGGTACATGTCCCATAGAATATTACACAGGCTAGCTAGTACATGTATATATTTCTCTTTTCATCTGCTGTGCAATATTTAACAATGAAAAAAAAAAAAGCTAATTAAAGATACGCTAAATGAAACTTGAATGAAGACTCTATCCATGAAATAGAACCGTTAGGCCAATAATTCAACAACTGATCCCCTCACTTAATCTCAAATGACGCATGTCGACCAACCGACGAAGATCGATCTCATAATAACTTCCCCATTGATCCAACGAAACACATTGCACTGACTTTGCACACCCAAATAAAATTTAACCCAAAAAGGCACATCTAGAGTTACATTAAAAAATAATAATAATAACTTATGGTTCTTTATATTGTGTAAATAAAGTTATTGCATAATTCAAGGTGATTCAACAACTTCTAACTATAATATTAATAAAATGTGTTAACAATATGTATTCTTCAGCATTACCCTCATATATATAATCCAATAGACATGAGAAAGCAGTCTCTAGAGCATCTCTAACCCTATATCCATGTTTTAGCTCTGATCTTTTTAAGCGTTAATACTGTATACATTAAAAATTATTAAGATTTTAATAAACAAGTACAATGAAAAAAAAATTGTAAGGTACCATTCAAACTTCACTAACACTAGTAAGAGTCAAAATCCGGAATTCTTTATATTGTAAGAACAATGGTAAAAGAATAGAAAATTTCATCCTAAAAAAAGATATCTAGTGCACTAAACTCTTGTCATTACGGGGTCTTGCAAAGAGATAATGAATACAACAGCCATTAAAAATGCCTACACCCAATCCAGCATATGCAATGAAAAGTGAAAACATGTTAGATTGTTTTTGAATTGTATCTTGTAGATTGTTTTAGTTAATGATCGAAAAAATAGAATACAACTCAAAAAGTAAAGACTCATAAAATAATATTTATTCATTTCTTAAAAATATATATTTTTTAATTTTAGAAAATTATTTTTGGGTTTCAACGTATCAAATGCGTATTTCATATTTTTAAAATTTTGAATACAGAATTATATTCGAATCATAAACTAAAGGCTGCCTTAACCTCTATTTAGCGATTGTTAGATAATTACTTAAAATGATTCGATGCAGTGCATCTTCCCGATACTCAACAGCGCATTTGCTAAAAGTCGTTGAAATTCGCACAGACAGAGAGACTAGGGTTTCATCAAAAAGTGGAGAGGAAAAAAAAATGGGCACCGACACTTGTAATAATTATTTTTTTAGATTAGAGGCGCTTTTTCAAAATGTACGCCTCTACGAGTCGCCTATTGAAAAAACCCACGCTCCTCCCCCTCCACCACCAGATTTCTCGGTGGATCTTTCAATCTTTGTGGAAAGCAATTGTTATGCCAACAACTCGACAACTCACGCATTGTTTATGTAACACCCCGTAATTTTAATTAAATACATACGTTGAAGTACTCAGAACCAATGGTGCGCTAATCCTAACAGGAGTTAAATGCAACCTATCTACCATGTGGCCAGCAATAAATGACAAGGTGGATTCAGCATTAATTAACACATACATCATAGTGCCGCAATTAGAAAGCATACCTTCCACCAAATTCTTGTTCGCCTCTGGATCTGGCTCTGTAACAGCCCTGGCTTGCTCTCTGACAGGCGTGGGAATAGGAACAGTAGCAGATGGATTTGTTGGAGTCCGTAGGGCTGACTGCAAAGGACACTGGTACGCTTTATGTCCCTTGTTCCCACATCGATAGCATGTGAAAAGAGGGCGATATGCAGATGAAGTTGTCTGTGACGCAATGCCTGACATGGAACGCCAACCACTCTGACTGTCTGGTCCCCTATGCGGCCACGGTGCCCGAATCGACGATCCCTGTGTCGGTGGCCTCGTAACAGACTGTGATATTCTGCCTGCCGGTGGTGGTAGCGTTGCTGCTGGAGGAGTAACTGGAATCTCCATAGCAGTAGGCCTCTCAACTATCTTTGCCTTTTTCTGTTCACCACACCATTTTTTGTCCCATTTCTGCTTTCTCGGACCCTGATAGGGTACCTGCTGCTCTATACCTGTCTGTGATGTGGGCGTTGCCCGTGTTGACAGATTTGTCATCTCCACTATCTCATAATCCAGTGCCTGTCGCACTGCCTGATCATATGTCTGAACACCAGCAAGAGCTAAACCTTTATTGATTGGGTCATTAAATCCTTCCCTGAGCCTCTTCATTCGCATCATGTCTGTTTGAACCATCTCAGGGGCAAACAAGGCTAGCCTATTGAACTCATATTCATATTCTCTCACAGACATGTTCCCTTCCTTCAATTTTATAAATTGCTTATGCCTTTTATCAACCTCAGACGGGGGATAGTAAGTCTTGTAAAATACTTCTTTAAACTTATTCCAGGTATCTATGGGTCCCTGAGCTCGGCTTATTGTCTGCCACTAGCTCTCAACCTTACTCGAAAAATTAAATCGAGCAAGTCTAATCTTGTCCCTATCCAGTGCATGCATGTCCTCAAATATAGCTTCTATCCGCAGAAGTCAATCCTTAGCAACCACTAACTCTAGACTGCCATCAAATATAGGCGGTTCACGTCTCTTAAATGCTTTCATCACATCTTCGTATCTGCGAGTTTCATCTATATCATCATGAGTTTCTACTATCTCCTGCACTGGCACAGGTCGCTCTGCAGACGCACCCGCACTACTGGCGCCAACCTCGGGTACTACAGGTGCTGGAGGCCCCTGTAAATTATCCTGAAGATGTGTTATCATACGCATCATCTCAACATTTTGTCTCTGCTGAGCTATAATCATTTCTTCCAGTTTCGTTAACCTTTCTTCTTGTGGATCCATGATTGCTTGATACTTCCTTTTCAATCTGCCATTCACAGAGATAAAGGAGCATATAAGTCAGCCAATCCGATTACTAAATCTGTATAGATACGTTATTTACCCGTACATAAACCCATAAAACAAACATAAGATACTAAAGCTTTTAATCTTTTAGGCGTTTAATCCTAAACGTGGCTCTGATACCAATATTGTCACGACGCCCCTGACATAGGCTGACGTCATGACCGACACAGTGTACTATACACTGTACATACTCATATATAGTATACAATACACTGTCAGCCTTCACGTAGTCTCATAATAATACCCAAAAGTTACAGTAATTTTTTTTTTGTTATATATACCACAAATCAAATCCAATGTAGATCTCTATAATCATTTCATTCATTCCACAAATTAAAGTCTCACCTGATAAATATCTATGATCATCTCATTTCATCAGATAATGTTACCAAACAACCCATCTATGTGATATTACATATATATAGTGTGTGATAATTATACATATCAAAATAACAAAAATATGATATATTTCCTCCAAGCATACATACACGTACCAGACGAAGGTTCACGTGATTATCACTCACGGATTTTTCCTTTTCCTTTCAACTCAATACCTGAAACATTGGAGGAAATGGGGTGAGCAAACAACAGCTCAATGAATATAGTTCTTGAGATGGCAATTATATACATTTAGAGAAATATGACATTTAAAATCATTTCAAACACTTATTCAACACATGCATCATACAACGAATATATCATACATGTCAACAACATAAATTGCATGAGTTTTCAATAACACAATGCACAATCTCCATCCTCCGCAATGTAAGAGAGCGGGTCTAACCCTTGTATGGCCGTACAAGGTAGACATAGCTTCTCATCACCTAATTCACAGTCATTTCAAGGATCGCAACCCTTGTTAGGACAGACCTACTAACAATGAGGACTCGCAAAACCTCATCCGGGTCTAAGTCCTAACGAAATGACAATGAGGATTCGCAAAACCTCATCATTACAAACTCCAATTGCTAAAATCAGTTTGCATGATCCATAAAACTCAATGTATATATAAATATAACATGCATACAATCAAACATTTTATACGCGTACAATGTCATACAAGAACCAAATCAAGGAAACTATACTCACAGTGGTTACACGGGGTTTCTAAGCCAACCTCTAAAATCGAGCAACAATAAACGTCATTGCTTCCTCAAATGCGTTTATCCATCCCCTTAAGCTCTCAATTTAAACACTGAAATTACCCATAGATTATTATGAGAATCATCATTTACCATATCGGTAGCTACTAAAATATCAAATCACTGTTTATAGTACTATTCACTATTCACTATTCACATTTTATTATTTACTATTACTATTCACTATTTACGTTTTACTATTCACTATTCACGTTTTACTATTCACTATTTACTATTTACTATTTACTATTCATCCGAAAGATGTAAATTGAATTAAAATTGTTAAGTGGTCTCCAAAAATCATGAAATTGAATCTAACCACATATTCGGGGTCCCGACAGTCCAGGGAACATTTTTCTACCTTTCTAGCGGGTTTTCATTCACGTTGGGTCAAAATCCTAATTTTTTGAAAACGCCGTAAAACGGCTCCCACAACAAAAATTACTCCGCTAGAATTGTTACATCTAGCTTAGAGATCAATTTCACGAAGAAAAAGAGTAGAAATCGCTTACCACAGGTTCGGATTTCGCGTTCTCCCTCTGTTTCGCTTTCTTTCTTCCTTGTGTCCTTTCCTTTCTCTCTCGTTATGCACTTCTTCTTCTCCTTTTCTTATTTTTTTTTGCAACTCCTTTCATCTCTCTTCTTTTCTTTTACACATTTTTTTATTCTTTCTTTTGCAACTCCTTTCATCTCTCTTCTTTTCTTTTTATACATTTTTTTTTCTTTTTTTTTATGTTAACGTATGAGAGATTGAGATGAGAAAGGAGAGAGTAATTATTTTATATCAAAATGATCCCATACCCCTCATGCTCAATAATTAACCAACTCACCCCTAAATTAATCCCTTTTAATTCATTAAACCATGTACCATCAACTCAATTCACTTATTTCATATGTATTCATCATACTATGCATTAAGCCATTAAATCATACTCCAATCCACATACTTAATAATTTTATTTATTTACTAATACCCCTTAAATCCAGTATTTATTTTCATATACGGGTATATTTATGTATCAAATATGTGTATTATTACGTATATATATAGCTCATACGTATAAAATATGTATATTATACATCTCGATATACGCATACTTCAACATATGTATTTAATTAAAATTACGGGGTGTTACAGTTTAATTATAAGAGGAACTTTATTAAAAGACCTTAAGGCAAGTCATCTCTACATAAATAAAGACCTTAAAGGTCTTACATTATAAATTAATAAAAACCTTAACGTCTTACATTATAAATTAATGGTCATTTCTAAAGTTATTATCAAACTTTATTAAAAGACTTTAATTAAGGTGTTACGTATATTGAATGGTCATCTCTAAATAAATAAAGACCTTAGTGTCATACATTATAAATTAAGGAGTTCTTATATGAGATGTAAGTGTAATTTAATATTCTATCTGTTTTTAAAATTCCAAATAAATTGAATAGTGTAATCTCTAAAGATATTGAGGTCTTACATTATAAATTAAAGAGTTTTTGATATGAGATACAAGTGTGAACCTTCCTAATCCACACAACAACCTCCAAACAGATGAGATTTACAAATTAACATTACAAATACTTTGAATGGTCATTTCTAAATAAATGAATAGTACCTTAAAAGGAAAATTCTTAAAGGGTACATCTGACATCAACACAAAGGTGAATGCAATAATCTTATGTCTCATAGATTATAGAGGCTGGCTAGTACATGTAATTCTCTTTTCATCTGTTTTGCAAGATTTTTAACTATATATGAAAAAAAAAAAAAAAAAGCTAAAGATATACTACATGAAACTTGAGTGAAAATTTAACCATATGGTGTCCCTTGGATTGACATTGATAAACTAATTATGTTGTGCAAATCCATGTTGATCAAAGGGACATAAAAATGTTTGAGATTTTCATCTAAAATGTATATATCCACAGCACTACTCTTGCATTCAAATTTTCAAGATACATATGTCATATGGCAATATAAACTAGCTAGCTACTTACTCCTGCCATGGTAACCAAATTTATTCATATTTTTATCCCTTTAATTCATGTCTATAACTAGCTTGGACAAGCTCTCTAACTGTTATAAAACAGTTATTTCTCATGATCTTATCTCAAGAAAAAGGAGGTTCTACTACATAACAATTTGCAAGTCCGAGCTGATCCAAATGGATATACTACTTTCTTTTCAATTTTTTTATACAAGTGGTACTATGAAAATACACTTGGAAATACGCATTATTGGCATTGCTCTTGAAAATTGTTGGATCCCTTCAAATCACATATTAACTTGTGGTTTGAGGCAATCCAATTAACAACTCTTTTAATAATGCGCTCAAGATAAGACCAACTTAATCTTTTACTCAACTTTTAGCATCCCCTTATTTTATTGTTTTTTTTAAATTATAAATATAATATATAAAATGAAAATTAAACAATGATATGTAAAGAGGCAAAAGTTTACAAACACGATAAATTAAAGAAAGGAAGGGTTGGAGGAAGAGGGCCATGGTGTGTCTTTAGGAAAAGTAGCAAAATGAGAATAGAAAGCCAAAGTGGAAGCCTCCTACCACGTCCTTGTACCTCAATGATTTAGAAAAAGTTTTCTTTAGAAAAATCTCGATGATATGAAAATAATTTATTGATTAAGATATGTAAATTATTAATATTCAAAGGATAAATATGTATAGTCACACATCTAGTTACAACTTTTACAGTTAGATTATCATTTTTCTTTTAATAAAGAAAATACTAATCTAACTACAAAAATTTATAACTATCTGTGCAACTACACACGTGTATCAATTGAATCAATTATTACACACTTTAAGATATATAAATCATTGATATCCAAGTAATAGACATGTGTAATTATTTTGAATTCAGCTAAACAATATGACAAAAAAAAAGGTTCAACTAAACTTTTTAAAAACTATTTGACAGTCTTATTTTTAACGCTGTAAATCGACATTTGAGCAACAAATTTAAAAGAATGCATTTTTTAGTGTTTATATATAAATTTTTTATTTAATTATGATTATAATTTGTTAAATATTAATTTTTGATAAATTAATATTTTTAATAATTTTTATTTTATTTAATCAGATTATTTAAATTCTTATATAATTTGTTAAGCTAATGTTTAATATACTTTATCTCTCTTGCAATACAATGTAAATAATAAAATTAAAAAATAATTATTTATCATTTAAAAAAAAAAAAAAAAAAGCTTACTTTTAGTGTTTAAATAAATGTGGAGAAAGAAAGAATCAAATGTAGAAAAAGAGATATATATGTGTGCTCTAGCTAATGGCTCCGAGGAGAGAGTAAAAGAGAGAGAGAGTACTTCGGCTGTATCTATATACATATATCTCTAGCAATAATACCTCGGCTATATAGCTATATACTGGGGCTCCCGGCGGTCAATCCCCTACTTGTACCCTATAAGATTCTAAAAAAATAAAAAATAAATAAAAAACAATAAAATAAGAAAAGCATTGAAAGTTGAGTAAAGGTTGAGTTAGTTTAGGCCCTGTTTGATATCAAATTTAAAATCTATTTTTTTGTTTTTGAAATCCAGATTCATTGAAAACTTGTTTGGTTAATTAAAGTGTTTTCAAAAAATTTAAAAACTATTTTTTAATTCAACTTTCAAATTTGTGAAGAAAACAACTTTTTTGAGTTTTTCATGTTTTCTGAAATCGAACTCTAAAACAAGTTTATAGAAACACAATTTTAAAAATAATTTTTAAATATGATACCAGGCCCTAGTATTCCCCTTTGCAGAACACCCTATTTGCCCTACTTTGCTCCCTCAAACTCCACGTCTACTACAAATTAACCCTTTTAACTTTTTTTTATGTACTTTTAATCTCAAAGAATTCTTCATTTGAAAAAGAGCAAATCCTAGCAATGATGGAAAACTCAGTGACTAAGATGGTCGAGCGCACAAATAAAATTCTAAAGAAAAATATATAAAATCTAAAAAAAAAAAACCGAAAGAAGAAAAAGAAGAAGAAGAAAAACCCTAGCTAGATATATATGAATGATACACGTTGAGGTGGAATTGAATTCCAAGGAATTAATGGTCATAAATTTTAAAACCCTAGGCATGAGAGCAGGGTTCTTTAACGAGAGGGTTTGGAAAATGAAAAGGCAATTGATCGATCTATCACATAAATATATATCATACTAAATTTCATCATGAATCAAATTACTTCTTCAAGAAACCTTACATATTTAAGTTGCACAATTGAAGAGATCCATCCTGCAGTACCATATATGCCCCAAAGACTTAACACAGCAAAGCATCACAAAATAACATAACCTTGACAGTACATAAATGATAGGTCAACTCGCTAGTAGTACTCGCTAACTAGTACGAACCAAAAAGAAAAACAACAGTGCTGCAATATTGATATGATCCTTCATTAAGAAGACATCTATCAATTCACATGAGAACGTTTCCTCTGACTCCTCTCCTCTCCTCTCCTCATATGCGCCGCCGGCTCCACAAGAATACATCTAGCAGCGTCACTAATGGCTGTGGTGATGGTGGCCGTCGTGGTGGTGGCGGTGGCCGTCGCGGTGGTGGTGGTGCGATTCGTGGTGGTGCGACTTATGGTGATGCGCGCAAGAACATGATCGCCCACTCCACCGTTCGCGACAACATACCACCAAACGCTGATGCTGCTGATGATGAGGAGGACAAGAACAAGATTTCCCACTTAGCCGTTTCTCACAACATACCACAAAAGAATTCTGCGGAAGAGGACGACGACAAGAGCATACTCCCCTGCTCCATCGTTCCACACAACATACGACGACCAAAGACTGCGGAGTAGGACAAGAACATACTTGCGAGCTACAACATTCTAAGTAAGATAGCTGCGACCCAACGAAGTAACCATAACCAGACATGTTGAAGAAGCTATATGCTAGCTGATCAAGAGGGAAATTTTGATCAAGTACTGCTTACTGCTGGTGCAAGTAGAAGTATATTTATAAAACGGAGAGAAACAGTGGTTTACTTGAAACCTCTTGTAAAACCACTTTTACTGTAGCAATTAGGGGCAAAGGGAGATTGATTATGATGCCTCCGGAGACTTTTCTTTAGGAGTTTTCATCCGTTGGATTGACGTGATAATCCAATGGACACGCACTCCTCGTCCTCTAGATTTCTCGGTGGATCTTTCAATCTTCATGAAAAACAACTCACGTATTTTTTAATGCTCCTACGTCCCTTCTGATGCGGGCGCGCAGCTTTGACAATTATTTTTATACTATTAAATACATAAAAAATAATCTAATTATAAAAAACAAATATGTAATTGTATTTGTGACTTTGTCCACTAATTACATGTGTTACATGTGTTTTACACATTTCATTTCAATCTATATGTAATGAAATGTATGACTATTGACGTGCACACATTATTTGCACGTTTCAGCTGTGTATTTCACTATTAAAGTGAAAAGAGTACCAACCAGGGTATTGTTGCCGAAAGGTAAGAAAATCAAGAAAGAAAGCTTCGTTTGTTGTGTGAGTGTTCAGTTGCAAAGAGGTACAAAGGACCAGAAATAACGTGTTGGTGTATTGGTGGAGTTGTTGCTGGGCTTGTCGCACCCGAAACATAAAAAACTAGAAAGAAAAGAATACAATTGAAGAAACTATTGTTGTCCATTGTAGTGGGCCGGGGCGTAGCCAGAATTTCTTTTTAAGGTGGGTTAAAAAGGTTTTTTAAAAAAGAATTTAATAATACGAAGAAATTAAGATATATAAATTATTAATATCTAAAAGATAAACATTAGTAGTTACACATTTAATTATAATTTTCACAGTTAGTTTATTATTTTTCTTTTAATAAGAAAAATATTAATTTAACTATAAAAAATTATAACTATCTGTGCAACTACACACATGTGTCAATAGAATTATTTATTATACTTTAAGATATATAAATCACTGATATCCAGGTGATACACATGTGTAGTTATTTTAAATTTAGCTAAACATTATAACAAAAAAAGGTTTAACTAAACTTTTTAAAAATTATTTGACAATCTTATCTTTAACGTTATAAATCGAGCGATAAATTTAAAAGATTTTGTTTTTTGATGTTTATATATAAATTTTTTATTTGATTATGATTATAATTTATTAGATATTAATTTTTAATAATTTAGTTTTTTATATAATTTGATAAACTAGTATTTAATTACATTACAATGTAAATATTAAAATTAGAAAACAATTATTAATCATTTTTAAAGAAAAAAAGGCTTATTTTTTGTACTTAAATAAATATGAAGAGAGAAAGTGTTAAAAAAGATATATATATATATAAAGTGGGCTCCTAGCTCCAGCGTCATCACTACGGAACGAGAGAGAGGGAGAGGAGAGAGAGCAGGCAGCAGTCAAAATAACTCAACAACTCATGCATTTTTTAATCATAAGAGACTTTATTAAAAGACCTTAGGGTAAGTCATCTCTAAATAAATAAAGACCTTAAAGGTCTTACATTATAAATTAATAAAGACCTTAATCTCTTTTCATCTGCTGTGCAAGATTTAACAATGAAAAAAAAAAAAAGCTAATTAAAGATACGCTAAATGAAAGTTGAATGAAGACTCTATCCACGAAATAGAACCGTTCATGTCGACCAACCGACGAAGATCGATCTCATAATAACTTCCCCATTGATCCAACGAATCACATTGCACTGACTTTGCACAACCAAATAAAATTTAACCCAAAAAGGCACATCTAGAGCTATATTAAAAAATAATAATAATAACTTATGGTTCTCTATATTGTGTGAATAAAGTTATTGCATAATTCGAGATAATTCAACAACTTTTAACTATAATGTCAATAAAATATGTTAACAATATGTGTTTTTTAGTATTACCCTCATATCTATAATCCAATAGACATGAGAACGCAATCTCTAGAACATCTCTAACCTTATATCCATATTTTAGCTCTGATCTTTTTAAGGGTTAATACTGTATACATTGAAAATTATTAAGATTTTAATAAACAAGTACAATGACATAAAATTTGTAAGGTACTATTTAAACTTCAGTAACACTAGTAGGAGTCAAACTTATAACAGATAGTAGAAGGGATGTTAAACTACTCAATCATAATGTGATCCGTAATTCTTTATATTATAAGAACAATGGTAAAAGAATAGAAAATTTCATGCTAAAAAAAAAATATCTAGTGCACTAAACTCTTGTCATTACGGGGTCTTGCTAAGAGATGATGAATACAACGAGCTATTAAAAATGCTAACACCCAATCCAGCATAGGCAATGAAAAGTGAAAACATGTTAGATTGTTTTTGAATTGTAATTTGTAGATTGTTTTAGTTCATTATCGAAAAAATAGAATACAATTCAAAAAGTAAAGACTCATAAAATAATATTTTTTATTTCTTAAAAATATTTTTTTTAAAAAAAATTAGAATATTATTTTTGAGTTTCAACGAATAATATGCGTATTTCATATTTTTAAAATTTTAAATACAGAAAATTATATTCGAATCATAAACTAAAGGCAAGCTTAACTTCTATTTAGTAATTGCTAGATAATTGCTTAAAATGATTCGATGCAATACATCTTCTCAATACTCAACAGCGCATTTGCCAAAAGTCAATGAAATTTGCAGAGAGAGAGAGACTAGGGTTTCATCGAAAAGTGGAGAGGAAAAAGAAATAGGCACCGACACTTGTAGTAATTATTTGTTTAGATTCGAGGCTCGTTTTGAAAAGTACGCCTCTAAGAGTGGCTTATTGAAAAAAGTCAGCGCTCCTCCCCCTCCACCTCTGGATTTCGCGGTGGATCTTTTAATCTTTGTGGAAATCAATCGTTATGCCAACAACTGAACAACTCACGCATTTTTTAATCATATGAGGAACTTTATTAAAAGACCTTAACGTAAGTCATCTCTAAATAAATAAAGACCTTAAAGGTCTTACATTATAAATTAATAAAAACCTTAATGTCTTACATTATAAATTAAAGAGGTCTTGATATGAGATATAAGTGTGAACCTTCCTAATCCACACAACAACCTCCAAACAGATGAGATTTACACGTTATTTAATTAACATTACAAATACTTTGAATGGTCATTTCTAAATAAATGAATAGTACCTTAAAAGGAAAATGCTTAAAGGGTACATGTGACATCAACACAAAGGTGAATGCAATAATCTTATGTCTCATAGATTATAGAGGCTGGCTAGTACATGTAATTCTCTTTTCATCTGTTTTGCAAGATTTTTAACTATATATGAAAAAAAAAGCTAAAGATATACTAAATGAAACTTGAGTGAAAATTTAACCATTTGGTGTCCCTTGGATCGACATGGATAAACTAATTATGCTGTGCAAATCCATGTTGATCAAAGGGACATAAAAATGTTTGAGATTTTCATCTAAAATGTATTTGTTGTATATACCCACAGCCCTACTCTTGCATTCAAATTGTCAAGATACATATGCCATATGGTAATACAAACTAGCTACTTACTCCTGCCATGGTAACCAAATTTATTCATTTATTTATCCCTTTAATTCATGCTATAACTAGCTTGGACAAGCTCTGTAACTGTTATAAAACAGTTATTTCTCATGATCTCATCTCGAGAAAAAGGAGGTTCTACTACATAACAATTTGCATGTCCTAGCTGATCCAAATGGATATACTACTTTCTTTTAATTTGTTTTTATACAAGTGGTGCTATGGAAATACACTTGAAAAATATGCATTATTGGCATTGCTCTTGAAAATTGTTGGATCGCTTCAAATCACATATTAACTTGTAGTTTGAGACAATTCAATTAACAACTCTCAAGTGTGATATGTTTCTATAGCACCACTCTTTTAATAATATGCTCAAGATAAAATTAACTTAATCTTTTACTCAACTTTTAACATCCCCTTATTTTATTATTTTTTAAAAAAATTATAAATATATTATATAAAATAAAAATTAAACAATGATTTGTAGAGAGGAAAAAGTTTAAAAAGACGATAAATTAAAGGAAGGAATGGTTGGAGAAAGAGGGCCGTTGTATGTCTTTAAGAAAAGTAGCAAAATGAGAATAGAAAGCCAAAGCAGTTGCCTCTACCTTAGTGATTTAGAAAAAGTTTTCTTTAAAAAAACCTCAATTATATAAAGACAATTTATTAAGTAAGATAGGTAAATCATTAATATCCAAATGATAAGTATGTATAGTCACACATCTAGTTACAACTTTTACAGTTAGATTATTATTTTTCTTTTAATAAGAAAAATATTAATCTAACTGTAAAAATTTATAACTATCTGTGCAACTACACACGTATATCAATTGAATCATTTATTGCAAACTTTAAGATATTTAAATCATTGATATCCAAGTGATAGACATGTGTAGTTATTTTGAATCCAACTAAATAATATAACAAAAAAAGTTCAATTAAACTTTTTAAAAATTATTTGACAGTCTAATTTTTAACGCTGTAAATCAACATTTAAATGACAAATTTAGAAGGTTGCGCTTTTTGATATTTATATATAATTTTTTTATTTAATTATGATTATAATTTTTTGGATATTAATTTTTAATAAATTACTAATTTTAATAATTTTTTTTATTTAATCAGATTATTTTAATTTCTTGTATAATTTGATAAACTAATATTTAATATACTTTATCTCTCTTATATCTATATACATATATCTCTAGCAATAATACCTAGGCTATATTGCCTATGTATATACATATATCTAATGGGGCTCCCGGCTGTCAAAATAGCTCCGCCCCTACTTGTACCCAATATGGTCCTAAAAAGAAAAGAAAAAAAACAATAAAATAAGGAAAGCATTGAAAGTTGAGTAAAGGTTGAGTTAGTTTAGGCCCTTTGATATCAAATTTAAATTCTATTTTTTGTTTTAGATTCATTGAAAACTTGTTTGGTTAATTAAAGTGATTTCAAAAAATTTAAAACTGTTTTTTAATTCAACTTTCAAATTTGTGAAGAAAACAACTTTTTGAGTTTTCCATGTTTTCTGAAATCAAACTCTAAAACAAGTTTATAGAAACACAATTTTAAAAACAGATTTTAAATATGATACCAAACAGGCCCCTAGTATTCCCCTTTGCAAAACACCCTATTTGCCCTACTTTGCTCCCTCAAATCTCCACGTCTACTACAAATTAACCCTTTAACTTTTTTTTATGCACTTTTAATCTCAAAGAATTCTTCATTTGAAAAAGAGCAAATCCTAGCAATGATGGAAAACATACAAATCTCAAAAAAAAAAAAAAAAAAAAAAAAAAATCTTAAGAAGTGAAGAAAAGCCCTAGCTAGATATGAATGATACACGTTGAGGTGGAATTGAAATCCAAAGAAAGGTCATAAATTTCAAAACCCTAGGCATGAGAGCAGGGTCGTCTTTAATGAGAGGGTTTGTAAAGGGAACAAATATAAAAAGTCGATTGATTGATCTATCACATAAATATATATCATACTAAATTTCATCATGAATCAAATTACTTTTTCAAGAAACCCTACATATTTAAGTTGCACAATTGAAGAGATCCATCCTTTATATATATATAACACACACTCCTTCATACCATATACGCGCCCAAAGACTTAACACGACAAAGCGTCGGAACATAACATAATCTTGACACATGAGTACGTCTCCTCTCCTCTCCTCTCCTCTCGCTAGTAGTACTATAGCTATCTAGTACATACGAAAAAGAAAAACAGCAGTGCTGCAATATTGAACCTTCGTTAAGAATACATGCATCTCACATGAGTACGTCTCCTCTCCTCTCCTCTCCTCATGGGCCGCTCCACAAGAAGAGCAGCGTCACTGGTCGCTAGCTGCTGCAGCTGCTGCTCTCGCTGCTGCAGCTGCTGCTCTCGCAGCGGTGGTGACGCTCGCAAGAACATGATCGCGCACCCCACCGTTCTTCACAACATACCACCAAAGACTGCTGGTGCTGATGATGACGAGGACAAGAACATCGTCGCCCACTTCGCCGTTCCGCACAACATACCACAAAAGAATTCTGCGGAAGAGGACGACAAGAACATACTCCCCCAACCCATCGTCGCCTACAACATACGACGACCAAAGACCGCCGCGGAGGAGGAGGACAATAACATACTTGCCCAGTTTGTCGCGAGCTACAACATACTAAGTAACATAGCTGCGACCCAACGAAGTAACCATAACCAGACATATTGAAGAAACCAGTAGCTAGCTGATCAAGAGGGAAATTTTGATCACGTATTGGGGCAAGTAGAAGTATATTTATAGACGGAGAGAAACAGTGGTTTACTTGAAAACCAGGTTTGACCATTTCAAAACCACCTTTACTGTAGCAAAAGCCAAAGGGTGATTGGTTGTGATGCCTCCGGAGGCTTTTTCTTTAGGAGTTTTCGTCCATTGGATTAACTCAATACATTACCACCCACCCATCTTCCAAATTATAATTTATTAATAATGTATCGTAAAATCATTTCTCTTTATTTTATTCATTCTACTCCAGATTTTTCAGTGCATCTCTCTCCATGAAAAGAATTGTTATTCCAACAACTCAACAACTCAGGTTTTCTTTAATATCCCAACGACCCTTTTGAATAACGCGTGAAGCTTTAACAATTATTTTTATACTATTAAATACCTGGACATTACTATTCTAATTATAAAAAAACAAGTACAATTACATGTTTGTGTCAACTAAATAGCGTGTTTTGAACATTTCATTTCAATATATACATAATAAATCATGCAGCCAATAAATATAAATATGTAGTTTACAGATTGAGTATATTGGTGCAAATTTTATACAGTTTGAGAAATCAAAGTGTTTTATAACCAGTATATGCCACAAGCCATGGTAGATGATCTGGAATACAATTACAACAACATAAAGAAAAGAGCAATGACAGAGGAATTAAAAAACACCGCACCAATTTCTACAATCTACAAATTACTGGCACATCTACTTTTAACGATTCTACCAATTGCATAGACATCATTGTGAAAATTGGAGTTTCATTTCCGTTGCGGAAAAGAGAGTACAACAGCAGTCACTTTCAATTAATTCTACATATCTAAAAATAAGAAATACTAATCTTTAACTGCAAAATATTACAACATATATGTACAACTATATATATATACTCATTAAATCATTTATTACATACATTAAAATATATAAGACATTAATTCAATAAATATACAAATACTGTGACGCCCCGAAAATTATTTCATCTAGCCCATAACCCAATTACATTTTGCCCAAACTCTATGTGTTGTCTTGATATGTTTGGTGTTTGTTTGATGATTGTTTAATGTTTGTATAGTTGATGCTTGATAATGTATATAAATATGTGTATCATAAATTATATATGGGTCATGTTAAATTAAAGTATAATGCATATGTTATTATTTATGCATGGGCTCATTAAACCATGAATTGATATGGATTATGATTGATTGAATAAAAGGATAAATGAAAATGAAAATTTGGTGTATTAAATGGATTGGACATTTAAAATACATGGAAGCATGAGATTGGTTAAAATACATGTGGTTGGTATAGGGAGTATGAGACCAACACATGTGAAGGTTAGTGCATGAAAGTGGATAAGTGTCTCATGTCCACTTCTCTTCTTCAAGGAAGTGCTAGAATGAGTGAAGGGAATCAAGGAGAGAATCAAGGAGAGAATCAAGGAGGGAATCAAGGAAGTGCTAGAAAGAGGTGAGTGGAGAGAAAGAAAAGAAAAGAAAGGAAAGAAGAAGAGAAAGAAAGAGGGAGTTGCAGGAAAAAGATCTCTGCGACATTTTCATCAAAGAGCTGGACCTTTGGGATATATGGTCAGATTGAGCTCAAAATTTGTCAGCAAGTTTGTAGCTTATGGTTATTCATTCTGGTTGGTGGAGATCTTGATCAGAGGTTTCGTCTAAGAAATCTAACATCTCAAACAAAGCTGATCGGAAAGTCTAGATATCTCGCACAATTTCGCTCAAACTTATAGATCTCCTGAATCTACCGTTGGATGGTTATCAAATTTGGGTATGTAGTTTATGACTGATATTTCTACATTCTGAACGATGGAGATCTTTATTAGAGGGTTTTTCTAAGAGATCTAACCTCTCAAACATAGCTGGTCGGAAATTCTGGGTTTCTCGTGCCGTTTCGCTAAAACTTGTAGACTCCTCAATCTACCGTTGGATGGATATCAAATTTGGGTATGTAGTTTATAACCGATATTTCTGTAATCTGAACGGTGAAGATGTTTATGTGGTTAGTATTTCGTGTGATATAGCCATCTGAGTTTGAGTATTTGCATCAGGAAATGAGAAATTGTCTGATTAGAGACTTGTTCATCAAAGATACTTATCTTTTCGGTCCACCGTTGGATTGAGCTGATATTTGGACAAAAGGTTTGTTTCTTCACATACTTCAATCTGTACGGTTGATTTTGTGATTACATATTTCTATTGGTAGATTGATACATCTGAACAGAATATTAAATGAAGAATTAGTAGGGTGCTTGTAATGGACTTAAATTTAGAATATGAACTTAGACCTTTCCAAATAGCTTGCATGTCAACTATGTTGACCTAGTTGCCATTGTTGATGAAACTATGATGCAAAATCAGTGATATACATGGTTGAACATGGTGACCTAGTGTAAATCGACAATATGGTCTAAGTATGAAAAAATTTCATGTTTTAGGGCTTTTGATGCTTTTGGCCTAGAATCATTGAATTGATGCAACTTATGTTTAATTAAGCATGATTAGGGTTGATTATGCTACTGATTTGGTGGTTGTGACCACATCATGGGTTAGGCCTACTTGTGATCAAGTGACCCAATTTGGGCATGTTTATGCCTAAGGAGTTGAAAATCAGTATTTTTGATTAATAGAATGGTTTATGAATGAGAACTATGCATTAAAGGCCTAAGTCATGTGATTTGAATTTTGGTGGAAGTGGGAAGGAATATTTTATGTGTGTAACTGTATGTGTATAAATAGCTATTATAAGAGCATAATGATGGCACTCGAAAGGTTGATAAGAAGCCTTATCCATCTCCAACTTGTTGATTTGAAAGTATGGAGTTATTGTTATTGGTGCCACATGATCTTATTCAATACACAGGGTTGGTATATAGGCCTTGAAGTATTGTGGCTGACTCAGTTTTGTTAAGGGTCTTACCACAGAAAGGCCAAAATGAGAGTTGGGATGAACAGAAAGTTCGCACCGCGATTTGTTGGACCATTAGAGATCCTTGATAGGATAGGTCCATAGGCTTACCGATTTGCTCTACTATCACGGTTGCTAGGTGTCCATACGATTTGCTATATATTGATGTTGAGGTCAGATTCCATATATGGATATAACTCAACTCTAAGTTGGGGAGGATACCACGTATCAAGAAGAGCAAACATGGAAGCGGAATATAAAATGCGGGAGCAGTTTTCTGGGATTGAGTATCACTGGAGGAATAGTCCGTGATTCTAAATTTCGAGGACGAAATTCCTTAAGTTGGGGAGATTGTAACACCCCGTAAATTTACTTAAATACCTACACATATTTTCTATGGAAGAGAATACACGTATTTTATACGTAAAAGCTAAATATACGTGTATGATTGAATGTAAGAAGAAAAATATAGATATACGCGTGTATGAAATACATGCTATAATTAAGGAATGTGAGCAAATAAATATGTTGATTGAGTGTAGAACGAATAAAAACATAAAAGAAAATAAAATAATGAACAGTATGTAAATAGTAAGTTTATTGTTTATAAGAGGGGTACTGTTCATCAAATAGTATCGTGAATAGTATTCACAAGAAGACAAATTAGGTTACTGTTCATGTACTGTTCACGAAACAGTATCATTAAATGATGTGCTGAATGAAAAAAAAAAAACGACGAAAAAAAATATCAAACGAAGTTTCCAGAGAAAGAAACCGAGAGAAGAAGGAGAAGAGAGAAAAGGGAGAAAGCGGGATTCGGGTGAAATCCGGACTCACGGTAAGCAATTTTCACTCCTTTTCTTCGTGAAATTACTATCTAAGCTAGCGGTAACCGTTCTAGCGGACTAATTTTGACTGTAGGAGCCGTTTTACGGCATTTTGACAAATTGGGGTTTTGACCCCATTGTGAATGAGAAATTCGCTAGGAAGATAGAAAAACACTTCCTGGACTATAGAGACTCCGAATATGTGGTTAGATTTGATTTCAGGAGGTTTGGAGACCTTCGGACAATTTTAATACAATTTCCATCTTTCGGATGAATAGTGAATAGTGAATAGTAAATATTGCATAGTGCACAGTGAATAGTAAATAGTGTACAATGCACAGTGCAGTGAACAGTGAACAGTGTACAATGTAAATAGTGCACAGTGAATAGTGATATAGTAAGTGATGTGAATAGTACTGTACACAGTGATGTGACCAGTGATGTGAATCCAATGAAACCCCGGTTTGAGATCATAAAATCGTGAAGAACTACATTCCGGATGTAACATGATATTGGATATGATTTGATTATTTGAGTAACTAAGTATATGGTGTCGTGAAAATATGATTTGGATATCTATTTTCACTGTTCTTTCTTGTGGAAATATCTACATTGACCACAGAAACGAGATAATAGTTTCTTCAACTGCTTATGAGTCCTAAAGGAATTTATTAGTAGTGATTTGAAGTGAGTTGAGCAGATGTACATAAATATGAAGACATGCAATTAAATTATGGAGTGATTGTGACAGGTTAAATTAATTGGATGTAACTTGGAGCTGGACTCGAAAGCGACGATGATTGGGTTTAAGTGGAACGTGTTGTACTGTGAGTATAGTTCTCTTGATTTGGTTTTTGTATGGCATTGTACGCATATAAACTGTTCGATTGTATGCATGTGAGATTACATATACTGCATTGAGTTTTATGGATCATGCAAACTATTTTTTTAGCATTTGGAGTTTGTAATGATGAGGCTTTGCAATTCCTCATCGTCATTTCGTTAGGAATTAGACCCGGATGAGGTTTTGCGAGTCATCATTGTCAGTGGCATGTCCTAACAAGGGTTGCGACCCTTGAAATGACTGTTACTTGGGTAATGAGAGGTTGTGGCTACCTTGTACGACCATACAAGAGCTAGACCCGCTCTCATGCCTTGCGGAGGAGGGAGATTGTGCATTGTATTATTGAAAAGCATGAAATTTATGTTGTTGACATGTATGATATATTCGTTGAACGATGCATGTGTTGAATAAATGTTTGAAATGAGTTTAAATGTCATATTTCTTTAAATGTATATAATTGTCATCTCAAGAACTATATTCACTGAGCTGTTGTTTGCTCACCCTATTTCCTCCAATATTTCAGGTATTGAGTCGAAGGGAAAAGAAAACTCCGTGAGTGAGTCTGGTATGTGTATGTTGGCTTGGAGGAAATAGCTTTTGTTATTTTGATATGTATACTTATCACACATTATATAGATACGTATTATCATGTAGATGGGATGTGTGGGCATAAGATATTAGATGAGGAAATGAAAATGTGATGTATTATCACCTAGATGGGTTGTGGTAATCGCTTGAGATGATGGAATGAGATGATCATAGATATTGATCATCAGAGGAGAATGTAATGTGTGAATGAATGATTTATATTATAAGGAAAAAAAAATTCTGTAGATTTGGGAAGGATTGAGAGAATACGTGAAGGCTGACAGTGTATTATATACGGTATATGGGTATG
Source organism: Paratinospora sagittata (assembly GCA_035771175.1). Classification (NCBI taxonomy): domain Eukaryota; kingdom Viridiplantae; phylum Streptophyta; class Magnoliopsida; order Ranunculales; family Menispermaceae; genus Paratinospora; species Paratinospora sagittata. The sequence goes on along the minus strand of CM069592.1, from coordinate 3,483,143 downwards.
TACAGTGTATAGTATACTGTGCCGGTCATGACGTCAGCCTACGTCAGGGGCGTCGTGACATGGGCTGATTTAGGGTTGATGTGTAATGTCTATGTGATCAAGTATAGAAATTGATGTATGGTAGGATATTGATGAATATTTCAGGTTCTTGATTGGTTTGATTCGGTTTGGAGGTCGTGTGTGGTTAAATATTCTCGCGAGGCTTGGTTGTGAATAGACTTCATTTATGATTATATCTTTTATGTCATCATATCACTTATATATATTGTATCTTGAAAGTATGAATGTGTTCTAATGTTTTGAATGATGCATTGATTTGAGAAAACCTTATGACTTTGGTTGGACCCATCTATCTGGCTAATAGGGGGATTTAACCTTGTCATAGGAGGGTTTTAAGAAAGGAAATGATTGGGGTCAACGGTACGGTGAAATAGACGTGCACTAGTAACCCAATGCATGTGGAATGTAGATCCAAATTAATAAACTTTTACTTGCATCAAACTTATTATAAATGTTTGATATCTATATGTTATGAGCTTTTAATCATACTAGACATTGGCATGCATACATGATATTTATTGATTAGTATTGATAGCATATTTGAATTATATTCACTGGGCACCGTTGGCTCACCCTCATTTTTCTCTTTCAGGTCCTTCTGTCCCGAATAAGGGAAAATGAGTATTTATATCTTGAGCCTGCGAGAGAATCGAAGGCCTCGATGTGAGTTGAGAGGCATTTTGATTGAATTGTGTTTTAAATTATGAAGTATTATATTTTGAATTATGTAATTATAACACTTACCACATTGTAGTATGAGTAAGTTGAAACTTGTTAGATAGACCATGTGGACATATGACAATTTTTATTTGTACCCACAATTTTAGACTTTATGTGTATGTCAATTTTAATGGACTGTAGAGATTATAATTTTATTTATAGTTCATTTTTATGAATTATCTCTTATCTTTGATAATTAATACGGTGGATAATTTTGTTTAGTACATTTTGATATTATGTCGTTATTTGAAATAAGGCTCGTAAAATCTCAATCACCTCACATGAGTTAAGGAGTGATCAGAGATGCCTACGCCGGACGTCCAGCCCCGACATTCCACACGTCATTCCCTGCGAGGTTGGTAGTCCGAAGCTCGAGGTCGCCACAAATACAATCATCTACAATTATAAAAATTACAGTTAAATTAATATTTTCCATTTAAAACTACATCAAAATCAATGTCACACATTATTTTGGTCATTTACAGTTCGCCCACATTAGCTTTAAAGTTCAATAATTTTCCCTTTTTTGGCAATTTGGTATTGCTCGACACCACCAACCATCCAAGTTATTCATGCTTTGTGCATGCTGAATTCTAGATTGGATGGTGCTTTAAACATATTAATAATGAAGTATCCAGACTTTTAAATTGGGAAAATGGGGCCTAGGGTTGTACAAACTAGCACATCAACTGGGAAATCAGGAGGCTCTACCTTGGTTAGTAAGTTCTGCAACAGTTTGAAGTGATACCAAAAAAAAATTTCCAAGAACCTTTTACAGCCAGAAGGAAGTTATCATACATAGCTTGTTACAGAGTTTGCACCATACTGTAACAGCTGAATAAACATGACTAAATTAGCTGCAAGATCAAAAGATAAAACTCTAGAGCTAGTTGATGGACTCAACATCATTACATCACCTACTACCATTCTAACTTACAAAACACCTCGCTTGGGGTCATGCTGAAACAAGAACAATTCAAGAGCATGCGCCACCAAGATCAATGCTTCTGCATCTTGGCGATGGCGAGAGTTGTGCTATTTTACAATTTTCCTGTGTACATTAAAGAAGGAACATCTTAGATCATGGATTCCCCTTCTCTCCTCAGTAATTCCTGCACAACCATATATAGTACTCAACATGCCATGAATGTAACTGAGTTTTTAATAATGGATGCAATCTAATGTGAAAAATGCATATACCAATTTTGTCGCAGCCACCGACTGACGCTGCCTTTCTTTCTTTTCACGCCGACACTCTCCACACCAGCTAGAAAAATCCTTTTGGTATTTTTTCAGTTCTCTGAAAGCTGAACTGTAAAGAGCAGTTCAAAACACATCTTGAGACACTAAACCAACCATGAATCTATCTGTCATGTTCTGCTAATTGCAAATGGAAGCCCTAAGCTAATAAGAAAGTAAGTAAGCAGCATTGACAGTTGAAGATCATGATACCCAGAAATGTGGCCTATAATTTCTTTGTAACAGATTTCACGGGCTTATGAAAATCAGGGGGCCCATTTCAATTCTGCAAATCTACTAATAGCCAACAGGAGAGAGGCTGGGAGCTGATTCGTTATAAGGATATACGAATAATTTCCTCATGATGGAGATCTTGCAAATGAAATAACATAATTCAACAATTACAGCCAGGTGAAAAGTGTATTGTAACTTTTCACAAAACTGGACCCATCCATCTCATTGTAAGTTTAACATTTCAGAAAGCAGTTGAAATTTGTAAGAAAAGTTTTTTTTTTTTCTTGCCAAAAGAAAGGTGAAATATTAGATGAAAAACAAAAAAAAATCATCCATGATGTGGCCAAGTCATTACAGCATTTGGAAAAATATGATCATGCACTCGGCCTTGTCCGCACTACAGAAAGATTGTTCTCAGATTCCAACTTGTGACATCTGGATCACAACAGAGCGCAGCCTCTATAGTTGCGCTAAGGCCTACCCTTCAATTATTATGGGGGAAAATGTGCATTTACCCATCTCAGCGAGAGAGAGAGAGAGAGAGAGAGAGATGACAAAATGCGACACTATCTAAATTGGATTGTGATCATGAAATCAGAAATTAACACCACATGTGATTTTGCCAGTGGAGTTGACCACTGAAATGTAAAATCGAATCTACTAAAAAAATTATCTTAAACTCAAAATTAATCAACATAATTAATCTGACAGGTTGGGTTATTGCATAAATTCCTAAATCGTATAAATCATATTCTGGCAATGAGATAAAGGCATCAAATGGTAGTACTACATAACAGGAGAGACAAGCAATGGACAACATACCTTCTGCACCAAAGGAGTAAGTTGATCCTATGACCAGATGTTGTGGCTCTGGCACCATGCCTATGGCGACCACGGTGAAGCGCGGCTTGTCCCAGTACATGGGAATAATCTAGAATTTCCTAATGATCAGCAAAAACTTTCATTAAGAGAGCAGTCAAGCACTTTCACAATTTGCAACTACTCATGATATGCTTATCATAAATCATGAATCATGTGGGCAAGTCTCCAGATTCTGAATACAAAGCGTGAAAGTTGAACATTGCATCGATTTACAACATCAAATGAATGTATTCTACACAATATTGTGGATAAAGGTAATTCAGCTTGTGCCAAGTATATTTACATAACTTGAAACATAGCCAGTACCAAGCCCAGAAAAAGGAGGAGGGCCGCATTAGGTAGCTGAAAGCCAATATAAAACTTTGTCAGACCAACTATGACAAGAATCTACTGAATCAAACTACACAAAGGTGGAAAGTCCAGGACGTCTGTAATTTTAATGTCAACTTAGCCCTCGAAAGAACGGAGAGCAGGAAGTAAATTCATATGGCCGACCTGATGTACTTGAGAAAAGGCTTAATTGAGTTAAGTATTGTAGATAAAAGGTACAGATGATGCTCATTCAAGCTATTTAGTGATATTTGACAGAAATACTTGCTTCCACAGATAAGAACCAAACTAGATATATGACGGCAAATTCAACTTAAAAAGAATGTACAAGTAAATAAAATGTGTTATACAATGAAATACAAGAATGAAGCAAAATGAACAAAGCAGGCATACAAGAGAAAGGAAACTAGTCAAAACATTGTAGGTTCATATACTTGTAGTGATACCAAATGTTATTTGCTTAGTGATTTTTGGTTACATCTGAAGATACATAAGTACATATATTCAAAATATACAGTAAAACCTCTTTCCTTGGATAAAAAAGGGGGGCAAGGGGAATTTTAAAAATAGGTAACGATCAAGTAAAGAAAAGAACTGATTAAAAGCAGGCAGGGGGGATTATTATGCAATCCATCACACTGCCTCTAAAGTGCTTCCAAAGCTACAACAAACTAGTTTATAACAGCTGGGCTCATTATTCAGAATTCTGTAAGTTCCCTCATCATTGAAGTTTGAATTCTAGATTTAGGGTAAATATCACTTTTAGATTTGTGTGGTAAACAATTGACAACAACCATAACACTCTCAAAGCTTTGTATTAGATGATGGCTTGAAATCCGTCTTGTCATCAAGTTAAGTTTATCACCATGCTGACTTCACAGTTTGAGGTAGATTTTAGTCAGTCTTAAACTTAGGGACTTAGTGGTGTTTATCAAACCCAAAGACCTGATTAACCTGACCAACATAACAAAAAATCACAGGTTTGATCAAGTAACTAAGTATTTTAACAGCTCAAGAGATCGAAGCATCCCACCACCCAACAGGTCAGGTTAATAGAGTATAAATTTGCTACACTCGACCAAAATCGACCCGCTCAAATTAATTTTAATTTTTTAAGAGTCCACACCTACCTTGGACCTCCACACACAAAATTTAAGTTTGAGCAACAAGGTTCTCCCCTCACTAAAAGCCATCCACCCCCCATTCCCCCCCTCCTCTCCCTAACTCTCTTCATGGCTTCATTTTGGGGGCTTCGAGTCGGGGAGAATGTTGTGCCCTGTCTTGGGCACTTAAAAAAGAAAAACATTAACTTCAATTCAGAGAAATAAAGTAAGCCACATACTTCAAATGTGTGATCTATTGGCACTTTTCCTTGTGCTAGCTTTAGGCACATTTTTTTTCCTAGTGCTGGCTTTAGGCACCTTTGTTCGTTAAATGTGCTCTCTTGTGGGAGCTAATTTTTTTTTCATTATTTTTTTATAAAGTCTTGTTGGTGTTTGTTGATATGAACAATGCAACCAAACTAACCTTATAGTCAGATAGATCAAATGCATGTGCAATGATATTTTTGTCGGGTTGGTTTTGGATGAAGTTTCTTTTCACATTCATCAGAAGTGGATGCAACACATGCTTCGGCTGCCTTGAATGTGTCAAATTAGAACCTAGCAGCTTGGAGTGTCCATAGACTTACTATCAAACTATTTCCTAATATACATGTTTTGGAAAATATACATACATACATACATACATATATATGTGAATATGGATATAGCATAGAGTATAGATATAGAGAAAAAAAAAATGTGGACTTCATAAAAGATTTCCCCTTATGAGTGGCTAACCAGTTACAGTAAACATACCTCTGGCTGAGTTTCTGTATTCACATGTTTGTCACAGCGAATGCCACGAAAGAACAATTCTCCACCAGAAAATTGCTTACCCAAGCACACATTCAAAGTTACTTCTGAATCATCCACATGGAAACCTGCAGATGTGAATCTGTTGAGAATAAGTTATTAAAGAGAGAGAGAGAGAGAGAGAGAGAGAGATCGCATCCTAGCATTCAGATTCACGAGAAAATTTTCCCAGGGACAGAACAAGAGAAGAAATACTCAAATATATAAATAAAATAAAATAAGGATGAATAGACAACAAAATTAAAAATTGAATCCTGGAAAGAAAATTAAAAGAAACACCAGAGAAAAAGTATGAAAAAGGGAAAGCAAGAAACGCTAGCATTATTCAAGCATGGAACATAGACCACCAAAAAGTGCTAATGATACAAAAAAGTAATAAGAGATATCAAGAAGCGAATGGCAATAACATGCTGACCCCCAAAAATAAATAAACAAGAAAAGAAAACGCAAGACAATAATATAAAGGATCCATAGAGTATAGGCAATAAATCAACATGTGTCAGATCCAGCCACATGATCTGGGAAGCGTGTACCTTTGGTAATGCTTTCAAACAGTGAAACAGTTATCCCTCCGCAGATCAAAAAGATTCTCCAAAAAGGCACATAATTTTCCAATAGTTGGGATAATGCGACAAGACTTTTTTTGTTCTAAATAAAATAGACCAATAAAGTGAATAAGGTTGTAGATGGATAAGCTAACTAGGATATTATAGTTAGCTCAAGGGTTTGGTCAACTAGGAATTTATCAAGGAATGTAAAGGCAGCTTAGATTGGATAAATTTGATCAGCAATGTCTTAAGATAAATGAGTTCCATGTTTTATTCATATTAGTGTATGTGTGATTTATTATGGTGCAAAAAATATTTTCAAATTTAATTTTTTTCATAAAATTGGCATGCTTGACATAAAAATGCATCAAGTAAAACGTAAAATGTCAAGTTTTTAAGACTAGATAGTATATTGAGGTTTAAAAGTGCTTATGGGAAGTTCAAGTTTAGCGTTAATGAAATTGTTGAATAAACTAAAAGAATGTTTCCACTGTAACCTGAAGGCCACATGTTCTTATATAAAACCACCTCTCCAATATTGGATAAGGTTGTGCACATCACCCTTCCCCGGATCCTACAATGGTGACAGCCTCATACATTGGGTATGCCCTTTGATATAAAAAGAAAGGGGATATTTAAATTTGTGCCAAAATAATGAGTCAAACAATGAAATTGTCGAAAAGAGTAACTATGATCAATTAATGGTTGAACCTACGATGTCAAATTAGATTAATGTTTGAGAAATCAACCATGGAAGCTATTTTCTAAGTTAATCGATGGCGAGGTAAGGGAGAGAAAAAGAAAAACCTTCACATTTTCTAAGTTGATCGATAGAGCTGGGGCACAAGGATACAAGCTTACCTCATCCACAAACACATGTACAAGGAGAGGTGAGGTGCAGCCATAAGCGCACCAACTTCACGAGCGTGTGTTGTTCTCGCATCAGACACACGCCTTCCTAAATCCAATAATACACAAGCACATCTCTCACTACCTGCCAACTTTTGTTGTTATTCAAACCTCCCAATTTTTATTTATTTATTTAAAAAAATTATTTTATTTTGAATGAAGATACTATGACAATAATCCGTTTTGTTTTCAATCCTTAGTGCACCTAATAAGAGTAGAATTTGATCGAACATTATTATCTTCTAATTATGGGTGGCTTTATGAGTATAAATAAAGAGATTCCAACTAATCGATGGATTACACAGGAAACATAATCATTTTGGTATTAGAAATGTTATACATACAGGACCTTCTTAACTACCATGAAAAATTAATCTTATTATTTTAAATAAAAAATAATTTTATTATTTTAATATAAATTATTTTATCATTTAAAATTTTGATGTGCTACTAAACACAGTAATGTGATATTCCTAGGAAAGTTGTATAATATTCTAATGTGTAACCAAATATAGTAACATAGCATTTCCATCTTCAAATTTCCATCAATCACTTTCTCAGGAATTTAATTTTCATTCTCATCCAGAGATTCCTGCGTACCAAACACCCTCTTAATGTTTTATGTTCTATATTGTGTATTATGTTTCAAAAAAGAGAGAAAAAGAAATGTATAATAGAATACTTATTTCATCATTAAATAGTTTTCCTTTTTTAGAAAATGAGTAGCAGAAAAATGAGGCGCACCGAAGCACACGCCTGAGGCGCACTCCTAAGTTAAAGCGCCCTGCCTGTCAAGTATTGAGGTACAACAAGTGCGCCCTGACTCAAGGAGTCCCTGAGACGCACTAAGGCACATGCCTTGATAACACTGATTAAATATATGTCTTATTAAAAATAGAAAATATAAAAAAAATTAAAAAAAAAATCTCATCTGCATGGGTATCAAGATATCTTCGTGAGCTTGCTACAAGAATGTCAGATATTTTGTTAGACATCAAACAGAATGATCAGTTTGCCCAAAATATTCATTTCAGATTCTTTTATCTTTTCAAAGGGATAGTTGACAGAATACTTCAAACAAACAAACACAACTAAATCAACCTACCATACAACTTGCACCACTAAATGTCAGAAACTTTTAAATGATGAACAGTTTGGGTACAATTTCAAGCAAAGCAAATGAAGCATTCAAGGAAGTTTACTAAATCCATTTACTAGACCCTGACGCAAATAATCCATTCAATACACAAAGGCATACATTAAACAACAAATGTAGGTAGAGGCAAGCATCAATATCAGCAAACACACAAGTGTTGGGGCAAAAGAAACAAGTTTATGGAATGTCTTACCCAAATCAACGTCCCTGTCTTTTCCATATTCAACAACGAAACCATGATGTGAATCCAGGGTGGCCCCACCAACTTCAGGAAAGAACACTGCAGAACAATGAAGATTTTTTTTTCTTTAATTATCTAAGCCATATGTACCAGGAAAATGTTCATATTAAACCACATCACCTCTTGATATAGGACGTACAAAATCATCCATCAACTTGTCAAGCATAGCTTCCAGACCAAAATCATCAAGAACAGCACCATATTTATTCATAGTATTGGGTCGCATGATTCTGAATTTCACTTCTTGGACCCACTTTTCAAAATTTTCCACCTAATAAATAAGAAAATATGATGTTAAGAGCTTAAAACGGAAGACTCAATCTACAAATTGAAACAACCAACACTACAACAATCATACCTCAGACAACAGCAATTCACAGAAATTTGGTTGAAGCATTTCAAATGTATAAACTCCAGGCGAGGGTTCAGATATTATACTTCGCAAACTCTCCTCTGTATTTTCAGTGATTGCTTTAAGAAATGACGGAACAAAGAAAGTAGTAGGGTGCATAGCATATAGTTCTCTGTGTAATGGCTGCAAAGGAAAGCGAATGACTTAAAAGATTACTAATAAGTACAGCATGGTAAAATAACGTGATGTAGCATTCATCATATAGAACTATTATTAACTCAAAATGTATGAACTTGATATACTTCGGGTTAGTTTGTTTTGGGTAATGGAAGTGTTTTTTTTTAAGTAAAATCTGCAAACATAGCCCATTGAATAAATTTAATTCTGACTGGAAAAAGAAAAAAATAGATTTGTCATGGTTTGGAAAAGCTGATACCTAGTTTTTTTTTCTAGCTTTTGCAATTGAAATTTCTCTAGCCACTTTTTCCTTGTTTATTTTATTAAATGGCAGATTCCTCTCTTTTTCATTTTCTTTTCAATGCCCTACTATCAACAAGGGTAAAGTTGTCATTTAACTTAAAAGCACTTTTTAAAAATATACTCTACCAAACAATTCATTGCTCTCTCTTTTTTTAGGAGAAGAAACAAGTAAAAATATTATATTGAGAAGAAACATAAAGGATGAGCAAGGAAAACGAGTATTCCAACCCAAAAGTAAAGCAAAAGACAAAAACAAAATTTAGATGAATTACACTAAACTTGCCCATCCTCTTAACCACACTGATAGGCGATAATCACAACCAACTTTCCCAGTCGAATCTACACAGCTATCAAAAAACTATTGGGAAAAAAAAAAGGAATCAATCTAAATGATTTCAATTTCTTTTCTTCCATGGCATAACGTAACTCCAATTGGAGGTACAAATTCCTGAGCTCCCACACATCACTAACATATAATCAACAATATCACAAAAGCAGTTATTAACACTTTCACACTCCTGCAAAAGCTATAATCAACAATATTACAAAACAGCCCATCGTTAAGCTTTTATAACAACTATAGCTTTTGGGTTTAATGGTTACTTAATGCAGAATTAAAAGGCATTGGTTTGGACTCTAGAGGTCTTGTGTCTTAAGCTCTTTGAAATTATGTATGTTTTCTCATTCATAATTTGATCCATCCCCCTATTTAAGTTTAGTCTACGCGCCATCATACACGAGGAGTACTAATGTGTGTATTAACTAGATATACAACGTTGCGCCTCTAGCAATCATAAGTTTTAAGGCCCAAGTTCTTATCCGACAAGAATAATGGTATAGGAAGGCGTAATACACTACCAACAGCACAAAACAATTCGAACATAAACCTTGTAGAAGCAATTTGCATTTAAAAATGAATATGACCACCTAAGATTTGATTTTCCAATAAAGTTGACTTTTTGCAATATTACTAACTTGTGAAAAGCATGCAAGTTCGTCCAAACTACATAACACGTTGACTCTTACATTCATAACTCCCTTTCATGATGAAACAATAGTTGCACAAATAACCAAGAGCACCCTTCTCATGGATCGATAGTTAATTAAGTTTGACCAACTTTATGCAAATCATCAAAACCAATGGCATCAAGAGAGTAAACAGGCTGTAGGATTCTATTGTTTATAACAAATAGGAATTATATTCTCAACTCAACTCAACACAACAAAGTCTGTTCTTAACTACTTGGGGTCAGTTATATAAATTCACTTTCTCCATCTTGCACTATCTATGGCCAAGTCTAGTGTGATATTACAAATGGCTATTTCTTTATAAATTGTCTCTATATATGTTCTTTTATATCTTTCTTTGTCTCTATCATTATCAGTAATTGTCAATAGATCATTCTTCATAATTAGCACATTTAATGGTATTTATAGTATGTGCCTAACCATCTTAATCGGTCCATTGGTTCTCTTTCATTTTATCTTCATTTTGGTGCCACTACTATTATTTCTCAAATAATAACATTTATAAATTGATACTAGTATCTTATACTTACGACATATCTATCTGTTTGAACATTAGCATTTATGTTAAACTTAATTTATTAACATGTTTCTTTAATGTTCAACATCTTATTCTATATAGTAATGGACTTAACAGGAGTCCCCTATTTTTTTCCTTTTAACTCTAATGGGATGCATCAATTGTATAACATCCCAGAAGGACTCCTCTACATAACCCAACCTATTTTAATTCTATGGTTCACATCAACCCCTATCTCTCCCTATTGACAAACAACTTAAGTGAAATACCTAAGTATCTCTAGGTTGTATTGCATCACTATCTCTTCTCTAGGTATATGAAAAAAAGGGACCGAACCGATCAAACCACCCAAACCGAACCAAACCGATTGGATTGGTTCCATTTGAGGCTTGATTGGTTTGGATTGGTTTGCAAATATATAACCTGATCCAATGCAGCTCGGATTTAATTTTAATTAATAAAACCCGGAAAAGAACCAAAACTAATCTTCTTGTGCAAGCATACAATTCCTTCCCCCTCCCCCTCAACCAAAAATCATAAGAAAAAAGAAAAATCTAGTTTGGTATCTAATTTAAATTCAGTTTTCTGTATTTAAAAACAAAAAGTCAAAAAAGTTACAAAAAAACTTGTTCATTTTAGTAGGATTTAAAAAGTGTTTTTAGAAAAAAGATACGAAAAATGTTTGTTTTTAAAAAACACATAAAAGTTATTTTTTGAGTTTTTCTTTTGCAATAATGGGACCCACATAAACTTTTTTAATTGATTTGTATGAAATCTACAACAAACCAAACAAGTTTTCCATATTTTCAAATTTTGAGAACAATTTGTAAATATGATGCCAAACATATTTCTAAAAACTATAAATCAATTAAAAATGATTTTATAATCCAATTTTTAGAAAACCATTTTTTAAATCACATGCCAAACGCAACCTAATTTTTGGCTTAATATGAGAAGATTAGAGTTGGAGTAACAAATACATAAAATTGACTAGTTTTGAAACTTGAGATTGTTTTGGAAGAAAAAATTTATTTTTTATGTTTTTTTTTTTTCTTTTTGGAGAGAAACAAGAAATTTTATTAATGAAAGCGAGAAAACAGGATAAAAGAGGAACTTTTCAAGAAGACGAGAGACCTCCCAAGATAACTACAAAAACATATCCAAACTCTTGACATTTAAAGCGTTAGAAATATTTGACACACTTCAAATATACATGATACGCTACATAAGGCCACCATGTGTGATTAGGAAGATAGTATTTAAAAATGAATGATTGGATTGGATTGAATTGAATTGGATTCTATCCCTAATTAAGTTTAGATTAAATCTCCCTTTTTTTAAATCCAAATTCTATTTGATTGACTTGAGTATTTAATTCTTTTACTGGTTTTGACCAGTTGCATACCCCTACTCTTCTCTTGTATTTCTACCTCCAATAAAGGCCAAGGTTGTTTATATCAGCGAATGACAAACGCCACAACCAATTATCCAATCTATAAGGAAACAAAAAACAAAAGCCATCCTCAAATATTCTCTTGTTTCCCTCTATCCACACCAATAATAATGTGACAGCTAAACATGATGTCTTAAATGAGAAACAAGAGTAAATCATGGTTTAATTTGAATTCTACACCTTACAATTTTATGGTAAATTCAAATATGTCATCTTTGGTCAAGATCTAGAAAGCACAAACAAGAAATTAAAATGATAATGAAAGAAAGAAAAAAAGTACATGGGGACACCGGAGTGAATTAAAAATTAACTAAAAGAAAACGACAATAGTTAGAATGTTAATAGCAATTGATAAAATGGCAATAAAAATTAAAAACATACAAAAAGACACAAAAGTAGAGGGGTTTGGCCTTTCAAGGACGTCTCCCATTTTCACAAAGAAAATAGAGAAGATATACATTTTCATGAAACTTCTTACAATAACTACCCAGCTATATCAAATTGTTTCTACCATACAAAAGAAACATCAAACAGCTTCTTTTATTCCGAATTTTATCCCAATTTCACAAAAACTCAAACAAACAAATAAGATCAGCATACCTGGTAATTTGACATTATTTTCTGCCTATATTCTTTATGCCTCTGAACCTGAAAGATGGATATAATGAATTAGAGGTTCCCTATTTTCTTCTAGAGAAAATGAGGAAGTAGCTTTTCATTTCACTTTCCAAAGAGAAAGTGAGGCCAATAATTGCATAAGACACATGATTACATGAATAATGCCATGTAGAAATTCATAACAAAAAATCATGTCGACAAATGTAGAAACCTAAGTTTTTTATTTAATAGAATTGAATAAAAAATTATTAAATACAAAATTAATATTAATTCATTGGTTAAAAAATATAATGGAATTAAAAATAATAATTAATAATAAACAAATAAACTAAAAATAAAATGGAGATATTTAATAGTTTAAAAATCAGGGCATTACATTAATGGTTCATCTTTCATTTTCAAATATGCATTTGCTATTATAAAATTATATGTCGTGATAAATTCAAACAAGCTCATCACAACTTCATTCCTATCTACAAATCTATATCCTCCATGCATTATTTTGCATCCAATCCTCTCTTTGTCTACATATACTATACTATAATTTCCTCCCGTATGTATTTTCTGTCCTTGAGGTATTTCTAGAATTACTTTCAACCATATTTTTCAAAATTTCCAAGAGGTATTTCTAGAATCACTTCAAACAGTACTTTAATGTGTTGGTCTAATCTTTTTCGAGATACATAAATGCCAAATGCATAGATTACATTATCTTTAATTAAAAGTTTTATTAAGATAATTGTCTCTCTTTTCCTAATTGCCTTAACGAAATATTCTTTGAAGTTCTAGTCTATAATTATTTCTAATTTTCTACTTCATTTCCACTTTGATTATTTTCAGTATAATATCGTATGTACCCTGTGTTCTTTATTTTTCATTTGTTTACCTACCTATTCGGTCTCTTTTAGGCATATTATATTCATTTTTCTCCTGATCATAATGTTTGCTATCTACATTCCATTGCATGTTAATGTTCCTATATTCCAACTTCCAAGTTACTACTCTAAGTCTTCTATCATGGACAGTTTATCTATGCTCATCCAAAGTACTATAGGGACCCTTAGCACTGTGATGCCAGTGTAGCACCCCAACACACAGCAAAGAAAATATATACTAATAATTTACAAGCACAATGAGAACCCATTCAAATAAGTATAAGAAAGTAAAAAAACAATTAAATAATAAATAAAAGCCATTCCATTGGAATACTTATTTTATTTCATTAACAACATTTTTAAAGCATTAAAAAAATATAGTAATTGTCAAAAAAAAGAATAAATGAAGAAATTAACTTTGTAAAAACATATAAGATGTACCAAGAGCACAAAGATCTTTCCATTATAGCGTTTAGGTAAGGGACGATGCACGTAACCTTACTTCCAAAGGGAGAGGTTGTTTCTAGATTCGTATCCATGACTTTCATGGTCACAATGAAGCAACCTTAATCCTTGCACTAAGGCCGTAAAAACATATTATTTCAAAAAACAAAAAAATCTTGATCAAGATAAGTAGTCAAACACATTCATATTAGTGACATGAAATCTGAGACAATTTTTTTTTTAAATGGAAAAAAGAAATTAATCTAAAAAACAGAGATCACAAAAAATAACCACAATCATTATGTGGAAAAGCATAAAAGGGTAGTCAACAAAAATTGACCATTAACCTCAACTGTCGCCAGTTCCTTATCTACAACAAATGCAATTGCTAGAAATGCCACTCAGAACCATAACATTAAAAATAAATAATAAATAAATAAAAAAAAATCAGTTCCATTTTCACATCCAAAACACAGCGACAAGCAAACAAAGGGCATTTAAGTAATTTCACTCTCCCATCAATGCATTTTCGTCTTCCAAAGCTGCCTCTCTTGTGTTCTCTCAATTATAAAAACCAAAACAAAACATAAAGCAGAATCTAAAACCCCTAGCGATAGAGAAACATAAACTTGAAAAGAAAAAAAAAACACAACACCAACAACCAAAAAAAAAGAAAAAAAAAATACGAAGAACAAGGGCAGAAGATGTAACGTCAATAACTTACTCTCGTCCGCTCTCCCTCGGGCAAATACCGCGCCAATATCTCCCTCATGTACTGCACCTTAACGTCCCGCGAAACGCTTAGCATGCTCGGTGGCAGGTACCGCTCCAGCGAGCTGTAAAGAGACGGATTGAACTCCAATTGCAGATCGTCGTAGCTCTCCGGCTTGTGATCGGTGTTAGGGTTCAACCGAAGCCTCTGATTAGAGTACAACGAACGGCTCGATGAGATGACGCCATTGGCGTTGCCATTGCTATTACCGGTATGCGATTCATCTTTGCGATTCACAGAACCATCTACGGACATAATTCCGGAGGGAATTCGCGGAGAGATCGGACCGGAGGATCTGTTTTAGGGTTTTCAAGAATTGGAATCGTGTTTCTTCGGAGAATTCATTGAAATTAGGGTTTCACATTGAGGGACACGAGAGCGAATGCGAGAGAGAGAGGGGGGACAGAGAGAGGGGGGAGAAGAGGCTTTAAAGGTAGAAGTGCAAGTTAACTGTTGCAGTTAGGGTTTGCAAGTGAGGAATATCCGTTGGTTAAAATTTATTAGTTGTTTATTTTGGTTTTTGGACGACATTTATGGTTAGAGGGTGAGGCGCATTTCCACCCGACCTTAAAAAGAAAAAAAAAAATGTCTTTGCAAGTTATTGGCTGGCCCAAAGCATTACTTAAGAAAAAAAAAAAAAAAACTATGTCCGACCCAATGACTTTAACTCATAACCTCCAACCTATAGGCTAAAGGTCACACTACTCACCTCATCCAAGTACCCTCGTGCTTTTTTTGTTTAAAAACTTACACAGAATGATAAATACACTAAAAATATTTTAAGTTTTTTTTTTCTCTATGAAAAAATATATAATGTATTTTAATAAGATTTTTAATATATTTTTAAAACTGTTTTTATGTTTAGCATATTTGCATATATTTAAATAGTTAGTTTTAACCACCCAATAAGGTAACAAAGTGGCGAGAACTTATACTCGTCATCTATAAGAATGCAACATTTGCTCAGGAAAAAATTTATTGTGTCGTTGTATAACGTTTGTACCTTAGGATGATGTCATCTTAACCCGTAAAGTATCCAAATATGCATGTGTGTGTATTTGTACGTGATTTCTATTTCGTAGCTCCATGTCTTGTACCAAAATGGGCGAGAGGATGTTAGAAACACGTCCAGAGCGTGTTTTTACATAGGAATCGACCTATCATACACGAAATTTCGTTGTGTATTGAATACGTAGTGGTTAAGTTTAAATATAATGTTCTTGACAAGGAGAAGTGTGCTACTTACGTGACCGAGAGCTATATTTTTTCAGAACATCAAAGAAGCGTGCTCCTTGAAGATGAGAAGTGCACTCCTTGCTCGGGTCAAGAGCATAATTTTTTTAGGAAAGAGAGAAGCACGCTCCTCAAGTTCTGGGAATTTTTTTTAAGAAAATTTGTGGGGCCACCACCCCACTTATAAACCCATGGCCACGATTTTTCTCCCATTTAGCAATTGTTCTCTGGTTTTCTCAGCTATAGAGAAGAGAGAAAAGAGGGATTGAAGGAGATTGAGCAATAGTTGGATTTCTTGGCTTCCGAGGTATAAATCTTCACCCTTTTGCTTTTGAATTTTGCTTCTATGGTTGAGTAGCTTCACATAGATTGTTTTGGGGATGTTTGTTTGTCACGCCTGGAATGCACCGCAGCACATTCTACCCAGACGCGGGCGCACTCCCACCGCAGCGGGAGCGAACGCCAGCCATTATGGATCCATAATATTGTCACATCCCAGTACACAGCACACCGCAGCGTCTAGTACCCCCGGGATCATTTGTCCATACTATTCACTCATGAATAGTACAGGGCCTCCCCCAGATTCGAACTCACAACCTCATAAGGTTTGATTTCGC
Source organism: Paratinospora sagittata (assembly GCA_035771175.1). Taxonomy (NCBI): domain Eukaryota; kingdom Viridiplantae; phylum Streptophyta; class Magnoliopsida; order Ranunculales; family Menispermaceae; genus Paratinospora; species Paratinospora sagittata. Next base: position 3,466,518 of record CM069592.1, on the reverse strand, counting down.
AATCTGAGTAAGGCCCTGTACTATTCATGAGTGAATAGTATGGGGTACTAGACGTTGTGGTGTGCTGTGTACTGGGATGTGACAATATTATGGATCCATAATGGCTGGCGTTCGCTCCCGCTGCGGTGGGAGTGCGCCCGCGTCTGGGTAGAATGTGCTGCGGTGCATTCCAGGCGTGACAAAAAGGCCTTATGAGTTTAGGATTAAAAGCCTAAAAGATTAAAAGTTTTAGTATCTTATGTTTGTTTTATGAGTTTATGTACAGGTAAATAACGTATCTATACAAATTTAGTAATCGGATTAGCTGACTTATATGCTCCTTTATCTCTGTGAATGACAGATTGAAAGGGAAGCATCAAGCAATCATGGATCCACAAGAAGAAAGGTTGACGAAATTGGAAGAAATGATGATAGCTCAGCAGAGACAAAATGCTGAGATGATGCGTATGTTGACGCGCCTTCAAGATAATCAAGGGCCTCCAGCACCTGTAGTACCCGAGGTTGGTGCCAGTAGTGCGGGTGCATCTGCAGAACAACCTGTGCCAGTGCAGGAGATAGTAGAGACTCATGATGAAATAGATGAGACTCGCAGATATGAAGATGTGATGAAAGCGTTTAAAAGACGTGAGCCGCCTTTATTTGATGGCAGTCTAGAGTTAGAGGTTGCTGAGGATTGGCTTCTGAGAATAGAAGTTGTATTTGAGGACATGCATGCACTGGATAGGGACAAGATTAAACTTGCTCGATTTAAATTTTCAAGTAAGGTTAAGAGATGGTGGCAAACAATAAGCCGAGCTCAGGGACCCATAGATACTTGGGATAAATTTAAAGAAGTATTCTACAAGACGTACTATCCCCCGTCTGAGGTTGATAAAAGGCATAAGCAATTTATAGAATTACAGCAATGGAACATGTCTGTGAGAGAATATGAATATGAGTTCAATCGGCTAGCCTTGTTTGCCCCTGAGATGGTACAAACAGATCTGATGCGAATGAAGAGGCTCAGGGAAGGATTTAATGACCCAATCTAGAAAGGTTTAGCTCTTGCTGGTGTTCAGACTTATGATCAGGCAGTGCGACAGGCACTGGATTATGAGACAGTCGAGATGAAAAATAAGCCACCACGGGCAATGCCCACATCACAGGCAGGTATAGAGCAGCAGGTATCTTATCAGAGTCCGAGAAAGCAGCGATGGGACAGAAACTGGTGGGGTGAACAGAAAAAAGCAAAGATAGTTGAAAGGCCTACTGCTATGATTCCAGTTACTCCTCCAACAGTAACGCTACCACCACCGGCAGGCAGAATATCACAGTCTGTTACGAGGCCACCGACACAGGGATCGTCGGTTCGGGCACCATGGCCGCATAGGGGACCAGGCAGTCAGAGTGGTTGGCGTTCCATGCCAGGCACTGCGTCGCAGACAACTTCATCTGCATATCGTCCACTTTTCACATGCTTTCGATGTGGGAACAAGGGACATAAAGCTTACCAGTGTCCTTTGCAGTCAACCCCGCGGACTCCAACAAATCCATCTGTTACTGTTCCTATTTCCACACCTGTCAGAGAGCAAGCCAGGGCTGTTACAGAGCCAGATCCAGAGGCGAACAAGAATTTGGTGGAAGGTATGCTTTCTATTTGCGACACTATGATGTATGTGTTAATTGATGCTGGATCCACCTTGTCATTTATTGCTGGCCACATGGTAGATAGATTACATTTAACACCTGTTAGGATTAGCACACCATTGGTTTTGAGTACTGCAGCAGGAGACCGAATCTACCCAAATATGTTGTGTGAAAAGTGTGTGGTCAAATATGCGGATCATGAAATGATTGTGAATCTTAGGGTTTTAGAATTCCTGGAATTCGATGCTATACTGGGTATGGATTGGTTGGCTGCCTATCATGCCCATGTGGACTGCTTTGAGAAGAAAGTCGTCTTTCAAATACCAGGACAAACTGCATTTATTTATAGTGGCAAGACGTCTTTAAACTCTCCCACTCGAGGCAGGATGGCCACTAATGCAGAGATAGGGATGTTGACTAGTATAAAGTCAGTAAATGAAAAGGACTTAGGCGTTCAGATAGCAGATATTCCTATAGTATGTGAGTACCCAGATGTTTTTCCAGAGGATTTACCAGGATTACCACCAGTACGGGAAATTGATTTTATTATTGAACTGATACCTGCTACAAAGCCTATTTCAATTCCACCCTATCGCATGGCGCCAAAAGAGTTACAGGAACTCAAGGTGCAATTAGAGGAGTTGATGGCAAAAGGGTTTATCACCCCGAGTATGTCACCATGGGGTGCGCCTGTCCTGTTTGTGAAGAAGAAGGATGGTAGCTTGAGGTTATGCATTGATTATAGACAGCTGAACAGGGCGACAGTGAAAAATAAGTATCTTTTACCCCGTATCGATGATTTATTCGATCAGTTGAATGGTGCTAAATTTTTCTCTAAAATTGATTTAAGATCTAGATACCATCAGCTAAGAATACGGGAAGAGGATGTACCAAAGACTGCGTTTAGAACACGGTATGGTCACTATGAGTTTCTTGTTATGCCCTTTGGACTAACCAATGCCCCAGCCATGTTTATGGATTTGATGCAAAGGGTATTCAGACCATATCTGGATCAGTTCATTATTGTGTTTATTGATGATATACTCATTTATTCCAAGACTCAGGAGGATCATGAGCAGCACCTCCGCATCACTTTGCAAACACTGAGAGAGCATCGGTTGTATGCTAAATTCAGTAAATGCGAGTTTTGGATACATGAGGTGAGATTTTTAGGTCATGTGGTTAGTGCAGAAGGTATTTCTGTTGATTCTGCTAAGGTTGAGGCAATCATAAATTGGCCAAGACCAATCACAGTGACTGAAATCCGTAGTTTTCTGGGTCTCGCTGGTTATTACCGAAGATTTGTGGAAGGCTTTTCCCGATTGGCTTCCCCACTTACACGGCTGACTCAGAAAAATGTGTCATTTGTGTGGACTTCTGCATATGAAGATGTTTTCACTGAGTTGAAGAAGAAACTAACTACTACCCCAGTTTTAGTACTCCCAGAACCTGGAAAGGAGTTAGTGATTTACACAGATGCATCACATTTAGGTTTGGGATGTGTATTGATGCAAGAGGGTAGAGTGATTGCTTATGCATCCAGACAGCTGAAGATACATGAGAAGAATTACCCTGTGCATGATTTAGAACTAGCAGCTGTGGTATTTGCATTGAAATTGTGGAGACATTACCTTTATGGGGAAAAGTTCACACTGTATTCAGATCACAAAAGTTTGAAATATTTGTTTGACCAGAAAGAGTTGAACATGAGACAACGTAGATGGTTGGAATTCCTAAAAGATTATGATTTCACGTTAGAATATCATCCTGGAAAGGCCAACGTCGTAGCTGATGCATTGAGCCGAAAACGGGTTGAGACCCAGGTGGTAGCTTGTCAGATGGCCCAGGAGTGGCGACTTTCAGAGAGAGCTACTATGATGAGTGTTCTCTTCATGGCTCCACAAGTTGACATTTGTGCTCAGATGCATATACAGGTGACAGATTCGTCTATTCAAAAGATTAAGGATATGCAGCAGCATGATCCTGATCTTAGTATGTATGAGTCGTGGGCAGATAGTGCAGACAAGGCAGATTGGCAGAGAGGTCCAGATGGTGTCCTGCGTTATCAGGGGAGATTATGGGTACCCGTGGATAGGGCATTGAGGGCTGAGTTATTAGAAAAAGCACACAGATCTCAGTATACCATTCACCCAGGGGTCTACAAAAATGTATCATGATATGAAGAGAACAGTATGGTGGCATGGGAAATATTTAACACTTATATGAGTTGTATTTATTTTGGATATTTTTATTTTGATGATGTTTATGATTTGGATTATTGTTGCTTGAGGATCGAATATGTTTAGCAGGTTATTTATGTTGGGGTTGAACAGGACGTCGGGGGTATCGAAAGAGGATATACACGTGGTTCTGTGCCAGTCATGACATCACTGATTGTGGGTCGTGACACATTAACTACTTGTAGAAACACTTATGCGCTTATTGGGGGAATGTCATTATCTTCTCTCATTGAAGCCTGCCTATAGGGATTAGTTGGTGCATGTAAGCCAAATCAGATACCCTAGGTTACAAAATATATATGTATAGTTAGCTTTAAGCTTACACAATGAAATAGAGTTACGTTAAGTAGCTAAACAATCAATATAAAAATTTGTTGAGTTCAGATAAAGGATAAAAGGTTGCACTTGGTTTTAGTTAACCAAGTCAAATAAACTATAACGTGAACCTACTTAATTAAACTATGCAAATACTAGAACTTGGATTTTAATTTACTCTTTTGTAAAATGTACAGGAAATCAAATATGATTTAAATTCTTGTAAAACTTATAATAGACGCGATACTTGGAAAAAAAAATGAAGTAAATTTATATGATTGACATAAGATATTAAATACCCTCCACCTCCAAAGAAAAATGAAGTGCATACACATATTTACAGAGTTTTTTTTGTGGATACACTGATTTTACTGCACAATGTTAAAGATCAATTGTGGCGACCTCACACCTTGGACTACCATCCCTTGTGGGACAGCGTGGCGTAGGCATCATCACTCTTGCCACATCATCCATTAGGATAGTTGAGACCCTACAAGCCTTATCACAACATCTAAATATAACATCAACCTGTAGGTACTTGTAACATTTCTAATATCCACAATGCTACAACAAAAAATTTAAAGCCTCAACCTAACATTCCAAAATATCATATCAAAGTCCAAACAATAATGTCCATGGTCAACCATTAAGATATACCATTCATCCATCAAATTAAAGTCCAAAGCCTAGGGTCAAGGGACCCAATCATCAAGTGAGTCAAAATAAGTTCGGTCATCCCACAAGTCCATCTACATCTACAATAAAGGATAACCCAAACCAACCTCACCATCTAAGTAATCATATGTTATGTACATAAATACAAAAATACAAAATTATATGATAGGTACATTCATATACAAGATCAACAAAAAGAACCTCTAGCACTCACATCGTACCTATACTCCTCCACGTGGCTAGGTCCTCAAAAAAACTGCAATTCTTTTTCCCTAATCTTGCACAGTAAGATTTGAAAAGAAATGAGGGTGAGTCAATGATACCCAGTGAATATAATCATATTATGTCATTTATATACTTATTAATAAAATTCATGTATGCATGAATGTGTCATGCTAAGATAAAACATATATAAATATGTGTCATATACAATAATGCAATAAAAATCATTTTTCAGTTCTTCCTTTTATATTTTAGTCCAGACCCACCTTTAGCATCCTTAATCCATGGCTCTAAAGTCCAGGTGGTCGTGAGATCTAGCACCTAGTGCTATAATCCTAGATATAGAATTCTACCCAAGTATTTGCAAGTGTCTCAAGGACACATGGCTTTTTACTTACGTTTTGCCTCATTCTTTTAGCCAAAACCTCACTCCTTCCAATTTAGGTCATACATAACCATTTCACATGATTTTACACACAATGCAACAATAGCAACCACACTCATGCTTCAACACATTTTACATATATAGATACGATGACATACAAGATTAAATATAATTCAAAGTTATACTTACAACCAAGCCAACACGAGTGAAATGCTAAACCACATACAAGAGTCCAATTCCAACCCAAAATCAACCAAATCAAGATCCTATAAATACACATCCATTCATACATATATTAATCATATGCACAAACATCAATTCATGATCAACATCGTATATCCTTACTTACAACCCACATTTAATCCCAATTGATCCAATTGGATTTATACACCAATCAACCTCATATTCCAATGATAATTCCCAATTCCATACTAAGGACATCATTTATGTCTCATGCTATAACACAAGTCAAATACATAGGCCTAGGTCTTCACAATGTCACCAAATGCTAATTCTAATACAATTTACAACTCATGGGCATCAATCATGTCCAATTACATGATCATACAATGTCTAGGCCTAGGCCAATATAATCAATTACAATTCATTTCATGTCCAATTAAACATAAATCATCTCAATTTACCAATCCTAATTTAATTGCATCAAAAGCCCCAAATTAAAAAAATTCTCTACATAAGGACTTGGGGCCAACATGAACTAACCCTCATCTTTCACCCATGGAATTGTCAAATTAACACCATAGAGTGTTCAACACATGTTAATTTGTTCAACATAGGTCACATGCACCCATGACGGAGAACCCTAACTCTAATTTCTAGGGTTAGGTCCAATACAAAGGAGCACCCCACAATTTCTTGGTGGAAATTGTTGAAATTTCCACTATTGTGCTCCAAGTCACCATGGAAAACCATATACTGAGGCACGCATCAACAAATCCTAACCTAGGTCTCCCAACAACATCAAGATACACCAAAATTTATACCATTCTAGAGCATGTAATCAACACAGGAAGAGATTTAGGAAGAAAACACAAAAAATGTATACCCTAAAGAGGATTTGACCCAAATCCTCTTGGAGCACCAAGTTCACCCTAAAATCTCCTCTCTCCCTCACAAGTTTTTGCAGTAAAATGGGCGAGAATGGTGTATTTGGGGTCTTATAAGCACGTAGGCCCATTTGCAAAAACTTACAAAAAAAAAAAAAAACTGTATGGGTAAAGGAAACGCGTTTTTGCCTACCAGTTTTCAAGCCCACAACATTTTCACATAGAGACGTGTTTCCTCTTTTAAGAAACGTGTTTTTGCCTATTTTTTGTCCACAAACACTTCATTTTACACCCAAAGGATCTCCAATCATTCTGACACTTCGCATGCCCATCATTCAACATAAAACCACACGCCAACGTATGCCTCTAACACTAGACAATTCACATCTATCACGCATACAAACAACAAAACACACATACACATACATAACATGCACAACAAACAACATCTTTACAAGCATAAAACACTACATATGCATCAATACAAGTACACATACTCGAACACTTAGGCAATTGGAATAGGGGCTAGGCGAACGAAAATTTGGGGCATCACATCAATACCTCTATTTATTTTTGACAGTATGTCATTTTAATCCAATTACTAGAAAATAAATCCACCATCCATTATAATATTGTATTTATAAATGAATGACATTTATAAATACAATAAAAACCTGTGGTATTACTTTAGTTATTTAGTTTTTGCTTAATAAAAAACCCTACGTAGGGCCAGGTTCAAGTAAAAACCTAGCCCCCAATTCTCATGTGTCGATTTCAAGCTAAATTTAACGAATTAGGGGTATCGAAGGTTCGATTTGAATCAGTTTAATGCTCAAACTTAAACCAAACTAAATATAATCGGTTTCGATTCGGTTTAGCTTAATCGATTTATTTTGAATTACTAAACCAAATGAACCGAACCAAACTAATCTTTGGTTCTGTTCGGGTTGGTCTGTTTGAAATTTTACATGTACATATATTAAATAAATTAAAATAATTAATTATATATATATAAATATATAATGTAATTTTTACTTTTTTTAATACATATTTATAAAACTTAAAAACTATCTTTACTGTATAAAGATGATTATATAATTTTTTAATAAAAATATTTATATCATAAAAAAATCATAAATATTAAAAATAAATACTAATAATTTTAATTTTAAAATCGATTTAATTCAATTTAGGTTAATTTTTATATTCTCAAACTACACTTCAAACTAAACCTTTCCTTTATATTTATTTCAAACCTAAATAAAATCGAATTTATTTACAAAAAACCAAACATAAGGTTGGGTTCGGTTTGTATTTGGACCACTCCATTAACACCGCTACAACGAATAGCAGATCAAAGACCCTACAAAGCCAACGTGCCAACTACGCTAGAATTTCGAATCATGTTTACAGTTCAGGTCGGTCTTCTTACCAATCTTTCCAAATTCATCTGATATTTAGGGTTTCAATTTCTCATATTCTTTCGGTTTCAAGGACCTTTTCTTATTTTCCACACTCATTGACTCTTAGTAGTTAGTACCGCCGATTCAAATTTTGGACAGATTTTAGGGCTTGATTGTGGATTCGCAACTTGATTATTAATCTTAATGCCGTAAGATCCGAGCTTTTCGAGGAATTCAAAGGACACTCCATCGAGAAATACGTTTTAGTTACCAGGGCGGAATAATTTAAATTTTTCTTATTTTTTTTGTTTTTTTGTTTTTTCTCGCCCAACATTTAAGGCCTGTTAGTTAACTCTATTTAGCCTTTACCAATCCTTGAGAGGTGGTTGAAATTTTAAAAAGTATTCCCAAAGTGTGATCTCATGGATAACAAGAATGTTATATGGAGTATGGACAACATAAGTTGGATACTCAGGCAATTTCCATTTCTCCTAGTAGGCGAAGGCTTTCCCTAGTAATTCACTGGTTTGGATTCTAAAATCAACTGGAAATATTTATCTTCCATCTAAAGTGAGATTTCCATTCTGGGTTCTTTGTGATTCCCAAATCCTGTGGCTTGTGTAATTTGCTTTAGTCTATATATACGCATCACTTATGCACAAGGGTCCTAGAGTCCCCACCTTGGGCTGTCCATGTATTTGTGTAATGATTGATATTTGATATGCTTTTCTTGCTTTGCAGGAATCCATTGTGTCACTAGTTTTCAATTGCATTTGGTAATTATACATAATGCACCTGACAGTCTCTGGTATCTATAAGAGTCTCGAAGTCCTGACATGATGGCTGATAGCGTCCATTTACCCAAAACAAATGAGGATAGAAATGGTGATGCAAATCATAAGCGTGAAGGTACTTGTTGTGATGCAGAAGTGGTTTCAAAAAAGTTGAAAATCAGTAATTTGGATGATGAAAAAGCAGTGAAAGCAGGAGAAAATCTGAATCAACACAAACCTCAGAAAAGTGAGATGAACTTGACTGATACAGATTGTCAAAATGGTAGCAATCACCAGCTGGTTGGATCAGCCAAAGGGACTGGGGGCAATCAGTTGGAAAAGAAAAATGGATTGTGTGATGATAAAAGCTCATTGCCTAGTCAGACTTTCTGTGTCATTGAAGCAGATGCAGCTGAAGATAAGGGTTCCAGACATACAATGGAGGATGCTTGGGTTGTGCTTCCAGATGCAAGTTTGAATTTTCCTGGGACAATGAGGTTGTTAATTCTTTGTTCATTGTACACCTTACTAGACTTTTAGTTTGATTCATCTATATTTAAACTATACTTTTCCATTTTTCTATTCACATTTTACCCTACTAGAGGTTTTCTATATTGTCTATCAACTTTCCTTTTCATGTCAAGGACCTTAACTGCTTTTCAATACCCTGCTCTATCTTAATCTAGTGGTACTTACTTTTGTCCAAGCCTCGTCCATGACAATTCCTGCCCTCCCTCCTCCCGCCCCCCTCATGTTCCTCAACACTAATCAACTTTTATTGTGGTATGCCTGAACCCAGGCAATGGACTCAAGTTGATGGTATTTCAGTTCTCACATATTATCAATTCCTAGTTTTATATGGCAGTTTCAATCCTAAATTGGCATTTCTCCAGCTCAAAATCTGCAGAAGAAAGATCACTTTACAGTCTTCTCCAAGTCTGAGTTATCTCTCTTTTGGTTTTGCATCTCCTTGAATTTTTGCAATTAGTTTATTCAAAAACTGTTTCTTTCTTTACCACATTTAGATTTTCATTTCCAATTTACAAAATAATTCAGATAGAAACTTCCGTTGGCTAGTTTAGCATTTAATGTCTGATTTTTGTTTTGATTAAAGCTTTGTGAATGGATCTTGTTGCTCTGTACATCACTATGTTGTGTTTTTTGAAGCTTTTTCATTTTTCTGCACACATGGTATTGGTGTTTGGAAGGTGTGGACATAGCTTACTGCATCTATAGTTGTATTCGGAACACCGCCACTTTTATTTCAGTGCCTGTTTAAGTTAAGAACCCAAGCATTCTTTTTAATCTAAAATACTTCTTACAGATGTGCACATTTTGCAATTTATGATGGGCACGGAGGTCGTTTGGCTGCTGAATATGCTCAGAAACATTTACATGCAAATGTTCTTTCAGCAGGATTACCACACGAGTTGGTGTGTTTGCCTGGTCTGACTATCCTTTTATCTCTTATACTGACGTGTTTTTGTGGATCACAAGTTGCTATTGACTTCTGAATAGAAGTGCATATATCATTTTAAAATGCACTGCTTATACTTGTTTTGCTTCTCTCTCTCTCTCGTGTTTTTTTTTTTTTGTGATCTCAGTCCCAACGCTGCTGAACCTTTATCAAAAGAGTTTTTTTGCAGGAATGTTGACATTTTTGAGAAACACGGATGTGTTTTTTTGTTATAAGAAAGGGGAAGCAGATTTAAAAACTAAGTCTGTGTTTGATTTCCGTGGACCCATTCTTATCAAACATTTTATTACTTATCTTCATTGGCACAAGAAGATAAAGTATGGACGTATGTGAGTGTGCACATGTGCAAATTTGTGTGTTAGCATGTTTATGCTTTGCTATTTTGTGTGTATCATGTACTTATGATTGCTTGACATGCGCGCTTTATGGAAGCCAATATCTAGAATGTGTCTGTAGGTTGTCTTTTTTCTTTGTTCTGCTTCGAACAAGCAATTCCAATTTATAAAAAAATTATGAGCTGACTACTTCTATATGTAAATTGATTTGAAAATAAACTTGAGTGATTAAGAGATCTATTCCATCACTCCACTGTGGGAAAGGATAAGCTTTTATTACAGATCTCCCCAGAGAATGATAGGATTCAATGAAATACATAAAGAAAGTTCCCTTCCCTCTCCTTTTTCCCTACTCTTATCTTGTCATGGATAACTGACTAACTGCATAGGAGAGAAAAATGGAACCCTAAGCTAAGCATAAATGGTTGCACATGAAATACAAAAAAATAGATTTTTTGATTCCTCTCTTTTGCTCATGGATCTGCTTTACCATTAGCTTGCCAAGACTGGGAAAAATGTTGGTTTCAAGCTTGGGGTCAAATGTCAATTATCCTTGACTTGGGGACAAACTGATGTGGATGGCATGTTCCTCCATCCTGTTTTAGATTGTCCTTTCATATTCACTTAACCATAATTTCTTCTTTAAGAAAACTAAGTATTGGCTGTGTTTTGAATCTTTCTGCAAGTCTGGTTCACATTTGCACTTAGCTCATTTTAGATATGTGTCAAATGGCTTTTTCAAACCTTAACTATTCTATCTCATAACATTTGCAGATGGATGTGAGAGCTGCAAAAAAGTCCATTCTTGAAGGTATGGCTACAAAGTTGGTTAAGTAGTTATATTTTAAATCTCTCCGTCATAGTTTATATGAATCTGTGAATTTAAATCTATGATATGGTTGAAGTTTTTTCAGTCAATTAGTTCATTTAATCGTTTGTGCAACATAATGCTTGTTCAATGCATTGGAGGCAAAAGAAATGCTGCTCGTTTGTAATTATTGCGTGTAGGAGAGAATATGCGAATAGAGGTTCAGTTTTGGAAAGAAACTCTTGTGTTTATAAATGCTGTGTATACTTTCCTTGGCTATAAAACAAACATTGGTGTTTATGCTTGGAGGTAGTTATCTAAGTATTCTACTCAACTGGGTTTACCAGAGTTGGTTATTGTCAATTTTTCATAAAGGTTGCAACGTTTTTTTTTTTTTTGACAAGAAACAAATAATATATATTTTAAAGTTGTAAAGGTTGAAACATGGTAATCTAAGTATTCTAATTAAACTTCCGATTCATAGTGATCTTTCTTTTCTATTCAATATGGGAAAATTATAGAATCAAATATTGTTATAAATAAATGCCAAATATCACTACTTCTAGCCAAACCATCTCTTGTTGAACCAACCCAAAAAATCAAAGTTAGGGTTTTGATTTGTGGAATTCTTCAAGAGAGATAGAAAGGAACTCTGTACATAAACTCCAAAGCTTTCCTACTTTTATACAAAAAGAGTGTACCTAGTGCACAAGGCTCCTGCCATTGCAGGTTTGGGGAATGGATGATATATGTAGCTTATCTCCATATAAGAGAGGTTTTTTCTAGATTCTAATTCGTGACCTCTCGGTCACAATGGAGCAAACTTAACTGTTGGGCCATGGCCTATCTTTCAAAGCTTTCCTACTTATGAACCTAATTTAGGTCCCATAGATGATAGGTCTAAAAACCCAAATTTCATCATATGATTTAAGACTCTTAACTGGCTCTGCTTTCTCAAGAAACAAATACCAGAAGAGTCTTATTGCTGGAACATTGATTATTTTAATATCTTGGATGGAAAATGGCCATGTTTTGGTTGTATTCATAAAATACTAGGTTTCCTTTGATTTGATTTTTTAGCCGATTTACCTTGCCTTATCTTTTACGAAACAATTAGGATGAAAATGAGAAGCCTTTCTGTGTAACTGTGTCAGTGTATTTCGTTATCTATCATTACAAATGATTTTGGTGGAACTTGAGTTTGATTCTTGATTTACTTGTTTCATAGGTTTCCGACTAACTGATGAGTCTCTTCTTCAAGAAAGTGCTGCAGGTATTGCTTGTGTTACTGTTACTATTATCATATAAATAGATAATTGCGGTGTTTTTGGATGCTTTATCCAGAGAAAAATGGAAGAAAAAGTATACTTGTCAATTTGCCATAAAAATACCGTTAGAACCCTTTTTTGAAATTGAATCTTTAGCATATGTAAAGAATTTATTGAACTTGTATTGCCATTTTGCAACATTTACATTGATAGATATAAAGCACTAACTGCCTTAGCAAGCAAGAAAGTATTTTCCCCAACTACTTGATGTTTGCTATTGTATGTCGCTATAATATGTATTTAAAAGTATGATTCAAAAATTAAAAAATTCAACGAAATAAACTGTTGAATTCACCTTGATATGGTGCTTGACGCCATTACTACATAGATCTCTTAACCATAACCGGCGATGTCAACTACAATGAATTTGACCTTCATTTGCTTATTATATATAGAACAATGACAAGAACAAAGCCTAATCTTGCTATTTGAGGTTTGCTTACTCGAAATTTGTTCCACAATCCACTCTATGTGGGTTATATATTTTTGGTTAATCAAAACCATGATCTAGCATTAAGTCAAATTAAGAATGCAACATTCGTCTAGTTGGAGTGGTATCTATGCTTGTTTTTTATCTGATACTGTCTTTCTTGTTTTTTGGGATTGTCTATAAGTCTATTCACTTTGGAGACCCCTAGTTAAAAAAGGGAATGATACAGAGGAAAATTGATTGTCAGAGTCTCATCCTTGTAACATGCCTTGATCATGTGACATTGTGATTCAAATCAACACAAGAGTAAAATGTACGATGTACAGATAGGAAATGATGTGAGATTAGCAATAACCAATGGTGCATATTGATCGTGTTCCCCCCCCCCCCCCCCCCCCTCCCTCCCCGGCCCCCTCGCACCAAAGAAAAAAAAAAAAAACAGAGAGAAAAAAAATTCCTGGATGAGCTGAGATAGTAATGGTCTTATAGATACTGCAGACGATCAGGTTTCTAGGTTGTCGTTGTCATGAATATCTTTTCTTCTTTGATAATTAGATTTTCATTTAGCAGAAGTTGTTTTTGTTTAGACAGACTTCATTTTTTGGTACCATCTCACCTGTTGTATTCTGTGTATAACGTTTTCAGGGGGGTGGCAGGATGGTGCTACAGCTGTGTGTATCTGGGTCTTGGGGCAAACTGTAAGTCTTCAAGCATTCGCTTGGCATTTACATCATTATGTGACCTGTTTTCTTATAAGTTCCATTATCTGAACCCCTGAAGGATCCTATTTTGTACAAGGTGCATATATGTTGGGTTTTGGTCATTTCTGGCTGATCTGGCTGATCTGGTTCCAGATCTAGGAAGGGTTGTGCAGCCTTATCCTCACATTGCAGAGAGGCTATTTTTGGACTCAAACCCATGGCCTCAAGGCCATAGTGGAGCATCCTTTACCGCTGTGCTAAGAAGTCTAGGGCCTTAAAATGTTTTATAATTCAATTACATGAATCTTGGATCGAAGTTGACATGATTTAGAGCCTAGGCCATGTTCATATACAAGGTAGTGAATGATATTACAACTAAGGACATAATGACTAAAACGCATCCCAAAACAAGTATAGGTCCATTGCATATGATGATTGAACTCATCATAATTTCAATCAATTCAATTGGCCTATTTTTATTAATTCTATGCATAGCATAGACCATGAGTGACGGGCCTTTTTACCATGTCATATTGTATAGGTTTTTGTTGCTAACATTGGAGATGCAAAAGCAGTAGTGGCTCGATCATATGCTTCTGATGGATCACAGACTCAGTCAGATGGGACAGGTCAATTAAAGGCCATAGTTTTGACAAGGGAACACAAAGCTATATATCCACAAGAACGTGCTCGAATTGTGAAGGTGGGACTTCATACCATGTTTCTGTTATTTCAATTTTTTTCTGTTCTTGTTAAAATTAATTCCACACCATTGTCATCATTGTTGTTTTTGTTATCAGAATTTTCTATGGCTTTTGGTTTTAGTTTTAGACACTGTCATGGTATTTATTATTACTACTGCTCTGCCATTAGTATGGTCATAATAATTTTTTTTTATTTGATTTCTTCCCCCGATGAAGCTCGATATTGTGTTCTTAGCTGGAGCATTTCATAATGCCTTGTTTACAAGCTTATTCATATTAATAGGTTGGGGCTAAACCCAAGGTATCTATTATTACTACCGCCATTAGCATGGTCATAATAATGGCAAATGAGGCGGTGGAAGATTCCAGGGCAAGGGGTGTAGGTGGGTTTGTCTTCAAAGTTGACTTCACCAAAGCATATGACACTGTGGACTGGGTTATCTTGAATATGTGTTGCACAAAAAAGGATTTGGGGGGAGATGGATTAAATGGATGGTGGGCTGTGCAAGTTTGGTAACATTCTTTGTTGTGGTTAATGGGAGGCCTAGGTGCAAATTCGCGGCAGGGAGGGGATTGAGGCACGAAGATCCCCTATCTCCTTTCCTATTCACGCTAGTGGCAGGCGGATTGGAGAGAATGATGTTTAAGGCTGGGCAATTGGATGTGGTGAGAGGATTCCAAGTCGGGAAAGAGAAGATAGTAGTCTCTCATTTGCAATATGCGGATGATACATTATTCTTGTTTCATGGGGAAGAAGGCAATGTCATGAGTGCATTACAGCTCCTACAGTGCTTCTGTGAGTTTTCAGGACTAAAGGTGAACATGACTAAATGCCAAATGGCTGGGATAAATGTAGAGCCCGAGGTGATATTAAGATTAGCCAATTCAACAAGTTGCTCAGTTGGTGTGTGGCCATTGAAATATCTGGGGCTCCCTTTAGGGGAAAATCCCAGGTCTAAGTAGTTTTGGGATCCAGTTGTTTCAACCATTTCAAGAAGATTGGAAGGTTGGAAGCATGCTTTCTTATTGAAGGAGGGGAGGTTAGCCCTAATCCGGTCAGTGCTGCAAGCTATTCCAACATATTTCGTATCAATTTTCAAGGTTCCTCATGGAGTGGCCAAGTCCATTGAAAGGAAGTTCAAAGCCTTTCTATGGGGAAGTAGGGGGGATAAGGAAATGAGAAGTTTGGTCAAGTGGGAGACAGTTCAACTACCGGTGGAGTCCGGTGGGCTTGGGATTGGGAACATTGTTCTGACGAATGTCACCTTTTGCGGCAAGTGGCTTTGGAGGATTTCGAGGGATTAGAACTCTCTTGGGGCGCAGGTGGTCATCAGGAGATATGGAAGAACTTCATATTTTGATCTAGGGGTGGGTGCGGGAAGAGCAAAAAGGAACACACAGGGGTCCATGGAAGTTCATTGCATCTATTGCTCCTAAGGTGTTTGCAAACGTTTGCCCAAAGATTGGCAACGGGGAGACCTTCCGCTCCTGGGAGGTCAGTTGGATGGATGATAGTTCATTGGCAATATCCTTTCCAAACCTTTACAGACTTTCTTCCTTACATAACATAACCAACCTATTTCTGCATTTATCACAAGTGCTCAGACAAACCCAAACCTTATCCCTACATGGAATTTCCATTTCACCAGAGCTTTAACATCTAGGGAGCAAGTTGAAGTCACAAATCTCCTGCTTAGTTTAGAGAACATTAGGCTGACAACCTCCATAGACCGTTTCTCTTGCAACGTTGAATCAAACGGTATCTTCTCCTGTAAATCTCTCTTTGATGCTTTAGTCACCTCACGAACTCACCTCCCTTTTCCACTCCTGGCATTTATTTGGAAAACACAAATCCCATCTAAAGTTAAAGTGTTTGGTTGGTTACTAGTCCATAGGAAAATAAATACATTGGACATGCTACAGAAAAGACTTTCTAACATGTGCCTCTCCCCCTAGTGTTGTATTTTTTGCTTTCAGGATGGAGAGTGCCCGGATCACATATTCATTCATTGTCCCTTTGCGAGAAGTATTTGGGATAGGTGGTCCAATTTCTCGGGAGGAAGATTTCTCACTCCTAGTAGTCTAGAGGACAGTATGACAGCTTCACATTCCTCCATACTTTCTAGTATGGGCAAGGACGAGGCTGTCATAGCTTCTTTTGCTACGCTTTGGCAACTATGGATTGAACGTAACAACAGGGTTTTTAATGATAGAGTTAGGGAGCTGGATAAACTGTGGGATGATACCAAATTTATGGTCAGTTCTTGGGTGTTCGCGGCTTTCCTGGTTCAGGGTCTTTCTTTTTCAGATTGGGTTCTCAATTGGGCAAATTGTTTGCATCAGGTTTAGGGGTGATCTCATTGTTATGGGTTATTATCTTTTTGATTTGATTCTGTATGATAGGTCGTTCTATTGTGTAGCATTCCTGATGCTACTGGTTCCTGTACCTTTTACTAAGCTTTAATATGATTCAGTCTTTGTTTCTGCTAAAAAAAAAAGAAGCATGATCAGAATAATTATCACTTAGTATTTTTTACTTTTTTTAATTTGATTTCTTTCCTTGATGAAGCTCAGTATCATGTTCTTAGCTGGAGCATTTCATAATGCCTTGTATATAGGCTTATTCATAATGTCTAAGGAATATGGTCTGAACGAGTGGTTAAGAGGTTGGAGCCACATTGCTTGAAGTCGATCCTCCTTTTTTAGCACCTATGGTGCTAAACCTGAGGTCATGTACTCACTTATTTGTATTAATATAATTCGTTTATGCCTCTTATCTAAAAAAAGTATACAACCTTCTTATTTTGTGTAAGATCTAAAGATTCAATAATTCTAAAGCATGGTAATTGGGTGTTTGAATATTGTAGTTCTAAATATTATATATTTTATTTATTCATTATTAATTGTTGTTATTTTGCTAAGTCATGAACCATGTAATTAATATTGGAATTTGACCTATTATGGACGCTATCCTGCTCCATTTCTCATTTCTTACTGCTTGAGAATTTCTTTCACTTCTCTTGTAGTTGAAACCTATGTCTCTCACAGGAAATGGGCATGTGAAGCTTATTCTTAAAAAGACCATCCTTAATCTTGCAATTGCAACATCTTTGCTTCCATATCTTATTTTTGAACTCTAGCTACCCCAATGGTTGTCATTTGGTTCAGAGGTTTGGATAACCATGGGATTGTTATGCCACATCATGCCCAAGGAGAAGTAGCATTCTCTTGTTTAGATTTTTGTGGTTTATGTGATAATTAGTTTTTTTCCTTCTTTGAGCCATCATTAATTCAATTTTCTTCTAGTTATCTCTTATGTACTTTGCTTTTCTAGGTTGGTGGTTCTGTGACTTCTAACGGTCGACTGCAAGGACGCCTTGAGGTTTCTAGGGCCTTTGGTGACCGCCAATTCAAGAAGGTGATGTGAAGACTTTTTTTTTTGAGAGGAAACAAGTTTTGTTATATATATAAGTAAAAGTGTAATTACAAAATCTTGCAGAGAGCTGAAAGTTCTATGCTAGATAGCCAAAAATGATAATGACCCTACACACCCAGAGCAAAACCGACAAGACCCCACTACAAACAAGAGAACCAATCCCTCCATCAATGATTGACCGAGTATCCATTACATTGATTTACTGACTTTTCCTCACATTATTATACTTTAGTGGGATTTCTGCTTTTCTTTCCTCTCCCTTTTTATTTTATTTTATATTACCATAAGACTGTTGGATCACATTTGAAAACTTACGTTGTGTTTTGTTCACGATACAAAAACATAAATGAAATCGAATAACCGGGGTTGTATTATATAGATGTTTAGTTTTCAAAAATTTGTTTAGTATTGTGTTTGAAAACTACTTTTGAAATGAAAAAGAAAAAATATTAAAACTTATTTGGTTCATTGTATCTATAAGATTACAAAGAAAGATAATGACTTGCTTTTGAAGATAGGCCATTTAAGCACAAAAAACAACTATAATTGTTTGCTAAAAATGACCTATTCTCTGAGTTGTTTCTGAAATTATTTTTTCATTTTAACCAATTTTTGCAACCGAAAGCTTATCTCTTGTATTTAGGGTTTTCAAATACTAAAAGATGTTTTTAAATTGTAACCAAACATAGCCTTGTTTTCTTTGTGGTAAATGTTTCCTTAGAATGAATGGATATGCTTCGGAGTGTTGAGTGACAAATGTTTGTTGCTTGAACTTATCTTCAAGGAGATATTGTGTGACAAATGTTTATTGAATGAACTTATCTTTAAGGAGATAGACTTTGGGATAAAGTTAATATATAAACATATGAAGAAACATACGAGTAAGTGCAATTAATAAACTTAATTTGTTTTTAGAGTTAAGTGTAGAAGGACTATCTCCTAGGGTAAACTATTGAAAATAAATTCTTCCGTAGAATTAGCATGCTTGAGGTAAAAAAATGCAAAGGCTTTAGAGCCCTATATGATTCCCGTTGAGGTTTGGAAGAGCCTAGAGGAAATTGGAGTCTTGTGGTTAACAGGATTGTAGCAACTAGGAGAATGCTCGATGATTGGAGGAAAAACGTCTTTAATACCCATATATAAAATAAAGGAGATATTCAAAATTGCGCAAATTATAGAGGAATTAAATTGATGAATTATACAATGAATTTGTAGGAGAGAGTAATAGAAAATATTAAACCTCCCAAATAAATTTAAATGGATCTTAGAGCCTACAAGGGATTATTCATGTAAATCACTAACTGAAGCCTTGTCTGCCTTACCCAACCAATCCATACCATCCTTCCCTATAGCGGCAAATACTTGGAAAACACACGTTCCATCTAAAGTTAAAGTGTTTGGTTGGTTGTTGGCCCATAGGAAGATGAATACCATGAATCTACTTCAAAGGTGCCTCCCTAATATGTATTTGTCTCCACAGTGTTGTGTTTTATGTTTTCAAGCGGAAGAAAACCTAGATCATATTTTCGTGCAGTGCCCGATGGCAAGAGGCTTGTGGGAGAAATGGCTTGGCCTTTTGGCAGGAAGGTTTTCCCCCCTTCCTCCCTCGAGGATTGTATGACCTTGTCCCACAACTCTATTACCTCCAGTGTGGCAAAGGAGGTGGGGTGGCTTTAGTGGCCTCTCTCATGACACTGGCATATTTGGCTTGAAAGAAATAACAGAATTTTTAATGATTGATGTAAGGAGGATAATAAAATTATGGGAGGACATTAGGTTTGTGGCCAGTACTTGGGTGCATGTGTCTGGACTTGTCCCGGGACCCTCCCTCTAGGATTGGGTATTAGATTGGGGTAGCTGTATGTTTCAGTTGTAAAGATTATGACTGGGTGTTTAGGGTGCCGATTATGTATTATGTATCTTTTAGGCTGCACTTCTGGTGCTCCTTTGGATGTACTGTCAGTTAGCACATATTTTCAATAAAAGCACTTCTTGTTTCTGCTAAAAAAAAAAAGTAATAGAAAATAGAATACAAGTTGAAACTTGGGTGTCAAACAATCAATTTGGATTTATGCCTAAGAGATCAACTATGGAAGCTATTTATTTAATAAGGAGATCGATGGAGAGGTATAGGGAGAAGAAGAAAGATCTTCATATGGTCTTTATTGATTTAGAGAAAGCCTATGATAGAGCACCTAGAGACATAATATGGTGGGTATTAGCGACAAAAAAAGTTACTAGCAGGTGCATTGAATTAATAAAAGACATTTATGATGGGGTAAGAGCCTTTGTAAAATCAACAGTAGGAGAAACTGACGAATTTTCAGTTACAGTAGGTTTATACCAAGGTTCTGCCTTAAGGCCCTACCTTTTTGCTCTAGTTATGGATGAATTGTCTAAAAATATTCAAGAAGATATTTAGTTATTTGTCGATGATATAGTACTAATTGGTGAAACCACATCTTGAGCTAATGCTTAGGCTAGAGGCTTTAAAATCTAAAGGGTTTAAGATTAGTAAGACTAAGACTGAGTACGTTAAATGTGATTTTTAGTGGAAGTTGAAATACAAAGGAAGAGATAGTGAAGATTGGATGTCAAGTAATACCAAGGAGTGAAAATCTTAGGTATTTGGGATCCATTACACATAAAGAAGGTGAAATAGGTGAGGACGTGAACTATGGGGTTAAAGTAGGAAGGGACAAGTGGAGGAGTGCTTCAAGAGTATTATATGATAGGCACATCCCATTGAAGTGAAAGGGAAAATTTTTATAGAGTTGCTATTAGGCTTGCCATGTTGTATAGTACAAAATGTTGCACAATTAAAAAACGTGTTTACAAATTAAGTGTAACATAAATGCGAATGCTAAGATGGATATGAGGTAAAACTTTAAAATATAAAATTAAAAATGAGCATATTCAGGCAATGGTAGGTGTAGCACCAATCAGAGATAAAATGAGAGAGAACCAACTAAGGTGGTTTGGACACATACAATATAGGCCTTTAGATGCACTAGTTCGGAAAAATAACTTACTGACACTAGATAGTAACAATAAAGATAGAAGTAGACCTAAAATAGCATGGACAAAGATAATTAAAAAAATTTAACTTATCTTAACGTAAATGCCGACTTAGCCCTCAATAGAGTGGAGTGGAAGAAGCGGATTCATGTAGTTGATCTGGGAAAAGACTTAATTGAGTTGAGTTGAGTTTTTTTCAAAAGAAAAATCCCTTAATTACTGATTTTGCTTTAATTTTTCTAGGTTAGATCTTTTGTTTTTCTTGTTTGTCTTTTAAAACAAGTTTGTTCCTCATTTTGTGTGTTTTTGTGAGTAGTGTTGTTAGGGCAGGGGGAATATACTTGCATGTCAAAATGGACATTGACCGAGTCAAGAAAAGATATGAAGTTAGTCTTTGTATTCTTGTGGGCTAAATGAATTGGAGGAACGAATTTTTTATTGCCAAACTCAAAGTGTTTTTTTTTTCTTAGTTTTTGAAATATTTGCGTTGGCCTTGTGGAATTGACTAGTCAAGGGTTTAAATCCCACCATCTACTATTACTATCCCCTCTCCTCCTCTTCCCACCCAAAAAAAAAAAAAAAGAGAAAAAAGAAAGAACGAAAAAGATTCATGAATCCATCATACTTGTTTACCACTGTTGCATTTGGAACTCTTAAATTAATTTTGTGGTGGATGTTGGATCATTATATGACTGTAATGCATGAATTGCAGGTTGGTGTTGTGGCAACCCCAGATGTTCATTCTTTTGATCTCACAGAAAGAGAACAGTTCATTATTCTTGGCTGTGATGGTTTGTGGGGGGTATGTGCTAGTTAACTACATTAATCTTCATTTTGGTGAATTCATTGTTTTTTATGTTTATTTACATATTATCTCCATGTTTTTGATTCAAAACAGGTATTTGGACCAAGTGACGCTGTTGATTTTGTTCAACAACATTTGAAGGTAGTCTCTAATATCTTTTAAATATCCGAATGAAAAAGCTAGTTGTCATTATATGTTTTCGTCAAAAATTGTCTTCTTAAGTATTTAGGCTAAGGTTGTGGAAAAGGATTGTTTGCTGAGCACTTCTTTTACTTCTTCAAGCTTCAGAATGGGGACTTCTTTCTAATAAAAAATTAAAGGATTTTTTTATTATTTCCATCAGTGAATTAAAGGCTTGAGAAAGCTACGAATATAAACTCTTCCAAGCTTGCTATTTTGTTAAACTCAAATAAGCTATATAATTTTCGTATTGTCCATTGCATATGCAAAAGCTAAACCCCTCGACTTTGTAGGGATAGTGAGAACTGAGAAATGTTATTGGAATATTTTTTTTACCAGCATAGAATGCAACTTTTAAGCTTCACTCTTTTAAGTTGCTTTGTGGTTAGTAATTTCTGAAGACCTCTGTTGGGTAAATGTGGTTATGAGTTTCAAAGCGCAACATGGATATCCTGAGATGGTGAAGCCGGGAGAATGAGATTACTTGTTCTGGCTACATAAATTTAAGTTTATTTTATAGGGATGCAATAGATCATATGATTCAATATTGTATATTAAACCAAAATACAAATATTTTATTATGTCTTTAACATTGTGCAGTACCAAGCCTGTATAAAGAAGAGCTGAGAGAGGCCGAATTCCTCATTCCTGTTTTTATCCCACTCAAAATAGTTAAATCTGAATTTCATACCTATTGTGAAATAGATTGGAGTGGTCTACAAGGATTCATGTGACTAAGATAAGGCTAATTAAAAAAACCTTATAAGAAACTCCATGGGATTCTTTTAAGTGTCAAGCATGATGGTCTTACAAATGCATAAATACTATAGGTAGATATTTTTCTGAAGAATCTGTAGAATTGTTCATGATATGGGCATATTTGTAGAAAAAAAGAAATAAAAATAATAATAATTTGGACATTGTTTTGTTTAATTTCCTTATTTATTCGGCAGGAGGGTCTATCAGTTACTGCTGTGAGCCGCCGGCTTGTAAGGGAAGCTGTTCGTGAAAGACGCTGTAAAGATAACTGCACTGCAATTGTTATTGTTTTCAAGCACAAGTAATTGTTATGCAACCCAGTATTGTCTTAAAGGGAAGGCTAATATTCTTGGTGTTTGGCTTGTTGTGTCACATCCTTTTGTGAACTAGCATCATAAACTTGGGTCTTGTGAAAGGTTTTCTTTGGATCAGTTTTGGGCACTTGGAACTCCCAATCCAAATTTGGCTTGCAAAAAGTACATTGTAAAATTTACTACTTAGATCATGATTAATAGTGAAATGATATTTTAAGGTAGTTGAATTTTCCAATGATTACTTCTTTCTGTCTCTAGCTTTGTGAAATTAACATGCTGACTTTAATATACTGTCCATTAGTTTTTTTTGTTTTTTTTTTTTTTTCTAGGAAGGCTGGAAGATCCAGATTGGGAACTGGGCACTTGACATCAATCCTATTCACTCTGCCATTGTGATCCACATCCACAAATTTTATCTACCTACAATCGCTGCAGCAATTGCTCTAAAACCATTATGATTTACTGACTTCTTTCTGATTCCTGCAGATCTTGCCAGGGTACTATCCATTATCTTCATTGTCCAACAACTTGATTAAACTTTTTTCTAACTACATGAGGTCAGCTCCATCAATCAGCTTCATCAATCAGCTTCCTCTACTCTATTAAGGGCTAAGTCAACACTTAAATCACCAATAGTTATATTTTTCTTCATTATTTTTGTTCATATTATTTTAAATCTTGCTATGTGAATTGTTAATATGTCACTCTTCCTAACTAAAGGTCTCGTTGTATGTGTCTAAACCACTTTTATTGGTTTTTTCTTATTTTATTTATTATTCTATTTCATTTTTTGAATATGCTCATTTCCAATTTTATCTGTTAATGTTTTATCAGATATTCATCTTAACCTACGATCTTCCTCCAGGAGTTGCATTGTTATTATTATAATTAATGTACTGGCTAGATGATTGTTTTCTCAGTTCTTTCCTCTGTACATATGTTTGGGTTCTGAGCACCCCAGTTTTGGAAGAGAAGCATTTGGGACATTGAGTTAATTGGATAGCCGGAATGCACAAGTGAGCCTGTCTTAATTTCTTGAATGTGGGGGGTTCATGGAGGTGTATTGCAGAAATTCATGTGGCCAATAGATGCCATTCCCACATGGTATTGGGCCATGCTTGGCACAACCTAAGCGACCCCATTATATTAATAAAGGATAAAGATGAACATGGTAGTTGAAGGTTGCCACCAAAAAACTGGTGGTGTTATTGTGTGTTGCAGAAAACTACTATTGTAAGAAAATTGACCCTGCAAAGAGGAAGTGAATGACAGGTAACGAGTTAAAACTGTATTTAGATGCTAAGAAATGTTAATCATGAATGACCACATTATACTTTTCTTTGGTGCAATGAAATTTAGAAAAGATTGAATTGAAAAAAAAAAAAAAAAACATATAATTTACTTTTTTATCTTTTTAAAATGGGTAAAGGTGGGACTTGAAGTCATGACCTTTTTACCTGCATAATCAATTTTATACAACTAAGCTGTTAGTTTAATCTTTGTAAAAAAAAAAAAATGCATATTAGAGACTTGAAGCTGAAAAAAACAAAAAAAGGAGAGAAAATAATAATAATAATTGATGCAAATGCAGTTTAAGATTACCAAGGAGTACATGCCTCCTTTTTTTTTTTTTTTTTTTGTGTCTTCAATCAAAAAGAAAAGATGGCAGCTGATACATGTTTGAAGTAAAAAAGAAGCAAAAGATTAGTTATAAGGCATCTAATATCATAGCGTTCATTGATGTAATATATAAATTAAATTTGAAGCTGCTCTGTCCCAGATGACTATTATTGTTCAACTATTGTGAATTATTTCCTAGACAATAATTTAGTTCTTTTTTTTTTCTTTTTCTTTTTTGATTTGACTCTTGAAACCACCAAAAAAATCAGAGATTAGAGACAAACCCATGTTTCTGTTAAATGAATGCTAACTACCTAAAGAAGACCTTTTCTTTTTGGGATAAAATATACTGATTATGAACAAGCTCAAGAAGGAATATTCCAACTGTTCCCAATTTGCTGCTTTGTTTAGTACTGCTGCATGTACCCTCGTTGACCCATGAATGTTCATGAACAACTTCAGCCATGAACATCATGAACGTCATCTTATTATGCTCTGTTCATAAACTACATGGCTCAATAAGATTAACATGATCTTTTGACATCAATGATGTTCAAAACATATAAAAGATTAAGATCTACAGGGGTCTCTGATATCAGTGTTAACAACTCGACAACTGATTTAATGTCTTGCATGGCTATCGCCATTCGGTTCAAGATCTGTTGGTGAAAAAAAAGAGGGTCCTATTACCTTCATTAATGCAATCAGAAAACATTACTCTATTCATCATTTGCTTCAATGGTGGGGGCTGCTGGTCAATTCAGAATTAATTTTCATATAGTGACTGCACTTAGAGACAACTTAGGAATGTCTTGAACAAACTAATTGGTGATGAAATACAAATGCCAAGAATCTTCACTGATTGAAAGAAGTAGAGAGTATGAATGAACCTATCAACATCACCAAATCAAAGCATTTTGTTTATGATTTGATGAGAATATGGCATGTGCTTTCCCTTAGTTTAAGCTCTTGTGTTCATTTTACAAAGTAAATAAAGATCTAAAACCATATGAACCACATGCATTCTCTGCAACTACCTTAGCTTCAAAATATTATAACAAGCACCTAATCTGAGTTATATTTAATATTTTCTGATAGTGATTATATCACCTTCTGTATGACAGAAAATACCCTTTTGGCACATCAACTTCTACAGTGATTTAGAGGTGGCAATTGTTAACCCTGTTACCCTACATATCCGAATCCCTTATTCAGATATTGATCCAGCATTTATAGACCCAATTAGTGATTGGATCAGAACTTGATTAAGATGTTTCTGTTCTTCCCCTTTCCCAACAGACCAAATTGATTTGCTTCAGACATTTTTAAGGAATTTTATGCATATCATGTTCTATACTCATATGCAAGGAAGACTAAAATCCTGACATTACTGATTTTTTTTCAGCCTTTTTTCGACACTTGTTCAAAGCAAGTTAGAATAATATATATAAGCCAGCCTTAATTATATAGGCTTATGGTCAAGACACATTGGTTATGAGTCATAAAATACTCATAATTATGAATGCTTTGCTTCTATAATTAACTTGATTTTGCTAATAAATACAACTTTATGTTATCATCTGTTCTGTATTTTGTCCGATGAAGAGGGTCCTTGAAATATTTAATAGATTTATAATAAGCCTAGTCCTTCATATTCTTGTCATATCGTTGCAATGTGAATTTACTAATGATCCATTTTTCCTTACTGTATGATATCTTAGCTCATTTTTTATACTCAAAACTTGAAGAAATGACAAAATCAAATGGCTAGGAATCTCAGATCAGGTTGATTTTTCAGTCAGTATAGGTCCATGGCAGAGAAGCATTTGGACCATTTTAAAACACCAACTAGAAGAAGGGATCAAGCATTTATTCGGGTTGAAATAATTTGCCGAAAATAACAATTTTGATTTTTAAATTCTCTATTTACCCTCTTTCAATTTATTAAAAAATAAAAAATAAAAATAAAAATAAAAAACTATGGACCTGTCAAACAAATTAAACTAAAAGGACTGGTGGAGACGGGAGAAATGAAATTGTGGATATTCTTTCTATAATTACCTGTCCAACATGCTAAACCACAGCCTTGTCCCCTCAAACAAAATTCAATTCTCAAGTCAACATATAATGGAATAAACTAACATGAAGAAGGAGAGAGAAAAAAAAACAAAACAAAATTAGAAAGATGACAAACAAAAGTTAAAAGCTATAGACAGAAGAGAGGATTCATACCAATCATATACAATTCATGAATTTATATTATATGTCAGTTTACATATTATAAAAGTGCATTTATCAAGCAGTTTGTCCCCAACATGTATCAAATCAGACACTATAAAAGCTGCTCGATGTTTCACTCAATATCAGTGCATTCTTCTTTGATTTTTCTTTAGCTCCAAGGTTTAATATCAGAGGAAAAACATGGCTTTCTCTGAGAAGATGAAGTTTTTCATATCATTGTTTACTCTACAATTCTGCTATGCTGGATTTCATATTGTTTCTAGACTAGCATTAAACATGGGCGTCAGCGAAGTTGTCTACCCGGTTTATAGAAATATTATTGCTCTTCTTTTGTTAGGCCCTTTTGCCTATTTCCTAGAAAAGTGAGATTTTCTTTGACTTTCCTTTCTTATTGTTCTTGATGCGATAATGACATTGATTTGCCTTGTTTTTTTTTTGTTCAATTTTGTAGGAAAGAAAGGCCACCTCTTACTTTGGCTTTGTTGGGTCAGTTCTTCCTTCTTGCATTATGTGGGTGAGTTGGCAAACTAGGACAAAAAAAAGGCTCTAGAATTGCTCCTATTTACTTAGATTTTCTTGCTCTGGTTTGGTTCTGATTGGATTTTTTTGGTTTTCAGGATTACTGCAAATCAAGGATTTTACCTGTTGGGATTGTATAATGCATCACCCACTTTTGCATCTGCCATGCAAAACTCAGTTCCTGCAATTACTTTTGCAATGGCTGCTGCTTTAAGGTAACTACACTTAGAGAACATATTTATAGTTTTTCTTGTGATTAATAGGAAAATAGGACCTTTTCTTGACATGCTGACATCTCTCTATTTCTTGAACTCAGGTTGGAAAATGTAAACATATCAAGGAGATTTGGATTAGCAAAGGTATTGGGAACAATTGTTAGTATTGGAGGTGCTACTGTTATTACTCTCTACAAAGGCCCTCCTCTTCTGCATCAAAAACAAACACCACAGGAAAATTCATTCGGAGATGAAACAGTTCTTCCTACAAAAGAAATGCAGAACTGGACACTTGGTTGCTTGTTCCTGCTTGGGCATTGCTTGTCATGGGCTAGTTGGATGGTATTTCAGGTTAGCACCAATAATAATAACCGCCCGCTTGTAACCATTCAATGTTAATAACTATAGGACATAGAAGAATTACTTCGTAGCATTTCGATTTTGTTATGTGGGAAGTGTAAAACTTAATAGAAACATATATAGACTGCATTCACATATATTTGTTAGGGAGACTTATTTCTTAGTAAAAATGTGTCAAATTTAGTGATTTATTCATAAGTAATCTCCAATTCTGGGCTCTTTTTTTTTCTTTAAACAGGCCCCTGTGGTGAAAAAGTACCCTGCTAAACTCACTCTCACTTCATTTACATGCTTCTTTGGGCTGCTCCAATTCTTGGCAATTGCAGCTTTTGTCAAAACTGACATCGAGCACTGGAAAATCCAATCCACAGAGGAGCTTCTAACGATCCTCTACGCTGTAAATTCCTTGAACTTCATTACTTTATTTCTTCTTCTTTGTCATTAAATTAATACACATCAATAGACAACAATAGATTTCTTTTTTTGTCATTACTTTATTCTATGGATTCGAAATTTTCTTTATTTTATGGCTTGTTTTATAGGGAGTTGTGGCTTCTGGTGTTGTCATTTCTCTTCAAACATGGTGCATTCAAAAAGGAGGACCTGTTTTTGTAGCTGTGTTCCAACCAGTTCAAACTGTTCTTGTTGCCATAATGGCTTGTTTAGCACTTGGTGATCAGTTATTCTCTGGAGGGTAAGTGGAAATATTGCTCAATTTTAAATTTTTAATTAACCATCTTTTGAAGCATTAGACTAATTAATATATATATACCACATTTATCTATATCTCATCAAACCTTATACTAAATTTATATTCTATACTTTTTGGCAGTGTCATTGGAGCAGTTCTTATCACCATTGGCCTTTATGTGGTGCTGTGGGGAAAAAGTGAGGAAAAGAGAATGGAAAACCAAGAGAAAGAAGAATCACTTACTAAGAATTTGCTGGAACAAAGTGGAAGAACAGAAATTGCAGTTGCATCTGATCTTCCATGAGATTAAAGAAAAACTAATAATAAAAAAAAAAAAACCCAGTTATTACCATAGATCAAGACATAGATTCGATATATAACTGTGTCATCATATGGTCTGAGATCATAAGCTCTAGGATTCCAATATGGAAATCTGAGATTTTTTATATTTTTTATGTTAATATAATTAGATTGGCAAAAGAAGCCAATCTCATTGAAGTTTAGATTTTGATCATCAACTCTTATATGGTTTCATCTTCAGAGTTGTTTTTAGTGAGTTGGTCTTACAAGCAAGTCAGCTTGGAGGCAGTACTGAGATCCATGACTTGTAATATTATATATCATATATATATGTCATGTGTACATGTGACAATATTTTCAGCAAATGAAATGCAGAATTTGCAGAAGTTCTCTGATATATGGAAGTTCTGAGAAATCAACTTTTATTTATGTATTTTTGACTGCAACATGTCATTAAGTACTCCAAGTGAACTACAAAATTTTGGGTTTTTGGTTTTATTTTGGGTGGTGAAGATTACCTTCTGAGGCACACATGCATGCATATATAGTTTAGAATTTTGAACCCAATTTCAGGATTTAATGCTCCTATAATGATAAAAAATAATAATAAAAAAAAAACCTTGAAGTTAATAAAAAGAAATGGTAAAAAAATAAAAAAAAGGATTAAATTTGTGACCTTTAAAAAATAAATATAATAATAAATTCATAAAATACATGAAATTCTTTTACCCTTTTCTTTCTAGATATTGGAACCTAAATGCTTTGTTTTTCAAACCTCTAACAAGTGATATAGATAATAGTAGAATACATCATATCTAGCCCTACAACTTGTAAATCAACATCATTAAAATTTGAGAATTATTATTATTATTAGGGTGAAACTGTTGAAGGACACACACTCAACCCTCTCCCAAACTAGCCTGCAAAGTACTCTGAAAACGGCCCATTTGGCCTAAAGGTTTAAAGCCCAACTTGACTCAAATTGGTTGGGCCCAAAACTCTTTGACACATAGAAATCCATTAAGACCCATTCCCACCTAAGAAGTAAGACCCATGTGTATAATATGTGTTCGAGGCTTCTGGCAAATATTGAATAGAAAATTCCTCATTATTCTTCTAAAAGCTTTATTTACCAGAATATACTTTCTATAAAAGAGCTATGAACCATTTTTTATTTTGTAAGCATTTGTGAAAATATTTTGATTGCCCATACTTTCAAAAGAAATGAATTTTTCATATCAAACAAAGGTTTTTCTCACATACATCATTAAAAAAAAAAAGGGGTGTTGCTCCCTTTTCACACATCATTATCACACTATTATTTAGTTTCGTGAAACTAAAGTTATTCTTCACGGTTAAATCAATTGAACATAATGTATTCTTTGTTTCGAGAAGCTTTATGGTTTATTTCACGAGGTAAGGAATTCCAGTCACGACAAAGAGTAGAGAGATTAATAAATACATTCATAAAGCACTCTATCGAGCTAAAGACTTTTATTGCGTAGGTCCCATAAGAGAGAAAGTATTATAATCAAACCCCTCGAGACAAATTTACAAACTCGACTGATTGTGGGCTTTGATAGTGAAATCATCTTGACAATCCGTTGATATGAGGATTAGTGGGTTCTTAAGGGGTCGACACCTCAAAGGCTGAGGTGCGAGTAGGGGTGTCAATTCGGGCTACAATCCATGAGCTTGGCTCAAATTGGTCAGTCCAGCCCAATCAAAGCCTAGGCTTTCTATTATCATAGAGTAGATAGGTTGAGATAACCCCTTGAAGCCCGGCTTGCCTAAACGGGCCGGCCCAACAACTTAATGTATTTTTGTTCGGGCTAGGCCCGCAGTTCGAAAGAGCGAAGCTTGTACGATTGGGTTTTGAGAGAGAGAGACGCAATTTCAGCCGAGATTTTCGGCGTGATTACCGGTGTGATTGCAGGCGAGATTTCAGGGATTTTGTTTGAAATTGAAAAGTATTTTTTTTTAGAGGATTACACTAGGTGATGCTTTAAGAACAACATACCAATTTGATGTATTATTTTCCTTTAGATAAAATACTTGTCATGCCTGCGTTGCAAGAATGAAAGGTTCTATTTTGCTTCTTTGTTGCTCTTGGTGAAAATTGACTAATGTGAACTTTGACGCCATTATTGATGTTAGCCCAATCACATTGAAATATAGTCACTTGAAATGTGTGATAGTCTAACAAAAAAATATCTCTTATAACTCCATACCAACAAACTTTTCCAACTTCTTGTGTCATATTTCTGGCACTCGACCTACATAAAATCTCTCCTTTAACAAAAATATCACTATCTTGAGTGAATTTTTCAGCATCTTTCATATGAAAGCGTTGTCTATTGATAATAAAACAAGAATGTAATAATGCAGTCTTCCTAGGTCCATAAGCAAAACCACTTGAGTGTGTTTGAAACATGAGATGTAGTCTTTAGTACCTATTCCAAAATAATTAATAATTCTTAGCAAATTTTAAAATTAAAATTTAATAAATGGTAATTTAAAATACAAAAAATAAAAACCCACCCTCCTAACCCTCCGGATTGCTCGGTGGATCTTTCAATCTTCGTGGAAAGCAACCCTTATGCCTACAATTCACGCATTTTTTTAATCAAAAGTGGAACTTTATTAAAAGACCTTAAAGGTCTTACATTATAAATTAATAAAAACCTTAATGTCTTACATTATAAATTAAAGAGTTCTTGATATGAGATGTAAGTGCATGTAATTTAATATTCTATCTGTTTTTAACATTCCAAATACATTGAATGGTCATCTCAGAACATATAAAGATATTATTAACGTCTTACATCATAAATAATTAAAGAGTTATTGATAAGAGATATCCTAAAGGTTACCTTAAATACTTTGAATGGTCATTTCTAAATAAATGGATACCTTAAAAGGAAAATGCTTAAAGGGTACATGTCTCGTAGAATATTACACAGGCTAGCTAGTACATATATATATATTTCTCTTTTCATCTGCTGCGCAAGATTTAACAATAATAAAAAAAAAGCTAATTAAAGATACGCTAAATGAAACTTGAATGAAAACTCTATCCATGAAATAGAACCGTTAGGCCAATAATTCAACAGCTGATCCCCTCACCTAATCTCAAATGACGCATGTCGACCAACCGACCAAGATCGATCTCATAATAACTCCCATTGATCCAACGAATCACATTGCACTGACTTTGCACAACCCAAATAAAATTTAACCCAAAAAGGCACATCT
Source organism: Paratinospora sagittata (assembly GCA_035771175.1). Classification (NCBI taxonomy): domain Eukaryota; kingdom Viridiplantae; phylum Streptophyta; class Magnoliopsida; order Ranunculales; family Menispermaceae; genus Paratinospora; species Paratinospora sagittata. Next base: position 3,434,316 of record CM069592.1, on the reverse strand, counting down.
AGAGCTACATTAAAAAATAATAATAATAACTTATGGTTCTATATATTGTGTGGATAAAGTTATTGTATAATTCAAGACGGTTCTATATATTGTGTTCTTTTAGTATTACCCTCATATATATAATCCAATAGACATGAGAATGCAGTCTCTAGAGCATCTCTTACCCTATATCCATGTATTAGCTCTGATCTTTTTAAGGGTTAATATTGTATACATTGAAAATTATTAAGATTTTAATAAACAAGTACAATGACAAAAAAATTGTAAGGTACCATTCAAACTTCAGTAACATTAGTAAGAGTCAAACTTATAATGTCATGAAGCAGAAGAAGGGATGTTAAACTACTCAATCATAATGTGATCTGTAATTCTTTATATTATAAGAACAATGGTAAAAGAATAGAAATTTAGTGCACTAAACTCTTGTCATTAGGGGGTCCTACTAAGAGATAATGAATACAAAAAGCCATTAAAAATGCTAACACCCAATCCAGCATATGCAATGAAAAGTGAAAACATGTTAGATTGTTTTTGAATTGCATCTTGTAGATTGTTTTAGTTCATGATCAAAAAAGTAGAATACAATTTAAAAAATAAAGACTCAAAAAATAATATTTTTTTATTTCTTACAAAAAAAAAGATTTAATTTTAGAAAATTATTTTTGGATTTCAACGAATCAAAATTTTGAATACAAAAAATTATATTCAAATTATAAACTAAAGGCAGCCTTAACCTCTATTTAGCGATTGTTAGATAATTGCTTAAAATGATTCGATGCAGTGCATCTTCCCAGTACTCAACAACGCCTTTGCCAAAAGTCAATGAAATTCACACGGAGAGAGACTAGGGTTTCTTAGAAAAGTGGTGAGAAAAAAGAAATGGGCACCGACACTTATAATAATTATTTGATTAGATTAGAGGCGTTTTTTCAAAAGTACGCCTACTCGCCTATTTAAAAGAATCCGCGCTCCTCCTTCTCCACCTCCGGATTTCTCGGTGGATCTTTCAATCTTTGTGAAAAGCAACCGTTATGCCAAGACAACTCACGCATTTTTTAATCAAAAGAGGAACTTTATTAAAAGACCTTAAGCTAAGTCATCTCTAAATAAATAAAGACCTTAAAGGTCTTACATTATAAATTAATAAAAACCTTAATGTCTTACATTATAAATTAAGGAGTTCTTATATGCGATGTAAGTGTAATTTAATATTCTATCTGTTTTTAAAATTCCAAATAAATTGAATAGTGTAATCTCTAAACAAATAAAGATATTGAGGTCTTACATTATAAATTAAAGAGTTCTTGATATGAGATATAAGTGTGAACCTTCCTAATCCACACAACAACCTCCAAACAGATGAGATTTACACTTTATTTAATTAACATTACAAATACTTTGAATGGTCATTTCTAAATAAATGAATAGTACCTTAAAAGGAAAATGCTTAAAGGGTACATGTGACATCAACACAAAGGTGAATGTAATAATCTTATGTCTCATAGATTATAGAGGCTGGCTAGTACATGTAGTTCTCTTTTCATCTGTTTTGCAAGATTTTTAACTATATATGAAAAAAAAAGAAGCTAAAGATATACTAAATGAAACTTGACTGAAAATTTAACCATTTGGTGTCCTCGTAGATGGACATGGATAAACTAATTATGTTGTGCAAATCCATGTTGATCAAAGGGACATAAAAATGTTTGAGATTTTTATCTAAAATGTATTTGGTGTATATATCTACAGTTGCATTCAAATTGTCAAGATACATATGTCATATGGTAATACAAACTAGCTACTTACTCCTGCCATGATAACCAAATTTATTTATATATTTGACCCTTTAATTCATGTCTATAACTAGCTTGGATAAGCTCTCTAACTGTTATAAAACAGTTATTTCTCATGATCTGATCTCGAGAAAAAGGAGGTTCTACTACTTAACAATTTGCAAGTCCGTGATCCAAATGGATATACTACTTTCTTTTCAATTTTTTTATACAAGTGGTGCTATGAAAATACACTTGAAAAATAGGCATTGTTGGCATTGCTTTTGAAAATTGTTGGATCACTTCAAATCATATAGTTCGAAACAATCTAATTAACAACTCTCAAATGTGATGTTGTGTTTCCATAGCACCACTCTTTTAATAATGTTCTTAAATCTAATTAACAACTCAAGATAAAACTAACTTAATCTTTTACTCAACTTTTAACATCCCCTAATTTTATTGTTCTTTTTTTAAATTATAAATATAATATATAAAATAAAAATTAAACAATGATATGTAGAGAGGAAAAAGTTTAAAAAGATGATAAATTAAAGAAAGGAAAGGTTGGAGGAAGAAGGCCATGGTGTGTCTTTAGGAAAAGTAGCACAATGAGAATAGAAAGCCAAAGTGGTAGCCTCCTAACATGACCTGTACCTCAATGATTTAGAAAAAGTTCTTTAAACAAATCTCAATGATATGAAGATTTATTGATTAAGATATGTAAATTATTAATATCAAAAAGATAAGCATGTGTAACCAGACATCTAGTTACAACTTTTACAGTTAGATTATCATTTTTCTTTTAACAAAAAAAATACTAATCTACCTATAAAAATTTATAACTATCATTTTTCAAGTGATAGACATGTGTAGTTATTTTGAATCTAATTATACAATATGACAAAAAAAAAGTTCAACTAAATTTTTCGAAAATTATTTGACAGTCCTATCTTTAACGTTGTAAATCGATATTTGGGTAAAAGATTACATTTTTTTAGTGTTTATATATAATTTTTTTTTATTTAATTGTGATTATAATTCGTTGAATATTAATTTTTGATAAATTAATATTTTTAATAATTTTCTTTTTATTTAACCAGATTATTTTAATTTCTTATATAAAAAATTAATATTTAATATACTTTATCTCTCTTGCAATACAATGTAAATAATAAAATTAAAAAATAATTATTTATCATTTTTACATAATAAAAAAAAACATAAAAAAAAGCTTACTTTTAGTATTTAAATAAATGCGGAGAAAGAAAGAATCAAATGAAGAAAAAGGATATTTATATATATATATAAAGTGGGCTCTAGCTAAAGAGAGTACCTCGTCTATATCTATATCTAATGGGCTCCCGACGGTCAAAATAGCTCCACCCCTACTTGAACCTTATATGGTCCTAAAAAGAAAAGAAAATAAACAATAAAATAAGGAAAGCATTGAAAGTTGAGTAAAGGTTGCGTTAGTTTAGGTCCTGTTTGATATCAAATATAAAATCTATTTTTTGTTTTTGAAATCCAGATTCATTGAAAACTTGTTTGGTTATTTAAAGTGTTTTCAAAAAATTTAAAAACTGTTTTTTAATTCAAGTTTCAAATTTGTGCAGAAAACAACTTTTTGAGTTTTCCAGGTTTTCTGAAATCAAACTCTAAAACAAGTTTATAGAAACAAAATTTTAGAAACAGTTAAATATGATACCAAACAGGGGTATTCCCCTTTGCAGAACACCCTATCTGCCCTACTTTGCTCTCTCAATCTCCACGTCTACTACAAATTAACCCTTAAAACTTTTGTTATGTACTTTTAATCTCAAAGAATTCTTCATTTGAAAAAAAGCAAATCCTAGCAATGATGGAAAACTCAGTTACTAAGATCGTACAGATAAAATTCTAAAGAAAAATATATAAAATCTCAAAAAACAAAAAAAAAAAAAAAAAAACCGAAAGAAGTAGAAGAAGAAGAAAAACCCTAGCTAGATATGAATGATACACATTGAGGTGGAATTGAATTCCAAGGAATTAATGGTCATAAATTTCAAAACCCTAGACATGAGAGCAGGGTTCTTTAATGAGAGGGTTTTGAAAATGAAAAGTCAATTGATCGATCTATCACATAAATAAATATCATACTAAATTTCATCATGAATCAATTTACTTCTTCAAGAAACCTTACATATTTAAGTTGCTCAATTGAAAAGATCCATCAGTACCATATATGCGCCCAAAGACTTAATACAGCAAAGCATCCGAAAATAACATAACCTTGACAATATATAAATGATAAGTCAACTCGCTAGTAGTACTCACTAGCTAGTGCAAACCAAAAAAAAAAACACCAGTGCTGCAATATTGATATGATCCTTCATTAAGAATACATCTATCAATTCACATGAGCACGTCTCCTCTGAGTCCTCCTCTCCTCATATGCGCCGCTGGCTCCACAAGAACACATCTAGCAGCGTCACTTATGGCTGTGGTGGTGGTGGCCGTCGTGGTGGTGGCGGTGGCCGTCGCGGTGGTAGTGGTGCGATTCGTGGTGGTGGTGGTGCGATTCGTGGTGGTGGTGGCTTTGATTATGGTTGTGGTGGTGCGACTGATGGTGATGTGCGCAAGAACATGTTCGCCCACCCCACCGTTCGCCACAGCATACCACCAAACGCTGATGCTGCTGATGATGAGGAGGACAAGAACATGATTTCCCACTTCGCCGTTTCTCACAACATACCACAAAAGAATTCTGCGGAAGAGGACGTCGACAAGAGCATACTCCCCTGCTCCATCGTTCCGCACAACATACGACGACCGAAGACTGCGGAGTAGGACAAGAACATACTTGCGAGCTACAACATACTAAGTAAGATAGCTGCGACCCAACGAAGTAACCATAACCAGACATGTTGAAGAAGCTATATGCTAGCTGATCAAGAGGGATATTTTGATCACGTACTGCTTACTGCTGGTGCAAGTAGAAGTATATTTATAAACGGAGAAAAACAGTGGTTTACTTGAAACCTCCGGCCACTGTAAAACCACTTTTACTGTAGCAATTAGGGGCAAAGGGAGATTGATTATGATGCCTCCGGAGACTTTTCTTTAGGAGTTTTCGTCCGTTGGATTGACGTGATAATCCAATGGACACGCACTCCTCGTCCTCCAGATTTGTCGGTGGATCTTTCAATCTTCATGAAAAACAACTCACGTATTCTTTAATGTTCCTACGACCCTTATGACGCGTGTGCGCAACTTTGACAATTATTTTTATACTATTAAATACATGGAAAATACTAATCTAATTATAAAAAACAAATATGTAATTGTATTTGTGACTTTGTCAACTAATTACAAGTGTTTTACACATTTCATTTCAATCTATATGTAATGAAATGTATGACTATTGAAGTGCACACATTATTTGCACGTTGCAGCAGTGTATTTCGCTTACAAGGGCATTGTTGCTGCAACGTAAGAAAATCAAGAAAGAAAGCTTCATTTATTGTGTGCGTGTTCAGTTGCAAAGAGATACAATGGACCACAAATAACGTGTCGGCGTATTGGTGGAGTTGTTGTTGAGCTTGTGGCACCTCCTAAAACATAGAAAAATATAAAGAAAAGAACACAATTGAAGAAACTATTGTTGTCCATTGTAGTAGGCCGGCGTAGCTAGAAATATTTGTTAAGTTGGGTTACATTTTTTAAAAAATTTAGTAATACGAAGATAATTTATTGATTAAGATATGTAAATTATTAATATTTAAAAAATAAGCATGTGTAATCACACATTTAGTTATAATTTTTATAATTAGATTATTTTTTTTAATAAGAGAAATATTAATTTAGCTATAAAAAATTATAATTATCTATGCAATTATACACATTTATCAAATAAATTATTTATTACACACTTTAAAATATGTAAATGACTGATATTTAAGTGATAAATTTGTCTAATTATTTTAAATTTAACTAAACATTATGAAAAAAAAATGTTCAACTAAACTTTTTTAAAAATTATTTGACAGCCTTATATCTAACGTTATAAATCGATGTTTGAGCGACAAATTTAAAAAATTATATTTTTTAATATATATAAATTTTTTATTTGATTGTAATTATAATTTATTGAATAAATATTTTTAATAAATTTTTTATTTAATTAAATTATTTTATTTTTTATATAATTTGATAAATTAATATTTAATATACTTTCTTTTACACTACAATGTAAATATTAAAATTAAAAAATAATTATTAATTATTATTACAGAAAAAAAAAAGGTTTATTTTTAGTACTTAAATAAATATGAAGATATATAGTAGCGGTCAAAAATAGCTCCGCCCGTAGTCCACGTGATTCGTTCTTGTAGAGGAAGAAATCTAGGGCTCCTAGCTCCAGCCTCATCATTACGGAAAGAGAGAAATAGCGGTCATTACGGAAAGAGAAAAATAGAAAGAGAGCAGGTAGGTCAAGAATTATTGAAAGTAATACTAATTACTTAGGGTTCCGTATATAGAGTGGACAAAGAAAATAATAAAGTAACATTTAAAATAGTTAGGTACATTACTATTGAATCGCCTTAAATAATTTATTAAGGCATGATTTAATACAATTTAATAATATAATGCTCATCTCAAATAAATAAAGAGCATGATTTAATACAATTTAATAATATAATGCTCATCTCAAATAAATAAAGAGCTTAAGGTCTTACATTGTAAATAAAGACCTGTAAATAAAGACCTTAATGTCTTAACGTTTAATGTCTTTTGAGGTCTTACATTGTAAAATTCAATCATCTGGTGTCTATTGATGGACATGGATAACTAATTATGTTGTTAAAACTCATGTTGATCAAACCGAACATAAAAATATTTTTGAGATTTTCATCTAAAATTTATTTGGTGTTGGCATCCCCAACAGCACTACTCCGACATGAAAGTAATGATTAAACCGAACAAATTGAACCTTTTAAGTTAATTTGAAATAAATAGGAAGTTTGGGTTAAGTTTAATTTTAAAATATCACACAGCAATCGATTTTAGTTAGTTGGTTCACTAATTCAGCCCATAAGAACCTAACTAACCCAACTCAAATAGACCTTCAATGGAAACCCTAATTTTAGTCTCAGATTCACAAATTACAATTACTTATTCATGATTAAAAAATTTAGTACATTCAAAAAAATAAATGCCTATTTCATAATCTAAACCACAGTAATATAGTGTACCGTAAAATTATAAATAAAAAAAAACACAAATCTCAAAAAAATAAAAATAAAAATAAAATCTTAAGAAGAGAAAAAAAAAAAAACATAGCTTGATATGAATGATACACGTTGAGGTGGAATTGAAATCCAAAGAAAGGTCATAAATTTCAAAACCCTAGGCATGAGAGCAGGGTCGTCTTTAATGAGAGGGTTTGTAAAGGGCACAAGTATAAAAAGTCGATTGATTGATCTATCACATAAATATATATCATACTAAATTTCATCATGAATCAAGTTACTTTTTCAAGAAACCCTACATATTTAAGTTGCACAATTGAAGAGATCCATCCTTTATATATATATATAACACACTCCTGCATACCGTATATGCGCCCAAAGACTTAACACAACAAAGCCTCGGAACATAACACAACCTTGACACATGATAGGACCACTCGCTAGTAGTACTATAGCTAACTAGTACATACGAAAAAGAAAAACAGCAGTGCTGCAATATTGAACCTTCGTTAAGAATACATGCATCTCACATGAGTACGTCTCCTCTCCTCTCCTCTCCTCATATGTGCCGCTCCACAAGAAGAGCAGCGTCACTCGTCGCTGCTGTCACTGCTGCAGCTGCTGCTCTCGCTGCTGTCGTAGCGGTGGTGACGCTCGCAAGAACATGATCGCGCACCCCACCGTTCGTCACAACATACCACCAAAGACTGCTGGTGCTGATGATGACGAGGACAAGAACATCGTCGCCCACTTCGCCGCTCCGCACAACATACCACAAAAGAATTCTGCGGAAGAGGACGACAAGAACATACTCCCCCAACCCATCGTTGCCTACAACATACGACGACCAAAGACTGCTGCGGAGGAGGAGGACAATAACATACTTGCCCATTCTGTCGCGAGCTACAACATACTAAGTAACATAGCTGCGACCCAACGAAGTAACCATAACCAGACATATTGAAGAAACCACTAGCTAGCTGATCAAGAGGAAATTTTGATCACGTATTGGTGCAAGTAAAAGTATATTTATAGACGGAGAGAAACAGTGGTTTACTTGAAAACCAGGTTCGGCCATTTTAAAACCACTTTTACTGTAGCAAAAGCCAAAGGGTGATTGATTGTGATGCCTCCGGAGGCTTTTTCTTTAGGAGTTTTCGTCCAATGGATGAACTCGAATCACGAGTGTCTCTGTAATCCAATGGATCCGCGCGCCCTCCTCCTCCACTTCAGATATACATTACCACCCACCCATCTTCCAAATTATAATTTATTAATAATGTATCGTAAAATCATTTCTCTTTATTTCATTCGTTCTACGATTTTTCAGTGCATATTTCTCTCCACGAAAAGAATTGTTATTCCGACAACTCAACAACTCAACAACTCAGGTATTCTTTAATATTCCAACGTCCCTTTTGAATAACGCGTGCAGCTTTAACTATTGTTTTTATACTATTAAATACATGGACAATACTACTCTAATTGCATTGACATCATTGTTAAAATTGGAATTTCATTTCCGTTAGGTAAAAGAGAGTACAACAGCAGTCACTTTGAATTAATTCTACATATTTAAAAATAAGAAATGCTACTCTTTAACTGCAAGATGTCACAACATATAAGAATAACTATACGTATATATTTATTAAATTATTTATTACATAGTTTAAAATTTATAAAACATTAATATTTAATAAATATATAAATAAAAATATACATACAATTATAAAAACTACACTTAAATTAACATTTTTCTTTTAAAATTACATCAAAATCAATGTCACACATTATTTTGGTCATTTAGAGTTCGCCCACATTAGCTTTAAAGTTCAATAATTTCCCTTTTTTGGCAATTTGGTATTGCTCGACACCACTAACCATCTAAGTTATTCATGCTTTGTGCATGCTGAATTCTAGATTGGATGGCGCTTTAAACATATTAATAATGAAGCATCCAGACTTTTAAATTGGGAAAATGGGGCCAAGGGTTGTACAAACCAGCACATCAACTGGGAAATCAGGAGGGTCTACCTTGGTTGGTAAGTTCTGCAACAGTTTGAAGTGATACCAAAAAAAAAAAAAATTCCAAGTACCTTTTACAGCCAGAAGGAAGTTATCATACATAGCTTGTTACAGTTTTACACCATACTGTAACAGCTGAATAAACATGACTAAATTAGCTGCAAGATCAAAAGATAAAACTCTAGAGCTGGTTGATGAACTCAACATCATTACATCACCTACTACCATTCTAACTTACAAAACACCTCGCTTGGGGATCATGCTGAAACAAGAACAATTCATGAGCATGCGCCACCAAGATCAATGCTTCTGCATCTTGGCGATGGTGAGAGTTGTGCTATTTTACAATTTTCCTGTGTACATTAAAGAAGGAACATCTTATAGATCATGGATTCCCCTTCTCTCCACAGTAATTCCTGCACAACCATATATAGTACTCAACATGCCATGAATTTAACTGAGTTTTTAATAATGGATGCAATATAATGTGAAAAATGCATATACCAATTTTGTCGCAGCCACCGACTGACGCTGCCTTTCTTTCTTTTCACGCCAACACTCTCCACACCAGCTAGAAAAATCCTTTTCGTATTTTTTCAGTTCTCTGAAAGCTGAACTGTAAAGAGCAGTTCAAAACACATCGTGAGACACTAAACCAACCATGAATCTATCTGTCATGTTCTGCTAATTGCAAATGGAACATGGCCCCCTAAGCTAATAAGAAAGTAAGTAAGCAGCATTGACAGTTGAAGATCGTGATACCCAGAAATGTGGCCTATAATTTCTTTGTAACAAATTTCACGGGCTTATGAAAATCAGGGGGCCCATTTCAATTCTGCAAATCTACTAATAGCCAACAGGAGAGAGGCTGGGAGTTGATTTGTTATAAGGATATATGAATAATTTCCTCATGATGGAGATCTTGCAAATGAAATAACATAATTCAACAATTACAGCCAGGTGAAAAGTGTATTGTAACTTTTCACAAAACTGGACCCATCCATCTCATTGTAAGTTTAACATTTCAGAAAGCAGTTGAAATTTGTAAGAACAGTTTTTTTTTTTTTTTCTTGCCAAGAGAAAGGTGAAAAATTAGATGAAAAACAAAAAAAAAAATCATCCATGATGTGGCCAAGTCATTACAGCATTTGGAAAAATATGATCATGCACTCGGCCTTATCCGCACCACAGAGAGATTGTTCTCAGATTCCAACTTGTGACATCTGGATCGCAACAGAGCGCAGCCTCTATAGTTGCGCTAAGGCCTACCCTTCAATTATTATGGGGGAAAATGTGTATTTACCCATCTCAGCGAGAGAGAGACAGAGAAGACAAAACGCGATGCTATCTAAATTGGATTGTGATCATGAAATCAGAAATTAACACCACATGTGATTTTGCCAGTGGAGTTAACCACTGAAATGTAAAATCGAATCTACTAAAAAAATTATCTTAAACTCAAAATTAATCAACATACTTAATCTGACAGGTTGGGTTATTGCATAAATTCCTAAATCATATAAATGATATTCTGGCAATGAGATAAAGGCATCGAATGGTAGTACTCCATAACAGGAGAGACAAGCAATGGAATACCTTCTGCACCAAAGGAGTAAGTTGATCCTGTGACCAGATGTTGTGGCTCTGGCACCATGCCTATGGCGACCACGGTGAAGCGCGGCTTGCCCCAGTACATGGGAATAATCTAGAATTTCCTAATGATCAGCAGAAACTTTCATTAAGAGAGCAGTCAAGCACTTTCAATGTCAATTTGCAACTACTCATGATATGCTTATCATAAATCATGAATCGTGTGGGCAAGTCTCCAGATTCTGAATACAAAGCGTGAAAGTTGGAACATTGCATCGATTTACAACATCAAATGAATGTATTCTACACAATATTGCGGATAAAGGTAATTCAGCTTGTGCCAAGTATATTTACATAACTTGAAACATAGCCGGTACCAAGCCCAGAAAAAGGAGGAGGGCCGCATTAGATAGCTGAAAGCCAATATAAAACTTTGTCAGACCAACTATGACAAGAATCTACTGAATCAAACTACACAAAGGTGGAAAGGCCAGGATGTCTGTAATTTTAATGTTAACTTAGCCCTCGAAAGAACGGAGAGGAGAAAGCAAATTCATATGGCCGACCCGATGTACTTGAGAAAAGGGTTAATTGAGTTAAGTATTGTAGATAAAAGGTACAGATGATGCTCATTCAAGCTATTTAGTGATATTTGACAGAAATACTTGCTTCCACAGATAAGAACCAAACTAGATATATGATGGCAAATTCAACTTAAAAAGAATGTACAAGTAAATAAAATGTGTTATACAATGAAATACAAGAATGAAACAAAATGAACAAAGCAGACATACAAGAGAAAGGAAACTAGTCAAAACATTGTAGGTTCATATACTTGTAGTGATACCAAATGTTATTTGCTTAGTGATTTTTGGTTACATCTGAAGATACATAAATACATATATTCAAAATATACAGTAAAACCTCTTTCTTCAGTAACACATTTGGATAGAAAGGGGGGGCAAGGGGAATTTTAATAATAGGTAACGATCAAGTAAAGAAAAGAACTGATTAAAAGTAGGCAGGGGGATTATTATGCAATCCATCTCACTGCCTCTAAAGTGCTTCCAAAGCTACAACAAACTAGTTTATAACAACTGGGCTCATTATTCAGAATTCTGTAAGTTCCCTCATCATTGAAGTTCGAATTCTAGATTTAGGGTTAATATCACTTTTAGATTTGTGTGGTAAACAATTGACAACAACCATAACACTCTCAAAGCTTTTGTATTAGATGATGGCTTGAAATCCATCTTGTTATCAAGTTAAGTTTATCACCATGCTGACGTCACAGTTTGAGGTAGATTTTAGTCAGTCTTAAACTTAGGGACTTAGTGGTGTTTATCAAACCCAAAGACCCGATTAACCTGACCAACATAACAAAAAATTACGGGTTTGATCAAGTAACTAAGTATTTAACAGCTCAAGAGATAGAAGCATCCCACCACCCAACAGGTCAGGTTAATAGAGTATAGATTTGCTGCACTCGACCAAAACCGACCCGCTCAAATTAATTTTAATTTTTGAAGAGTCCACACCTACCTTGGACCTCCACACAAAAAATTTAAGTTTGAGCAACAAGGCTCTCCCCTCACTAAAAGCCATCCACCCCCCATTCCCCCCCTCCTCTCCCTAACTCTCTTCATGGCTTCATTTTGGGGGCTTGGAGTCGGGGAGAATGTTGTGCCCTGTCTTGGGCACTTAAAAAAGAAAAACATTAACTTCAATTCAGATAAATAAAGTAAGCCACATACTTCAACTGTGTGATCTATTGGCACTTTTCCTGGTGCTAGCTTTAGGCACATTTTTTTTTCCTAGTGCTAGCTTTAGGCACCTTTGTTCTTTAAATGTGCTCTCTTTTGGGAGCTAATTTTTTTTTCATTATTTTTTTATAACGTGTTGTTGGTGTTTGTTGATATGAACAATGCAACCAAACTAACCTTATAGTCAGATAGATCAAATGCATGTGCAATGATATTTTTGTCAGGTTGGTTTTGGATTAAGTTTCTTTTCACATTCATCAGAAGTGGATACAACACATGCTTCGGCTGCCTTGAATGTGTCAAATTAGAACCTAGCAGCTTGGAGTGTCCATAGACTTACTATCAAACTATTTCCTAATATACATGTTTTGGAAAATATACATACATACATATATATATATATATATATATATATGTGAATATGGATATAGTATAGATATAGAGAAAAAAAAAATGTGGACTTCATAAAAGATTTCCCCTTATGAGTGGCAAACCAGTTACAGTAAACATACCTCTGGCTGAGTTTCTGTATTCACATGTTTGTCGCAGCGAATGCCACGAAAGAACAATTCTCCACCAGAAAATTGCTTACCCAAGCACACATTCAAAGTTACTTCTGAATCATCCACATGGAAACCTACAGATGTGAATCTGTTGAGAATAAGTTATTAAAGAGAGAGAGAGAGAGAGAGAGAGAGATCGCATCCTAGCATTCAGATTCACGAGAAAATTTTCCCGGGGACAACAAGAGAAGAAATACTCAAATATATAAATAAAATAAGGATGAATAGACAACAAAATTAAAAATTGAATCCTGGAAAGAAAATTAAAAGAAACACCAGAGAAAAAGTATGAAAAAGGGAAAGCAAGAAACGCTAGCATTATTCAAGCATGGAATAAGAGAAATCAAGAAGCGAATGGCAATTACATGCTGACCCCCAAAAATAAATAAACAAGAAAAGAAAACGCAAGACAATAATATAAAGGAACCATAGAGTATAGGCAATAAATCAACATGTGTCAGATCCAGCCACATGATATGGGAAACGTGTACCTTTGGTAATGCTTTCAAACAGTGAAACAGTTATCCCTCCGCAGATCAAAAAGATTCTCCAAAAAGGCAAATAATTTTCCAATAGTTGGGGATAATGAGACAAGACTTTTTTTGTTCTAAATAAAATAGACCAATAAAGTGAATAAGGTTGTTGATGGATAAGCTAACTAGGATATTATAGTTAGCTCAAGGGTTTGGTCAACTAGGAATTTATCACGGAATGTAAAGGCAGCTTAGATTGGATAAATTTGATCAGCAATGTCTTAAGATCAATGAGTTCCATGTTTTATTCATATTAGTGTATGTGTGATTTATTATGGTGCAAAAAACATTTTCAAATTTAATTTTTTTCATAAAATTGGCATGCTTGACATAAAAATGCATCAAGTAAACGTAAAATGTCAAGTTTTTAAGACTAGATAGTATATTGAGGTTTAAAAGTGCTTATGGGAAGTTCAAGTTTAGCGTTAATGAAATTGTTTAATAGAATTGAATAAACTAAAAGAATGTTTCCACTGTAACCTGAAGGCCACATGTTGTTATATAAAACCACCTCTCCAATATTGGATAAGGTTGTGCACATCACCCTTCCCCGGATCCTACAATGGTGACAGCCTCATACATTGGGTATGCCCTTTGATATAAAAAGAAAGGGAATATTTAAATTTGTGCCAAAATAATGAGTCATACAATGGAATTGTCGAAAAGAGTAATTATGATCAATTAATGGTTGAACCTACTATGTCAAAAAATCAATTTAGATTAATGTTTGAGAAATCAACCATGGAAGCTATTTTCTAAGTTAATCGATGGCGAGGTAAGGGAGAGTAAAAGAAAGACCTTCACATTTTCTAAGTTGATCGATAGAGCTGGGGCACAAGGATACGAGCTTACCTCATCCACAAACACATCTACAAGGAGAGGTGAGATGCACCCATAAGCGCACCAACTTCACGAGCGTGTGTTGTTCTCGCATCAGACACACGCCTTCCTAAATCCAATAATACACAAGCACATCTCTCACTACCTGCCAACTTTTGTTGTTATTCAAATCTCCCAATTTTTATTTATTTATTTAAAAAAATTATTTTATTTTGAATGAAGATACTATGACAATAATCCGTTTTGTTTTCAATCCTTAGTGCACCTAATAAGAGTAGAATTTGATCGAACATTATTATCTTCTAATTATGGGTGGCTTTATGAGTATAAATAAAGAGATTCCAACTAATCGATGGATTACACAGGAAACATAATCATTTTGGTATTAGAAATGTTATACATATAGGGCGACCTTAACTACCATGAAAAATTAATCTTATTATTTTAAATAAAAAATAATTTTATTATTTTAATATAAATTATTTTATCATTTAAAATTCAGATGTGCTACTAAACACAGTAATGTGATATTCCTAGGAAAGTTGCATAACATTCCAATGCGTAACCAAATATAGTAACATAACATTTCCATCTTCAGATTTCCATCAATCACTTTCTCAGGAATCTAATTTTCATTCTCATCCAGAGATTCCTGCGTACCAAACACCCTCTTAATGTTTTATGTTCTATATCACGTATTATGTTTCAAAAAAGAGAGAAAAAGAAGTGTATAATATGATACTTATTTCATGATTAAATAGTTCTCCTTTTTTAGAAAATTGAGTAGCAGAAACATGAGGCGCACCGAAGCACACGCCTGAGGCGCACTCCTAAGTTAAAGCGCCCTGCCTGTCAAGTATTGAGGTACAACAAGTGCGCCCTGACTCAAGGCGTCCCTAAGACGCACTAAGGCACATGCCTTGATAACACTGAGTAAATATATGTCTTATTAAAAATATAAAATATAAAAAAAAATTTAAAAAAAAAATCTCATCTGCCTGGGTATCAAAATATCTTCGTGAGCTTGCTACAAGAATGTCGATATTTTGTTAGACTTAGACATCAAACAGAATGACCAGTTTGCCCAAAATATTCATTTCAGATTCTTTTATCTTTTGAAAGGGATAGTTGACAGAATACTTCAAGCAAACAAACACAACTAAATCAACCTACCATACAACTTGCACCACTAAATGTCAGAAACTTTTAAATGATGAACAGTTTGGGTACAATTTCAAGCAAAGCAAATGAAGCATTCAAGGAAGATTACTAAATCCATTTACTAGACCCTGACGCAAATAATCCATTCAATACACAAAGGCATACATTAAACAACAAATGTAGGTAGAGGCAAGCATCAATACCAGCAAACACACAAGTGTTAGGGCAAAAAAACAAGTTTATGGAATGTCTAACCCAAATCAACGTCCCTGTCTTTTCCATAATCAACAACAAAACCATGATGTGAATCCAGGGTGGCCCCACCAACTTCAGGAAAGAACACTGCAGAACAATGAAGATTCCTTTTTCTTTAATTACCTAAGCCATATGTACCAGGAAAATGTTCAAATTAAACCACATCACCTCTTGATATAGGACGTACAAAATCATCCATCAACTTGTCAAGCATAGCTTCCAGACCAAAATCATCAAGAACAGCACCATATTTATTCATAGTATTGGGTCGCATGATTCTGAATTTCACTTCTTGGACCCACTTTTCAAAATTTTCCACCTAATACATAAGAAAATATGATGTTAAGAGCTTAAAACGGAAGACTCAATCTACAAATTGAAACAACCAACACTACAACAATCATACCTCAGACAACAGCAATTCACAGAAATTTGGTTGAAGCATTTCAAATGTATAAACTCCCGGCGAGGGTTCAGATATTATACTTCGCAAACTCTCCTCTGTAGTTTCAATGATTGCTTTAAGAAATGACGGAACAAAGAAAGTAGTGGGGTGCATAGCATATAGTTCTCTGTGTAATGGCTGCAAAGGAAAGAGAATGACTTAAAAGATTACTAATAAGTACAGCATGGTAAAGCAACGTGATGTAGCATTCATCATATAGAACTATTATTAACTCAAAATGTATTAACTTGATATACTTCGGGTTAGTTTGTTTTGCGTAATAGAAGTGTTTTTTTTAAAGTAAAATCTGCAAACATAGCCCATTGAATAAATTTAATTCTGACTGGAAAAAGAAAAAAATGGATTTGTCATGGTTTGGAAAAGCTGATACCTAGTTTTTTTTTCTAGCTTTTGCAATTGAAATTTCTCTAGCCACTTTTTCCTTATTTATTTTATTAAATGGCAGATTCCTCTCTTTTTCATTTTCTTTTCAATGCCCTACTATCAACAAGGGTAAAGTTGTCATTTAACTTAAAAGCACTTTTTAAAAATATACTCTACCAAACAATTCATTTCTCTCTCTTTTTTTAGGAGAAGAAACAAGTAAAAATATTATATTGAGAAGAAACATAACGGATAAGCAAGGAAACGGAGTATTCCAACCCAAAAGTAAAGCAAAAGACAAAAACATAATTTAGTTGAATTACACTAAACTTGCCCATCCTCTTAACCACACTGATAGGGGATAATCACAACCAACTTTCCCAGTCGAATCTACACAGCTATCAAAAAACTATTGGGAAAAAAAAAAGGAATCAATCTAAATGATTTCAATTTCTTTTCTTCCATGGCATAACGTAATTCCAATTGGAGGTACAAATTCCTGAGCTCCCATGCATATCTAACATATAATCAACAATATCACAAAAGCAATTATTAACACTTTCACACTCCTGCATAAGCTATAATCAACAATATTACAAAACAGCCCATCGTTAAGCTTTTATAACAACTATAGCTTTTGGGTTTAATGGTTACTTAATGCAGAATTAAAAGGCATTGGTTTGGACTATAGAGGTCTTGTGTCTTAAGCTCTTTGAAATTATGTATGTTTTCTCATTCATAATTTGATCCATCCCCCTATTTAAGTTTAGTCTACGCGCCATCATACACATGAGGAGTACTAATGTGTGTATTAACTAGATATACAACGTTGCGCCTCTAACAATCATAAGTTTTAAGGCCCAAGTTCTTATCCGACAAGAATAATGGTATAGGAAGGCGTAATACACTACCAACAGCACAAAACAATTCGAACAAAAACCTTGTAGAAGCAATTTGCATTTAAAAATGAATATGACCACCTAAGATTTGATTTTCCAATAAAGTTGACTTTTTGCAATATTACTAACTTGTGAAAAGCATGCAAGTTCATCCAAACTACATAACACGTTGACTCTTACATTCATAACTCCCTTTCATGATGAAACAATAGTTGCACAAATAACCAAGAGCACCCTTCTCATGGATCAATAGTTAATTAAGTTTGACCAACTTTATGCAAATCATCAAAACCAATGGCATCAAGAGAGTAAACAGGCTGTAGGATTCTATTTTTTATAACAAATAGGAATTATATTCTCAACTCAACTCAACTCAACTCAACACAACAAAGTCTGTTCATAACTACTTGGGGTCAGTTATATAAATCCACTTTCTCCATCTAGCACTATCTATGGCCAAGTCTAGTGTGATAATACATATGGCTATTTCTTTATAAATTATCTCTATATATGTTATTTTATATCTTTCTTTGTCTCTATCATTATCATTAATTGTCAATAGATCACTCTTCATAATTAGCACATTTAATGGTATTTATTGTATGTGCCTAACCATCTTAATCGGTCCATTAGTTCTCTTTCATTTTATCTTCATTTTGACGCCACTACTATTATTTCTCAAATAATAACATTTATAAATTGATACTAGTATCTTATACTTACCACATATTTATCTATTTTAACATTAGCATTTATGTTAAACTTAATTTATTAACATGTTTCTTTAATGTTCAACATTTTATTCTATATAGTAATGGACTTACCAGTAGTCCCCTATTTTTTTTCCTTTTAACTCTAATGGGATGCATCAATTGTATAACATCCCAGAAGGACTCCTCTACATAACCCAACCTATTTTAATTCTATGGTTCACATCAACCCCTATGTCTCCCTATTGACAAACAACTTAAGTGAAATACCTAAGTATCTCTAGGTTGTATTGCATCACTATCTCTTCTCTAGGTATATGAAAAAAAGGGACCGAACCGATCAAACCACCCAAACCGATTGGATTGGTTCCATTTGAGGCTTGATTGGTTTGGATTGGTTTGCAAATATATAACCTGATCTAATGCGGCTCGGATTTAATTTTAATTAATAAAACTCAGAAAAGAACCAAAACTAATCTTCTTGTGCAAGCATACAATACCTTCCCCCTCCCCCTCAACCAAAAAATATAAGAAAAAAGAAAAACCTAAGGCAATGTTTGGTATCTAATTTAAATTCAGTTTTCTGTATTTAAAAACAAAAAGTCAAAAAAGTTACAAAAAACTTGTTCATTTTAGTAGGATTTAAAAAGTGTTTTTAGAAAAAAGTTACGAAGAATGTTTGTTTTTAAAAAACATATAAAAGTTGTTTTTTGAGTTTTTCTTTTGCAATAATGGGACCCACATAAACTTTTTAAATTTATTTGTATGAAATCTACAACAAACCAAACAAGTTTTCCATATTTTCAAATTTTGAGAACAATTTGTAAATATGATGCCAAACATATTTCTAAAAACTATAAATCAATTAAAAATGATTTTATAATCCAATTTCTAGAAAACCATTTTTAAATCACATGTCAAACGCAACCTAATTTTTGGCTTAATATGAGAAGATTAGAGTTGGAGTAACAAATACATAAAATTGACTAGTTTTGAAACTTGAGATTGTTTTGGAAGAAAAATTTTATTTTTTATGTTTTTTTTTTTTCTTCTTTTTGGAGAGAAACAAGAAATTTTATTAATGAAAGCGAGAAAACAGGATAAAAGAGGAACTTTTCAAGAAGACGAGAGACCTCCCAAGATAACTACAAAAACATATCCAAACTCTTGACATTTAAAGCGTTCGAAATATTTGACACACTTCAAATATACATGATACGCTACATAAGGCCATGTGTGATTAGGAAGATAGTATTTAAAAATGAATGACTGCATTGGATTGAATTGGATTCTATCCCTAATTAAGTTTAGCTTAAATCCCTTTTTTTTAAAATCCAAATTCTATTTGATTGAATTGAGTATTTAATTCTTTTATTGGTTTTGACCGGTTGCACACCCCTACTCTTCTCTTGTATTTCTACCTCCAATAAAGGCCAAGGTTGTTTATATCAGCAAATGACAAACGCCACAACCAATTATCCAATCTATAAGGAAACAAAAAACAGAAGCCATCCTCAAATATTCTCTTGTTTCTCTCTATCCACACCAATAATAATGTGACAGCTAAACATGATGTCTTAAATGAGAAACAAGAGTAAATCATGGTTTAATTTGAATTCTACACCTTACAATTTTATGGTAAATTCAAATATGTCATCTTTGGTCAAGATCTAGAAAGCACAAACAAGAAATTAAAATGATAATGAAAGAAAGAAAAAAAGTACATAGTGAAACCGGAGTGAATTAAAAATTAACTAAAAGAAAACGGCAATAGTTAGAATGTTAATAGCAATTGATAAAATGGCAATATAAATTAAAAACATACAAAAAGACACAAAAGTAGAGGGGTTTGGCCTTCCAAGGACGTCTCCCATTTTCACAAAGAAAATAGAGAAGATATACATTTTCATGAAACTTCTTACAATAACTACCCAGCTATATCAAATTGTTTCTACCATACAAAAGAAACATCAAACAGCTTCTTTTATTCCGAATTTTATCCCAATTTCACAAAAACTCAAACAAACAAATAAGATCAGCATACCTGGTAATTTGACATTATTTTCTGCCTATATTCTTTATGCCTCTAAACCTGAAAGATGGACATAATGAATTAGAGGTTCCCTATTTTCTTCTAGAGAAAATGAGGAAGTAGCTTTTCATTTCACTTTCCAAAGAGAAAGTGAGGCCAATAATTGCATAAGACACATGATTACATGAATAATGCCATGTAGAAATTCATAACAAAAAATCATGTCGACAAATGTAGAAACCTAAGTTTTTTATTTAATAGAATTGAATAAAAAATTATTAAATACAAAATTAATATTAATTCATTGGTTAAAAAATATAATGGAATTAAAAATAATAATTAATAATAAACAAATAAACTAAAAATAAAATGGAGATATTTAATAGTTTAAAAATCAGGGCATTACATTAATGGTTCGTCTTTCATTTTCAAATATGCATTTGCTATTATAAAATTATATGTCGTGATAAATTCAAACAAGCTCATCACAACTTCATTCCTATCTACAAATCTATATCCTCCATGCATTATTTTGCATCCAATCCTCTCTTTGTCTACATATACCATACTATAATTTCCTCCCATATGTATTTTCTGTCCTTGAGGTATTTCTAGAATTACTTTCAACCATATTTTTCAAAATTGCCAAGAGGTATTTCTAGAATCACTTCAAACAGTACTTTAATGTGTTGGTCTAATCTTATTCGAGATACATAAACGCCAAATGTATAGATTACATTATCTTTAATTAAAAGTTTTATTAAGATAATTGTATCTCTTTTCCTAATTGCCTTAACGTAATATTCTTTGAAGTTCTTGTCTATAATTATTTCTAATTTTCTACTTCATTTCAACTTTGATTATTTTCAGTATAATATCGTATGTACCCTGTGTTCTTTATTTTTCATTTGTTTACCTACCTATTCGGTCTCTTTTAGGCATATTATATTCATTTTTCTCCTGATCATAATGTTTGCTATCTACATTCCATTGCATGTTAATGTTCCTATATTCCAACTTCCAAGTTACTACTCTAAGTCTTCTATCATGGACAGTTTATCTATGCTCGTCCAAAGTACTATAGGGACCCTTAGCACTGTGATGCCAATGTAGCACCCCAACACACAGCAAAGAAAATATATACTAATAATTTACAAGCACAATGAGAACCCATTCAAATAAGTATAAGAAAGTAAAAAAACAATTAAATAATAAATAAAAGCCATTCCATTGGAATACTTATTTTATTTCATTAACAACATTTTTAAAGCATTAAAAAAATATAGCAATTGTTAAAAAAAAAAAGAATAAATGAAGAAATTAACTTTGTAAAAACATATAAGATGTACCCAGAGCACAAAGATCTTTCCATTATAGGGTTTAGGTAAGGGACGATGCACGTAACCTTACTTCCAAAGGGAGAGGTTGTTTCTAGATCCGTATCCATGACTTTCAGGTCACAATGAAGCAACCTTAATCATTGCACTAAGGCCCGCTCACTTTGTAAAAACATATTATTTCAAAAAAAAAAAAAAATCTTGATCAAGATAAGTAGTCAAACACATTCATATTAGTGACATGAAATCTGAGACAATTTTTTTTTTTAAATGGAAAAAGAAATTAACTCTAAAAAACAGAGATCACAAAAAATAACCACAACCATTATGTGGAAAAGCATAAAAGGGTAGTCAACAAAAATTGACCATTAACCTGAACTGTCTCCAGTTCCTTATCTACAACAAATGCAATTGCTAGAAATGCCACTCAGAACCATAACATTAAAAAAAAAAAAAGAAAAAAAAATTAATAAAAAAAAATCAGTTCCATTTTCACATCCAAAACACAGCGACAAGCAAACAAAGGGAATTTTAGCAATTTCACTCTCCCATCAATGCATTTTCGTCTTCCAAAGCTGCCTCTCTTGTGTTCTCTCAGTTATAAAAACCAAAACAAAACAATAAAGCAGAATCTAAAACCCCTAGCGACAGAAAAACATAAACTTGAAAAAAAAAAAAACCACAACACCAACAACCAAAAAAAAAGAAAAAAAAAATACGAAGAACAAGGGCAGAAGATGTAACTTCAATAACTTACTCTCGTCCGCTCTCCCTCGGGCAAATACCGCGCCAATATCTCCCTCATGTACTGCACCTTAACGTCCCGCGAAACGCTTAGCATGCTCGGTGGCAGGTACCGCTCCAGCGAGCTGTAAAGAGACGGATTGAACTCCAATTGCAGATCGTCGTAGCTCTCCGGCTTGTGATCGGTGTTAGGGTTCAACCGAAGTCTCTGATTAGAGTACAACGAACGGCTCGATGAGATGACGCCATTGGCGTTGCCATTGCTATTACCGGCATGCGATTCATCTTTGCGATTCACAGAACCATCTACGGACATAATTCCGGAGGGAATTCGCGGAGAGATCGGACCGGAGGATCTGTTTCAGGGTTTTCGAGAATTGGAATCGTGTTTCTTCGGAGAATTCATTGAAATTAGGGTTTCACATCGAGGGACACGAGAGCGAATGCGAGAGAGAGAGAGAAGAGGCTTTAAAGGTAGAAGTGCAAGTTAACTGTTGCAGTTAGGGTTTGCAAGTGAGGAATATCCGTTGGTTAAAATTTATTAGTTGTTTATTTTGGTTTTTGGACGACATTTATGGTTGGAGGATGAGGCGCATTTCCACCCGACCTAAAAAAAAAAAAACACGTCTTTGCAAGTTATTGGCTCGCCCAAAGCATTACTTAAGAAAAAAAAAAAAAAAAACTATGTCCGACCCAATGACTTTAACTCATAACCTCCAACCTATAGGCTAAAGGTCACACTACTCACCTCATCCAAGTACCCTGGTGCTTTTTTTGTTTAAAAACTTACACAGAATGATAAATACACTAAAAATATTTTAAGTTTTTTTTTTCTCTATGAAAAAATATATAGTGCATTTTAATAAGATTTTTAATACATTTTTAAAACTGTTTTTATGTTTAGCATATTTGCATATATTTAAATAGTTAGTTTTAACCACCCAATAAGGTAACAAAGTGGTGAGAACTTATACTCGTAATCTAAAAGAATGCAACATTTACTCCGCGAAAAAATTTATTGTGTCGTTGTATAACGTTCGTACCTTAGGATGATGTCATCTTAACCCGTAAAGTACCTGAATACTCATAGGTGTGTGTATTTGTACGTGATTTTGATTTCGTAGCTCCATGTCTTGTACCAAAATGGGCAAAAGGATGTTAGAACCACGTGCGGAGCGTGTTTTTACATAGGAATCGACCTATCATACACGAAATTCCGTTGTGTATTGAATACATAGTGGTTAAGTTTAAATAGAATGTTCTGAACAAGGAGAAGTGTGCTACTTACGTGACCGAGAGCTATATTTTTTCAGAACATCAAAGAAGCGTGCTCCTTTAAGAGGAGAAGTGCGGGTTGAGAGCATAATTTTTTTTAGGAAAGAGAGAAGCACGCTCCTGTTGAAGAGAAGTGCGCTCCTCACATTCTGGGCATTTTTTTTAAAGAAAATTTGTGGGGCCACCACCTCACTTATAAACCCATGGGCACAAATTTTCTCCCATTTAACAATTGTTCTCTGGTTTTCTCAGCTGTAGAGAAGAGAGAAAAGAGGGATTGAAGGAGATTGAACAATAGTTGGATTTCTTGGCTTCCGAGGTATAAATCTTCACCCTTTTGCTTTTGAATTTTGCTTCTATGGTTGAGTATAGATTGTTTTGGTGGTGTTTGTTATTGTGTTTTCTAGGTTTGAAACCAAGTTCTGGGTTACCTAGCTAAAACTTGACTTAGACCTTACATGTCTCCTATGTGGTGTACATTGGAGTCCTTGAACACACTCTAGTGTTGGTTTTGATCAAGGCACGGCTATGGTGGACTTATGCTCATTTTTTTGGTCCAGTTATGAGGGTTTTGGTTCTCATGTTTTGAGAATGTGCTAGGATTTGATTTCTTTGGTGAGCATTAATATATTTGTGGTTACCTAGGGCTGGATTGATGTCTAATGATCTAATTGAATCGAGAATGCATGGAATTGATGTGGGTTTGATCATAGAATACGTATTTGGCATTCTTTTGGATTGCATGTGATTTAATTGAGTGTTTTATGGCTTGAATGAGCTGTAATTGTTGGTACATAGGTACAACCATGTTAGAGTTAGTGTTGGCATGATAAGTCAGGCATATATCATGATTTTTGGCATGTGTATGGACTGTTATTGATGGATGTATGAACATAAATCGTATGTAGGGTTTGTTGATGATCCAAGTGTCCTAATTGTGCCAATTGAGGGCTAATTACATGGTTTAGATGTTATTTTTCATTGAATGATCAATGGTGACATCCTAGTACTTTGTTTTGGTTGGAATTATATTGGCTAGTTTAGCCAATTGACTATGAGTGTTTCTTTGCATTTGGTTTCTATATGTGACATTGTAGTATGAAAAATGCTTTGAATGGATATTTATGTGTAATGCATGTTTTAATGATTCATGAAATGAATTTAAACATAAGCATGAAGGGTTAGCAATAGGTGCATCTGCTAGATGGGATTTTAGGGAATTTCATGAGCTAGAATGTGATCTCTAGTTGTGGACCTAGTAGAGGATTTTACGACTTGTGTAGATATGATCGCCTAGGCATGTGGTATTGTCTTCAATGGGCTAATCCTATTAGCTACACAACCTCATGAATCCTAGTAGAATGCGAGTATGTGATGTTGAATCGGGCGCTGGGTGTCGCAAACGTAGGTCCTTGATCGCTTCTTACTCAGGAAATGGATTATGATGGCATATTGAATATTTGAAAATGGAAATACATTGATAGATTATTGTTATAAATGCAATATATTTTAGCATGTATATGATATTTGTATATCATCATGTTATTTGAGCTATTTTGATGATCTCATGCCTTATTTGTATAAATGCATATATATTGTCACTTGTAGAAAACATTCACTGAGTTTGTTGCAGCTCACACCTCCCCTTTATCATTTCAAATTCAGATAGGAAGGAGAAGGGGAAGGCTTGACTGCGGAGTACTTCCGTAGTTTTTTGTGATGTAGGTGTCAATGGTTCATGTCGTATTGTATTTGTCAGATTATTCATGAGTGAATAGTGTGGACAAATGATCTCGGGGGTACTAGACGCTGCGGTGTGCTGTGTACTGGGATGTGACAATATTATGTGGTATATAACGGCTGGGGTACGCTCGGTATGAGGTACCCATCACATCCCGAGGGTACTAGATACTGCGGTGTGTTGTGTACTAGGGTGTGACAAAAATGCCTTACGTATACATAGGACACCTCATACCGAGCGTACCCCAGCCATTATATACCACATAATATTGTCACATCCCAATACACAACACACTGCAGCGTCTAGTACCCCCGGGATCATTTGTCCATACTATTCACTCATGAATAGTGTAGGGCCTCCCCCAGATTCGACTTCACAACCTCATAAAGTTTGATTTTGCAATCTAAGTAGCCATTGAACCATTGGCTCAGTGGTACATAAGGCCTTTTTTTGTCACACCTGGGTTGCACACAATGCCCCCTACCCAATGTGATAAGTATCCCCGCAGGGCATACTCCAGCCATTATGGAACCATAATATTGTCTCATCCCAGTACACAGCCCGCCTATAGTGCTTCAGTGGCTACTCAGATTGCGAAATCAAACCTTATAAGGAGGTTGTGAGTTCGAATCTGGGGAAGGCCCTGCACTATTCATTAATCAATAGTGTGGACAAATAATCTCGGGGGTACTAGACGCTGTAGGCGGGCTGTGTGCAACCTAGGTGTGACAGTATTTTTGAGACTATGTACATGATAACACCTATTGTAAATATTTAACACTTAGATGAGTTGTATTTATTTTGGATATTTTTATTTTGTTGATGTTTACGGTTTGGATTATTGTTGCTTGATGATTGAATATGTTTAGCAGGCTAAACATATTCAATCATAATTTTATCAAGTAATTTAAACTCGAGAGCCTCAATTCCTCTTAAATTTTTCAGTCGAACTACCGAATAAATTGATGATTGGTAAAAGTAAATTCATTATATGATAAAAAATATGAATTCATATAAAATTAGGTTTGCACAGCACCTTATATTAATAAAATTTTAAATTTAGACATATAAATCATATCAGGACTGGTTAATTTTTAAAATTAGGAGGCCGCTTTGTCCAAATTTGAAACCTTTTAATTTATTATAATTATAATAACAAAAATTATTAAATCTCATTTTTTAAATTTATAAAGAATGAATAAATGTAAAATAATTTAATCTCAAAAGTAAAATTCTACCAAAAATGTTCGAATGTCTAAATTGCTTTGTTCAAACTTGGCCCGATTATTGAATAATTTTGTCTGCAACAACTTTATTCTGGACCAAATAAAATTAGTCAACCGAGTTTAGACAAATTGTCACCCCTAATTATAATTGAAGGAAAGGCTCATGATGCATTTGGCATTAATTTTAAATTTAATTTTTTCTATCCAAAAATTTTAAAAAAAAAGTAAAAAAAGAAATTAGAGAAAACTTGTTTGGTTTAGCTAGACTCAAACACCATTTTTACAAATAAATTAAAAAAAAATATTTTTTTTATTACTGATACATGATCAGACAATATAACTAGGACCCAGTAAAAAGAGGCACAACGATAGGAAGCACATGAGACCTAAACATTAGACCATAAAAAATAAACAGATGGTCCTACAAGAAGATAAAATCCACCTAAACAGTAGACCATAAAAAATAAACAGATGGTCCTACAAGAAGACGTCGGGGGTATTGAGGGAAGATATACATCTGGTTTTGTGTCAGTCATGACGTCACTGATTGTGGGTCGTGACACATTGACTACTTGTAGAAACACTTACGCGCTTATTGGGGGAATGTCATTCTCTTCTCTCATTGAAGCATGCCTATAGGGATTAGTTGGTGCATCTGAGCTAAATAAGATACCCTAGGTTACAAACTATATATGTATAGTTAGCTTTAAGCTTACACAATGAAAAAGAGTTGCGTTAAGCAGCTAAACAATCAATATAAAAATTTGTTGAGTTCAGATAAAGGATAAAAGGTTGCACTTGGTATTAGTTAACCAAGTAAAATAAACTATAACATGAACCTACTTAATTAAACTATGCAAATACTAGAACTTGGGTTTTAATTTACTATTTTGTAAAATGTACAGGAAATCAGATACGATTTAAATTCTTGTAAAACTTATAATAGACGCGATACTTGGAAAAAAAAAAAAAGGAAGTAAATTTATATGATTGACATAAGATATTAAGTACCCTCCACCTCCAAAGAAAAATGAAATGCATACACATATTTACAGAGTTTTTTTTTAGGATACATTGATTTTACTGCACAATGTTAAAGATCAATTATGGCGACCCCACACCTTGGACCACCATCCCTTATGGGACAACGTGGCGTAGGCATCATCACTCATGCCACATCATCCATTAGGATGGTTGAGACCCTACAAGTCACAACATCTAAATATAACATCAACCTGTAGGTACTTGTAACATTTCTAATATCCACAATGCTACAACAAAAAATTTAAAGCCTCAACCTGACATTCCAAAATATAATATCAAAGTCCAAACAATAATGTCCATGGTCAATCAATAAGATATATCATTCATCTATCAAATTAAAGTCCAAAGCCTAGGGTCAAGGGACCCAATCATTAAGTGAGTCAAAATAAATTCAGTCACCCACAAGTCCATCTACATCTACAATAAAGGATAACCCAAACCAACCTCACCATCTAAGTGATCATATGTTATGTACATAAATACAAAAATACAAAATTATACAATAGGTACATTCATATACAAGATCAACAAAAAGAACCTCTAGCACTCACATCGTACCTATACTCCTCCACGTGGCTAGGTCCTCAAAAAAATTGCAATTCCTTTTCCCTTATCTTGCACAGTAAGATTTGAAAAAAAATGATGGTGAGTCAATGATATCCAGTGAATAAAATCATATTATGTCATTAATATACTTATTAATAAAATTCATGTATGCATGAATGTGTCATGCTAAGATAAAACATATATAAATATGTGTCATATACAATAATGCAATAAAAATCATTTTTCAGTTCTTCCTTTTATATTTTAGTCCAGATCCACCTTTAGCATCCTTAATCCATGGCTTTTAAGTCCAGGTGGTCGTCGTGAGATCTAGCACGTAGTGCTATGATCCTAGATATAGAATTCTACCCGAGTATTTGCAAGTGTCTCAAGGACACATGGCTTTTTACTTAAGTTTTGCCTCATTCTTTTAGCCAAAACCTCACTCCTTCCAATTTAGGTCATACATAACCATTTACGTATATAGATATGATGACATACAAGATTAAATATAATTCAAAGTTATACTCACAACCAAGCCAACACGAGTGAAATGCTAAACCACATACAAGAGTCCAATTCCAACCCAAAATCAACCAAATCAAGATCCTATAAATACACATCTATTCATACATATATTAATCATATGCATAAACATCAATTCATGATCAACATCTATACTAATTACTTACAACCCACACTTAATCCCAATTGGTCTAATTGGATTTATACACCAATCAACCTCATATTCCAATGATGATTCCCAATTCCATACTAAGGACATCATTTATGTCTCATGCTATAACACAAGTCAAATACATAGGCCTAGGTCTTCACAATGTCACCAAATGCTAATTCCAATACAATTTACAGCTTATGGGCATCAATCATGTCCAATTACATGATCATACAATGTCTAGGCCTAGGCCAATATAATCAATTACAATTCATTTCATGCCCAATTAAACATAAATCATCTTAATTTACCAATCCTAATTTTATTGCATCAAAAGCCCCAAATTAAAAAAATTCTCTACATAAGGACTTGGGGCCAAAATGAACTAACCCTCCTCTTTCACCCATGGACTTGTCAAATTAACACCATGGAGCGTTCAACACATGTTAATTTGTTCAACATAAGTCACATGCACCCATGACGAAGAACCCTAACTCTAATTTATAGGGTTAGGTCCAATACAAAGGAGCACCCACAATTTCTTGGTGGAAATTGTGGAAATTTCCACTATTGTGCTCCAAGTCACCGTGGGAAACCATATACTGAGGCACGCATCAACAAATCCTAACCTAGGTCTCCCAACAACATCAAGATATACCAAAATTTATACCATTCTAGAGCATGTAATCAACATAGGAAGAGATTTAGGAAGAAAACACAAAAAATGTATTCTTGGAGCACCAAGTTCACCCTAAAATCTCCTCTCTCCCTCTCAAGTTTTTGCACTAAAATGGCCGAGAATGGTGTATTTGGGGTCTTATAAGCATGTAGGCCCATTTGCAAAAACTTAAATAAAAATAAAAATTGTATAGGCAAAGGAAACGCGTTTTTGCATACCAGTTTTCAAGCCAGCAACATTTTCACGCAGAGACGCGTTTCCTCTTTTAAGAAACATGTTTTTGCCTATTTTTTGTCTACAAACACTTCATTTTACACCCAAAGGATCTCCAATCATTCTGACACTTCGCACGCCCATCATTCAACATAAAACCACTCCGAAAACACGCCAACGTATGCCTCTAACACTAGACAATTCACATCTATCACGCATACAACCAACAAAAAACACATACACATACATAACATGCACAACACACAACATCCTTACAAGCATAAAACACTACACATGCATCAATACAAGCACATAGACTCGACACTTAAGCAATTGGGATAAGGGCTAGGTGAATGAAAATTTGGGGCGTCACATCAATACCTATTTCTTTATTTTTGACAGTATGTCATTTTAATCCAATTACTAGAAAACAAATCCATCATCCATTATAATATTGTATTTATAAATGAATGACATTTAATAAACTCAACTAACTCAATTCAATAATTAAGTCTTTCTTAATTACATGCAATTGACTACATGAATATGTTTTTTTTTTCTTTTTTTTGTTTTAGTTTTTTTTTTAAGACTACTGATTTTTCGACATTTGGAAAGTGTCATCATTCTCTTTGGGTGAGACTAATCCTCTCAAACTCGAGCATGATAGAAGTGTTTGGGCTGACCCTTCCAATAGAAACAGATAAATGCGGGCACAACCAGATATGTTTCTTTCAACCTACTCTATATAAGGTTAAGTCGATATTTAAATTATTTATATCTTTTTAATTATTTTTATTTATATAATTTTGGGTTTGCCTATGTGGTATTACTTTAGTTATTTATTTTTTCTTAATAAAAAACCCTACGTAGGGCGGGTTCAAGTAAAAACTTAGCCCCCAATTCTCATGTGCCAATTTCAAGCTAAATTCAACGAATTAGGGGTGTCGACGGTTTGATTTGAATCGATTTAGTGCTCAAACTTAAACCAAACTAAATATAATCGGTTTCGATTCGGTTTAACTTAATCGATTTATTTTGAATTATTAAACCAAATGAACCGAACCAAACTGATCTTTAGTTCTGTTCGGGTTGGTCGGTTTAAAATTTTACATGTACATATATTAAATAAATTAAAATAATCAATTATATATATATAAATATATAATGTAATTTTTACTTTTTTTAATGCATATTTATAAAACTTAAAAACTATTTTTATAGTATAAAGATGATTATATAATTTTTTAATAAAAATATTTATATCATAAAAAAATCATGAACATTAAAAATAAGTATTAATTATTTTAATTTTAAAATCGATTTCATTCTACTTAGGTTAATTTTTAAATTCTCAAACTACATTTCAAACTAAACTCTTCCTTTAAATAAATCAAGTCGAATTTATTAAAAACCAAACCAAACATAAGGTTGGGTTCGGTTTCCTATTTGGACCACTCCATTAACACCGCTACACCCTACAAAGCCAACGTGCCAACTACGCTAGAACTTCGAATCATGTTTACAGTTCAGGTCGGTCTTCTTACAAATCTTTCCAAATTCATCTGAAATTTAGGGTTTCTATTTCTCATATTCTTTCGGTTTCAAGCACCTTTTCTTATTTTCCAGACTCATTGACTCTTAGTAGTTAGTACCGCTGATTCAAATTTTGGACAGATTTTAGGGCTTGATTGTGGATTCGCAACTTGATTATTAATCTTAATGCCGTAAGATCCGAGCTTTTCGAGGAATTCAAAGAATACTCCATCGAGAAATACGTTTTAGTTACCAGGGCGGAATAATTTAAATTTTTCTTCTTTTTTTTGTATTTTTTTTTTCTCGCCCAACATTTAAGGCCTGTTAGTTAACTCTATTTAGCCTTTACCAATCTTTGAGAGGTGGTTGAAATTTTAAAAAGTATTCCCAAAGTGTGATCTCATGGATAACAAGAATGTTATATGGAGTATGGACAACATAAGTTGGATACTCAGGCAATTTCCATTTCTCCTAGTAGGCGAAGGCTTTCCCTAGTAATTCACTGGTTTGGATTCTAAAATCAACTGGAAATATTTATCTTCCATCTAAAGTGAGATTCCCATTCTGGGTTCTTTGTGATTCCCAAATCCTGTGGCTTGTGTAATTTGCTTTAGTCTATATATACGCATCACTTATGCACAAGGGTCCTAGAGTCCCCACCTTGGGCTGTCCATGTATTTGTGTAATGATTGATATTTGATATGCTTTTCTTGCTTTGCAGGAATCCATTGTGTCACTAGTTTTCAATTGCATTTGGTAATTATACATAATGCACCTGACAGTCTCTGGTATCTATAAGAGTCTCGAAGTCCTGACATGATGGCTGATAGCGTCCATTTACCCAAAACAAATGAGGATAGAAATGGTGATGCAAATCATAAGCGTGAAGGTACTTGTTGTGATGCAGAAGTGGTTTCAAAAAAGTTGAAAATCAGTAATTTGGATGATGAAAAAGCAGTGAAAGCAGGAGAAAATCTGAATCAACACAAACCTCAGAAAAGTGAGATGAATTTGACTGATACAGATTGTCAAAATGGTAGCAATCACCAGCTGGTTGGATCAGCCAAAGGGACTGGGGGCAATCAGTTGGAAAAGAAAAATGAATTGTGTGATGAGAAAAGCTCATTGTCTAGTCAGACTTTCTGTGTCATTGAAGCAGATGCAGCTGAAGATAAGGGTTCCAGACATACAATGGAGGATGCTTGGGTTGTGCTTCCAGATGCAAGTTTGAATTTTCCTGGGACAATGAGGTTGTTAATTCTTTGTTCATTGTACACCTTACTAGACTTTTAGTTTGATTCATCTATATTTAAACTATACTTTTCCATTTTTCTATTCACATTTTACCCTACTAGAGGTTTTCTATATTGTCTATCAACTTTCCTTTTCATGTCAAGGACCTTAACTGCTTTTCAATACCCTGCTCTATCTTAATCTAGTGGTACTTACTTTTGTCCAAGCTTCGTCCATGACAATTCCTGCCCCCCCTCCTCCCGCCCCCCTCATGTTCCTCAACACTAATCAACTTTTATTGTGGTATGCCTGAGCCCAGGCAATGGACTCAAGTTGATGGTATTTCAGTTCTCACATATTATCAATTCCTAGTTTTATATGGCAGTTTCAATCCTAAATTGGCATTTCTCGAGCTCAAAATCTGCAGAAGAAAGATCACTTTACAGTCTTCTCCAAGTCTGAGTTATCTCTCTTTTGGTTTTGCATCTCCTTGAATTTTTGCAATTAGTTTATTCAAAAACTGTTTCTTTCTTTACCACATTTAGATTTTCATTTCCAATTTACAAAATAATTCAGATAGAAACTTCCGTTGGCTAGTTTAGCATTTAATGTCTGATTTTTGTTTTGATTAAAGCTTTGTGAATGGATCTTGTTGCTCTGTACATCACTATGTTGTGTTTTTTGAAGCTTTTTCATTTTTCTGCACACATGGTATTGGTGTTTGGAAGGTGTGGACATAGCTTACTGCATGTATAGTTGTATTCGGAACACCGCCACTTTTATTTCAGTGCCTGTTTAAGTTAAGAACCCAAGCATTCTTTTTAATCTAAAATACTTCTTACAGATGTGCACATTTTGCAATTTATGATGGGCACGGAGGTCGTTTGGCTGCTGAATATGCTCAGAAACATTTACATGCAAATGTTCTTTCAGCAGGATTACCACACGAGTTGGTGTGTTTGCCTGGTCTGACTATCCTTTTATCTCTTATACTGACGTGTTTTTGTGGATCACAAGTTGCTATTGACTTCTGAATAGAAGTGCATATATCATTTTAAAATGGACTGCTTATACTTGTTTTGCTTCTCTCTCTCTCTCGTGTTTTTTTTTTTGTTTTTTTTTGTGATCTCAGTCCCAACGCTGCTGAACCTTTATCAAAAGAAATTTTTTGCAGGAATGTTGACATTTTTGAGAAACACGGGTGTGTTTTTTTGTTATAAGAAAGGGGAAGCAGATTTTAAAACTAAGTCTGTGTTTGATTTCCGTGGACCCATTCTTATCAAACATTTTATTACTTATCTTCATTGGCACAAGAAGATAAAGTATGGACGTATGTGAGTGTGCGCATGTGCAAATTTGTGTGTTAGCATGTTTATGCTTTGCTATTTTGTGTGTATCATGTACTTATGATTGCTTGACATGCGTGCTTTATGGAAGCCAATATCTAGAATGTGTCTGTAGGTTGTCTTTTTTCTTTGTTCTGTTTCGAACAAGCAATTCCAATTTATAAAAAATTTATGACCTGACTACTTCTATATGTAAATTGATTTGAAAATAAACTTGAGTGATTAAGAGATCTATTCCATCACTCCACTGTGGGAAAGGATAAGCTTTTATTGCAGATCTCCCCAGAGAATGATAGGATTCAATGAAATACATAAAGAAAGTTCCCTTCCCTCTCCTTTTTCCCTACTCTTATCTTGTCATGGATAACTGACTAACTGCATAGGAGAGAAAAATGGAACCCTAAGCTAAGCATAAATGGTTGCACATGAAATACAAAAAAATAGATTTTTTGATTCCTCTCTTTTGCTCATGGATCTGCTTTACCATTAGCTTGCCAAGACTGGGAAAAATGTTGGTTTCAAGCTTGGGGTCAAATGCCAATTATCCTTGACTTGGGGACAAACTGATGTGGATGGCATGTTCCTCCATCCTGTTTTAGATTGTCCTTTCATATTCACTTAGCAACCATAATTTCTTCTTTAAGAAAACTAAGTATTGGCTGTGTATTGAATCTTTCTGCAAGTCTGGTTCACATTTGCACTTAGCTCATTTTAGATATGTGTCAAATGGCTTTTTCAAACCTTAACTATTCTATCTCATAACATTTGCAGATGGACGTGAGAGCTGCAAAAAAGTCCATTCTTGAAGGTATGGCTACAAAGTTGGTTAAGTATTTATATTTTAAATCTCTCCGTCATAGTTTATATGAATCTGTGAATTTAAATCTATGATATGGTTGAAGTTTTTCTGTCGTTTCAGTCAATTAGTTCATTTAATCGTTTGTGCAACATAATGCTTGTTCAATGCATTGGAGGCAAAAGAAATGCTACTTGTTTGTAATTATTGCGTGTAGGAGAGAATATGCGAATAGAGGTTCAGTTTTGGAAAGAAACTCTTGTGTTTATAAATGCTGTGTATACTTTCCTTGGCTATAAAACAAACATTGGTGTTTATGCTTGGAGGTAGTTATCTAAGTATTCTACTCAACTGGGTTTACCAGAGTTGGTTATTGTCAATTTTTCATAAAGGTTGCAACGTTTTTTTTTTTTTTTTTGACAAGAAACAAATAATATATATTTTAAAGTTGTAAAGGTTGAAACATGGTAATCTAAGTATTCTAATTAAACTTTCGATCATAGTGATCTTTCTTTTCTATTCAATATGGGAAAATTATAGAATCAAATATTGTTATAAATAAATGCCAAATATCACTACTTCTAGCCAAACCATCTCTTGTTGAACCAACACAAAAAATCAAAGTTAGGGTTTTGATTTGTGGAATTCTTCAAGAGAGATAGAAAGGAACTCTGTACATAAACTCCAAAGCTTTCCTACTTTTATACAAAAAGAGTGTACCTAGTGCACAAGGCTCCCGCCATTGCAGGTTTGGGGAATGGATGATATATGTAGCTTATCTCCATATAAGAGAGGTTTTTTCTAGATTCTAATTCGTGACCTCTCGGTCACAATGGAGCAAACTTAACTGTTGGGCCATGACCTATCTTTCAAAGCTTTCCTACATATGAACCTAATTTAGGTCCCATAGATGATAGGTCTGAAAACCCAAATTTCATCATATGATTTAAGACTCTTAACTGGCTCTGCTTTCTCAAGAAACAAATACCAGAAGAGTCTTATTGCTGGAACATTGATTATTTTAATATCTTGGATGGAAAATGGCCATGTTTATTTTGTATTCATAAAATACTAGGTTTCTTAGCCGATTTACCTTGCCTTATCTTTTACGAAACAATTAGGATGAAAATGAGAAGCCTTTCTGTGTAACTGTGTCAGTGTATTTCGTTATCTATCATTACAAATGATTTTGGTGGAACTTGAGTTTGATTCTTGATTTACTTGTTACATAGGTTTCCGACTAACTGATGAGTCTCTTCTTCAAGAAAGTGCTGCAGGTATTGCTTGTGTTACTGTTACTATTATCATATAAATAGATAATTGCGGTGTTTTTGGATGCTTTATCCAGAGAAAAATGGAAGAAAAAGTATACTTGTCAATTTGCCATAAAAATACCGTTAGAACCCTTTTTTGAAATTGAATCTTTAGCATATGTAAAGAATTTATTGAACTTGTATTACCATTTTGCAACATTTACATTGATAGATATAAAGCACTAACTGCATTAGCAAGCAAGAAAGTATTTTCCCCAACTACTTGATGTTTGCTATTGTATGTCGCTATAATATGTATTTAAAAGTATGGCTCAAAAATTAAAAAATTCAACGAAATAAACTGTTGAATTCACCTTGATATGGTGCTTGACGCCATTACTACATAGATCTCTTAACCATAACCGGCGATGTCAACTACAATGAATTTGACCTTCATTTGCTTATTATATATAGAACAATGACAAGAACAAAGCCTAATCTTGCTATTTGAGGTTTGCTTACTCGAAATTTGTTCCACAATCCACTCTATGTGGGTTATATATTTTTGGTTAATCAAAACCATGATCTAGCATTAAGTCAAATTAAGAATGCAACATTCGACTAGTTGGAGTGGTATCTATGCTTGTTTTTTATGTGATACTGTCTTTCTTGTTTTTTGGGATTGTCTATAAGTCTATTCACTTTGGAGACCCCTAGTTAAAAAGGGGAATGATACAGAGGAAAATTGATTGTCAGAGTCTCATCCTTGTAACATGCCTTGATCATGTGACATTGTGATTCAAATCAACACAAGAGTAAAATGTACGATGTACAGATAGGAAATGATGTGAGATTAGCAATAACCAATGGTGCATATTGATCGTGTTCCCCCCCCCTCGCACCAAAGAAAAAAAAAAAAAAACAGAGAGAAAAAAAATTCCTGGATGAGCTGAGATAGTAATGGTCTTATAGATACTGCAGACGATCAGGTTTCTAGGTTGTCGTTGTCATGAATATCTTTTCTTCTTTGATAATTAGATTTTCATTTAGCAGAAGTTGTTTTTGTTTAGACAGACTTCATTTTTTGGTACCATCTCACCTGTTGTATTCTGTGTATAACGTTTTCAGGGGGGTGGCAGGATGGTGCTACAGCTGTGTGTATCTGGGTCTTGGGGCAAACTGTAAGTCTTCAAGCGTTCGCTTGGCATTTACATCATTATGTGACCTGTTTTCTTATAAGTTCCATTATCTGAACCCCTGAAGGATCCTATTTTGTACAAGGTGCATATATGTTGGGTTTTGGTCATTTCTGGCTGATCTGGCTGATCTGGTTCCAGATCTAGGAAGGGTTGTGCAGCCTTATCCTCACATTGCAGAGAGGCTATTTTTGGACTCAAACCCGTGGCCTCAAGGCCATAGTGGAGCATCCTTTACCGCTGTGCTAAGAAGTCTAGGGCCTTAAAATGTTTTATAATTCAATTACATGAATCTTGGATCGAAGTTGACATGATTTAGAGCCTAGGCCATGTTCATATACAAGGTAGTGAATGATATTACAACTAAGGACATAATGACTAAAACGCATCCCAAAACAAGTATAGGTCCATTGCATATGATGATTGAACTCATCATAATTTCAATCAATTCAATTGCCCTATTTTTATTAATTCTATGCATAGCATAGACCATGAGTGACGGGCCTTTTTACCATGTCATATTGTATAGGTTTTTGTTGCTAACATTGGAGATGCAAAAGCAGTAGTGGCTCGATCATATGCTTCTGATGGATCACAGACTCAGTTAGATGGGACAGGTCAATTAAAGGCCATAGTTTTGACAAGGGAACACAAAGCTATATATCCACAAGAACGTGCTCGAATTGTGAAGGTGGGACTTCATACCATGTTTCTGTTATTTCAATTTTTTTCTGTTCTTGTTAAAATTAATTCCACACCATTGTCATCATTGTTGTTTTTGTTATCAGAATTTTCTACGGCTTTTGGTTTTATTTGATTTCTTCCCCCGATGAAGCTCGATATCGTGTTCTTAGCTGGAGCATTTCATAATGCCTTGTTTACAAGCTTATTCATATTAATAGGTTGGGGCTAAACCCAAGGTATCTATTATTACTACCGCCATTAGCATGGTCATAATAATGGCAAATGAGGCGGTGGAAGATTCCAGGGCAAGGGGTGTAGGTGGGTTTGTCTTCAAAGTTGACTTCACCAAAGCATATGACACTGTGGACTGGGTTATCTTGAATATGTGTTGCACAAAAAAGGATTTGGGGGGAGATGGATTAAATGGATGGTGGGCTGTGCAAGTTTGGTAACATTCTTTGTTGTGGTTAAGGGAGGCCTAGGTGCAAATTCGCTGCAGGGAGGGGCTTGAGGCACGGAGATCCCCTATCTCCTTTCCTATTCACGCTAGTGGCAGGCGGATTGGGGAGAATGATGTTTAAGGCTGGGCAATTGGATGTGGTGAGAGGATTCCAAGTCGGGAAAGAGAAGATAGTAGTCTCTCATTTGCAATATGCGGATGATACATTATTCTTGTTTCATGGGGAAGAAGGCAATGTCATGAGTGCATTACAGCTCCTACAGTGCGTCTGTGAGTTTTCAGGACTAAAGGTGAACATGACTAAATGCCAAATGGCTGGGATAAATGTAGAGCCCGAGGTGATATTAAGATTAGCCAATTCAATAAGTTGCTCAGTTGGTGTGTGGCCATTGAAATATCTGGGGCTCCCTTTAGGGGGAAATCCCAGGTCTAAGTAGTTTTGGGATCCAGTTGTTTCAACCATTTCAAGAAGATTGGAAGGTTGGAAGCATGCTTTCTTATTGAAGGGGGGGAGGTTAGCCCTAATTCGGTCAGTGCTGCAAGCTATTCCAACATATTTCGTATCAATTTTCAAGGTTCCTCATGGAGTGGCCAAGTCCATTGAAAGGAAGTTCAAAGCCTTTCTATGGGGAAGTAGGGGGGATAAGGAAATGAGAAGTTTGGTCAAGTGGGAGACAGTTCAACTACCGGTGGAGTCCGGTGGGCTTGGGATTGGGAACATTGTTCTGACGAATGTCGCCTTTTGCGGCAAGTGGCTTTGGAAGATTTCGAGGGATTAGAACTCTCTTGGGGCGCAGGTGGTCATTAGGAGATATGGAAGAGCTTCATATTTTGATCTAGGGGTGGGTGCGGGAAGAGCAAAAAGGAACACACAGGGGTCCATGGAAGTTCATTGCATCTATTGCTCCTAAGGTGTTTGCAAACGTCTGCCCAAAGATTGGCAACGGGGAGACCTTCCGCTCCTGGGAGGTCAGTTGGATGGATGATAGTTCATTGGCAATATCCTTTCCAAACCTTTACAGACTTTCTTCCTTACATAACATAACCAACCTATTTCTGCATTTATCACAAGTGCTCAGACAAACCCAAACCTTATCCCTACATGGAATTTCCATTTCACCAGAGCTTTAACATCTAGGGAGCAAGTTGAAGTCACAAATCTCCTGCTTAGTTTAGAGAACATTAGGCTGACAACCTCCATAGACCGTTTCTCTTGCAACGTTGAATCAAACGGTATCTTCTCCTGTAAATCTCTCTTTGATGCTTTAGTCACCTCATGAACTCACCTCCCTTTTCCACTCCTGGCATTTATTTGGAAAACACAAATCCCATCTAAAGTTAAAGTGTTTGGTTGGTTACTAGTCCATAGGAAAATAAATACATTGGACATGCTACAGAAAAGACTTCCTAACATGTGCCTCTCCCCCTAGTGTTGTATTTTTTGCTTTCAGGATGGAGAGTGCCCGGATCACATATTCATTCATTGTCCCTTTGCGAGAAGTATTTGGGATAGGTGGTCCAATTTCTCGGGAGGAAGATTTCTCACTCCTAGTAGTCTAGAGGACAGTATGACAGCTTCACATTCCTCCATACTTTCTAGTATGGGCAAGGACGAAGCTGTCATAGCTTCTTTTGCTACGCTTTGGCAACTATGGATTGAACATAACAACAGGGTTTTTAATGATAGAGTTATGGAGCTGGATAAACTGTGGGATGATACCAAATTTATGGTCAGTTCTTGGGTGTTCGCGGCTTTCCTGGTTCAGGGTCTTTCTTTTTCAGATTGGGTTCTCAATTGGGCAAATTGTTTGCATCAGGTTTAGGGGTGATCTCATTGTTATGGGTTATTATCTTTTTGATTTGATTCTGTATGATAGGTCGTTCTATTGTGTAGCATTCCTAATTCTACTGGTTCCTGTACCTTTTACTAAGCTTTAATATGATTCAGTCTTTGTTTCTGCTAAAAAAAAAGAAGCATGGTCAGAATAAGTATCACTTAGTATTTTTTACTTTTTTTAATTTGATTTCTTTCCTTGATGAAGCTCAGTATCATGTTCTTAGCTGGAGCATTTCATAATGCCTTGTATGTAGGCTTATTCATAATGTCTAAGGAATATGGTCTGAACGAGTGGTTAAGAGGTTGGAGCCACATTGCTTGAAGTCGATCCTCCTTTTTTAGCACCTATGGTGCTAAACCTGAGGTCATGTACTCACTTATTTGTATTAATATAATTCGTTTATGCCTCTGATCTAAAAAAAGTATACAACCTTCTTATTTTGTGTAAGATCTAAAGATTCAATAATTCTAAAGCATGGTAATTGGGTGTTTGAATATTGTAGTTCTA
The DNA here is from genome assembly GCA_035771175.1 of Paratinospora sagittata. Lineage (NCBI taxonomy): Eukaryota > Viridiplantae > Streptophyta > Magnoliopsida > Ranunculales > Menispermaceae > Paratinospora > Paratinospora sagittata. Next base: position 3,393,786 of record CM069592.1, on the reverse strand, counting down.
AATATTATATATTTTATTTATTCATTATTAATTGTTGTTATTTTGCTAAGTCATGAACCATGTAATTAATATTGGAATTTGACCTATTATGGACGCTATCCTGCTCCATTTCTCATTTCTTACTGCTTGAGAATTTCTTTCACTTCTCTTGTAGTTGAAACCTATGTCTCTCACAGGAAATTGGCATGTGAAGCTTATTCTTAAAAAGACCATCCTTAATCTTGCAATTGCAACATCTTTGCTTCCATATCTTATTTTTGAACTCTAGCTACCCCAATGGTTGTCATTTGGTTCAGAGGTTTGGATAACCATGGGATTGTTATGCCACATCATGCCCAAGGAGAAGTAGCATTCTCTTGTTTAGATTTTTGTGGTTTATGTGATAATTAGTTTTTTTCCTTCTTTGAGCCATCATTAATTCAATTTTCTTCTAGTTATCTCTTATGTACTTTGCTTTTCTAGGTTGGTGGTTCTGTGACTTCTAACGGTCGACTGCAAGGACGCCTTGAGGTTTCTAGGGCCTTTGGTGACCGCCAATTCAAGAAGGTGATGTGAAGACTTTTTTTTTTTGAGAGGAAACAAGTTTTGTTATATATATATAAGTAAAAGTGTAATTACAAAATGTTGCAGAGAGCTGAAAGTTCTATGCTAGAAAGCCAAAAATGATAATGACCCTACACACCCAGAGCAAAACCGACAAGACCCCACTACAAACAAGAGAACCAATCCCTCCATCAATGACTGACCGAGTATCCATTACATTGATTTACTGACTTTTCCTCACATTATTATACTTTAGTGGGATTTCTGCTTTTCTTTCCTCTCCCTTTTTATTTTATTTTATATTACCATAAGACTGTTGGATCACATTTGAAAACTTAGGTTGTCTTTTGTTCATGATACAAAAACATAAATGAAATCGAATAACCGGGGTTGTATTATATAGATGTTTAGTTTTCAAAAATTTGTTTAGTATTGTGTTTGAAAACTACTTTTGAAATGAAAAAGAAAAAAAATTAAAACTTATTTGGTTCATTGTATCTATAAGATTACAAAGAAAGATAATGACTTGCTTTTGAAGATAGGCCATTTAAGCACAAAAAACAACTGTAATTGTTTGCTAAAAATGACCTATTCTCTGAGTTGTTTCTGAAATTATTTTTTCATTTTAACCAATTTTTGCAACCGAAAGCTTATCTCTTGTATTTAGGGTTTTCAAATACTAAAAGATGTTTTTAAATTGTAACCAAACATAGCCTTGTTTTTTTTGTGGTAAATGTTTCCTTAGAATGAATGGATATGTTTCGGAGTGTTGAGTGACAAATGTTTGTTGCTTGAACTTATCTTCAAGGAGATATTGTGTGACAAATGTTTATTGAATGAACTTATCTTTAAGGAGATAGACTTTGGGATAAAGTTAATATATAAACATATGAAGAAACATACGAGTAAGTGCAATTAATGAACTTAATTTGTTTTTAGAGTTAAGTGTAGAAGGACTATCTCCTAGGGTAAACTATTGAAAATAAATTCTTCCGTAGAATTAGCATGCTTGAGGTAAAAAAATGCAAAGGCTTTAGAGCCCTATATGATTCCCGTTGAGGTTTGGAAGAGCCTAGAGGAAATTGGAGTCTTGTGGTTAACAGGATTGTAGCAACTAGGAGAATGCTCGATGATTGGAGGAAAAACGTCTTTAATACCTATATATAAAATAAAGGAGATATTCAAAATTGCGCAAATTATAGAGGAATTAAATTGATGAATTATACAATGAATTTGTAGGAGAGAGTAATAGAAAATATTAAACCTCCCAAATAAATTTAAATGGATCTTAGAGCCTACAAGGGATTATTCATGTAAATCACTAACTGAAGCCTTGTCTGCCTTACCCAACCAATCCATACCATCCTTCCCTATAGCGGCAAATACTTGGAAAACACACGTTCCATCTAAAGTTAAAGTGTTTGGTTGGTTGTTGGCCCATAGGAAGATGAATACCATGAATCTACTTCAAAGGTGCCTCCCTAATATGTATTTGTCTCCACAGTGTTGTGTTTTATGTTTTCAAGCGGAAGAAAACCTAGATCATATTTTCGTGCAGTGCCCGATGGCAAGAGGCTTGTGGGAGAAATGGCTTGGCCTTTCGGCAGGAAGGTTTTCCCCCCTTCCTCCCTCGAGGATTGTATGACCTTGTCCCACAACTCTATTATCTCCAGTGTGGCAAAGGAGGTGGGGTGGCTTTAGTGGCCTCTCTCGTGACACTGGCATATTTGGCTTGAAAGAAATAACAGAATTTTTAATGATTGATGTAAGGCGGATAATAAAATTATGGGAGGACATTAGGTTTGTGGCCAGTACTTGGGTGCATGTGTCTGGACTTGTCCCGGGACCCTCCCTCTAGGATTGGGTATTAGATTGGGGTAGCTGTATGTTTCAGTTGTAAAGATTATGACTGGGTGTTTAGGGTGCCGATTATGTATTATGTATCTTTTAGGCTGCACTTCTGGTGCTCCTTTGGATGTACTGTCAGTTAGCACATATTTTCAATAAAAGCACTTCTTGTTTCTGCTAAAAAAAAAAAAGTAATAGAAAATAGAATACAAGTTGAAACTTGGGTGTCAAACAATCAATTTGGATTTATGCCTAAGAGATCAACTATGGAAGCTATTTATTTAATAAGGAGATCGATGGAGAGGTATAGGGAGAAGAAGAAAGATCTTCATATGGTCTTTATTGATTTAGAGAAAGCCTATGATAGAGCACCTAGAGACATAATATGGTGGGTATTAGCGACAAAAAGAGTTACTAGCAGGTGCATTGAATTAATAAAAGACATTTATGATGGGGTAAGAGCCTTTGTAAAATCAACAGTAGGAGAAACTGACGAATTTTCAGTTACAGTAGGTTTACACCAAGGTTCTGCCTTAAGGCCCTACCTTTTTGCTCTAGTTATGGATGAATTGTCTAAAAATATTCAAGAAGATATTTAGTTATTTGTCGATGATATAGTACTAATTGGTGAAACCACATCTGGAGCTAATGCTTAGGCTAGAGGCTTTAAAATCTAAAGGGTTTAAGATTAGTAAGACTAAGACTGAGTACGTTAAATGTGATTTTAGTGGAAGTTGAAATACAAAGGAAGAGATAGTGAAGATTGGATGTCAAGTAATACCAAGGAGTGAAAATCTTAGGTATTTGGGATCCATTACACATAAAGAAGGTGAAATAGGTGAGGACGTGAACTATGGGGTTAAAGCAGGAAGGGACAAGTGGAGGAGTGCTTCAAGAGTATTATATGATAGGCACATCCCATTGAAGTGAAAGGAAAAATTTTTATAGAGTTGCTATTAGGCTTGCCATGTTGTATAGTGCAAAATGTTGCACAATTAAAAAACGTGTTTACAAATTAAGTGTAACATAAATGCGAATGCTAAGATGGATATGAGGTAAAACTTTAAAAGATAAAATTAAAAATGAGCATATTCAGGCAATGGTAGGTGTAGCACCAATCAGAGATAAAATGAGAGAGAACCAACTAAGGTGATTTGGACACATACAATATAGGCCTTTAGATGCACTAGTTCGGAAAAATAACTTACTGACACTAGATAGTAACAATAAAGATAGAAGTAGACCTTAAATAGCATGGACAAAGATAATTAAAAAAATTTAACTTATCTTAACGTGAATGCCGACTTAGCCCTCAATAGAGTAGAGTGGAAGAAGCGGATTCATGTAGTTGATCTGGGAAAAGACTTAATTGAGTTGAGTTGAGTTTTTTTCAAAAGAAAAATCCCTTAATTACTGATTTTGCTTAAATTTTTCTAGTTTGGTTAGATCTTTTGTTTTTCTTGTTTGTCTTTTAAAACAAGTTTGTTCCTCATTTTGTGTGTTTTTGTGAGTAGTGTTGTTAGGGCAGGGGGAATATGCTTGCATGTCAAAATGGACATTGACCGAGTCAAGAAAAGATATGAAGTTAGTCTTTGTATTCTTGTGGGCTAAATGAATTGGAGGAACAAATTTTTTATTGCCAAACTCAAAGTGTTTTTTTTTTCTTAGTTTTTGAAATATTTGCGTTGGCCTTGTGGAATTGACTAGTCAAGGGTTTAAATCCCACCATCTACTATTACTATCCCCTCTCCTCCTCTTCCCACCCAAAAAAAAAAAAAAGAGAAAAAAGAAAGAAAGAAAAAGATTCATGAATCCATCATACTTGTTTACCACTGTTGCATTTGGAACTCTTAAATTAATTTTGTGGTGGATGTTGGATCATTATATGACTGTAATGCATGAATTGCAGGTTGGTGTTGTGGCAACCCCAGATGTTCATTCTTTTGATCTCACAGAAAGAGAACAGTTCATTATTCTTGGCTGTGATGGTTTGTGGGGGGTATGTGCTAGTTAACTACATTAATCTTCATTTTGGTGAATTCATTGTTTTTTATGTTTATTTACATATTATCTCCATGTTTTTGATTCAAAACAGGTATTTGGACCAAGTGACGCTGTTGATTTTGTTCAACAACATTTGAAGGTAGTCTCTAATATCTTTTAATTATCCGAATGAAAAAGCTAGTTGTCATTATATGTTTTCGTCAAAAATTGTCTTCTTAAGTATTTAGCCTAAGGTTGTGGAAAAGGATTGTTTGCTGAGCACTTCTTTTACTTCTTCAAGCTTCAGAATGGGGACTTCTTTCTAATAAAAAATTAAAGGATTTTTTTATTATTTCCATCAGTGAATTAAAGGCTTGAGAAAGCTACGAATATAAACTCTTCCAAGCTTGCTATTTTGTTAAACTCAAAGAACTGAGAAATGTTATTGGAATATTTTTTTTACCAGCATAGAATGCAACTTTTAAGCTTCACTCTTTTAAGTTGCTTTGTGGTTAGTAATTTCTGAAGACCTCTGTTGGGTAAATGTGGTTGAGTTTCAAAGCGCAACATGGATATCCTGAGATGGTGAAGCCGGGAGAATGAGATTACTTGTTCTGGCTACATAAATTTAAGTTTATTTTATAGGGATGCAATAGATCATATGATTCAATATTGTATATTAAACCAAAATACAAATATTTTATTATGTCTTTAACATTGTGCAGTACCAAGCCTGTACAAAGAAGAGCTGAGAGAGGCCGAATTCCTCATTCCTGTTTTTATCCCACTCAAAATAGTTAAATCTGAATTTCATACCTATTGTGAAATAGATTGGAGTGGTCTACAAGGATTCATGTGACTAAGATAAGGCTAATTAAAAAAACCTTATAAGAAACTCCATGGGATTCTTTTAAGTGTCAAGCATGATGGTCTTACAAATGCATAAATACTATAGGTAGATATTTTTCTGAAGAATCTGTAGAATTGTTCATGATATGGGCATATTTGTAGAAAAAAAGAAATAATAATAATAATAATTTGGACATTGTTTTGTTTAATTTCCTTATTTATTCGGCAGGAGGGTCTATCAGTTACTGCTGTGAGCCGCCGGCTTGTAAGGGAAGCTGTTCGTGAAAGACGCTGTAAAGATAACTGCACTGCAATTGTTATTGTTTTCAAGCACAAGTAATTGTTATGCAACCCAGTATTGTCTTAAAGGGAAGGCTAATATTCTTGGTGTTTGGCTTCTTCGTGTCACATCCTTTTGTGAACTAGCATCATAAACTTGGGTCTTGTGAAAGGTTTTCTTTGGATCAGTTTTGGGCACTTGGAACTCCCAATCCAAATTTGGCTTGCAAAAAGTACATTGTAAAATTTACTACTTAGATCATGATTAATAGTGAAATGATATTTTAAGGTAGTTGAATTTTCCAATGATTACTTCTCTCTGTCTCTAGCTTTGTGAAATTAACATGCTGACTTTAATATACTGTCCATTAGTTTTTTTTTTTTTTTTTTTTTCTAGGAAGGCTGGAAGATCCAGATTGGGAACTGGGCACTTGACATCAATCCTATTCACTCTGCCATTGTGATCCACATCCACAAATTTTATCTACCTACAATCGCTGCAGCAATTGCTCTAAAACCATTATGATTTACTGACTTCTTTCTGATTGCTGCAGATCTTGCCAGGGTACTATCCATTTTCTTCATTGTCCAACAACTCGATTAAACTTTTTTCTAACTACATGAGGTCAGCTCCATCAATCAGCTTCATCAATCAGTTTCCTCTACTCTATTAAGGGCTAAGTCAACACTTAAATCACCAATAGTTATATTTTTCTTCATTATTTTTGTTCATATTATTTTAAGTCTTGCTATGTGAATTGTTAATATGTCACTCTTCCTAACTAAAGGTCCCGTTGTAAGTGTCTAAACCACTTTTATTGGTTTTTTCTTATTTTATTTATTATTCTATTTCATTTTTTGAATATGCTCATTTCCAATTTTATCTATTAATGTTTTATCAGATATTCATCTTAACCTACGATCTTCCTCCAGGAGTTGCATTGTTATTATTATAATTAATGTACTGGCTAGATGATTGTTTTCTCAGTTCTTTCCTCTGTACATATGTTTGGGTTCTGAGCACCCCAGTTTTGGAAGAGAAGCATTTGGGACATTGAGTTAATTGGGTAGCCGGAATGCACAAGTGAGCCTGTCTTAATTTCTTGAATGTGGGGGGGGTCATGAAGGTGTATTGCAGAAATTCATGTGGCCAATAGATGCCATTCCCACATGGTATTGGGCCATGCTTGGCACAACCTAAGCGACCCCATTATATTAATAAAGGATAAAGATGAACATGGTAGTTGAAGGTTGCCACCAAAAAACTGGTGGTGTTAATGTGTGTTGCAGAAAACTACTATTGTAAGAAAATTGACCCTGCAAAAAGGAAGTGAATGACAGGTAATGAGTTAAAACTGTATTTAGATGCTAAGAAATGTTAATCATGAATGACCACATTATACTTTTCTTTGGTGCAATGAAATTTAGAAAAGATTGAATTGAAAACATATAATTTCCTTTTTTATCTTTTTAAAATGGGTAAAGGTGGGACTTGAATCCATGACCTTTTTACCTGCATAATCAATTTTATACAACTAAGCTGTTAGTTTAATCTTTGTAAAAAAAAAAATGCATACTAGACACTTGAAGCTGAAAAAAACAAAAAAAGAAGAGAAAAGAATAATAATAATAATTGATGCAAATGCAGTTCAAGATTACCAAGGAGTAAATGCCTCCTCCTTTTTTTTTTTTTTTTTTTTTGTGTCTTCAATCAAAAAGAAAAGATGGCAGCTGATACATGTTTGAAGTAAAAAAGAAGCAAAAGATTAGTTATAAGGCACCTAATATCATAGTGTTCATTGATGTAATATATGAATTAAATTTGAAGCTGCTCTGGCCCAGATGACTATTGTTGTTCAACTATTGTGAATTATTTCCAAGACAATAATCTAGTTCTTTTTTTTTTTTCTTTTTCTTTTTTGATTTGACTCTTGAAACCACCAAAAAAATCAGAGATTAGAGACAAACCCATGTTTCTGTTAAATGAATGCTTAACTACCTAAAGAAGACCTTTTCTTTTTGGGATAAAATATACTGATTATGAACAAGCTCAAGAAGGAATATTCCAACTGTTCCCAATTTGCTGCTTTGTTTAGTACTGCTGCATGTACCCTCGTTGACCCATGAATGTTCATGAACAACTTCAGCCATGAACATCATGAACGTCATCTTATTATGCTCTGTTCATAAACTACATGGCTCAATAAGATTAACATGATCTTTTGACATCAATGATGTTCAAAACATATAAAAGATTAAGATCTACAGGGGTCTCTGATATCAGTGTTAACAACTCGACAACTGATTTAATGTCTTGCATGGCTATCGCCATTCGGTTCAAGATCTGTTGGTGAAAAAAAAGAGGGTCCTATTACCTTCATTAATGCAATCAGAAAACATTACTCTATTCATCATTTGCTTCAATGGTGGGGGCTGCTGGTCAATTCAGAATTAATTTTCATATAGTGACTGCACTTAGAGACAACTTAGGAATGTCTTGAACAAACTAATTGGTGATGAAATACAAATGCCGAGAATCTTCACTGATTGAAAGAAGTATAGAGTATGAATGAACCTATCAACATCACCAAATCAAAGCATTTTGTTTATGATTTGATGAGAATATGGCATGTGCTTTCCCTTAGTTTAAGCTCTTGTGTTCATTTTACAAAGTAAATAAAGATCTAAAATCATATGAACCACATGCATTCTCTGCAACTACCTTAGCTTCAAAATATTATAACAAGCACCTAATCTGAGTTATATTTAATATTTTCTGATAGTGATTATATCACCTTCTGTATGACAGAAAATACCCTTTTGGCACATCAACTTCTACAGTGATTTAGAGGTGGCAATTGTTAACCCTGTTACCCTACATATCCGAATCCCTTATTCAGATATTGATCCAGCATTTATAGACCCAATTAGTGATTGGATCAGAACTTGATTAAGATGTTTCTGTTCTTCCCCTTTCCCAACAGACCAAATTGATTTGCTTCAGACATTTTTAAGGAATTTTATGCATATCATGTTCTATACTCATATGCAAGGAAGACTAAAATCCTGACATTACTGATCTTTTTTCAGTCTTTTTTCGACACTTGTTCAAAGCAAGTTAGAATAATATATATAAGCCAGCCTTAATTATATAGGCTTATGGTCAAGACACATTGGTTATGAGTCATAAAATACTCATAATTATGAATGCTTTGCTTCTATAATTAACTTGATTTTGCTAATAAATACAACTTTATGTTATCATCTGTTCTGTATTTTGTCCGATGAAGAGGGTCCTTGAAATATTTAATAGATTTATAATAAGCCTAGTCCTTCATATTCTTGTCATATCGTTGCAATGTGAATTTACTAATGATCCATTTTTCCTTACTGTATGATATCTTAGCTCATTTTTTATACTCAAAACTTGAAGAAATGATAAAACCAAATGGCTAGGAATCTCAGATCAGGTTGATTTTTCAGTCAGTATAGGTCCATGGCAGAGAAGCATTTGGACCATTTTAAAACACCAACTAGAAGAAGGGATCAAGCATTTATTCGGGTTGAAATAATTTGCCGAAAATAACAATTTTGATTTTTAAATTCTCTATTTACCCTCTTTCAATTTATTAAAAAATAAAAAATAAAAATAAAAATAAAAAACTATGGACCTGTCAAACAAATTAAACTAAAAGGACTGGTGGAGACGGGAGAAATGAAATTGTGGATATTCTTTCTATAATTACCTGTCCAACATGCTAAACCACAGCCTTGTCCCCTCAAACAAAATTCAATTCTCAAGTCAACATATAATGGAATAAACTAACATGAAGAAGGAGAGAGAAAAAAAAACAAAACAAAATTAGAAAGATGACAAACAAAAGTTAAAAGCTATAGACAGAAGAGAGGATTCATACCAATCATATACAATTCATGAATTTATATTATATGTCAGTTTACATATTATAAAAGTGCATTTATCAAGCAGTTTGTCCCCAACATGTATCAAATCAGACACTATAAAAGCTGCTCGATGTTTCACTCAATATCAGTGCATTCTTCTTTGATTTTTCTTTAGCTCCAAGGTTTAATATCAGAGGAAAAACATGGCTTTCTCTGAGAAGATGAAGTTTTTCATATCATTGTTTACTCTACAATTCTGCTATGCTGGATTTCATATTGTTTCTAGACTAGCATTAAACATGGGCGTCAGCGAAGTTGTCTACCCGGTTTATAGAAATATTATTGCTCTTCTTTTGTTAGGCCCTTTTGCCTATTTCCTAGAAAAGTGAGATTTTCTTTGACTTTCCTTTCTTATTGTTCTTGATGCGATAATGACATTGATTTGCCTTGTTTTTTTTTTGTTCAATTTTGTAGGAAAGAAAGGCCACCTCTTACTTTGGCTTTGTTGGGTCAGTTCTTCCTTCTTGCATTATGTGGGTGAGTTGGCAAACTAGGACAAAAAAAAGGCTCTAGAATTGCTCCTATTTACTTAGATTTTCTTGCTCTGGTTTGGTTCTGATTGGATTTTTTTGGTTTTCAGGATTACTGCAAATCAAGGATTTTACCTGTTGGGATTGTATAATGCATCACCCACTTTTGCATCTGCCATGCAAAACTCAGTTCCTGCAATTACTTTTGCAATGGCTGCTGCTTTAAGGTAACTACACTTAGAGAACATATTTATAGTTTTTCTTGTGATTAATAGGAAAATAGGACCTTTTCTTGACATGCTGACATCTCTCTATTTCGTGAACTCAGGTTGGAAAATGTAAACATATCAAGGAGATTTGGATTAGCAAAGGTATTGGGAACAATTGTTAGTATTGCAGGTGCTACTGTTATTACTCTCTACAAAGGCCCTCCTCTTCTGCATCAAAAACAAACACCACAGAAAAATTCATTCAGAGATGAAACAGTTCTTCCTACAAAAGAAATGCAGAACTGGACACTTGGTTGCTTGTTCCTGCTTGGGCATTGCTTGTCATGGGCTAGTTGGATGGTATTTCAGGTTAGCACCAATAATAATAACCGCCCGCTTGTAACCATTCAATGTTAATAACTATAGGACATAGAAGAATTACTTAGTAGCATTTCGATTTTGTTATGTGGGAAGTGTAAAACTTAATAGAAACATATATGGACTGCATTCACATATATTTGTTAGGGAGACTTATTTCTTAGTAAAAATGTGTCAAATTTAGTGATTTATTCATAAGTAATCTCCAATTCTGGACTCTTTTTTTTCTTTAAACAGGCCCCTGTGGTGAAAAAGTACCCTGCTAAACTCACTCTCACTTCATTTACATGCTTCTTTGGGCTGCTCCAATTCTTGGCAATTGCAGCTTTTGTCGAAACTGACATCGAGCACTGGAAAATCCAATCCACGGAGGAGCTTCTAATGATCCTCTACGCTGTAAATTCCTTGAACTTCATTACTTTATTTCTTCTTCTTTGTCATTAAATTAATACACATCAATAGACAATAATAGATTTCTTCTTTTGTCATTACTTTATTCTATGGATTCGAAATTTTCTTGATTTTATGGCTTGTTTTATAGGGAGTTGTGGCTTCTGGTGTTGTCATTTCTCTTCAAACATGGTGCATTCAAAAAGGAGGACCTGTTTTTGTAGCTGTGTTCCAACCAGTTCAAACTGTTCTTGTTGCCATAATGGCTTGTTTAGCACTTGGTGATCAGTTATTCTCTGGAGGGTAAGTGGAAACATTGCTCAATTTTAAAATTTTAATTAACCATCTTTTGAAGCATTAGACTAATTAATATATATACCACATTTATCTATATCTCATCAAACCTTATACTAAATTTATATTCTATACTTTTTGGCAGTGTCATTGGAGCAGTTCTTATCACCATTGGCCTTTATGTGGTGCTGTGGGGAAAAAGTGAGGAAAAGAGAATGGAAAACCAAGAGAAAGAAGAATCACTTACTAAGAATTTGCTGGAACAAAGTGGAAGAACAGAAATTGCAGTTGCATCTGATCTTCCATGAGATTAAAGAAAAACTAATAATAAAAAAAAAAACCCAGTTATTACCATAGATCAAGACACAGATTCTATATATAACTGTGTCATCATATGGTCTGAGATCATAAGCTCTAGGATTCCAATATGGAAATCTGAGTTTTTTTATATTTTTTATGTTAATATAATTAGATTGGCAAAAGAAGCCAATCTCATTGAAGTTTAGATTTTGATCATCAACTCTTATATTGTTTCATCTTCAGAGTTGTTTTTAGTGAGTTGGTCTTACAAGCAAGTCAGCTTGGAGCCAGTACTGAGATCCATGACTTGTAATATTATATATCATATATATATGTCATGTGTACATGTGACAATATTTTCAGCAAATGAAATGCAGAATTTGCAGAAGTTCTCTGATATATGGAAGTTCTGAGAAATCAACTTTTGTTTATGTATTTTTTACTGCAACATGTCATTAAGTACTCCAAGAGAACTAGAAAATTTTGGGTGGTGAAGATTACCTTCTGAGGCACACATGCATGCATATATAGTTTAGAATTTTGAACCCAATTTCAGGATTTAATGCTCCTATAATGATAAAAAAAAAAAAACAAAAAAAAAACCTTGAAGTTAATAAAAAGAAATGGTAAAAAAAAAAAAAGGATTAAATTTGTCACCTTTAAAAAAAAATATAATAATAAATTCATAAAATACATGAAATTCTTTTACCCTTTTCTTTTTAGATATTGGAACCTAAATGCTTTGTTTTTCAAACCTCTAACAAGTGATATAGATAATAGTAGAATACATCATATCTAGCCCTACAACTTGTAAATCAACATCAATAAAATTTGAGAATTATTATTATTATTAGGGTGAAACTGTTGAAAGACACACACTAAACCCGGGCCAATGACATGATTACCCTTGAAAAAAAAAATTATTTCACAAATACCATTCATACAAAAATATTATCAGGATTGCCTTAATTTACTGTTCATAACCCAGTCAGCGTGCCAAACAAATGCCACGTCGGCGCGGAGGTGGCATTTTTTTTAAGTGAAGGGAAGGCGTCTTTTGAAAAGACGCCATCTCTTCACAAATTTTTTTTTTTAACTTGAAGGAAAGGCGTCTTTTCAAAAGACACCTTTCCTTAATAGTATTTTTTTTTTCAAGTGAAGGGAAGTCGTCTTTTCAAAAGACGCCTTCCCTTCGTCATTTTTTTTTTAAGTAAACAATATAAACTAAGCTGTATGATAATCCCATTTTCTTGGATTAGATTACGTTTCTAGGCATTTACAAAGGAGAAGAGCAGTACTAAAATAATCACCAATATTCATGGCTTGATTAAAAGGCGCCTGAAATGCTGCTAAGGATGACAAGAAAAGGAGAAGCTCCTGCAGCCATTAATGGTGAAGAAGATGAAAGATTTTGACTTGCTGCTGCTGCTGTTGTTGTTAAAGATGGGTTTGTAGTAGTAGAAATATTCATGAGATTCTGATGATGATGATCGTGAGTATAGTAGAAGAGGGCTTCTTTGATCTCTTACCCTTTCTACAACCACCACCAACAGGAACATTTCTTAGGGTTCCTCCTTGTGTCCAGTACCTTCTACATGTTTTACAGAAGTAACGAGGCTGAGATACGCTGTAATTGTTTACTTCAAATTCAGATCCAACTTCGTTGTTTACTTCAAAAAAATAATAAATTCTTATTATAAAAATAAAATAAAAATATTAATAATAATGCACACATTCTAAAAAATATTTCAAATCTTTTTTATTAAATTATTAAATAATTTTAGAAACAAAGTCCTTGTTACTATTAAAAAAGAATATATACATATCAAACTCATATAAATTAACTAAAACTCTTTAAGTTTTTGTAATCTTCTATTATTTAAATTAAGTAGTTTTAAACTTAGAAATTAGAAAAAAAAAATTATTATTTATTTTCCTAAAATATTTTCGTACTTATTCTTAGGACTTTTAAAAATTTTAATTAAGAAAAATTCTAAAATATATATATATATCCTCATTTTCTAAAATATCTCTAATATATATATTTTTTGTTTGGCTACTTCAATGGGATCCTCGTTATAAGTTAACAATTTTAAAAGAGGTTTTAAAAATAATGTATTGTGATATATCTTTTATTGACATGAAAGATATTAAAAATTCTTTGGTTGATATGTTTCAAAAATATATACAAAAGTTAAGAAATAATCAAACATTTAATATAATGTCCTCCAGTTTAATGCCAACAAAATTAAATAAAGTATCAAGTTTATTATCTGAAAATAATACAAAATTTAAACGATCATTTGAATTACAACATTATTTAGATGAGTCCACCACTGATGTTGATATTTCTAATAATTTTAATATATTAGATTGGTAAAATTCTCATAAACATATATATATCAAATACTTTCTATTATAGCTAAAGATTTATTGACAATTATTATTTTTATAGTTGCTTTAGAATCAGCATTTAGTTAAGGAGTAAGAGTAATTAATAACTATAGGACAAGATTAAAGGAAGATATAGTTTAAGCATTAATATGTTTGAGGAATTAGTATTTGAAAGATATAAAAAATTAATTTCACACTTCTTTTATTTTATTTTTTTTATGGATGACAAGTTCTCCACTTTGTTCGTGTAACACTATTATTTTATTCTATAAAAAAAAAAAAAAAAAAAAAGCATAAGTTTGTCAGAAATGGTACATTCATATTATTTCAATTTCTTTCCGACTTTGCTTAGTTAAAACAATTTTGTGAGTTAGGATTTTTCTATTTGTTTAGATAAGTTTTTTAATTTATAAGTATTATTTTATCTTCTAATTTATGACCATTTTTCCTAATGCAATTCATTAATGTAAATTAAAAAAGGATATTATTTCATAGAAAAATTTATTATGCACGCCTAGGCACCAATATCACCCGACGTCGGCGCTCAACACTATTGAAAGTATATGTATCACACACATCTAACGGTGTGGGGAGCCAATGTCTGGTGATGGACGTTAGTGGTGATGGAAGTTAGTGCCCACCACATATCTAACGTTATTCTATTTCAACTACGTGCAACGCTAGTTGTCTTAATATTTTATTTTTTATAATTAATAATTAACTTGTATTTAATATATTTTAGAAATTATATTTTTTAAGCAATTTTGTAAACACTTCTAATAATTTTTTAAAGTCATTGTTAGCAAAGAAAATTTGTTTATTTTAATATCTTTGTAATCTTTTTTTTTATCCCTCTGATTTTTATTTTATATTACTTAAAATTAAATAAATATAAGTAATATTCTATTTTGTAATATCAAATTTTGTTTAATTTATTAGTTAATCTCTTAGCTCACAATTTTAGCCCACTTGACCCTTTATTTTGGCCTATAGTTCTAGCCCATTTAACCCATTTATTTGCCAATGCATGAAGCTCAACCTAATTCATTTTAGATTTTTTACGAATTATAGATAAAATTGGGCTAGAGATTTAACAAATTGGCCCAACTCAACCCAACCATATTTAATAATAGGTCAGGCTAGTCAAACCCAATTTTTTTGTAGGCTTATTAGGGTAGAATCGGGCGGCCCATTTTGACACCCCGGTGTAAGGCTTAAGGGCCATTATTTCTAGTAAAAATAAAAATCAAATTTTTAAATATATCTCAAGCTGTGTTGAGCACGTGCTACTTTCGAACTTTATTTTGTTTTTATTTTTCGTTTTGCGTCGTAAATATTGTTAGTATTTGGGTGAGTGGGGACCCTTTCTAGTAAATATAGTATAGTTTTCATATGCGAGTCCAAAACAGATGTATGCATGTATTGAAAGGGGAGTGAATCTCAATGAAAGGTAGCTGGGTAGGTGAGAATGAGATGGCACAAAACTCTTAACCTAAAAATGTCTCTCATTTTGGACACTATAGCCAGCCCAAAGGGATACCAACCACATTTTTTAAATTTACAAAAATACCCTTCTTTCCAAGACTATTTTGAACCTATTTTGATCTAAATGTTACATTATGATTTCACTACAGTCTTCTATAACTCAACTTAATTTAATAAAAATAATAATAATTCTCAATTATATAAGGGTTAACTAAGATTCATGTCATAGTCAATTTGACTCTAACTATCTAACCCAATCCTTCTTCTTTATTTGAGTTTTCTTATTATCTTTAAACATAAATGCTAATTCTATATAAACTTTGTTCAAATTAATTTTATATTCTTTGAATATCATTTGGCCACTATCACAATATGTTTCTATTTGTGGTTTCAACTTCCTATGCAATGAATAAAAATACTAATAAACATTGTGAGGAAAACTTTTAATTTATTTTAAAACATTACAAAATTAAAATATATTATTAGATAGGTCTGAATCTCTACTAGTACCAATATTATCCTTAACTAAATCATCTTGAAACTTGAGTTTGGTGTTTTACTTCAAAAAAGTTTTAATATTAATGAAGGTAAAATCTAAACTTATATTTATTATGATATACTTGTTCATAATCATTATAAGATTAATATTTCAATCCATATATACCCAACAATATATATATTTAAAAAGAGATTATTTGCAATAGCTGCTTTTAAATTTGAGTATCTTTTAAAATACATAAATTAATATATTATGTAATATTGTCACTATATTGATCTAAAGTATGTCATAGCAGCTTAAAAAATAGTTCTATTAATGGACTTAAATCTTTAATTCAATAATTTAACAAGTGGAATGTAATATTAAAAAGATATTTTGTTTTTCTTGCTAATTATTTTTCTTACTAAAAAATAATTTTGTTTTTCTTGCTAAAAAATAATCCAATAAAAAAGGAAACTCAGCCGAGCAAGGCTATCTTAGTCATTCCCCAATTCCAAAGCAAGGACTATTTTGGTAGTTTGACAACGCTATGCGGTCCTAATTCAGTTTCCGTCTCGGAGTCCACGAGAATAAAGCTCGCAATAAATAAGTTAACAAAGCGCCACCATCTCCTTACACAACAACAATCTCTGAAGAACGTACACAGCAAACACAGAACAGAAGAGAAGAGAAGAGAAAGAGAGATTGTTGCGATGGCGACTACAGGTTTGGCGAAGATGAACGCTCTCTCTTCACAGTGGATCGGTCAACCGCCGGTCAACCGGCGCCACGGGCCGTCTCATCGCATCAGCTTCCGCCGTGCCGGCGCCGCCGCCGCCGCCGCTCCGATCCGCGCCGGATCTTACACCGAAGAACTCGTTCAGACCGCCGTGAGTTGTTCCCTTCCTTAGGGTTCCTGGATTTGGTGTTTTTGTGTTTTGTATGATAATTGGATAGTTTTGCAGTTGTTGATTTGTTTGTGTGTACTCTGTGATGGATCGTAAGTTGTGTGTACGATGAGGGAAGTTTTTTCGGATTTTTTTTTATGAATAAAACTATTTGATTGCTTGTAGTACTGGTTTTTTGTGGGATTGGATACTAGATTTGAAGTTTGTTTGTGAAGAATTGATAAAAATTGGTGATTTTTTTTAAACTGTCTTTTTGCTTGATTTATGTGTGATTTACTGATCGTCGAAGTGTTTCATATCAAGATGTCTTTTTTTTGTAGTGATTTATTTCATACATGGCTATCTTAAGTTTGGCATCGTTTTTTTTTTTTTTTTTCGATCCTCAAATCACCTAATAGATGATCTTTAACAGATGAAAATTTCGGTTTTTTTCACCTTTTTTTTTTTGTTTTTTTTCTTTTACTGTTGAGTTTATTGTTTTAGTTGATAGAGAATAGTATGAAAGTTTTCGCCTTTTTCCACTTTTTTCTTGTTTTTTTTATATCGTCGGAAATAACTATGATGAGCCTCTTAAATTACTATGATAGAGGTAGAGGGGAGACTTAAAATGATATTGACAGAAATAATTAAGAAAGGTATAACTACTTGTAATTTAGACGTTGATTTAGTACTTGATAGAACAGACCGGAAGAAGCAGATTCTTGTAACTTGGTTGAGTTGAGTTGCTTTGTTTGATAGCCTTGAAGCTTACTATGATGAGCCCCTTAAAATAGTTATGTGCTTTTCTGTTTCCTTTGTACAATCATTCTCTCTCTCTCTCTCTCTACCCGAAAAGGACGTTTTTTAATTCATTTGTAGATATCATTCTCTTTGTTTTTGTATGCTCCATCCTCAATGTTTGTGTGCTTAATTGCTATTCATTTTTTTTTTAAGTTTAGAAATCCATTGCTTCTCCTGGCCGTGGTATCCTTGCAATAGATGAATCAAATGCAACTTGTGGAAAGAGGCTTGCTTCCATTGGCTTGGAAAATACAGAAACCAACCGACAAGCTTACAGACAACTTTTACTGACCACCCCTGGCCTTGGCGAGTATATCTCTGGAGCCATTCTTTTCGAGGAAACACTGTATCAGTCGACAACAAATGGGAAGAAATTTGTAGACTGCTTGAAGGACGAGAAAATTGTGCCTGGCATTAAAGTTGATAAGGTATTTCTGCTATTACATCTTCTGTGGCTTAAGATAGCTTTGCACTATCTTATAATTCTGCCGCCCTTATGACGTGTGCCGATGATTAAGACACTGCCCTTTATGTCTTTTTGTAGGGTTTGGTTCCTCTACCTGGATCAAACAATGAATCTTGGTGTCAAGGATTGGATGGGTTGGCTTCAAGGAGTGCTGAATACTACAAACAAGGGGCTCGTTTTGCTAAATGGTAGTAAACAATTACCTGGATTTTTTGTATGTTTCAGACTAAATAATTGAATCTGTTGATTTAATTTCTGATTTTCTAATTAATGACTACTTTAAATTTTCAGGAGGACAGTGGTTAGCATCCCCTGTGGGCCTTCTGCACTGGCTGTTAAAGAAGCTGCATGGGGGCTTGCACGTTATGCTGCTATTTCTCAGGTATCCTTTAACTTTTGGTTCATGTACCTGTGATGTATATCTGAAATTCAATGCCATCAGGGCAAATGTCTCTCTTTTATGGATATTGTAATTGGGGTTTGCCTTAAGGTTTTCAATAAGTCTGACGGCAATGTAATAAGGACTTGATACCATTGTGCATCATAATGCCTATTAATTTATCTTATAACACTAGCCACCATTGACTTGATTTGGTCAAGGACTGGATCTGGCTGTTGTTGGACTATATCTGTAGCTGTTGGGTTAAATAGAGTTTGAAACTTTGTGAGATGTCCAGTATGTACTGTTTCAGATTTGGATCCATTAAATTGGTATTTCAACCAGTAAGTGTACAGCGTACACTACTTCTGATTCAATCTGATTGCACCTTTCATAGCCCTTGTTTATTTTGTGACTGTCAGAACATATTTTTGTTTTGCATGGCAGTGAATTTTTTTAATGTGACCCTGAGTACCACCAACGTAGCCGACCCTATGTAATTGAAAAAAGGTTTAGTTGAGTTGAATTGAGCTGAGTTGTATAACAGTGAAATTTTTTACTTTGTGTTACCATGTACCATCAATTTTCATGTAGTGTACAGTGTCATCACATGGATATCTTGTTATTTCAGAGTTTTTTTTCTTCACTGACATTGATCCGTTGTTAATTGTGCAGGACAATGGTCTGGTGCCAATAGTAGAACCTGAAATTCTTCTGGATGGGGACCATGCAATCGAAAGAACACTTGAGGTGGCAGAGAAAGTGTGGTCTGAGGTTTTCTTCTACTTAGCTGAAAACAATGTAGTTTTTGAGGGTATCCTGCTTAAACCCAGCATGGTAACTCCTGGTGCTGAACACAAGGAGAAGGCTTCCCCAGAGACCATTGCAAAATACACACTTACAATGCTGAGGAGGAGAGTACCTCCTGCCATTCCCGGGATAATGGTATACAGCTCTGCTCTGATCATTTCTTAATGAATATGCCTTGGTTCCTTTTTTCAGTAATTGTTTCTATTGGTTTAAGTGCATAAACAAATATGTGCACTTATTGCTATAATCATGAACAATACGTGAAGATGGTTAAAATTGATTTAAATGGGCTCTACCCTTGACGCCCCCGAACCCACATTTTTTTGTCTTTTTGGTATTTAACCCATTCATGAAAAAACCTCTTTTTTCAGTTTGGTATATAAATTCTTTGGTATATAAATTCTTTCATGTGTTATTTGTGCTTAATCTGCTTGTAACTAAAGTATTCAGCTTATGTTTGTGTCTTGTGCTTGTCTAGTTCCTGTCAGGAGGACAATCTGAAGTACAAGCAACACTAAACCTGAACTCAATGAACCAGAGCCCCAACCCATGGCATGTATCATTCTCATATGCCCGGGCTCTTCAGAACACTGTGCTGAAGACATGGCAAGGCAATCCAGATAATGTAGAAGCCGCACAGAGGGCCCTACTCATTCGTGCCAAGGCAAACTCCTTAGCCCAGCTTGGCAGGTACTCAGCCGAGGGTGAGAGCGAGGAAGCAAAGAAAGGAATGTTTGTCAAGGGCTACACTTATTAAGTTGTTCAAGTTACATCACCTTTGCCCCTTAGAATGCATTTGCCCAAGCAAGAGTTATTTTAAGCAAGAGTAAATTTTATCACAAGTGTTCTATTACAAGAATGAACAATTATTAATATTTTTCATAGTAGTATGCAGTAGGTGCTGCGGAAGACACACCGAAGGGTATTTTCATGTTTTTTGTTTGAATAATAATGTGAGAGGATTAAATAAACTATTTTGGCAGTGTATCTCAAAAAGATTTGTTTCAGTGAAGTTTAATGAATGTCTATCTTGTTGTTTATGTTGGCTTGTACAATGGAATTTGGAGCCTTTGGAACCTATTGCTCTGATTAGGCTGATATAGCATAAACAAAGATCAAGCAAAAAAAGAGTTAAAAGCTTCTTGTTCTTGCTAGTGAAATGGGTGTCTCCAAGGCCTTGTTGATGTGCCAAGTTTGTATTCGTTCTTCAGAATGTTTAGATGTTGATGAGTAATTATAAATTTGGCATTGTAATCCCGAGTAGTACTAAATTGATTGGAGATTGGTATTACAACGTTTTACCACTTTTAGATTGCATTGAATCATATCTTAATATGCCATTTGGATAAAAATCCAAACATGTTCAGATATTATGGTTTGTATTGCAGTTTGTACCACAATTTTCCATAGGTTTTGTAAATGAATTTAGTCTAATCCGTTGAACCATTGTAAAAATTTTATAATCAACCCTAATTCACCCAAATCAATTCGAAATAATAATAAAATAATAATTATTACTTTATTCATTACTTTCACTATAGATACTTAATATGATTGAATAAGTCAAGATTTTATGATGTTAATTTGAAAAAAATATCTTAATAACTATTATAATATTCGTATTTGACTTATAAATAATTTTATAAGATATTATTTAAAATTTATAAATATATTAATTGATTAACCCGACTTAAACCAATCCAAAGTCACTAGCCTGAATTAAGTTGAATTAGGTTAAATTTTCTTCAACCTAAACTTAATTGGGTTAAATTGTAATTTAGTCGTAACCCGACCCAATCCGTCAGCACTCCAGTCCATGCTTTATTGACATGAGTTGACCATTTTCATAAATGCCCATAGACATTAAACCATGCTTTCCCTGCACCACGGGCCATAACATAATTAAGCCATCACCACCACTAGTAGCATTCCTCAGCTCTAAAATCACTATCAGGCCAAATGAGATTTTAACACACGAATATATTGGCCTTTCCAAAAACATTTTTTTAAAAAGCACTTAAAAAAATACTTTTGAGAAAAACAGGTCTCACCAAAGTTTGGCAACTGTCAAACGCGTCCGAAGGCGCTTTTGCTCTAAAAGTACTTTAAAAATGCTCTCCCAAACGGGCCCATTGTAACACAAATAAGGGAAGGATAGGAGGGTTTAGTGAACTATGGGGAAACTAACAACAAAGTAATAATTTCACATCTGAACAGCAACTCAAGAAATAGAGTATGGCCATCTTAAAACCCATTAAACTTGACCTCCAGTCCAAATCCTTCACAGGCAATGCTAAAGAAGTGTATCAATGCTTTCCCAAAGACCAAGATTCATTGGAGAAGAGTCTCCTAACATTCTCGTATGTTGACTTCCCCTACATAAACTCCCAAAGTAACTAAGAAAAGACACACATGGAAATCTGCAGTTGTTAACATGGATTCACACAATGTTAGAATAGATGGAAAAAAATTGGTCCAGATCTAGCTAACAAACTTACCAATAAGTGAAAAGATGGTAACTTTTTTCTACAAGAAGCTAACAAGATAAGAAGTGCTGTAGTGCCTACTAACAGCTGTTGCTATGGTATAAACATGTTCTTAGGGACAGATAGAGCACGGAGCTACGTGTGAGCTAATTGACTACCTATTTATCCATTGTTTTCCTTAATGTAAGAAGCCATAACAAACAATTCCACCCTCTAAGCAATATTATGTTATGTTACATTAACATATTTATCCAATTAGTGAACATAACATGTATCTGATATAAACAAGAATTCTTCTTTGATGATAAATAGAGAACATAATATGTATATAATATAAGTAATGACATATTGTGCTCACTGTGTGTTGCAAAATCAAACCTTGCAAGATTCTAGTGACTTCCTACAACTATCTGCACAATCTGCAAACTAGCTCTCATTGTTGCAGGTAAGACTTCTCTGTTCAAAGTTCAACCTAACAAGTAATAACATATATCCATTCTAGTAGGCAATAGTACTGATACACCAAACACACAAAAAGATTTTTCTCAAGCAACCTTTTCTAGCAATTTTTTTTCTTTTTTTTTTAGTCAAAGGCTGTCTTACCCTCTTAGAGCATTCAACCAATCCCTTGAGACGTGTAAATCTCCCTATTTCCACACACCAAAAACTCTATATGGAATGGTCCGCTTGGGGAGGAGTTTGAACTCAAGATTCTCATTCCTCAGGTAGATTCCAAGCCATCACACCAACCCCAAGTTGGTTATCTTTTCTAGCATATGTTAGCTAAGATTTGTAAGCATCAAGTCTTAAATTTCAAATATCTCCTTTTTTTGAAGCATCAAACTGACATTTTGAATAGATAAGTTGGAATTTGGAAACTTTACAATCTATAGGCACCTCAAATAGTACAATTCTCACTTACTGATTGCCAGCTCGTTCTTTCTACCACATCGTATATCTAGCACCAATAAACATTTGAGGGTATTTCACAAACAATTGCTTCTTTTGCCTATTGCAACTCCACTAGACATTTCTTGATATCATAGACCAATTTCTACCAATGGCAAAAATCTCATCTTAGTTTAGAGACCATGTATTTTAAAAAGGGCTCTTGGGTATTTGTAAAATTTTGAGTTTGAACCACTTGAAATTGATACCTTACCACGTTTTTATAGGAGATACAAAGTCCAGATGTATTCAAAGAAAAATTAGGTTGGGAACACTTAAAGAAAAGAACAAAGCATGCCAAAAATTAGACCTGTAAACCAACCACCCAAGCATATGAAACGTCCCAACTCTACTCCAGCATTCATAACTGAATAGTTTCAAGATGGGCACTCTATCATTTCTGCAATAGTTAGCATATATATATATTTCACATTTGTATGAATCTTACAAGTCAACGATTTAAATATTGATTCAATTCACAAAGCTCCAAAATCATTCCATTACGATTCACAATTCTAACAACAATGACCACAAATTTGGCCAAGTCCCAATCCCTCTTGCATCTGATGAGAAGATTCTTTTTTTTTTTTTCTGAGTAGATACAATAGTCCGCAACATATCCACCCGAGGGGTATCCGGGGCCCCTGGACTCAAGACAAAGCCTGACTAATCCCCTCACAAATTCATTGGAAATTGGGTTCTAAGGATCTTATGAGAAGATCCTTAAAACCCAAAGTCCGAAGACGATTTAAAAGAAGCAATTACAGACACAACCAGGAAAAGCTATAGTACACGTAAATGAAAACTCAAGCATAGATATGTCATCCATAAGGAAGAGGTGATCTGTTGATTTCTAATACACAAAAGTCTTAAAGGACATCCATAGAAGAACAAAAAGCTACTTCAGAAGAAACACTAAACCCAAGTAGATATACATAGCTAATTCCACATGGAAAGAGTACATAACTCTAGAAAGAGGAGATACTCCATAAAAAATAGAAAAAGCAAGCAACAAAACCTGCCACATGCCACCAACCAAAATATGCTTCTCCTTTCTCTCGTGGTTGTTAAGGAAGGTTGGCCTATAAATTGAAGGAGCGGTACTGTCAAATTTTTCACCCCACCTAAAACAATCAAACTTCCTATCATCCACACCTCTCCAAACTATTCACTAAAGCCTCTACAAAGACAATAAAAGTAGATAGGTAACCACCCTCTCCAATCCCTCAAGAATTTCTCTAAAGAAAAAACCATAAATAAGGCTTAGCAATGCCTTGTCAATCCTCAACTTTTCTTCAAGTCCCTACTTTACAAATGCACAATCTAAAGAACCACATTCAATGTTTGTTTCACATAAACAAGAGCCCTCCTTCACAGATAATAATCTAGGGTCCTTCAATCTTGCACCAAGTACTTCAATAATAATCTTATAGACACCAATGCAGGTAACAGGTCTAAACCCTAATAGATCTCAATACCTTGAGAATTCAATGTATATTTGAGTAACTACGTAACTTATAAGACCACTTCAAATTGCAAAATACCCTTTCTTCCATCTATGGTATGAACTATGAAATGTACACACAACACGCCCATATCCTCCTATTGGAAGACCCAAAAAAGTTGACCAACGTAACATAATTCTACAATTAACAAGTCAAACCAATCAAAATCTCTAGTTTGTCAAATAATTTAAAACGCCTTCTTGCCTGTAGCTTCCCACTATGTCCCATGCAATATGCAAGAGATTGAAGGTGGAGTTGCCTTGTACAATTTGACCATTCTTTTTGGGATTCATGGTTAGGCAGGTTAAAGTGTGGAACTGTGGAAGAGACGTACCAAAATTGACCATAGAAACAAAAGGCTTGGCAAATATAAAGGCGGATAACACATCAAAATGATTGAAGGCATTTGCTGATCTATATGATATGTCTTCATCACCTTGTATGCTTCATTTTAGATTTTTCATCTCTTTTGCTTTCACTTCACCTCTTAGTTTTCATGATTTTGATTCTCTCAGCTTTCTCTTTTCTTTATTAATTCCAAAAGGAACAATAAAGAAAACAATAATCGCCACTCCAACTTATCCAAGATTCACCCCTTGCTGCCAAATGTTGCCTCCCTCTATAGCCGCTCTAGACAGTTCATTATCTTGAGGGGCCACTTTTAAAGGTTCAAAGCTAGAAATTCCCACAAACACAACCCAATTAAAAAAAAAAAAAACCATTTTCATCAAAGAAAAGCCATAAGCAAACCCCTTTGCAATGCTCACACTCAAAGATACACTTGAAGCCTCTAGAGAAGTCTTAGTGAGTAAACCTTCATGTCTAGCATGCCAATAAGTCATGATGCAATAAACAGCACCAAGTAATTGCAACAATACTCCTAAGCAACGTATCAAACTAAACTTAGCAACACAAGGTTGGCACAAAACACCCAATAGGACCAAAATGAACTATTAACCCATTAATAAGTATATGGAATTCGACTGCAATGAGTTAAATGTAGAGAAATGCCAAAAAGCAGACTATCAATTTTAAGGCAACATCAAAATCCCAGATAGCAACTAAGAATGACCAAATTGTAAAATGTTGTGGGAATTGGAAAGAAGAAACTAATAAAATCCACCAAAAAAGCAGAGCTGAATTAGAAATTAAAAAAAAAATCCAAACTAAGAATAAACACCCTCAACAAATGCATCAAGCTACAACTGTTTGCCATATCACTCTAAAAGTAAGACATAAAAACCAGTTATGAGAGGCCAAAATAAGGTCATTGCCAGAGATAGTGAGTTCTGAACAAAGCTACCTCACTGTAATTATATCATCAATCTTCAAGATCATCCTCACACACTCCGTCGCCAGTGAAATTGCGCTCGTACTCACAAGCAGAGGCTGGATCACATTCTCCTCCAAGATATTTGTTATCTGCCCCTTTCGCACGTTAATCCCAGCATTGATCTCACCCTGTGCGTGCCGATTACGAAGCTCGGTGACAATGGCTATAGGATTCAAGCCAGCATTTTCAGAGAGAGTATATGGAATAACTTCAAGTGCTTCTGCGAAAGACCGAACACAGTAACTCTCCATTCCTTGCAAAACCTTAGCCCAGGCACCAAGCTGCCTCGACAACTCAATCTCCGGCGCACCGCCACCAGCAATCAAGAACCTCTTGTTCACCAAGCATCTAATGACACACAATGCATCATGCAAGCTCCTTTCAGCTTCATCAAGAACCAACTGATTAGAACCACGAACAAGCACGTTAGTCGTCCTCCCCATATCCTTAATGCCCGTAATCTTCACAATTTTCCCCCCATCTCCAAGTGAAATTTCTTCAACGCAATCTGCACGCCCTAACTTCTCCTCCCGAAAATGCTCTATATTCGCAATGGGCAAGCAATTCAAAGTCTTGGTAATGAACTCAATCTCATCACGCTCAACATCCTTAACCACCAAAATCTTAGCTTTAGAAAGATAATGCAACGACAGCTCCGTCACAGCATCCCTCAAAATACTCTTCTGAATCAACAACACATTGCACCCAGTTGCTTTGATTTTCTTAATCATACCCAAAATATAATTCCGCTCCTCCTTCAGTATCCGATCCATCTGCGTATAATCCGAAACCACAATACTCTGCTCAATATCGGTCTTTGGCGGCGATATCTGGAACTGAACAACCGCAATCTTCGCATTCTCCACGCGCGTCGGACCGCCTGCAGAATGGCTCACCTTCTTATCAAAAACCAAACCTTTAACAAGCTCAGTATCGTCCACAGTCCCGCCGAGCTTCTTCACGATCTTAACATCCCTGAGATCGACGAGGTCAGGCTTCGCCGGATCGACAACGGAGAGAACAGCGTCAACGGCGAGAGGAGCGAGGAGAGTCGAATACTGGCTAACGACTTTGCTGTTGAGCGAAGTGCTTGCGGACTTGATCAGCGACTCGCGATCCGAGAGCTCAACTGGAACAGCCATGGCGGTGAGAACTTCCACGGCTTTCTGAGAAGCTTTGTGAAGAGAATCGGAGATCACGGTGGGATGGATCCCGTTGCTGAGCAGCGAGCGGCACTGTTTGAGAAGAGCGCCGGCGATGACGACGACAGTGGTGGTTCCGTCTCCGGCAACGATGTCCTGAGATTTCGAAAGCTCGACGAGCATTTTCGCCGCTGGTTGCAGAACTTCCATCTTGTTGAGAATGGTGGCTCCGTCGTTGGTGATGATGACTTCGCCGGAGGCGGTTGAGATCATCTTGTCCATTCCTTTCGGTCCCAAGCTGGTTCGGACGGCGTCGGCGACGGTCTGAGCGGCGACGATGTTCGCTTGCCGGACATCGTCTTTGCGCTTGTTGTCGACGTAGCTCTCGGTTTTGGACGAGCGAGGTTTTTGAACTGCGATGGCCGCCATTAGAGAGGACTGACACTAAAACCCTAAAATAAACCTAGTTTTCTGCTTTCTCTTGGTTTCTCAGAAACCCTAATTTGATGAAATGACGATGGAGTGAGAGAGAGAAGAGAGAATGCGTTAAGAGAGCGGGAAAGATCTAGAAATGTAGAACCAGAGAGATTGAAGGAGGTTTTAGGTTAATGTGGGATTGGCTAAAGGACTGTTTGGTTGTGAGTGTGGGCTTGGCCGCCTGGGCCTTGCCTTAGGAATTCATTTGTCTCTCTGCGATTTTGTTTGACATAAAAATAAATAAAAAATAATTTAAAAATGAGTAATATTAAATGTATTGTAGGTATTAACGTATTTTTCTGATGCTGACATTCAACTTCGTTTAAATATTGGGATATTACGTAGTACACGTATATTTTTGAAATATTCAAGGATACTGAGTACTAACGTTGAAAAATAACGTAGACATCTAGTATACATAAATTTTAAAAATGATTACACGTATATCTTTAAAATATTCAAAGGTACTGAGTACTAAAATTAAAAAATAACGTAGACATCTAGTATACATAAATTTTAAAAATTATTACACGTATATCTTTAAAATATTCAAGGGTACTGAGTACTAACGTTGAAAAATAACGTAAACATCTAATATACATAAATTTAAAAAATTATTAATAATTTTTTACTTTTTTTAAAGAATAGGTTACATAAATCCATGTTATCCACTTCATTTTATCAGGGTTCAATTACTGTTTAAATTGTAAGTAGTTATATATTTCTTAATTATCTTTAATTATCTTGCTTATAATGATCATCTATTTTTAATCATTTACAAAAATGTTAATAATTTTTTTTTTTTTAACTAGTGCATGCAAAGGTCCTTATTGTAAGTGTCCTCACTACCTTAATTGTTTGTTTCTTGTTTTATCTATAATTAGGAATTGCTCTTATTTTTCAGATATATATTTATTTTCAATCGTGTTATGTCATGTTTTTATTGCATATTTATCTTAATATCCACATTTTTAGTATATTTTGTTTATTCATGTATTGGTTTTATTCCCGAAAATTTCATTGTATGGAGCATGAATAGCCTAATTTGTAGCTTTGTAAATTTTTCCTAATAACATCAATAGAATGCATCAACCTTATAATATTTTGTAAACATTCCTTTACTTAACTCGTTTTACTTAAGTTTTCAAAATCATATTCTTATTTCAATGGTCTCTACTATCTTTCCATCTTTGGTTTAGCGAGTCAAGCAACCCTAAATCTAACCGATCATGAATGGTGGGAGGACTACATTCAACTTGGAAGGCTCGACAAGAATCAATGCGAAAATGAGGTTAAGCAACAACGGCGGACAATAGCAAAGGCATGGTTCATTATTTGAGAAAGAGGAGGTTTGGATCAAAGATCTTTGCGAGATGGCCCACGAATCTCATGACACGACACCACTTACGTGCGAATATGATCCACTTTGATGTTGGGAGTAATGGTTGAACTTAGGAGGTTAGTAACTTCTTCAATTGAACCCAAGATACTTCTCCAAGTTGTATTTACGGTTGGGGCGACAAGTTTGTAGGGGTGTAAGCAACCCGATCGACCAGATCAAACTCGACCCTACCTTTTAAAATTTATATATATGTATATATAATAAAAATAATAAAATTTTATTACATATAAGGCCTCCAATTAAGAAGGGCCATAACATTTAACTACTTTTCTTAAGTTGTTGAATTAGATGATAAGAAAAATAAGATAAGATGGGCGTTTGAGACTAAAAGATAAAAGTTCTCATTTTAGTCCTACACGCTTGTTAGAAAGAGTGGGAGACTTTTATTATCTATAAAAGCCCACAACTCTCTATTCATCCTCATTCTCATAAGTCATGTTTAAGAGTAGCTTGCCTTGTACATATATGAGTTCTTCTAAAAAAAGACAAATCTCATCTTTTAAAGCTTAAATAGTAGTTTAATAAACTAGATACATAATAATCCAACATATATTATTATTAATATAAGCTTAAATAGTAGTTATTAAACTTAAAAAAAAAATTAGACTATTTAATGAGGGCCCAACCTGACTTGTTACGACGCCCCTGATGTAGGCTGACGTCGTGACCGACACAGTGTACTATATACTGCACATATCTCAGTATCTAATACACTGTCAGTGTCACGCCCTGGCCGCAGCCGCGAGCGCGGGCGCACCACCACGACCTCAGCCGTGTGGCGAACGCCAGCCATTACATATCCACAGTATTGTTTTCATTGGGGTCCACAGAATACTGCACGCACCCAACGACCTTTGTCCCTTCCCTATGCAGAACACTGCACAGTCCAGGGGCCTCCCCCAAGTTCGAACTCACAACCTCTTTCTCATAAGGTTAGATTTCGCAACTTGAGTATCCATTGAACCATTATAGGGAATGGACAAAGGTCGTTGGGTGCGTGCAGTGTTCTGTGGACCCCAATGAAGACAATACTGTGGATATATAATGGCTAGGCGTTCGCCCCGAGGGGGTGCGCCATATAATCATTCTCTTCATTTCATTCATTCCACAAATCAAATTCTCACATGATAGATATATATCATCATCACAAACATTGTATAACACAAAATATCTAACCAAAATTCATGTTCCCTTACAACCCAACTATGTGATAATATATATATATATATATATATATGTAGGATGTAATATATATATATTTCTTTCGCATACACGTACATCAACAAAACAAAGTAAGAATCTAAATCACGTATTTACCCCTCTGCTTTTCCTTTTAACTCTGTACCTGAAATATTGAAGGAAATGAAGTGAGAAAACAACAACTCAGTGAATATATCTCTTGATAAGACAATTATATGTATTTAGGAAAACATGACATTTAAAATCATTTAAAACAATTATTAACCATATGCATCATTCAACTAATATATCATACATGTCAATAACATAAATTTCATGATTTTTCAAGAAAATAATGCATAATTTTCAACTAAAACCACAATCTCTCTCATTCTCGTAATGGAGCTGATACGAACTCTTTATTATGCACTGATAAGGAGCCTACGCTCGGACCTCACATTACTCAATTCACAATCATTGTTAGGACAAACTTACTGGCAATGAAGTTACGCATAACACTCATTCGGGTCTAATTCATAACGAAATGACATCATATGCAATCTGCTTTCGCACGTCTCACATACTCCAATACCAAAACCATTTATGAATGATCAATAAAACACAATGCATTTATATACATAGTATGCCTACAGTTAAACATTTCAAATCAATACAATGTCATACAAGAACCAAAATCAAGAAAATATACTCACAGTACAAGACTTTCCAACTTAAACAATTATCGTCGCTTTTGAATCCAGTTTCAATTTAAATCCAACTAACTCAACCTGTCACGACCACTCCATAATTCAATTTCATTTATTCATATCTATTTACATATTTAATTTATCAACTCACTTCAAAACAACAACAATAAATATAAACCTTAAAAATATTATACACATTTTGTGAATTTAGATTTAAACTCAATTTAAGACTTATAAACAGTTGAAAAAACTACTATATCGTTTATGTGGTCAATTTAGATATTTTCACAATAAATAACAGTGAAAATATATTTTTAATTCATATTTTCACTAATTCTCAATTTTATTTTTCTACTGGAACATATATCAATTTTATTAAAAATATAGTACATTCTTAAAATTATTCTGTCCATATCGATACGTGTAAAATCAGTCATACTATCATTCTATTAGCTTCAACAGGTATTTTACTAATATTTTACACGTTTGCAAAGGTCACAAAAGTAAATTTTACTCACAAAAACTATTTATTTAGTTACTAAAAATTTTAAATCATATTAAAAAATCACAATCTTAGTATCGAAACGTCCGGAATTCAGTTCTATACGATTCTATGATCTCAAACCGGAGTTTCGATGGATTCCAATTTCATTTTATTCACTGTAAATAATTACAGTACTGTTCATAGACTGTTCATTAGAAACATGTATAATTTTACTAAAATTGTCAAACGGTCTCAAAAAATTATGAAATTAACATCGATGGACACATAACGGTCCATTATACCATATATAGCTTTGAACTGGAGTTTCATCGGGTTTTAATATGATTTAAAAGGTCTTCAATATAATCTAATCACTTATTCGGGGCTTCTACAGTCTAATGAGTATTTTTCAACCCTTCGAGTAAATTTTTATTTAAGTGGGGTCAAAATTCTAATTTTAAAAACACCGTAGAACGACTTCCATAGAGAAAATTACTCTAAGAGACTCATTACATCTAGCTAAACTATCAATTGCATGAAAATCACTTACCGCATATTTGATTTGGCTTTGAAACGTTAAAAACACTTTTTTTTTTTTGTCTTTCCCTTCGTCTGTCGAATGAAAATTTTGATTTTTTTACAGTAGAAATTAGACCAAAAAACAAATTACTATTGTTTGTGTTACTGTTTTATGAACAGTATATACAAGTGAACAATAACCTTTGTTTCCACTATTCATTTCTTTATTTTTCGTTCATTATACCCTCAATACTTATCGAAAATACACGTTTTGTAGGTCATTTTTTATGTAAAAACATGTGCCGAACTCATTTTAAATATTATCAAGTTTATTTGACATACGTACACATACATATATTATATCTTTCAGTATACATATACGTCCATTAAATATATTAACTAAAAATATGAAATGTTACACGATCAACCCGACCCCACCTTAGATCAGGTGGCATTGGGTCCAACCCGACCTCATCGGATCCAACCTGACCTCATTAGGTCGGGATGGGTTAAGGGGCAAAATTCAAACCCGGTTTTACCCCTACCCGTTTGACAAGCTAGGTATAGCCTGTGTGGTTTAGTTATGCCCTTTTTCTTTTGACTGTTCCCAGTACATTTTGCACCCTTCGCAATGAACTAAAACTAGGCTAGACATGACATACTGATTAGAACTAAATGCATAAATGAGATGCATAATTATAAAAGCATTCACTAATATTTTATTGGCGCGGGTGGTCGGTGTTTACATTGTATGCGTGAGAAAATAAGAGGTGGGTTTTTGAATTTTTTGTTTATTAGTTGCACTTAATCACGACAGTTTTTGGGCTCCTCCCGACTCCGAGTCGAAGCCCACCGGCTCAAGCTCGACTCTGCCGAGCCTAAACAACCGCCGGTTCGGTTCACCGCCCACTCCAACATCTGGCGTAACGTGTTACCCACCGAAGAGCATCTCCACTTTTCCACTTTCCAGTAACAAGACCCCACACACACGCAACAACAACAGTCCTTACTGCCCAAGCAAAGGAACACCTCTATCCAACGCGAAAAATCTCTCCCCACTACCTCTAAAATCTGCACCACTGCCGCCACCACCGCCACCGCCACCAGAACATCACGTAATTCCCGATAGAAATGTCTACGAGTCGACACCGGAAACCGCCACATTCATAAGAGATGCCCCACTCCGCACGCTCGCGGGGCAGTCTCAGAACCGGTCCTTACCAGACCATGTATCTGACCCCAACCACTCTTCACCACCACTTCCCTCATTCTTCTTCTTCTTCTTTTCCTTCTTCTTCGTACCTTCAAAACCCTAAATCCCTCAAAACCTCACTCACCACCACCACCACCACCACCACCACCACCACCACCACCACCACCACTGCTACTACGGCTACTGTCGCCTTCGGCATGGGGAGGGAGCAGTCATCGTCGTCCGTGTACATTCCTCCGCACCGATTAAGGTCCGTTATTGTGTCTTCGACTTCTTCTTCTAATTCTTCTACTCCTTCGGTTGAGTTCAACTGGCGGGAGAATCAAGGGTTTTGTGTGAACCCTAGAAACGGTTACTACTCTCACGAGCAGAAGCAGCAGAATGTGCACAACGGTCGGAATGGATTTGATGAGTGCTCGGAGGATGAGTCGGATGTTGAAATGGATTCCTTGTCACAGAAGGTCAGTTATTTTATTTTATTTTATTTTTTGGGTTGTAATTCTATCAATTTGGTTGATTAGATGATTGATGGACCTAGAATTGTGAGCAAGATTTGATATTTAGTTTGTCTTAATGCTTGATGTTTGTGCCGTGTTCGATTGAATTGAGTTTCACTTTTTTAGATGCTGGATATGTTGTCTGAGTGCTATTTTTGAAGTTACTTGGTTGTTGTTTAGAAAGATTGGAAAAAAAAGAGTTGGTTTTCCGTTTAGTGTATTTCTTTTGAATTTCATTGATGAATTGTAAACTTAGCTGCATTAAATGTGTGATATGGTTGCGATTCAAAATCTATTGGCTTTGCCTGTGAAGGTTCAGTTCCCCTTGCAGCAAAATTTCGGTGACTCATGCTAGTCTAATAGAATTTTGCAGTTAGTTTAGCTTTGGTGAGTGGTTTAGGTTTTTGTCCTCTTGTTGCACTCTTCAATTCTTCTGTAACCCCTTAGAAAACACACACACTTAAACTTAACTATATTCTCATTTCACTCTCTCTCCAACCCCAAGAAGAAGGAAAAATAAAAAAAATCTGGTCGTGGTTAACTTGTGTTGGAATGGGTAATCTGTTCCTAACTGACGCCAACAAGCTTGGAATTAAACACGTACACTCCAACAAGCTTGGACTTATGCTTGGATGCTTGATTGATGGTTGTCATTTTCTTCCATAATGCCTATCAAATTGGCTGATATACTTAATTTATTCGAAGATCAGTCTAAACTTTAGACAGAGATACTACTATATATTTTATTAATCAATAAAAATCACGTGCGGATTCTCGTTGTGTGAAGGGCATTGCACTCATGTCCGTGCTTGCTCATATGCGAGCAGACAAGGTCACAATGCGTAAGAAGGAAAAAGAGTGCAAAGAACATAATCTAAAAGTTCACAGAGACACACACACATTAAATATGATAAATTAAAATGAAATAAGTATTAGTTTTCGAAAATACAATTTATATTTAATGACGTGCAGAATAAGTATGGTATTCTTTTTAAAAATATTTAGAAAGAATGAATGATGAAGAAAAACTTAATTTATTGAAAGTTTATTAAAAAAAACCCAAAAGACTTGATACAAGAGTTAGTTTTTATTGTTGCTAAAGCAACTCACTTGTATGTGTGATAAAAGTTAGAATGATAAGAGCTAAAAAACAACAGGGCATTTAATGTTGTATCAATGTGTTCAGTCATAAAGAAGAGGAACAACTAATGAAGAGGTCGATGTGGCAGAGAGAAGACATTAGGTTGGGGGATGCACTAATTAGACACGCGTGAGTTCATATATAGAATGCGATAAATACTTGTTTACACATGGAAGCTTGGAAAGGGAGAAGTCCTCTGTTTTTATAGTTCGCGTAAGATGCTCGAATCCTCTATGGAATAGACACCTTCCCCTCATTATAACTCGATCGCTTTGAGACAAGTCAAACTTGTCCAATGGCTTCAATAGTTATCTTGAGGTTCTTTGATTTTGAAGCGTTGAAGGGGATCTCCCCCTCGTAAAGTATTGTCTGTTTCTTCTTTCAGCCTTCTTCATCACTCTCAAGTGTTGGTTGCTTCCTTTTCTTCCTTTTGTATTCATTTTGAAAGGCCTTCATGCTCCCCCTTCACTTGTTAAGTTCACCAATTCAGCTTCATCATGATCTTGTTCCACAAACTCAGATGAATCAATTGTGTTTTGGCTTTAATTCTCATCTCTACTTTTCTTCTTGGATTTTTAGCATGACACGCCCTTATTTCATCCATTGCATTTTTAGGACATTTATCAGACTTGGTTGCGTTTCCTCCATGTTGAGTCAAGTGTATCTTCAAACAGGATGCCTTGTCCTATGTTCTTGTGTTTTGACAAAAGCTGCAAGGTACTTTACCACTATCTTGTAGAATTTCCAAATAGACGTAAGTCCATCCAATATCACGGGCCTTGACATTAGAGCTACCACTAGCACCTGGTCCAGATGCATGTTTCTTTTTGAAAAAATAAATAGAAGAGGAAGATTGTATTTAAAAAATAACATTGTCTAATTGAAGTGACCAAAGTGATTTAAAAAAGAAGTAAAAGAATATTGAAAAATAACTGAAACATTACTAAAAATATCATGTGACTAGCCCTATATTTGGTTCTTGATTTAAATATTGGCATATTACCTTCAAAGCAAATTTAGAAAACAAGTTGTTTTTTGTTGTAAAATGTGGAAAGAATTGTTTTTAAATTTGACGAACCAAATTTTTATTTCTTCTCTCTCTCTCTCTCTCTTTCGATATAGAAAATTGTATCCAAATCATGAACTAAATGATTTCTAATTGTCTTAGTATCTTAGACAACTTAAAAAAACTAAGTCTCTCTAAAAGTCTAAGTAATATAGACCAATTAGCCATTCTATGGACCTATAATCTATAACAACTTAGCATTTTCTTCAAAAGAGACAAGAAATAAACTAACAGTTAACAACATAACATAAACAATAATTAAATTAATTTTGTCCAAGTAAAATAGTTGAAGTGACTGAAATAATTAATTAAGTCCATTCAATTTAAGACACTTAAGTACTCTCTATAGGACAATAAGACGAGCTTTATGTCTCATTGTCTCTGACACTTAGCATTCCATTTAAAGTTTGAAAAATCTGTAACAATTAACAAGAATTACATTAAGGATGGTATCTATATGATTAATGAATGAATTGAAAAGTAAAAAAATAGTAAGTTCTAATAATTAGCATTTAACGAGAGACAGGAACAAATAAATTTGTTTTACAACCTAAGAAAGTCAGAATTGATAACAATCTTACCAGGCAATAAAATAAATAACAATTAATACACAACAGAACTTTCAAAATATCTACAAGAATGAGCCTCACATGACACATAAATAAACCTAAACTAGCTTCAAACTTTATATGCTGCATAAACTGTAAAATATGAACATTGCACAACATATAACACAATTAAAGGAAAAAAAAAAGATAAAAAAGAGGAACTGTAAAAACAACGGGCTTGAAAATATTAAAATTGATGCATAGTATTCAAGTATGCATGATTGGCACGGGCAATTTACCTGCAAATTTTATAACATAGAAAGAAGCAGCTTAAAAATCGCTAATCTGAATGTCCTACCGTTTGAAATCAGCGAGTAGTGCACTTCAACAACATGTATCTCCTCCTTCAAAGATTCAAGGAGCAAAAAAAGAGGATAAATGAGTGTATCAATAACATCAAAGAAACAAAGGGACGTATGGGAAACCACTACTTTTTCACTGTCTCTTTCTTCATTGTTGATTGGCATAAAAGAGGCACAATTTGTTGAAACAATCATTTTTCAAAGAATTTTTTTTGTCCAAGATAAGGAAAAAAAAAAAAAAACCTTACTGGTGTTTGACAATATCATTATCTTTAGAAACAAGTAACAATGGTGGAGACATTATTGTAGTAGTTAATTGTAGTTGGTAGAATCATCAAGTGCTTATTGGTGATGATTGAAGGATTGCTTATTGAGGAACAAGAAATCATTGGGGTTTGGGGGTTGAAACTTGAAATGTGTATTGGGGCGGGGGTTTGGTTTGACTGAAGGTTTTGTAGAAATTTATTTGAAATATCAAAGTCCCCCCTCAACTTTCTATCATTTTGAAATAGGTCCATCATCCTATCTAATCCATCTCACTAGACGACACTAGTGTCTTGTGAAGGCCATCACCATTTTGCAGCATGTGTGAAATGCATGGGGTTATCCCCAGGATGCTTCTCATAGCACACAATAGTTCCAATCACAAAAGAAAAATCCAACGTAGTTCTCTAATTTCCATTGAATTTATAGATTTTTCTATCATTGAATTACACAATAAAGGTAATCGAATTATTATAAAAAATCCATTAGAGGTGGGTGAAATATGGAAATAATTTGTAAAACTAAAAAAATCCTTTAGTGTTTTTACTTTTCAAAGCACAAAGTGAAAAAAAGGGCTAACTTCAACTTTTGTTTGAAGATATTTCTAGAGAATAAAAGTATGTGATATTGAAGTACAATTTCACATGATGGATACTAACTAAAGAATAAAAAAAAAAAGAAGCAAAATAAGATTTACAAAACTCTAAATTAAAAGAAAATGAACATGTACTTTATAAATTATGCATAATTAATCCGTAGATCTTTTATATATGTTAAGCGTAAAAGTCATAAAATAGCTTCTTGCTCATGCTATATGTGTCAAGTAATACAAAGATTATGAAATAAGATTTATAATGTAATGAGTTTTAAGTATCTAATTGTGTTTGTTTTCTCATATCTAAAAGAAACATAGATCTTTCCAACTTTTAAGTAGAATTCTTTATGCTTCCTTTAGTTCTCTACAATGTTAAGTTTTTACATAAATTTTCTGCGAATTAGATCTCCCTGAATTTATTCCAAAATTTAAGGGGAGAAGATTAGGACAAATTTGAATTTTCAATCCTTGCTTCCAAGTGAGAGGAGTTGATGGTATTTTGGAAGGTTTGTGGAAGCCACATATTTTTTGTGGGATTAAAGGCCCATTTGCAAGCACAAATAGTAGGTCCTTAGTCTCAACTCCTCACATGGATAATGGGGTTCTTACTTTGGTGCTAACACTTGCATCCATTTTTATGTAGATCTTTTTTTATTTCCTCCTTATATAAATTTATTTTAGAGCCAAAATATTGTAAATAAATTTCATCTTAGTTGTCATATATAAATTTGGCATTAGAGCTACTGGTCTTGCTTAAAAGATAATATCATAATAGACATAATAGACATTGTATATTTTTCTTTTGGGTGGAAATGCATGATTGTTACGCTCAAATAAATAATCCAAATTAATGAATTATTATTTGAGCTTTGTTTTAATTGCTTGCAAGTATACAAGTCACGTGCATTACTTACAAGGTCGAACCCACTAGGAT
Organism: Paratinospora sagittata; assembly: GCA_035771175.1. Taxonomy (NCBI): domain Eukaryota; kingdom Viridiplantae; phylum Streptophyta; class Magnoliopsida; order Ranunculales; family Menispermaceae; genus Paratinospora; species Paratinospora sagittata. Next base: position 3,355,778 of record CM069592.1, on the reverse strand, counting down.
TGACTTGTGTGACTATCACTAGGACATGATAAAGAAATTAAAAATTTACCACAAAAGTGGATACCCAATTGAACACAATTAATCAAATTAAATTGACACTAAGGCATCAAAGATCCACCTTAGTTGCTAATGTTGTCTGATATATAACTCAATTGAATAAAGATTCAATCTAACAGGATGATAAGACGTGAACTACCAATATTTATAATAATAGTCTTGATTGTTTATTGGCATGAAACAATTGAACCCATGTAAATTTACCATTTTGAATTATAAGCATTTAAGGTATTAAAAAATCACCTTAAATCAAATAATCTCATTGATAAATATCATTATGAAGTAATGTAGCCAATAAAATAACAATGACTAATCCTTCATCAAATATAAAGACAACATTAATAACTAGGTTTTTCTCTTAGCCTTAGAAAGAAATTTAGCAATTCACGTGCATATGAAAATCTACCAAGTCCATTGTGAATAATAAAATAAATATAGAAAAAAAAATACTTTGATTAAACTAAAAAAAATCAACTTACAAAAAAGAAAATACAAACCAAATAAGAACTTCAACAATAGATAGATAAGAAAAAAAAAAAAATCTCTCTATGGTATTGAGAGCAATCTGAGAGAGAGAGAGTGTGTCCGCAGTAGAAAAAGAGGTAGCAGGAGAGAAGATGAGGATGAGAGTGGATCCATAGAAGGTGGCTTTTGTTGCTCCATTGTTGGCTTTATATAATCTTCCGGGCTCCCAAATATATATATTTCTCCGAACTGGTGCTACTTATGTAGGCAGGCACAAGAAATAGTTTCTCACATTTGCTGGCATTGCCCAAGCACAGGAGTTGTGGAGGAGATGGTGCTTTCATTTTCCGATCATGGATTGGGAGGATGCGGGAGGGACGGATATAAATATTTTTTCCTTTCATGGATAGCGTACAACCCTCTTGGAGAAGACATTGGAAGGTGGTGTGCTTGGCGTTACTTTGGTCCATTTGGAAGGAAAGAAATAAGAGGGTGTTTGAAGATGAGCAAAACTCTGCAATTAGACTTTGGGAGAGTTCGCACTTACTAGCATCTTCTTGGTTTGCCAACAATAAGTTATCGAAGGGCTACCCGCTAAATGAGTGGGCGAGGGGATGGGGAAAATTTGCAGTGAGCTAAGCGAATTTGGGGTATTATACCCATCATGACTATTGCTTTGTACTAACTTTATTTATATGATTATTAATTTAATATATAGTTTCTTTTCAAATAAAATAAAATAAAATAAAAATTCCGGGCTCCGTTATTTTCTCTTCTTGATTAGCACATTTTGTTTTAGATGAGAGGAGACCTTCTTCAATTGGAAATAGAGCATTCCAGGAGGGAGGATGGATGCTCCTTATTTTAAACATGTGATGCTTTCCCTGTGAGTTGATGGGCTTGATTTCTTCCTTAAATAAAGCAGTAAATGAAATCCTCTTGGGCTTTTGCTTTTGATGGACTGGTTCAGAGACCACAACATATATAGCTCATTTAGTTCGTGTCTTCTTGACCATAGAATATCTTTTCTAGGCTTCAAATTGGGGCTCTCTTTATTAAACTTGAAAAATCATAGAGCTATAAGTCCAAATATTTGGGTTATAATGCATTTAAATACACATTTTGTGCATAGGTATAATATTCATCAATGATACTTTGTTGGTCTTGGTGGATTAATTTCTTAAGGCATTGCCTTGTTCATTTAATTCCATGAACCATAGTCTTCTTCTAGATGCAATTTACTAATTCCTTTTCTTCCCTTGAAACTTGGGTGAATGGATTTCACCTGGCGTCTTGGAACTTGTGAATTGAGTGCTAGTGTTTACTTGTCTTGGTTTTCAGGGTGCTTCTACTCTTGATAATGTGGATGTGTGGAAATGGAAGTTAACTATGCTTGTACGCAATGATAATGAACAAGAATTGGTGTCAAGGGATAAAAAGGACCGACGTGATTTCGAGCAAATAGCAGCATTAGCAACTAGAATGGGTCTGTATAGGTATATTTGTTTTTGTGCATAATTTTCTTATATTTTCCTTTATTTACTGCTTGCATTTTGAAATAAGAATAACTTTCACAGCCATCAATATGTAAGAGCTATTGTCTTCAGTAAGGTTCCCCTGCCAAACTACAGATTTGACCTGGATGATAAGCGGCCACAAAGAGAGGTATTTTTCTTGTATATTAGGCATATTTTGCCATTTTATTTGATTAGTGTCAAATATTTTGGACAATATAATGACTTGTCAATGTCTTCTATTACTCACAAGCTTTGAACACTGCTCCTCCAGTTGAAACCCACTGTCCCCACCTTTGATTTAATCTCTTCACGTGCCTCACCTCTGACTTATTTCTTTGACCTTTGCTTAGTGAATCAAAACTGGAATAATGATAGCTTGCTTTTATCACTTTCAATAGAAAATGGTGGCTCATCTATATTTTACAAAGGCAATTTAATTTTGTTTCCTTCATATTCATGATCTCTTAATGAATTGACAGGTAGTCATCCAATTTGGTTTGCAAAGAAAAGTAGATACTCTACTAAGAGAATACATTGCAGGAAAGCCTTCGAATAATGGACATTTACCTGTTAATTCATTTTCAAGATCTACCAGCAGTGGCAATATTGTCACTGATGAAGGGCTTTGTGTGTCACAAGAGCCTCAAACTAGTTCCGTGTTGAACAGAGTCCTTAGGAGGAGGGATTTACAGTTACGTGATCAGCAGCAAGCTTGGCAGGTTAATAATATTTCTGCCATTGTAATTATTATTCTTCCCATTTTGAATAAATATCTTAGTTTATTGTGATAGATATAAGAATTTTGTATTGAATGCGAATGAATGACAATAAAGGAGGGGAAGACCTTTGATTGGAAAAGTGGGACAGCGGACAATCATAATCACCAAGAAAGACAACAATCATAATCACTAAGAAAGACAAAAAAAAACCTTGTCATTCCCTTGTAAAATTCATAATCTCTCACCACCCAGCTGCAGATGACTCAAAAGTTGGCCCCTAGCAAGCTGCAAGTTGTCTGGTCCAAAGGAACAACAAGCCTTGATATTCAAGTATTGAATATGACCACCTACCCTCTATCCATTACCATGATCCCATCCCAAACGCTGTTGTTTTTCTATTAAGTCAAAAACTCTAGATATTGATTACAGGAAATGTTTTGAATGAAATACTTAAATAATTACATAATTGTTCCTGGGCGAGCTGAAACTGTCCTTGATTCTTTAAAAAAGTCACTTCCCATGGAAGAAGTAGACGCACCCAACAATTTCATATTATATAGAAGTCAAATGACCTAATCTTGTTGAACCAAATATTATAAATGGTCAGTATTCTCTTTTAAAAGTCTTCTGAAAGTACTTTTGATCCATAAAGGAAGGATGCTAGGTAACCCTTGGATACGTGAAGTAAGAGCATTGTGGGTGTGGAAAGTAATTGGCTAGAAAAAAGGCTAGAATTTAGAGTTTATGAGAAGTCCCCCCCACAAAAGCATGCATTATTAATAAAAGAGTCTTCCCTTATTTGCTTCACATGTTACTTTTCCATTTTGCCTTCCCATTTTACCTTGACTCATTTCATTGTGTAGTGTGTACATAGAAATCATTTGCCGTCCAATAGAAACAAGTATAGAGTATGTATGCCCCTTCTAACAATGCATAGAGTTTTACTGCTTTGCCTTCAAAAGCAGGCAATATTTTTACATTTATTACATTGGAAAGGTAAATAAAGTAATAAAAAGTAGTTGTACAAGTGTATAAAATGCCAGGCACAGAAGCTTCCCCTTATCTATACAATCAAATCTTACTAGCATTTTTTATTTACCCACTTTAGAATATCAGCAGTTTTTCCATTTATTCTAAACTCCTATTAAGGTAGTGGAAGTGTATTTGAATCAATAGATTCAAGAGAAAAATAAAAGATAAAGAACTAATTGATATAATTGATTGATTGAATTGATAATTTAATGCTTAAACTTGAATTTGGAGCTCCTTATATAGATAACTCCATTGAAACAAGTTAGAAACTTCCTAAAACGCTTAAAAATAAGTTTCTTAAACTATTTATAACATTATAGTAACTTTCTAAAGCTATTACAACTCTATTTCGACACTTTTAGACACTTTCTAGTTACATTGAATGAAACTAGAAAAAGCAACTAGAACAAATTAAAAAAGGTGAGAATGCCTCAAAATAGAAACTACTCTAACTTAACAACTTAACTTAAAATAGAAAGAACCTAAAAAAATCTGATTTTAAGATTTTTATAATCGAGCACATGTACAAAATCGCCTATTTTATTTGAAGAATTGCATTTATTACACCTTAAAATTTAATGAAGGTGATAGTAACATGTAATGCGTCTAAATTTCTCCCAAAGCTCCTCCATTTTTCTTTCGCCCTCAACCCCTCCCAATTTTACACAAGTGCAATACTTTCTATGTGTGACGTGACGGGTCTATTTGTATATGCATATGCATGGCTGACTAAATTCTAATTGTAAAAAGAAAAGTTTGTATTATATGATGAAAATTGAAGTGGTTTATATCCATAATTTGAGAAAAAAGAGATAAACAATGAAGAACTTGATAATAATATGATACTCATTGAAATGGAAAAGGATTTGCAACTACTCACTTCGTGATTTATCTGGTTTCTTGCCACTGGCAAACCATGAAAGTTTGCGTTTTTCATATATTCTGAGAAGGGGGAGGGAGTTGGAAACTCTGATGATGGTCTGGAAGTTGTTGAAGTTGAGAAGTTTATGGGTTTGGTAGCACAGTAAGTGTTGTGAAGCTGCTTGGCTTGCTTTTGGTGATTGCTGATTTCCAATGATGGATTTCAACGTCCTTTGCCTTGTGACATGGGGTATTAATTCACAAATTTTCATCCCATTAGCCCAAGAGGACTGCATCGCATGCTTGCCATCATTTGGTCATCCTGATTCTAGAGTTTGAATTTTTTTTTTTTTTTTGGTGGGTCTGGGGGTTTGGTTATTGTCTTTGTTAAATCGAGGAGGGTGATAAAAGAAGGCCTATGGAAGAAGAATGAACTTTCATTCGAAAATAGGCTAGATATAAGATGGTTCTCTTAATTGAAAGTGTGCCAGTTGAAGTCTTTTCATGTGCATGTTCTACAATTTCCTTCCCATCAAATTCCTGACATGACTGCTAAATGAAAGAGCTTTGCTTCATCCTTTCCAACTTTACCCTCACCAAGAAAAATTAGAAAAGAATAAAAAAAGAAAGGGAAAGGTTACCGTAATAGGAAAAACTGCTGTGACATGACATCAAGTCTTTTCCTGAAAATCTATTTGATGTGGTAGGAACTAGGGGTTATTTATTTTATTATTTTGGATTATTGAATGTGTTTTATATTCAATAACCTTTTTCTGCATCTGTTTCAATTGCTTTAATCGTAGTTATAACAGTTACTTTCTTGTAGGAATCTCAACAAGGTAAAAAATTGCAAGAATTTCGCAGAAGTCTCCCTTCTTATAAAGAAAGGGATGTAATATTAGCGGCCATTTCACAAAATCAGGTTAGTCACAAGATCATTGCTGATGTTGTTATCATTTGTTACTATTTGTCAATGCCTGGGGTTTTTTTTGTTAATGTATTTGAGTTTGATTTAGGAAAACTTTCATGACAATGTCCGGAGATGTTAAGAAATTAGAAGTTAAAAATAGATGATTCAGGTGCATCATGTTCATTTGAAAATAGAAAATTTTATTTTAATTAATTAATTATTTTTAAAGAATTCGTTTCCTTTAGCTTACTTGGGAAGCATAACTGCTATGCTAAATTCTTAAATGGATAGTGTTGGAATACATAATTTTATGCATATGATGTCGCCCTTGATGAAACAGAGTGGAGGAAGCAGATTCATGCAGCTGAGTCCAATATAGTTGTAAAAGGCTTTCTTTAGTTGAGTTGACGCTACTTATTTTCCTTGTCTAAGTAATGGTGAAAGAAGAAGTTTCTTGCTTTTCCATTTGTGATTGTCATCTTTGGACATTGTCCAACTTCCATTACATGAGTATGGATAATTGGATGCATGCAAGCAACATCTAACTCTTCCTTTAGCTTTTCCCTTTTTTTTTTTCATTGGCTTTAGCTCACAGGATAGGTGGGTCCAAGCAATTTTCCTGTAAGTGTTTGCCATTATGGATCATTGCATGGGAGAATTTTTGCTCCCAGCTCACCAATGCCTTTTTCACCCTACGTTCCCATTGAATATCATGCCAGGCAGCGAAAAAAGTCTATAATGATTTCCTCTATAGATTAAGAGGCAAACAGGGAGGAGAACTGGTTGAAGATGTGAACCTCTAGGATTATGCCTAGACCAATTTGGTCTTATTTTTTTGCTTCCGTGGTTACGTTGCTTGACTCATCCATCATTGGCCTACTGCCTACTCATCTAGACCTTTTACACCTTCATCATCTTTTGTTGTCTTCAAAATGAAATATACGCGAGTCATGACTACCTTTCTACTCTCCATCATGTATCCAGAATTTAAAATTTGGAAAATTTGGATGTTGGTTCCACCTAGTTTCGGTGTGTTTAGCTGCTACATTTGCTGATGATGTTTTTGTGCAGTGTCCTTGCATATTCTTTTTTTCTTTCTCTGTTGTTTTAATCAGTGAACAATCTCAAGATCAAGATGATTAGAATATTTTCTCTTTATGTTAAGTATTTTAGTTGGTTCACATTTATTTGTTCTGATTTTCTGAAAATGTTGCTGAATACATGTTAGTTTATTTCTTCAGTCGACACTCATGGCATATTACTTCAAACTTCGTTTTTGTCGTACCATCAAAATGGCTTTAATTTTTATTTTATTGTAAGTTTTGAGTGAAAGCATCCTTTCTAATGTTTTTCTTTAATTTTTATTTTATTATAAGTTTTGAGTGAAAGCATCCTTTCTAATGTTATTTCTTAAAGCTGTACTTATTCCGCTAAATTATTTGGGATTTGTTCTAGGTTCATGAAAATTGGGAATGACTTTTCAATTAGACAATTCCAACTTCATATTGTTACCTTTCTTATTAACTCGAATTTATTTGCTGATATAATCTTCTTTTTAAGTACTTCCTCCTCCTTGGTTGAGTTCATCAGTTTTGGGATCTCATATCTCAATGCTTGTGATTGAGTTTGCCTTTATTCTTTCTCTTTGCTTCCCACAAAGTATCCATTTCTAGGCATTTTTCGCAAGTGGGAGAATGACCCTCTGTTCCCCCACCACTAGGCTCATCTATGGATGTGAACAAAATGACGAGTTGAATTGAATATGCTTTCTTGTTGATCTTTGAAAGGGTTAAAGATTCACTTATATTATTTCCTTTGAGAATTTTTTAGCTGTGTTATGTCATTCTCTTTCTTGTCATCCAAAAGTATTTTATGCTTTTGAAACTGTCCTGTGGAAGAGCAAAGTAATGACTAATAAGTAATGACATGCTTATTTTAATGAATTTTATACTCCAAACTTTCTTTTATATTATATATTTTGCGTGTTCTTTAAATTATTACGAGTAAATTTAAAAAAGATTGCAAATTTAAAAAGTTGAAAGAGAGCATATTCTTTTATGATTTCTTTTCTCCTTTTTTTGCCAATGCAATTAGTTTACTCTCAGTTAAGGATCTAGACATATATTAGCTTTATTTTCTAAGAACTCTACTTAAACTTACGAGTTATGTTTTGCATGATAAAATTGCTATTTTTTTGGAAAAAATTTGGAGTAAGTTCAATTAATGTACAAAGATTATACGCTCTAATTAATTATAGAAATAATTAAATTAGATATATATAAGATATTGTTATAAACAATTAATGATAGTTACTATTTGTTGACAATATTTTCTGTCGTTTTATTTGACTTATACAATAAGTCTAGCTTATTAGATCATGTGCGATGTACATTTGTGTCCACTAGAGAGTAATGGAAAGGCAGTAAATATAAATATTGTCAAATTTATATTTAATCATTGCATAACAATTACTATTAGTACATTTAGAGTTAGATTCAGCATTTGTTATTGTTTAACATGAGACATTTGTGGGCTTAATGAATTGTCAGTCTATGCAACATTTTTTACTTGTTAAGCATGGTATTGTCGGTGGAGAAAGATCTTCGGGTGGGAGTTGGAGCCTATGTGGCAGAAGCTTGAAAGGAGCTATTAAACAATATTTGATTGGCTGGTTGGGAGGATTGCTTTCTAACGTCTGTCTTTCCCTTCTCTCTCTTCTCTTAGCGAAATAGTTCAAGTCACATTTTGGTGCGCCCGCACATTGTCAGTTCTCTGTGAAACTTATTTTAGCGAACAATCTCAACAAAGCACCAACAAAAGTGGATAGAATGAGGTTGACAAGTTGAAAATATCATAAAAATTCTTAAAAAAGAGGGGAAGTTCATCTAACGACGAGTTAGAATACAAGTGTGGGCTAAGTAAGGCCAGTATTGGTCCTATTGAAAATACTAATGGAAGTGAAAGCCTTGGGATCTAGAAATATTCTGTTGTGAACGTAAAGGAAAACCTTCTTTGCTTAGAGTATGATGATGATCGGGCGGGTATGCCCCCATTGTTTAGTGGTTTCAAAGATCTCTCTTTCAAGGAGGTCACATGGTCGTTGGTTCATCAAGAATATGCAAGAAAAGAACTTTGAATTGTTGATTTGTCGCCAAAGATGGCTTAGAACCAATAGTTAAATTTGAGTTTGGTTATTTATGATGTACGATGATCCCTGTTACGCATGCATGGCTGAATGCCAAAACCCAAATATGGCCCTATAGGGATTCTTTTTTTTTTTTTTTCATCCAGAGTTCCTTTCAGCTGTTGGGTTGGCATTCCAACATAGCTACAACAGATGGTCTTTTATGCTATTCCAATTTGGTTTGACCCAAAGAAAAATTAGGTAAGTTTGGTTTGAGAATTTGTTTATGACAAGATGGTAGACTACTTCAATGCTGTAGTTTGTTTTCCGTTCCTCCTCTATATGTTTCTGTTCCGTTTCCATTCTCTTCAATTCTTGAAAAAAGTTATTTGAAACATCAAGAGAATAGGTTTTAGATTACTTATATTGCCTTTGCGTGTTTACTGCGTTACATGATGTCTTGAATCATGATATTATAGCGTGTAATGATGGTAGGAGTTTTTGTGATGATTTCAGGTGGTTGTTATCTCAGGTGAAACTGGTTGTGGAAAGACCACACAGATTCCTCAATACATTTTAGAATCTGAGATAGATGCTGGTTGTGGAGCTCTCTGTAATATTGTTTGTACACAGCCTAGACGTATATCTGCCATGGCCGTATCCGAAAGAGTTGCTGCTGAGAGAGGAGAAAAATTGGGTGAATCTGTGAGCTTCTGCTTGTGATTTCTCATTCTGTTTGTTTAGTTTTTTTTTTTATCATTACTAAGCCTTGAAATAATTCTAAATATCCTCGTTTTTCCAACAAGGTTGGTTATAAAGTTCGGCTAGAGGGTGAAAAAGGTCGGGATACTCGGCTTCTTTTTTGCACCACAGGTATTCTATTGAGAAGGTTGCTGGTTGACAGAAATTTGAAAGGGGTTACCCATGTCATTGTGGATGAGATTCATGAGCGTGGGATGAATGAAGGTAAATCGTATACTCAGTTAAGAATTCTTGGCAATGTGAATTGTGAATTCTCATCATTACTTTCCTTATTGTAGATTTCCTGCTTATTGTCCTCAAGGACCTCCTTCCTCATCGGCCAGAACTAAGGCTAGTTTTGATGAGTGCCACCTTAAATGCAGAGATCTTCTCGTCTTACTTTGGTGGGGCTCCAATGATACATATTCCTGTAAGTTTAAGATGCTGCTATCTATAATATTTTTATTTCAAGTTTGCAGTCTTGTGTGATGCATGTTTTTTGTAGTATTTTTTAAAATCCCGTGTAGTGGTGACGAGGCACGTGTACAAAATTCTTCCTTCCTTAGATTCCTCTTTTATAAAATCAATTGATACAAGTTATAAATCAATTAGCGCATAACTAATTAGGAATACCTAGCAAAGAACTGAGCCTTTTTCATTGGACTTGGGTAAGGTTGTTGTTGTTCATTTTCAAATAAGGGCCAACAAGGAGTTGGCCCGATGGTAAGGCGACAAGCGATAAGAACATAGCCAGACAGAGGTATCGAGTTTGAGCATGCACAGGAGCAGGCTGCACACAATAAGAGTGGATGGGGAGATGTTCTCTAGCTTGAGCCTTACCTCGGTGTCCCACCCATGGTGGTGTGGGGATTAGTGGGTTTGAAGGGCTTGATACCCCATGGGCAAGAATGAATGTGATTTGTTTCTTCTAAAAAAAAAAAGAAAATCAAATAAAGGGATGCAGGTATTTGGCTAAAATTGTTTGAAAATTTGAATTTGGGCACTTTGACAGTGTTTTGTTCATTACTAAACTTAATTCTATCTTATTTCTTTTCTGTTCTTTTTTTTTTTTTTTGAGATCATGGGTATTGGGGACTCCTCTCCCCACTAATCCCACGGGGCCGGACATAACCCAATAGTACCGGTGACCAACAAATGGTGGGAGGCAAACTCGAACCTGAGACTTCCCCATAAAGTGAATTTTAGGTGCTTTGCACCTAACAACTCTCCCACCCTTTGTTGGTTTCTTTGATTGCTCTTTTATGTTCTTCTTTTGAATCTTTGATTGCTCTTTTTTTTTTCCCTCAAGTAAATTTTCACCTATTAGTCATTCTTTTTTTTTTTCTTTCTACTTTCTCTTTTTTCTTTAAAGAATCAACATAAAAAAATGTGAGGTGTCTGCCACATATCCCACACCCATGTTCGAATCATGAAGTGCCAACATGGGTATGTTGAGGTAAAGTAAAGAGTCTAACATAGCACACCATCTTCTTGTGTCATTTTTTCTTTATAGTCACTCCCTGGAATCTAATTGCAGTGCGATCATATGCCCTGGAATTATAAAAAGCAGAGTTAATCGGCACGAAATTCAACCTCAAAATTATCTCAATTAAATTATCAAAATTAGCTTAATTATTCAAATTAGTTGTTTTTAACAGTCTATTCTTTATGTCAACCATTATATATGGGATGCTCATGTTTCCTAAGTTATAACAATTTTTTTTTAAAATTTCAGAAAAATTATTATTCACAACCCCAAAAAATCTATTGTTTTGATCCAAACAAAAATGAATTACAACTTTGAATGGCTCTACATCAAGAAAGAAAAAACCTAAGCAGAATCAAGTAGAAACTAAAGTAGTAAAGACTACCAAGGTGAGAATCAAATAGTGAATTGAGTAGACAATATGTTGAGAAACAGTGTAGAATTTAAACCTGTTGCAATAAGTCAGAGACAAAATTACCCGGAAAAGAGATAAACTTGTCAAGAGGAATCCTTCTTGTTGTAGGGTGCTAAATCCATCTATGGACATGGAAACAATTCGATCCATATTTAAATGCAAAAGTAAGTAATAACAAATTTTGAACTGAAACAAATCACTCTCTATGTATTTTCCTCAAAACAGATTGTCCACAATATATTTAAAAAATCAGATTTAAGAATGTATTGAAAGCATGATGTTGAATAAAGTTTATGGCAATTTATATTCGTCTAAATGAAAATCTAATATCAAAATAACGTAGAATAAGTTCAGATAAAGATTTTTTTAGGTAGGATTTTTCATGGTTAAAGCCATGGGTTTCAGAAAAGTGAAGGTTCATAAATAAGTATAAGCAGATTAATGTGATTTGAGTAACTAACCTAACACTGCAAATCATTTTTGAAATTTGAAGCAGTTATTTATAAAGAAAACTGCTAGAAATAAGAATATGTTGTAAAATAACTAATAATATTGCAATATAAGAAGACTTGTTGCAAAAAAGTAAGATTATAACATGTAAGATTAACGAAGAAAAGAGACAAGCTTGAGAGAAATGATAGAGAATTCTCATTCAATTTTCTGGTTTCGTTACATTCTCTTAAGATGAATACTCCTCATACATGAGTGCCAATCACTCCTTTATATAGGTATGTGGTGGGAGAAAGAATTATGTCTCGCAATTATTTGGGCCACAATATTAGATATTGTTATCATGTTTTACAAGTATATGTAATACATCATGACTCAAACATTGTCTCACTTTTTAAGCAAAAGAATTGTTTTACTAATTCATGATGAATATTCAATATATTTACACACTCTTTCAATATCCACAGTATATAAAAAATATGCCTCATTAAAATCTTACTAGAGAAAAACTCCATAGAGAATAAATCTAGTGGAGGTAAAAAAAAAGGAAAAAGGCACTCGTTCACGAAGCTCTTGTCTATGCACGAGGTCTCGAGTAAGGGTCAGACCACTTTTGGGTCTATTGAATGCAACCTTACCTTGCATTGCAAGTGGTGGTTTCCACGACCCAAAACCAGTTAAGGAAAAAAGACAATATTATAATAGAGTATTATATTGTTAAGATTGCCTTCTTAAAAACCTTGCTGGGAAAGTTCAGTGGGACATAACCTTAGTGATGGAGAAAAAGAGTACAATGCACTAAACAATAACTCATTTTTTCAGTTCTCCTCAATATAATATGAGTAAATTTACTTTTATTACTTTGCCTAGAATGTCTTTGAGTCAATGCTTCTTGATATTATATACATTCTTATTAAGTGTTGTAGTCGACAAAGCTTTTGTGAATAGGTTTGCAAGATTATCACTCGATCTTATTTGTTGGACATTAATATCACCATTCACAAGTAGGAGAATGTGAGATAAAATGAATCTCATATTTTATTCCTAATGGTTTACATCTCATATAATTGTGAGACATGATAATAATGTATCATTTAATGACCCAAATAATTGGAAGACATAATTCTCTCTTCCACTATATACCCATATAAAGGGGTGCTAGGCACCCTTTGTATGAGAAGAATTCATCTTAAGAGATTGTAAAGAATGACTTAGCCCTTGATAGCGTGAGGTGGAGGAAGTAGATTCATTTAGCTGACCCCATGTAGTTAGGAAAAAGCTTAGTTGAGTTGCGTTAAGTGGATTTTAAAGAATCCATAGATGTTTGAATGAGAATTCTCTATCATTTCCCTGAACTTTAATTTTTTGTCATTCTTCTCTCAAGCTTGTCTCTTTTCTTTGTTAATCTTACTTTGTGTAGTCATACTATTGCAACATTATTAGTTTTACACCAGAATAATTAATAAAAAAGGATTTTTACTGGTGGATGAATACCATAATTTCTCTGATAAATTAGAGTTGTTTCATCGTTACATAGGGATGCCTTACATAGTTAGTAGTATTTACACTCTGTCTGATTACAATTTGTGACTACAAATCCTCCTCCAGTCACAACATGAGGTCTTTTCTAACCATAAGATTTGCTTGAGATGGGGCGCAATAGATTTTTCCTTCTATAGGCACTACTGCATTAGAGCATTCACCACCTTATTACCTTCTATTATTCAAGAAAAGAACTCCATGAATTAAACCTTATATATATAAGAGCAATTGGCGAGAGGGAAAGCTGGCTAGAAGTTAGAACTTGTCAAAGAATTCACAGGTCTTGAGAACTAGAACCTAAAAGAGAACTTCAAGAATACCAAATTTTAGAGAGAGTATATTTACATTACATGCTATGATGCACCTTCTTCTACTTAATGTAGCAATTCAAGCGAAAAAGACAATTGAATACACAAAAAAGAAAAAAATAGAGATAGAAATACCTTAAAAAAGAGAACCTTGTCAAGGAATCTCTATTGTTGTTGGGTGATTAAAAGAAGGCAAGACTAAGATGGCACGAATAAGTTGAGAGAGTGAAATATACAACTTCACCATTGAGATTGAATAGAGCTTTGGCTTGCAACCACTGCACTTGGGCAAATTAGGGTTTGGAATGGCATTGTGTCACCTTTCTAAGTTCAACAATGGTAAAGTTGGTGAAAGGTTCTTCTAAAATGCTTGCTATTGGTCTTCGAAATGGGTGGAGAAAAGGGAAGAGGAGGTGATGAAGACGAAGGTAGGAATGGAGAGACAAAAATGTTGTGGGGAATGTGAATGACGCGAGGAGAGACATGTTAAAGAAGGCTAGGATAAAAGGTGGGAAAGGGTTGGGAACTTCAGAGAGGCATGAGATAGCTTAGAGGGATGGGAGAGGGTAGAAACGGTGATACACATCGACTGAATAACACCCACTAGGGCACAATTAGATAGAATTTAGAAAATTCTCTTTGTTGTTTTTCCCATGTCTCTCTCTCTCTCTCTCTCTCTCTCTCTCTCTTCTTGATGCATGGTTATGTTAAATTGGTGGAATTCTCTGCTAAACATGATTTTTTTTAAAAAGAAACCAATGAGTATTATATATATATATGTATGTGTGAAAAAAAGAAAAAAGAACTGTACAAAGCACACACTAATAGCCAAAACCTAAATTTGATACAAAATTACCCCATCCCCTAATCCAATGACCCGACCCATAGCCTTTGGATAACTTACTGTTGGCTACCCAATAGGAGGCTAAAAGATGAGAAGATTCCCACGCTTTCGAACAAAAGAAACTCATCATTAAACACCCTTCTGTTCCGTTCCTTCCATAAAGACCAAAGAATTGCCAAGCAGACCACCTTCCAATGATCTTTCCATAATGATTGAATGCTAAAGATTATGAAGCCCTCCAATCAGTAGTAGTTGTATTTTGGATGACTTTCTTGGTGATTTGAAGATTTTAGATGAGATATTCTAGTACATTGATCTTACTCTGAAGGAATTAATATTAGGCTTGGAAGTAAATTTTTTATGCTTTTGGTAGGACTGATCCACTATATTTATGTATCATTAAAAGGACGAGATTTCCTTAACCTCTCATCATTAGATATTTTGTTTGAAGTTATTTGGATCAAAATTTAAATTTTCCCTAAATTTTGATCACTTAAAATTTTGCATTATTTTTACAACGTTCAAATTGTTATGGAAAGTTTTTGTAAAAGTTTGACATCTTACAGAATTTTGTTTAAATTCTATACAAAAACAATTTTATTTAAATGTTGAATTCTTATAGAATTTTGTTATTAGAGTTTTTGGGAATTTTATTTAAATGTTGGAAACTTGAAACAATTTGCCTTTCTTTCAAGGCATACTATATAAGTATGATTATATACTTTGGACACATCAAATTATGAAATTTAATGGCTTAAAGCAAAAATCCATAATGTTTAACGTATTTGTGTGAGTATCAAACTATTTTATGACATCTATTCTCAGTCAATTACACATAATTTCTAGAATTGCAAGTTCTTTTACTTTCTTTATAAGTTAACATTAGAGTTTTGAAAACTTATTTTCTTTTTTCCTTTAGTGATTCTTTAATTTGTGGTTATTACATATGATATTGAGCTTCAAGCTCTTATATTTTATTATTTAGGTTCTACTTCTTTTAACAGGAATTGGAGTTACCATTGATTCTTCTTACAAGTTTGCTTATAAAAAGAAGGATTTTGGAATTTTGTAAATTATTATGATTGTTTTTACTTTGATGGGTTTTTTATAATTTTTTGTTTACATTCAATCCATAATTTGATGATTTAAAAGTACAATTATAAGAATTTCATTCCATTTCTAAAATTGTCATCTAGAGAAGTTAATGTAACATTCATCACGTTCTAGTGACATTTAAAGGATTTTTTTTTCTTTCTTATTAAGGGCCCGATTGATAGATACAGGTTTTGTGCTGATATACTGTTATATTTCCTCTGCGGAACATTCCATGTTCTCACAGGTTCACGATTGTTTTTCTTATTTAGTTTCTTAGTGACTTCATATTTTTTTTTTAATTGGTTATTTCAATAAGGATGGTTCACTTGATATCTATGTTAATCAATTACCTTTGGTTACCTTTGTTCTCATCTTCTAAATGTTTATAGTTGGTGACGTTTCCTGTTATCATGATGGAAATGAAAGGAGTTTTATTAGCTATTTCTATTTATTCATCTGTCGATATTTGGTATTTTTCTCTCTCTCACACACACACAGAGTGAAAAATTAATTGAATCTTGTGATTTATGATTGACTTTTTGATTTAAGTTATCTTCATATGATTTAGGCTAGCAATTATGATTTGACAATATTGCTTGCCATTTGAAGTGTTTTAAGTCTGCATCCAAAAGCAATTTTTTCTTTCTTTTGACTGTTATCAAATACTTGTATATTCTGTGTTAATGGATACTCTGCATAATTATTACATGTATCTTCTTATGAGCATATGAGTGCTTATTGTCAGAGATTTTGCAGTCATTTGTTTACCTGGAATATTACATTATTACTTTACGTTATTCAAATTTGCGCTGGGTTCTACATGCATTTTTTCATCATCAAAATAGCAGGAGTTAATAGGATAAGATAATAAATTTATTGCTTTCTGGCTCACTTCAGGGTTTTACATACCCAGTTCGAACTCATTTTCTGGAGGACGTTCTTGAAAAGACTGGATACAGGTTGACTCCATATAATCAAATTGATGATTATGGCCAAGATAAGATGTGGAAAATGCAGAAGCAAGCTCTCAGAAAGAGGAAGAGCCAAATTGCTTTCGTTGTTGAGGTATGCCAATATTATGAAGCATTTCCTGTCTCAATGATGTTATGCTGTTGTATGCAACCAGCTTTCCAATTTTAATCATTTCAATCTTGTGGACAGGATGCACTTGAAGCTGCAAGTCTTAAAGAGTATAGCCAACAAACTTGGGATTCTTTGTCCTGCTGGAATCCTGATGTCATTGGTTTTAACCTCATAGAAGATGTTCTATGCTATATATGTAACAATGAAAAACCTGGTGCTATTTTGGTATTTATGACTGGGTGGGATGACATCAACGCTCTGAAGGATCAGCTTCAGGCTCATCCCCTTTTGGGAGATCCAAGCAGGGTTTTGCTCCTTCCATGTCATGGTTCAATGGCCAGCTCAGAGCAGGTACCTTGGCATCTACTATGGACTGCAAATTTGTGAGTCTAGACAATACTACTTTTATAGACTGTGCTTTATCCATCCTATTGAGTCAGCGTCATCAATCATGTTATTCCATTCATTGCTACCT
Source organism: Paratinospora sagittata (assembly GCA_035771175.1). Lineage (NCBI taxonomy): Eukaryota > Viridiplantae > Streptophyta > Magnoliopsida > Ranunculales > Menispermaceae > Paratinospora > Paratinospora sagittata. Next base: position 3,338,654 of record CM069592.1, on the reverse strand, counting down.
GCAGTCATATCTTATATTAAATATTCTTCACTTTTTCTTATTTGTTATACAATTTTAATTAGGCACCTTATCCCAAGTTCCCTAACTATAGACACATGATTATTTACACATTACACAAATGAATATGATGCATTGTATTATCTACTTCTGGGTAGTGCTTTTCTTTTTTATCAACCCTTTTTCTATGTTGTATATAGATACATACTAGTTCTAAATTTTATCCTGTGTTTTTGCATTTCCTCTGCTAATTCACTAAACTTTTTGTCAAATGACTTGCATTATCAGTTACAGCAAGCCTGGTATGATGTATTGTTCGTGCCGAGTGAAATGTATATAATTGCATTGTGCAATGCCTGTGTTTTATGCTTTCATTTGTTGCAGACATGCTTTTGCAGCTGTATGTGGATTTGTTACTTTGGTTTTCTGTGGTCTATGGTTTAGTTGGGACATTTATTTTAGTGACAAACAGATTTATTTTAGAGAAGTAAAGTGCTTGATCATGTTTGTACCCAGAGCAATTTCAACCTGCAGTGTTTTTTCAAACACTGTACTACATCTCTGATTGACTTTATCTTTTACATTTTCAAAGCAAGCAGCCAGTTCTGTTATTAAACCATTTGATTGTTTCTTTTACTTGGAAATTGTGAACATGTTGAATTTTGTGTTCATTCAACTTGCAGATTGCAGCTAATGCTTTTATCACTTGTGCTCATATACTAGCCATCTAATTCATGTTATAACTTGTCTTATCTCTAGTAACTGTTGTTTGATTTGTTTGCAGAGGCTAATATTCAATAAGCCTGAAGTTGGAGTCCGAAAGATAGTGCTAACTACTAATATGGCAGAAACAAGTATCACAATTGATGACGTTGTGTATGTTATTGATTGTGGAAAGGCAAAGGAGACGTCGTACGATGCATTAAATAATACTCCTTGCCTGCTTCCTTCTTGGATCTCAAAGGCTGCAGCTCGTCAAGTAAGATGATGTTTGAACTTTACATCTGGTCTTCAATGTAAAATCTGGCGATAATGGGGAATCCCCTAGTTGAAAAAAGATTGAAAAACTGTATGGAAGATAATAGTATGTGTTTTAGCACAAAAAGAAAGAAAGAAATATGAACAAAGACATGATTATGCTCATGGCGTAAACCAAAAGAGCTGAATTGAGATGGTAAGGTCTGTGCAATACCATCAATTTACAACCCCAATAAAAAAGATGAAACAGAAAGATTGAAGGCTCTAGAAGTGCAATAGGCAGACAAAAAGGAGTTTCCTCTTTAAAAGAGACTTGCTAAAAGATTACGTTAGGGAATCCAGAGAGGGCCTTTCTAGGCATGACTTATGGTTTTCATTGCCTATGACGTGATCAATGGTTATGATCAGCTAGATTAATCCTTCTTTAATCCTCGAGGCATGTGATACCCCAATAATTGTGCGAACATTTCTATTTCTCCAATTAACTATGTACATCATTATTAAAACTTGCATTTTATTATTTATATTCAGTACATCTGTCATTAGACTCATTACCAAATTTAACCATACACATGCCAGATTGATGCGTCAAGCATGTGCCAAGTGTGATCTTTCTCCTTGATACTTTTATCATTTCTTCTGATTCCTGAATCATCTCAAATATCTTTGCTTTACCTTTTACCTTTTACCTTGTCTGAGCTATTTCTTGACAGCTGACTATTCCAATCCACATTATATAGCTGCTTTCTTGTTCCCTTGTTTGATTAAGGCACTTCTATCATGAAATACCCTGGAATTGCTCTTCCATTTCACCTGCTGAATGTCAGACCTGGTGTCTGAGTTGTACCAGTTCCTTCATCTTTATTGAAAAGTAAATTAATATTTGGAAGTGGTCTTGGGGTATTTTTATGTCATTTCATTGTCTAGAATATTTAAACACTAGGAATGTCTTCACTATATTCCCATTGCATGCACTCTTTCTTGGTCTAAGTCATTGTCAAACCTTTTGCTGCCTGGGATCAGTATACACCAAGGACTTCTCATTAAATAGACGTAAGATAACCCAAATGCTTTGGAGTGTAGGAGGAGAAAGTGCAAAAAGGCAGTCATGAGTCAACTAAATATAAAACCATAAATCTGAGCAAGATTGTCAAAGTGATCCTAGGCTCACCCTGACACAAGGCCTAAGTCATGCATCTCTATGTCCTCTGGACAGAGCGCAGCCACTTGGTTGGGCAACGGATCTAGGTGCCTGTCCAGGCACTCCCAAGCACACACTCGAGTGCTGATGCAGTTCCCTTGTTTATATGTATTATATTCCAATCGATATTCAATATTAAGGTTATTGCAATCAGGATCCCACATGCGAGCAATAATGGGTTCTTCAAAATCAATAAAGAAGCTCTGGCACAATGGCAAAGATTGCTCCATTTTTATTCTAAACTAGAAACATGGAAGACTTATAATTTAGGAAAGAGGAAGTACATTCATATTTGTATAAAATAACACAGAAAGGAGGAAGTATGAGAAGGCAAATACCTGAGGAGTACTTGTAGACCTTCAAAGAACCAAGGCCCTCCTTACATAAATTTGACCATTCCCTTGGTAGATCCCCTCAAATGATTGATCAAATGATGGAGAAGATGGAAATGATGTCTCCTGATGAGGATGGTGAGCTGCTGAGATAATGTGGTCATTAGTTGCGCCTAGAATTTTGTTAGACCTGTGTGTTGGTTGCTGAATGTTGTCTTGAGAATTGGGACTTGTTTGAGATTTGAGAAATTGACTTCATTGTTGCATTTTGAAGTTGTATTGATTAAATGCATTGAGGTTTATATTTTATTTTATCATACTTCATCATTAATATTTAAATTCTATTTTATACTTATATGTGATAAGAAATTAAGAATAGTAGTAATCATCATTATTGTTATTACTATTTTGATTTTTCTGCTTGTTTAGTGTGTCACATTTTTTTTTTTTGACAAGAAACAGTATATGTATTGTATTAACTATGAAATATGTACATCAAAATTACAATTGGACACACGGTCCAAAAATAAGTATAAAAAACTATCCGAAATGGGATTCCATCCCCTCAACCACTCCCCCAAGGAACAACCTCTAGCAAGCTTATTAGCACTAATCTAAAGAGAAGCCAAAAAGAAAGAATTTTCCCAAACAGCATCCACATCCTTGTCTTGGTCCTCAAAAGTGCGCATATTCCTCTCTTTCCAAACCAACCAAACTATTGCAACGACAACCACCCTCCAATAGTCTCTCCGTCGTCGCGGTAAGCAATTTTCATCAGGAAAAGCCCACAGATTAGACTCATTAGACAGCCTCTCCCACTGCAATTTTAATGTGTTTGTCACATTAATATGTGATAGAATGTTTTTGTCTTTGTTTTTATGTATTGTTTTTTATTTTTTACTTTGTCTATTCCATATAGAGAAGGGGAAGAGCTGGACGTGTTCAACCTGGCGTGTGTTTCCGTCTATATCCCAAGTGTGTATATGATGCCTTTGCAGATCATCAATTACCAGAACTTTTAAGAACACCTTTGCAATCTCTCTGTTTGCAAATCAAAAGTCTACAACTTGGAAGCATTTCAGAGTTTCTTTCTAGGGCTCTACAGTCACCAGAACTATTATCTGTAAGCTTAAATTGGACTTTGTTTCTCGGCTTCTTATGTATTATTCTTTTGCTCTTTTTGGAATTGTGGTGCTATATTTTATTAGTTTTTATCTCTATTTATATGCATATCATTATCATTTCTAGTATTTCTTGTAGGTTCAAAATGCCATTGAATATTTAAAAATTATTGGAGCTTTGGACGAAAAGGAAAATCTTACTGTTTTAGGTATGAGATCTTCTGTTTGTCCATATTTGATACTTCATCACTTGCATTATACAAATGATTTTGAAGTTTTGTTTTTTTTTTGGGATAATGCGGATATGAAGTTTTTTATTTTTTTGTTTATCCAAAAGAATGTAGTTTTATGTCACTGATTTGGCAGGACGCTACTTGTCAATGCTTCCTGTGGAGCCAAAACTTGGAAAGATGCTCATATATGGGGCTATATTCAACTGCCTAGATCCTATATTAACTGTTGTTGCTGGTTTAAGTGTCAGAGATCCTTTCCTAACGCCTTATGACAAGAAGGATGTGAGTATTTTCAAATGCTCTATTATGTGTGGTGTTTGGTTGATTTGTCTGTTTGGATAGATTGATGGGCACATTTTATGGTTGATTCGTCTGTCCAAATATAATGATAGGCACATTTTATGCCATGTCATCTAAAGTATGTCCTCGTTTTGTCTTCTGAACATGCACATTTGCATGGCTGTGGAACTTCTCCAAAGTTGGTACTTGTGGGAGGCACTGATAGGCCTGATCAATGCTCCTGTCACTTTTTGTAATCTGATGAATGATGTTTTTTGGTGCTACATTGACCGTTTCGTTGTTCTTCATTTTCAAAAAGTAGCCTGATATGGTTGTTAAGATGCGGCAACTCATGAATCTCAACTACATGCAATTTTATCCACACACGTCAACGAATCTGAATTTAAATCTCCTGTTTTCTTTCTGCAGCTTGCAGAATCTGCAAAGTCACAGTTTGCTTCCAGGGACTATAGTGACCATCTAGCACTGGTTCGAGCCTATGAGGGCTGGATAGAGGCTGAAACGTTACAATCTGGTTACGAATATTGCTGGAAGAATTTTCTTTCTATTCAGACGCTGAAAGCTATTGATTCCCTCCGGAAGCAGTACATTTCTCTCTTAAGGGATACTGGCCTGATTGATGATGCAGTAACCTGCTGTGCATGGAAGCATGATGAGCACCTCATTCGAGCAATTATCTGTGCTGGTTTGTATCCTGGGGTATGCTCAGTTGTGGTAAGTCTTTCTTTCTTGACTTTTATCATTTACTTGTTCAGCTGCTAGTTTCAGTTCCTACATGGTAGTATGGTGCTTGGGCTGTTACATGCTCTGCTGAGCTGAAAAATCGTGGTTCATGTGGTAAAAGTAATCATTATCGGAACTCAAGTGTTCATGATGCAGAAAACTTATGCTCATGTTTAAAAGGTCTGTAAAATCTGGTTTTCCTTGTATTTATCTCCAGAAAAATTCAAAATATCATACAAAAACTTGAACACTTGAATAGAACAAAATTTTGTGGCTGAAATTAGGACTTGAGATGGATGAGTAATAAAACTAAAATTGATATCTTATCAAAAAAAAAAAAAAAAAAACGAAGCTAAAATGGATAGAATCCTAAATGAATTCATTCTTGATTGAGTGGAAAGTTGATTGAGGTTATTTATCCTTCTAATACTAAGACTATAAACTTCATTGGTAAGAATGCTGTGCTAATGTAAGCTAAAGGTATTAAAAAAAAAAACAAGTGGAAAGCAAAGATTGACCTTGGTCGAAATAGTGAAGAAAGACATGGATGCTGTTGATCTAAGGACAGTTCAAAAAGTAAGTCCCCTTTAGTTCTGTAAAGGTTATGGTAGTACATGCAATACCATACATTGATAGATATTTGTCATCAACCTAGAAGCCATTGATTGGGTTTACAACACATGGCATAAATAATAAGTTTTAGACTACAGCCGGCAACAACATATAAACTTCAAAGCTCTTCTATCACCGTGCCTCAAAAAGTTGAAATTGTCATTATAATTGTTAAAGATAACCTTTGACATAAGAGTGCATCTTTAAGTAAAGTCAATTCTTGAAGTTTTATTTTATTGCTACTAGAACATATAACAAGAAAGCCCTTGTAAGTGCATTAATTGTTTTGCGGATTATTTATAATGATCATTGTAACAGTGTTCCCAAATAATGCATAGGTGATAGGTACATAGCATGTATAAGAAGCATGGTACTCCATTAAGGTTCAATATAACCAAGAAACACTAGATGTCTGATTGAAGCATTTTGACAGTTTTTGTGCTTATGGGAAAGTTTTGAAATATTTGGAATTGAAAGGTAAGCCTTGGCATTAGTGTTGTCAAGGTGATGATTGTGTTTGTTCATCGATATCTTGAAGTACAATTAGGTCCAATGGCTACTTGTTATGTCTCTTTATTGGCTTTTAATTGTAACAAATATATACTGGATTTTTCAACTTCTTTGGCTAATCAATTCCTCTTTTTAGTATGAATCTGAAGGTTGGAAAAATTTGTGTCACTATAAAAATATAGAAAATTTTATAATGGTAGTTAATAGTCATAATGCTAAACAAGTAAGCATAACGTACATAACTCACAAGTTCATATGCAATCCAATTTTCTCACAATCATTTGCATTGTAAGTCAAGCTAATAATCTTAAGGGCCAATTCTTGGAGATAAGGAGTCACATGGCCATGCCACCAAAAATGTGCCACCATTTAGCTACATCATAATAAAGTAATAAACATAACATTAAGAATGTAAATAAGACAGGTCATAATGAAGTAATGCACTATCATGATAGAAATGAAAGATATAAAAGATATAATGAATGAGAAAGATAATTACAAATAAGACATGCTACCTACTACCTAGTGCCATTGTAGTCCTGTGTTGAGTTATTGCATTCTTAAAAAAATACAACCTTGAAACTCATATAAATTGCTAACTTTGAATATATGGTACATGTAAGGGTCATGTAAGGGTTAGACTTACTAGTTACTACTACCCTTTTAGAACCTCCCCATATTTTTCCAATTTATTTAAATAAAAAATTGATGGATTAAAAAAAATCCAATAGCATAAAGTTGACGATAGAGTTATGCATACCATCTTTTATCAATGATCTCCAAGATTGGCCCTTTTTTTTTTTTTTGAGGAGGTACTAGTGTGTGTGCATTTGCTCATGGGGCATCGACCTCTTAGAGGTAATGCTTGAGCTATAGAACAAACAGTTGCCCAACCCGCAAATCGCAGCTTGCTCTAGTGCACACTCGAACACGAGACCTTCGTCTAGCTATGTTATTGTCGCTCGCCGTCTTACCATTTGGCCAACGCCTTGTTGGCATCTCCAAGATGGACTTGTATCTATTTTTTTACAAATACATAAATTTATCACTCCTATTTAATCTAGGGGTGTAAGCCAACTCGATTCAATCGAACGCAACCCGTTGGGTTGGGTTGATGTAGGTGCTCGGGTTGGGTTGGGCTAAAAAATCCCAACCCGAACCATTTGGGTTGGGTCATGGGTTGACACCCTTGGAACCCAACCCAACCTGAACCGAACCTAACATAAACCCTTGAATTCCATATCTCCTAAAGCCACCAAATTGCGAAACTACGAAACGCCCAAAGTCCCAAACCCAAATCAAACCTTTTGGCCTTTTACGTAAAACCTCTCAACCATTCTTCTTCTTTGTTTCTTCTTCTTCTTCGATCTACTTTTTCTTCTTCGTTTCTTCTTCTTCTTTGTTTGCGCTTCTTCTTGTTTTAAAATTTTATTTTATTTTATCTCTTCTAAAGTTCTAGCCATGTTCTTGAAAAAAAAAAAAAGTCATCTCAACCCAAATGACCACCCAAGCCAAGCCAACCCGTTGGGTTGGATTAAGGAGCTAGTTTGGCTTGGGTTGGGTTTCATTTTTTCCAACCCGAATTGTTTAGGTTGGCTTGGGTTTTGGTTTGAACCCGACCCAACCCTATCTGTTACACCCTTAATTTAATCCAAGGAGGCAAAAAATAGAAAGGGGTATTAAAAATTAATCTTTGTCAATTTGAGGAGCCAAAAAATGCAAAAGTATTTTAATTCAAAATGCAACCAATAATATTAAACACTTATTGTCGCTCTTTTTTCCCTCTTAGGCTTTTTATATTGCTTCCTTGGCTTGTAAATAGCTTTGTAAATGTATCCTATATGGAGTGTTTTCTCATCATCAATGTGTGTTTCAATTTGAGGGTACCAAAACCTCTTAGGGCACAACATGCAACTAGTCCCTTGAGATGTGTGGAAACCTCCCTATTCTCACGCAATGGGAACTCTATGGAGTGGCCAGCTTGGGTGGGATTCAAACTTAGGAGCCTCACTTTATGACGTAGGTTCCTAGCCCTCACAACGAATTTAAGTTGGTTCAATGGTATGGAGCTAGAATTTTCACTGCATTTCCATGAGGTGGTATTGTTTGGTTCATTGGTATGGAGCTAATGAACCAAACAATACCACCTCATGGAACCTGCCGTTTCCTAGAGCCTTAACTTCAAGAGAACAAGGAGAAATAGCTAATCTTTTAAACATATTAGAACCCATAACCATTTCACATAACCCGGATAAATTTAAATGGGCTCTTGAGCCAAATGGGGAGTACTCCTGTAAATCATTAGTTCATGCCTTACAATCCTCTTCTAACCATGTCATACCTCCTTTTCCTTTAGTGGAAAACATTTGGAGAATTCATATTCCATCTAAAGTTAAAGTGTTTGGCTGGCTACTTGCTCATAGGAAGATCAACACCATGGACTTACTTCAAAGGCGTCTCCCTAATATGGTTTTGTCTCCACAGTGTTGTGTGTTATGCTTTCAGGCGAAGAAAACCCGGATCACCTGTTCTTGCATTGCTCTGTGGCAAGAGGCTTGTGGGAGAAATGGTGTTGCTTCTTGGGAGGGAGGTTTCTCCCTCCATCTTGTCTTGACGAATGCATGCCCCTCTCCCATAATTCAATTACTTCTTCTTTGGCAAGGGAGGTGGCACTTATGGCTTCCTTTGCGACACTATGGCATATCTGGTTAGAAAGGAACAATAGAATCTTCAATGATAGATGTAAGTATGCTAACAAATTGTGGGAAGATACTAGGTTCGTGGCCAGTTCTTGGGTTCATGCGGCCACGTTAGTTAATGGCCCTTCTCTAACGGATTGGATTTTGGATTGGTGAAGTTGTCTGTTTCAGCTGTAATATAGGATGCATGGATGTCGTTTTGGGGTTTTTAGGTTTAGGACTGATATTCTTTTTCTGGTTTTGGGCGCACATTTAGTGCTCTCTCAGGATGTACTCTTATTTTTCGTATTACTTCTAATATATACATTCCTTGTTTCTGCTCAGAACAAAAAAAAAAAAAGGTCCTCCAATGTCTTTTTCTTTGTATAAATATGGGACAAACTAAAGGAAACGTGATGCGGCATCGAGAAGACAAGAAGAAGAAATAGAAAGACAGAATAATAAGGAGAAGAAGACGAAGAGAGAAAAGAGCAGAAAGAAAGAAGAGGAAGACGAAGAGATCAATAATTAAAATTTTCTATTCCATTTTTAATCAATGTTAATTCCAATTACAAACCCATTATTTATAAGAACCCAAAATACCTAAGTTGTATCGTACTACAATTTGAAAACTAAATCCTACTAAAATAAACAAGTAGTCTCCTAATAAAGAAACTTTGGAGCCATCAACCCAAAGTTTATATTCTACTACAATATAGAATCCATAAGTTTATGCTCTGAACCAAAAAGCCTGAATATAAATAAATTTTTTCTATGATATTAAAAAATCCTGTTTGCGAACTACAAGTAGAGTTTGTTTTCAAGTCAGTTCATAGATTAACTGCAGACTTTGCGAGGCCATATTATTTTTATATGTAGTAATGCTTTGAAATTGATGACTTTGATAACTGTTTCTTCTTCATAAACATCATGTAATTCTTTGTTGGACTTCAATCAAATGGACACTCATCTAAATTCTTACAGAATAAGGAAAAATCAGTATCATTGAAGACAATGGAGGATGGTAATGTCCTGCTTTATTTGGTAAGTGTAAATTTTCACTATTGTCTTTCAAGTGTTGTTGCTTTTGTCTTGTACACATGCATATTACAGCAGATAAAGATGGACCACAACCCCTCTTCTCATTGAGTATACGAGTTCAAATATCTGATGCTTCTCTCTCTATCTCTCTTTTGTTGATTCTGTGCACTTTTCCCCCTTTTTTCATATTAGAGTTCCGTCAATGGTCGAGAAATAAACATCCCATATCCGTGGCTAGTTTTCAATGAGAAGGTAAAAGTAAATTCTGTGTTCCTACGAGATTCAACAGCAATATCTGATTCTGTGCTGCTGCTATTTGGGGGGGACATTTCTAGAGGACTTGTAAGTTTTTGTAGATCCTCCTATTTTAATTTCTCCAAGGAGAATTTTACCTCCTGAAAGATGTACACTCTTTATTTTCTTCGACCTTCCTTCAGTTGTAAACTAAATAGTATTATTTCCCTTTTTTGTCAGGAAGGACACTTGAAAATGTTGGGAGGATATTTGGAGTTTTTCATGAGACCTGCCTTGGCTGAAACATATCTACATCTGAAGGAGGAGCTTGAAGAGCTAATTCAAAACAAAGTGAGTGGAACTTTATTGAAGCTGGATAGTATGGAGAATTTTGATTTTCCATAAATGCCAAGCACCAAATAGACTTAAATTCTAGAATTTTCCTATCCAGGACGGAGCTATCTTGCACATTAATCTTCTGATGTTTTTACTTGATTCCTGTCACCAACATTTAAGGGAGGATAATTAATGTTACTGGGCCAATTGCTTCTTTCCTAATGGCTACTGATTTAGGAGTTGCTTATAGTAAAATTTGGGAGAAATTGCGCAATTACATGGACAACACCTCAAGTACACTGACTGGTGTCTACTGTTGCTGAATAGTGTATCCCTTTTTTGCATTTATCTATAGGCATACTGATCCATTGTAATGGAAGGACATGCTATTGTTTTCTAGCTTTTAATTAAAAAGAATATTAGTACTATTTACTATATGCTTCGTCATCTGATAATTCTCAATTGGCAGCTTGCAAACCCTAAGATGGACATCCTGGCTCACCAGGAAATCCTATCAGCAGTGCGGCTGCTGGTCTCAGAGGACCAAAGTGACGGTAGATTCGTCTTTGGTCGGGATGTCTTAAAACTCTCAAAAACAAATGTAGCACCACCACCACCACCACTAGTGGGCATAATCTCTAGGAATGGCAGTGGACCTGGGGGTGATAATTCTAAAAGTCAGCTGCAAACATTGGTCACAAGGGCAGGGCATGAAGCCCCAACATACAGGTCGAAACAGCTAAGGAACAACCAATTCCAGGCCACAGTGGAGTTCAATGGGATGCAGTTCTTCGGTCAGCCTTGCAACAATAAGAAACTTGCAGAGAAAGACGCAGCGGCAGTGGCTCTTAAGTGGCTGACAGGGGGAATCCAGGCTGGTCCAAGAGATATTGACCGGATGTCAACGTTACTGAAGCAGAGCAGGAAAAAACAAGAGCAAAGAACTTTTTAAGTTCAGGCAATAATAGTGGATCTCACCTTTGCTACCATTAACAACAGCAGTTTCAATATCATATCACGTTTGCTGTGCAAGGCAGAAGTATTTGTTACAGATTTGGATGTGGGTCCTTGTCTAATATGATGAGAATGCAGTAACCACATGGGCTATGGTCTTTCATGATTTTACACAGATAACTCCTATTTTGGTCCAACCCTTGGTTTTTTTTTTTCCAGGGTGATGAAGATAATTTGAATTGAGTATATTCTTCAAAGGCAAAAGAACCTGGTTGCTTCAGAGCACTGCCAAGGAGACAAATTGGAGAGGGGGAGATTAAAATTTCATCCATGTTGAGGGCAGAAAAGATCACATTGATCAGGATTTTGTTGCTCCTGGTGGCAACCATCACACTTGTATGTACTATCAATATAGTTCTAGAAAATTACCAAAAAACATAAATGTATAAAAGATAGAGATAGATACTCTCACTCTAAACTTTGTTTACTGTTTCTTGTTTTTCCTTGTATCTAGTGGATCCATATCAGGTGGCTTTATGACCATACCGGACAACCTGGGTAATGTTCCATTGACCCAGTGAACTTTTCCCCCCATTTCCCAGAATCTAGAAGGTTTGAATGGTGAAATGATTTAGTTGGTCTTGATTCTCAGGTTTAGTACATCTCGTAGCTGTAACCTTGAACCAGTGGATCCCAACCCAACCCCACAACATGTATGCCATCTAAAAGTGATACATTAGGTATGGTGGTAGGCGGTAGTCTTTAAGAAATTTGATTGTACGAAATCAATCTGGCATTTGGTGTATAGAAAGTAGTATTGGAACTAATACATACAACATCATGTGTTCTAGAACATTTTATCCTGATTCTGCCTTAACACAGTCATCTAACACTTCTTCAAATCCTTAAAACTCTTGCTTCTGTTGAATAATATTATACCTTCAAATCTCTATAGCTTCGCAGATAGCATGATTTGAAGACTGCCAAACTGCAATTATCAAAAGGGGATTGTTTTGCAGATACCCAAATTGCTTTGGAATCAATACCTAGCAGTGCTATTTCAGTCAACCCTTTACAACAAGAAGCTGAATAGAAAATAGGTTGTTGGTGACAATGATAGTAGTATTTATATACGTAAAAGATATCTATATGCCTTTGTTGAACCAGTGAGTGTGGATAAGATAATAATGAGATGAACTTGTCTTGTTGTGTTGAAGTGCTGTGTGGGTTTGGAGATTCGATTCTTTTTTGGGTCCTCAGCAAGCTTTGATTCATTAGGGTTTAGTGTGCTTGTTGCTTGTCCCCAATCACTTATATGTATATAAGGCTGGTCAGTGGGCTTTTGGAGCTTTCTCTTCAGTTTCTTCATGGTATGTTATTATTTGTTTTTTAAGTTGTTTCTGTCGTTTCTATAAGGGTGTCTGTGGTGCTTGTCAACATGTACAGCGTTCCAGTCGGCATCATGTCGGGTATATAAATATTTATATATATATATATATATATTTGTTCAAAATCATGGTTTGAACAAAACTCCTCAAAAAGGTTCATTTTATTTCAAAATAATAAGTTTTGGAATCTATAACAGCTAGCAACCTTGAAGATTCTATGTGTTAATCTAATAGTTTGGTATCAATTATATATATATTATTGTTGATGCGGTTGGGGAAGTGATTTGTAGTACAATAATATAAAAATGTTGAATGAATGAATGTCCCAAGTGTTTGAAAGGCTTTTATTTAATCTCTCTTTTGATGATTGAAATGGGACAATTTAGAGTGGAAGGCATAAGCTCATGAGCTATCATATCTTGACATCTAGGAGGAAGACAATACTGTGGATCTCATGGTGCAAAGTCAAGTAATTTGGATTGTTTTGAAATTGCAATGTTCATTTGTCTGTTTCTTTCTTCCCCTAAGCATGGACCAACCCCTCTCCCTTCTCCTACCATCCTATTGAAAAAAAAAAAAACTGGATTTTCTATAAAGAACAATAATTTGAAGTAGTGATACGAATGAATTGTCTCAATCACAAGTCTTTAAATGGCTATGTTTGGCACAACTTGAAAAAACATTTTTTTCAAACTTGGGTCTCAAATAGAAAGTTGATGGGATAAAATTTTTGTAAAATGTTAAAAATTGTATTTTTTCACCACAAACGCTTACATCTCAAACACACTCTTTGTTGTGTTTAACAAAAGTTTGCCTCACTGCCGTTTCTACCATGGAAACAAATAAGTCCAATATTAACACCAACAAGCAAATATCACTACATAAAGCTAGTTTTACATCTACTTATCTATAATTAACCTTGAGTTGTTGACTTTGGTGCAACTTTGATATTGATCTATTTTTTTTTATATATAATAAAAAATCTCAACTGTTGATGTTGATCTGTCTTTTTTATCAAATCATTGAAGGGACTAAGTGTACGAGTGTTTTTTCAAGTGTACTCACAAATCTCTCTATTTTATATAGAATATATTAATCTAAGGAAATTAGATATTTAACAACCCAAAGTCAGGTAACCTTATTTTGGCAATGTCTCGATTTCTAGTTTAAATTCGTGTTTAAGCTTATCTAATTACTTTAGAGAGGGACGTCCAATAACCTTTATAATTTTTGACTTTGAAATAGTCTCGATTCTGCAAAAGGGTTAATGGAGGACAACGAGGATAATAGAACAAAAAAAAAAAGGTGTTTAATTACACTTTCGAGTGTACTCAGTTTATTACATCCTTTGAAGGGGCTCAAATGTTAAATTTAGTTGGTGTACTTATCCGTTTGAGTTTCTCCGATCGTTATCGAGTCATATGTATTATAAAGATCGAGGATGAGGGACTCAAAGCAATGTGAGGAGAGTTTGCTTCTTAGTTCCTACAACATCAACCGCAATCGGCGTCCAAGGCACGTGGCTAAGACATCTGATCTTACTACAACTCAAATTACAAATCAACCCTCTAACACTCCTCTGATTTACACAAATTGCCCCTACTTGGCCAAAAAAATAAATCTTTCAAAACTCGAACCCCAATTACTGTTACCGCTGCTTGTTTCTAAGGGACAGTATTACCAACATGCCCTCAGTCCTCAGTATTAATTATATCTCCTTCCATTATTTATTAATTAATGATTTTCAGGTTCCAAGAACTTGGAGATCTTGAAGTGGAAGAAAAGGATACTTTTGACCTCTAATTAATTAATTTATATTATATATAAAATAGAAAATTAAAGGATGAGTGTAGTGGAGAAGAAGGGTGTTTGCATTTAAATTTTATTTATTTATTTGTATTTTTTGGGTGCTTATATGCATTTGTTTTTATATGTATATTATATACTCTGTATAAGAGTGGCATGACCCGTTCTCGACTGTCCCAATTCTTTAAAAAATTATTATTTAATTTACTTAAAAATTATTATTTTTAATTACGAACGTATCACAAATAAGATATTGTAAAAGATTATAACTTAAGTGTAAGGTTGGAGAACCACCTTTTGAAAGCAACGAAGATATATAGTAGAGCTCGATCACCTTTTTTTAATAACAAACATAAATATTAATTTAATTATAAAAGTTATAACTACAAATATAATTATATTATTAATACTATTGAATATGTATGCATTACATATTTTAATGCATGTAATGAATAATCTAATAACATTAAAAATATAATTACATTTGTAATTATATTTTTTTATAATTAAATTAATATTTTTCTATAATTAAACTCTTGGCCAATTGATATATCGTTGTTAATTCAAGAAGCATTTACCGATGACGAATAGCTAGAATTATCAATTACCCTTATACTCGGATAGTATCAGGGAATCGAACCAATAACCTCCCAGACTAAAGGGGGAACGTCCTGTGCTCGAACCATCAAAATGCTATTGATGTTTTTACTATTGTAAACCTATATCTTGCATTTAAATTTGTTTATATTAAATAAATAGATACATAACAAAGGTGTTCATGGGATGATCATTTGGAGGGTTGTACTTCAATAGGCCACCAAAATAGAATTGGAGCAACAACCATCGAGATGCTATGTTGATTATTTATCAATTTAGGATCTAGATACCTCAATGAAAAAAAAAAAAAAAAAACTAGAAATATTTAACTGTTACTTTAGTTGTACCATATGTCAAGTTGATTCGAGCAAAAGTTGACAATATATATCATCATGTCTAGGTCGAGGCATGATAATAAGGTATTGGATATGTCCTATGTGTAGTAATTAAGTGTATTAACTTAGGAATATGTCTAATCCATATGACTTATGAAGAGAGCAAATGTGGTTTTGGCATCATCATCTTTTTTTTCAATATCATAGCACTCATTATTTTAAAAATTATTATCAATAATATAAATATTGATTTAGTCTTTAATTGAGTAGAGCGGAATAAGCAAATTTTATGTAGTCAACCTTACTAATTGTAAAAACGCTTAATTGAATTGGGTTTAAAAATATTATTACAAAAACTAATATTGTTGAATCTTAATGTGATTGTTATTAATGAGAGCCAATTTCATATCATTAATTATTATTATTATGAAAAATGTTAATCTAACTTTAAACTGTTATAATTACATGTGTAACTATATAGGTATATTCATTAAATTATTTATTATACAGCTTAAGATATACAAAACATTAATATCTAATGAATATATATATACGTAACTGTAAAATTTACAATTAAATTAACATTTTTTATTGGTAAGAGACTTCAAATTTGACAAGAGTTCCATAGATCTCCTTTGGTTATCATCTGTCATTCTATCTATATTTAATATAATTTGTCATCTACTTTAATAATCACCACCCATATTTCTTGAGATTAATGTGCGTGTGAACAAGAAAATTAGGATTGAGGTCAAACAAGAATCTTATTAAAAAAAAATCTTATACAATGTTACTGATGTAAATTTTGACCAATATTAAATAATAATAAATTAAAAGAGATGTGCTAAGTTAGAACCTGTAATATTAAATAATAATAAATTAAAAGAGATGTGCTAAGCTGGAACCTGTAATATTATTTACTGATCGGTGTGCCTCATTTAGATATCTGGCATTTACATTTACTGAGTGAACAATTTTTAATAAAGCCAACGAGTCCAATCTCCAGGTTGAGAGGTGAGATCACAATGGATCCGCATAAATACCAAGTTCTCTGAAGCAGCAAGCTGCCTACCGTTCACTATTTAAAGTTACTAAGGACAAGAATGAATTTAGCTAACTATATTGATTGCTGAATCAATAGAGTAACAGTATAATGCATTGATTCTTTAGCGTGGTGCACAGATGAACAGTGACATGTGAAAATAGTTGATATGCGCTGCTTTTCACTATTTTTTATGAATAATACCGTATGCATAAATAGTATCATATACTTAAATAATATTGTATATATAAATAGTGTCACATATGTGAATAGTATTGTATACGTGAATAATATCGTGTATCAGAAAAGATCTTCTGATGTGGAAGTCCAGCTAAAACCGCAACCACAGAGCATACTAAGAATTTTCTAGAGGTTCCGATACTACTTCTTAGAGAACGTATACAACATTATACTATTAAATAGTAAAATACAGACAATAAGTATAAAGAATAGGGAGACAGAAAATTTACGTGGTTCGGTTCTGAGACTTACGTCTACAGGCAGAGTGTAAAATATTCACTATGAATTAGATATTACAACTTCTCTTTTTTTCTTTCAAGGAGAGAACGATGGGACTCTCTTTCTCTTGAAAAACTCAAATATACTTATGATCAATCAAATATGAATAAATTAAACTGAAATCTGATCCCCAATTTATATAGTTAAAAATTATAAATAAAATATTATTTTTTATATTATTATTTAACTTTCACAAATCAAATAGTAAATTTGACACTATTCTTCTTCGGCAGATGTAATAGTAATTTTTTGTCTAATTTTTCAATTTATATTATGAATAACACTTTTTTTTTTTTTACTTTAATTCACGGGTGCAACAAATGCTATATATCAAAGGAAGCCTTTTTCACCCACTCAACGTGCATGGTATAAAAAAGACGGGTGAAGATCTATACTAAAGGTGGTTGAGGGATATATGTTTTATGATTAAAACTTGTATTTACCTTAGTCGTATCTATTTAGGGAGAATCGCCCATTATCGTTACAGTATTTGAACGTAAATTAGTCTAATGGACGGTAAATCGCCCATAAAAACAAAAAAAAAAGGCTCTTTTCAATTTTAATTGTTTTAATTTAATTTCTTTTTCGGTGGGGCCACAAAAGAAGGCTTTTCAATATATATTAGAAGCTCTTCACTCTTTGCCATCAAAGTATCTCTAAATTAGACCAAATCAAGCATGCCAGCAACCTTGAACCAAGTAAAATAATTAAATAAACAAATGATAATAATAAAAGAAGGAATCTATGGGTAGGTCAAAAGATTATAGATCAAATGATTACAACCATCTAATCTTAACTACGGTCAGCCAAGCACTAATTATATATATATATATATATATATATATATATATATATATATGCAATTTCCTTCTTGTCTCAATCAATTATCATTAAAAAGGTATATTAATCAATAATAATAGCATTATCACTTCCAATCATCAACACATATCACATTATGAACAGAATGAATAAATTACTTAAATATATAAAACCAAAGACATTAATGATCACTTTCAAAAAATAATAATAATAAAAATAAAAATATTAATTAATTAATTAAAAAATTCCTCATGCCACACAGCCGCATTCCTTTTGGGCCCAATAATTGCACGAACTTTTGATGGGCCTACCATTATTAATTTTTAGACCCTCTTTTTTCTTTTTCTGACTCAATAATGCATAGATCATATTTGCTTTTTAAGTCATCTAATAATCACCAACTTCTGGAATCTGATATCAGCATAATATGTGGGCCCAAAATATATATTTTCTATGCTAATTTCCACGTGGAATCATGGGTCTCCATTTACTATTTAGGGACTAAACTCCATGTTCCTTGTGAACCAGTCTTGTCTTTGTTTCATTACTTGCCATGTGTTCCAAGGGCATAACGGAAATTTTATAATCTTCCCATTTACACCGCCCATTTTAATGGTTCTTTTGTAATTATCGTTAATCATTGAGGGCAATTTAAGAAATAAACCCTTTAATTTAATTAAAAATGTACTTGCTTGAAATGAGAGAAGATTATGTTATCTTAGGACGCATTTATTAATGCAAAAGCTGATCATAAAAGCTCAGTGAGGAACAGAACAGTTTTGTCAGCAAGGGAAAGGACGGTTTCACCCCGAAACCTATCCTTTTGTCCCTTGCAGAGCATTTATTTCGGTTTAATATATACCCCTGTGATATCTCCAAAATGCCCTCAGATTCCAGTCAATATTTCTCTTGTTCCCATTTATTTTTAAAGAAAAGTTTCTTGTCGGTTTATGATGATCCAGTACTCGTGACCCTACGAATAAGGTTAAAGGATTATTCTCTAAGTCAAAGTTGGCCCACTAACAAATTTTCACATGATGTTCAAGCATTGGATGATTTAGGGGTTATTGGTAGAATTGGCTTAGTGTCACTGGCATACCTGTAAGTTCCAACATGTTACCCATGCGACACCTCGAATACGCATATTCTCGGTCAGTCATTCACATATATACTCATGTTGCAGCGGAATACTCAAATATTTTGCTTGTGCGTAGCGCAGGATAATCACTCGGATGGATCACTCGGATACCTTCGATAGCAGTACTTGCACAGTGCTGCCCCGGACCATGCAATACCGGTAAGTTTCATGGATAACTCACTCATGAGTATCCTCACAAGCACACTCTAGCACGTAGGCTAAAGATAGCTCAATGCGTTCAACTCGATAGCGGGTGGCATAACAGTGTTAGGTACCCAGACCTGCATACCGGTGAACCCCGCACTGTTAACTCGATAACAGTGTCCCATAACCTACCCGAATGCTATGGGAACTACCATTACCCCCTTCAGGATGATGGTAGCCGGCCCCTTGGGTTGTTCCAAAGGAGTGTCCTATGCATGGCCAAGTATTGGCCATAAGGGAGAGTTGGACAACTACTCCTCCCCCTCAAGGTAGATGTTAAGCTTTTGGCTTATTTTTAAAAGGAAACATCAAAATGTGAGGCCAATCATACTGGGGCATATTTACAAGATTGCCACTTCCGATTGAGATGAAACTTTACGGACCCTCTTCTTAAGTGACGGTGCATGTCTTGACATGACCGTGACATTAGGCCATGCTTAGAAAATGATTTAAATTATATTTTTCGTTTTTAAAAACAAAAAGGTACAAAAAATTAAAAAATAAAATAGAGGATTCCTATTTGGTCGGACAAAATCTCAAAATAGTTTCTTTGATAAAAAATTTAAAAAGTCTATTTTTGAAAAACGATTAAAAACCATTTTTTAAAAACTATTTCTCTCAATCTTTCAACAAATACAGTCTTAGAGTTTTAAGTTGTATTTGATTCATGATTCAAAAATTAAAATATAATTTAAAAAATAAAAATTCAAAAAATAATATTTTTATTTATTTTTTGAAAATAATATATATTTTTTATAAATTTTGAGAAACTCTTTTATAAACATATTTTTCATATTTTTAAAAATTTGAATACAGTTTTTCTCGGATCTAAAGAAAAGGTGAGGATTTAAGATTTAAGATTTGAAGCTGAATTTATAATTAAAGGGGGCTGTGTAAATAGTTAATATATATATATATATATATATATATATATATTTGAAGGACGCAATGTGCTGTATTACATTTTATTTATTTATTTTTATCATGGGATATTGTTGATAGTAACACATGCATCAAAAAAGATTTGTTTGTTTGTAATAAAGATTTGGATTACTTTCTTCATCTTTGCATCAAGGAATTAATGTACAAAAGGCATCAAGTCCACGTGGTAAGGCTCAATTGTTGACGGTTGCTTTACAACTATGATATTCTTATGGAATGGTCATAAAGCATATATCCATTTCAAAGAGAATGATTTACACTTTAAAGTCTAGCTAAGGTGGTAATGAAAGTCTTGTACTTGGCGGCCATTATCTTTGCATAGAACACATGACTTTTTACTATGATTTTTCTTTTTTAATACTTAAAGAGATTTTTCTTTGCAAAAGGTAGATTCTTTGTCAATTATTTTTGTCTTTAATCGTTTTACAGATTGACTAATACTAGTTAAGATCAATGCATTTTTCCTGCAAAATCAAATGTTATAGATATTGATAAGAGAGTTTACCATAAAGTTATATCTCTTTGTCTCATAATATATATGTATGTATGTATGAAAATAATCTTGACATGTTCGTGGCACAACGGTATTCAAGTATGTTGCTAAAGAGGATTAAGTGAAAAACTCGAAATCTGTAGCGATGACGAGTTACTTGCTTTTGTCAATAAATAACATATAAAATTAATGACTCAAACTTAGGATAGAAAAACTACATAGATATTATTAAATTTATTTGAAAATAACATGTTTAAATATTGAATAAGCAACTAATAAAATCGTGATGTTGAAGAGGATCATAATATAATTTTGATGATTAGAAAACATTTTGAAATGTTACTAACATTAATTTGAAAGAATTTATCAGGTGATTTTTTTTTTTTTTTGTTAAGTACAAGTACAATTAGTCCAAAGGCATAACAATTAGAAGCCCACCTAGACGATAATAACTACAATATGAGATTATGATGAACTCGAATAACAAAGGCTAAAGTTCTCAACTATTGCCTATGACCCACAACTATATTATTTTCTACTCTTTTATGGAAAGGTGAACCTTCTATCTTATAGGTGGAAGGTGAGGTACCCACGACTTGCGCCAAGCGATGACGCAACCATAAAAAGCTTTTGATTAGTACATTAAGCATGATAATCTAAGTTGAAAATCCTATATTTTGGCTATGAATATGGATGAGTTAGTTTAGTTTCTTGAGTGCCCATGAATAGGTAGTATGTAAGGAAAGTGGGAGATCTTTTTCCTGTAAAAGGGGCTTTGTGATCAAAATCATAGAACTCATGAAATGAATATAGCAATGAATTCAAAAAAGGGTGAAACTAGGGCTTGAGTTTGTCAAATATTTTCAATGAAAGCATTACTAGCATTGTCGGCAAAGTTGGGTGGCACATTGCTCATATTTGTCGCCACTAAAATGTACCAACATTGATGAGATTGAAATTACAATAATAGACGCAATATGAGAACACACATCAAAATAATGATTGTGGAATATTTGGTCATTTTGAGTAACATTGATAAATACAATTAAACTATAGAGTTTCGAGAAAAATAAGAAAAAATTTCATCTTGCTTTAATAATGTAATTAGCTTAAATGTGTGGTTGTCTGAGGTCTACTTTGTGTATACAAATTAATTAAATACAATCCATAAAAATGAAAATAATAAATAAAATTTAGATGAAAAAGAAAACAAAGTATGGAGGAGAATTATAAAATGAAATAACCTAGGATAGATTTGAGTGAATATTGGGAAGAAATAATATTATTAGTTAATTGTATAATCAACTTCATCACTATATCGCATTATCAGGGAGATATCAGGCTTGTTTTTTAATTTAAAGTAAGACAATGACAAAAATTGAACTTGAAAAACTTTATTATTAAATATTGAAAATAAGGTATAATATAACATCTTGTACTTAGTAATTCCTAATACCATGATAAAGTTATAATTTTCTTAAATGTTTTGCTATGCATAAATAAAATATTTTAATATTTTTAAACAATTAAAATCTCTAATAAAAGAATATAACAATTGGTTTTGACTGGAACAAAAAGAATTTAACTTTATCTCTATTCATTCACTGGTAGTACATTTTATTATAATCTGTCATTTGTCATTTTCATATATAAGTTTAGACTTTCTAGCTATATATACACTTAAAGGGCTCAAAGTAGCATGTCATAGGTAACTCATAAAAAAGAAAAAGTTGGAACATTATCTTTTCCAAACTACAGGTATGTATATATCCAAACACATGGATAAGATAAACATAAAGGTGAGAAAAAAAAGTTAAGTACAAGCAATAGACGTCACATTTTATCTACTATCCCCCTTTTAAACTTTTCCTTTGCATGTTCTTCAATAATTTCTAAAATAAGAACTTGAGTTAAAAAGCTAAAAAAATATTTTATAT
Organism: Paratinospora sagittata; assembly: GCA_035771175.1. Classification (NCBI taxonomy): domain Eukaryota; kingdom Viridiplantae; phylum Streptophyta; class Magnoliopsida; order Ranunculales; family Menispermaceae; genus Paratinospora; species Paratinospora sagittata. The sequence goes on along the minus strand of CM069592.1, from coordinate 3,316,184 downwards.
ATAGAATAAATAACACAATATAACCATATTCAATGCAATTGTATTTAATTAGTTGGTTTTCGTATATTATTATATATCTACAATTCTCAAATCTTTAAATAAAGAAAAAAAAAAAGATAGACTTATTATTCATATAAATATATGTTAAAACCAAATAGGTTTAACACATCCATTTTTTGCAAGTTCATATTGCTAGGATTTCAATATAAACCATTCCAATAGAAAGTAGAAAAGTTGCTCCAACAAGATATATTGAGTAATAACCATATTATGTGTATTATAATACAATAAGTAATGTATATATTTAAGGCTCTTATTACTCTGTATAACTATATAAATTGATCAATTTACACAATATACTTATCCTCATATAATTAAGGTCAATGTTTTTGATCCAAAACGTGACCCTAAGTGTGATTGAACTTTGGGGTCTGCAAGGTTAAAGTCCTGAGTTCAACTCTTGATACCAAGTCTTGACCAAGTCTCGGTGGCCACTGGTACATTTATTCGATGAAGGTATCGCCAACACCCCTAAGGTTTATTAATAGGTATTGTTGCACGCACTCTCATTAGTCCCTTAAATCACAAACACTTAATGAAGTTATTGAGTGACTAAAGAGACTTAAATTCAAAATCTATTTTATAATAATAGAACATTATGCCTATTAACTCGGTCACCCGCCTAATAAAACAAAGTGATAACTCAATTCTTTTTGTTTGAAAAAACTTCATTTTTTCTTATAAATTAATTAGTGAATTAGAACAAGAGATATACAAAAATATTATAATTAATATATTTTCTTTCCCCCTAGCCAAAAAAATAATAATAACAAAATATTCATTTCATTTTTTTCCCTCTGTCTCTCTTTTTATGATGCACGCAAGCTGATCGGGACACTACTTAAATCCCCCCGCCCCCAAATTGGTAATACCAAATTATTCACTTAGACCAAGAAAGATTTTTGAAAAAAAAAGAAAAAACCCAGACAGATGCTTCTCCTCCAAGTTGCGGCTGGACGCCTAGAAAACTATCTCAGACGCACAGCATCACCAGCCCCAAAAGTAACACTAACTGGCAAAAAGGAGTTAAAAAAAACGAAAAAAATAAAAAACCATTTCCGTAACGTAATTACCAGCGAATCTGAGGGCCAATCCCGTCATTTCACAGAAAGTCCCTTTTCCAAGCGTATCTAAAACATCTTCAAACCTCTCTTTGACCGTCGTACTCTCTCCCTCCACTTTCTCTCTCTAAAAAAGAGAGCCTTTTGCTTTCTTTTTCTCTCTCTTCGTTCACTCTGCAGCTCTTCGGCTTTTCGCAGCAGTTGCAGAGTTTCTCTCTCCACTTTATATTTCCGTTCACTTTCTCTCTCTATCTGACTCAGAAGGGCCTTTCTCTCTCTAAAAGACTTGAGGGAAGGCGGCAAAGGTAAATAAATTTAGGAAGAGAGAGTTTTAGAGATAGAGAAGGAAAGAGAAAGCTATTCGTCCTTCTTTTCTTTTTCTTTTTTTTCTTCAGGTTGATCGATGAGAAGTCCCTCTTATCATTAAAATCTCTCGGGATATCTGTGTTTTTTCACAGTGTTCTGTACGCCAGAGAGAGAGAGAGAGATAGAAAGTTATATATATATATATATAAGAGGTGGCTTACGAGGGAGAGAGAGAGTCCTGAAAACGCTTCGCAAATCTTGATCGTACGGTGAAGTCCACATATTATAATTTGTCAGCAGCGGCTTCTTCTTCTACGTGAGTAAAATCAATCCCAAAAGACGCTCACCCACCCACCCACTGCCCTTTTTCACCTTATTGCTCCTTTTCATTCTTCCCTTTCTTCTTCTTCTTCTTCTTCTTCTACTACCCTTCTTTTTTTTTTCCCAATTTTATTTATTTATTTCTTGTTTATAATGTGATCTTTTTTGCAATCTCTATTTTTTTAAGTGTTTATGTTTTCCCTTGTGAATTGTACGTGGTGGGTGGGTTCAATGTTTTTTGTTTGGAGGATTTTTTTTTTTTGTGGGTTTGTGGGGATGGGGGCGTGTGATTTGTTAATGGGTGGCTTTTCTATGCCCTTTTTGTTGGAGGATTTTAATGGGTTTTCTTCGTTTTTGTGTTTTTCCTGGAAAAGGTTCGTATTTTTTGAGTTTCTTTTGATTTCATGCAATGGTTGTTTCTTATATATTCATGGGAATCCTTCCTTTTTTAAAAATAAAAATAATTATTGAGGCTGTTTGTTTTGTTTTGATTTTTCTTTCCCGAATATATTGATTTTTATTTATTTATTTTTTGAACTGAACTGTTTGATGGGAATTACTGTATGAATATGATTGGGTTTTGATGCCTTGAAGCTGTTATTATTGGAAAAGATAAGTGTTTTGTCTGGGTTTCTACAGTTGTTTTGGTTGTTTTTATGGTTGGATAATCTTACTGTGTTTTAGTTCGTTTAATTCTGATTTCTGTAGTTATTTTTCCACTGTGAAGTTATAATCCATATGCTGTCCCACTGTTGGCTTATCTTTTACCTTTTTTTTTCCTTCTCTTTTTCTTTTTTTCTTGTAAACAGTGCTTGCATTTTTATGCAAAGTTCAGTGTTGAGAATCCACAAAAAATGTTACCAACATTACAATTCTCTAATTTACATGAACTTAATTAGATTATAATTGGTTTCTATGAGATTATTGCTGATCTGTGAATGTGTTAACGTGGTTTCTTGCTCCATATATCTTGTTTCACTGTTTCTGATTGATGTCTGGTGTTTGGCGATGAATCCTAAGCTACCCATTGGAAGAACCCACTTCAGGTAAGTCTGGCAAATTAAAAAAAACATGTTTTCAATAATGTGTGCCTTCGGATTTCATTGGTGTGGTTTTTGGTGGGATTTACAAGTGAAAACCAAGCTATGGACCTTGCCATTTTTTTTTTCAGTTTTATTTGTATAGTAATTGGAATCAAAATTACTGAGTATGTTGTAGATTTTCCCCCTTCTTGCTCATCAAAGTCTGAATTCAATGAATTTTTTGGGTACTGTGTTTTTAGTCAAGAAATTTTACGTTTATGCAAAAGTAAATTCTGTCATTTCTTTTCGTTATCTTTATTTTACATGTTTTCTGTTCTTGATTTTTGATTCTAAATTTCTTGTATAATGGTCCACATCAATGGGAAACTTATACTTTCCTCATGTTTTAAGCTAAATATTGCAATTTGATGCATGAATTCCATTTTTGTTAATTTTTTGTTGCTTACACTGGTTTACCTGCCTGCTAAGATTCACCTTTGGATAAATAGTGTGAGTCGAGGTTCATTGTAGCCTCTTTTTTTTTTTTTTTTTTTTAAAGAAAGTAGCTGTTAACCAACTTTAGGTTGGTGTGATGGCTAGGAACCTTGCCTTAGGAAGCGCGGGTCCTAAATTCAAACTCTACCCCAATTAGCCGTTCTCCATAGAGTTTTTGGTGGGTGAGCATATAGAGATTCATGTACACCCAGCAGGACTAGTTCAGTGCTCTTAGAGGTCTAGATACCCTTGAAGTTTATCATAAAATTCAATAATTTGGCCTCTGCATTTTATGGGATTCCCAAAGGAATGAGCGCACTTAGAAAATTTAATCATACATTCAACTCATGTATGGTTTAGGTCCAGTTATTATCAAGTTTCACAAGGACTCTCAAAAAAAGTAGACAAGCACCTATGGGAGAATTAATGGATGCATCGTGTTGGTGTATCTTTTGAGTTCTAATGAACTTTTGGTTGAGAGGCTGTGAGGTGATGAATATGGATTTTATTTGCTGAGGTTTGAAAGCATAATTTGATGCCTACTCGATTGATGTAACATTTTCTATCTAGAGTCAGGTGGTAATTTCTTTGTCTGTTTTCTTTCTCAAATAATTAAATGACTGTTTCTTATTTTTGTGTCCTTTAATGTTCCACATTGATATGGGTTCAGAGATTTTTTTGACTTGTGATATCACAACAATATCCTCATACTAATCGGGCAAATAACCATTTTGTGCACTCATTGATGCCTATTGAAAGAGTTTCTTTTGACGTTTTTGTTCTTTAGTATTGTTTGACATGTGCCCAAAAGTTTTGGACTTATTGACTTAGCCCTTCTTATTCAGTATTCATGTAAAAATCTTTATTTATTTTTTGGTTCATCTAAAAGTTAAGTGATCTGAAAAATTCATCTTCCCTAAGGTATACAACATAGGCACTTGTTTTTTCTTTTTCTCTTTCTTCTCTTGGGTCATGGATTTTAACATGTGAATAAACCATCGAATTCATGTATTGCGGATATGAAAATATACTATGTCAGAAAGTTTGAATTGATTATGATTGTTGTTCTTTCTTTTGTTATTCTTTTTATTATTATGATTTTATTCATTAGTCTATCCCAATGTGTTCTTTTTGTCATGCTATATTTAAAACATATTTGATGTATATGTGTATGTAATTCTGAGGATCACTATGTATTAGTCTCAGATGCAGACAATTCTGTGACAATTCTGTCTTTGCCTCTTTGTCTCGAAGTGCTCTGATTTTCATGCATGGATATATATATATATATATTTAAAAAATTTCTATGGATTTTCCTTGGAAACTGTTGTGCTGGCTCACAGTCATCTGTTATTGGTTACAGATCTTTCTAAATTTCTCGATGAATTTCATTTAGTGAAATTTCCTCTATTGCCTGCGAGTTTGACTTTCTGTTGGCTTCTATTTAAATCTGCAATGTTGTGGGTGCTTATGCATTCCTGTGTTGAGTTATATGCCTAAAATTTTCCTATGATTGCAGGGAGTAATAGCTCCTGGGAACCATGCACATGGAACTTAATGGTCTGAGGAAAACAAGGGGGCGGGATATAGCTACTCGAGAAAATCTTGATGGGAGTGTGCCACATGCTTCTGATGAACTTGATCCATGGACGGCATGGGCTTACAAGCCTCGGACAGTTTCCTTGCTGCTCATTGGTGCATGCCTACTTATGTGAGTGCAAGCAGCTATATATTTTCTTAATTTTCTGTTTCTGCAGCTTCGTATGATAAAGAGTCCTAACCAACATTCTATACTGTATATTTATCTTTCAGTAGAACAAGACTTTAAATATGCTTTCACTCTTTCCTTTATTTGGATGAGTAAAACTACGTTTTCAATGTTCTGCTTTTTTTGGAAATATTTCTCTGGTTCTTCTGTTTTTTATTAATGTCCAATTGAAGCTTGCTGTTCTTTGTTTTTTGGCCTTTCAATTGAAGCAACAAGCGCCATTTTGTCTTGGTTTTAGCTGCCAAACTTGTTCTTTACCCAACTTTTATGGTCAACTAGAAGGTTTTTTAACACCGAGCAAGATCTAGACCTTAATATTATGTGATTCTCTAAAATATTAAAAGGAAGTATATATATGGACTTTGTACATCATTCGCCTTATTGATAAAACTTTTGTTCTCAAAATTTTGTGTAAGATTTTTTTTTTCACCTCCTTTGTGAGTGTGGATTGGGAGCAAGTCTTATTTATTAGTTGGGTGTTGAGGCTTGAATGTTGAGTTACAAAAGCTTTGTCTTAGGTGTCCTGGGTTACAGCCTTTAGAGAACTGGTTTTACATGCTGGAATTTCATAGCTAAATCTTAATGGGTATTTAATCACAGTTAAAATCCCAGGCATAGTTAACAAAAACGCTTTCATGTTTTTGACCTTGTTCTATTTGTAGATGGTTTAGGGTGAGGTTCCCATTAAGATTTGTTTTTTTAGGAAAAAAGAACAGAGAAATCTAGACTGCGTTTGGTTCACAACTCCAAAACAGTTTTCTGTTTTCAAATAGGAAGAAAATGGAAAAGGGGTGAAAAACACATTTGGTAACTCAAGATCTGAAAATTACTTTTGAATCTCCATCTAACAAAAAAGTGATTCTTGGGTAACGATAAAACATTGTTTCCCAAGTTTTCTTTTTTTGTTTTCTGGATTTTGAAAATAAAAACAGAATATTGTTTTTAAAAACCCAAACCAAACACAGCCTTCAAATTTTAACCAAATTAATTGGTAAGTGTAGTTCTTGCTTTAGACTGGATTGAGGCTAAGGTTCTTATTTGTAGTATGTTTAATTTCCCTTGTACTATCTGTAATATGAATGTTCTTCTCAGTTGGGCAAGTGGAGCTCTTGATCCTGAGAAAAGTACATCTGGTGATCTTGTTTCATCTGTTAAGAGGTATTATGGTGTTTGACCAGTTCTTTCTAATGCGTGATGAATATCTTGCTTTTTTTTTTTCTTAAATTTGTTGTTTATGTTATTGATTCTCTGGTATTGTTTTTTGATAGGGGTGTTTGGGCCATGATTGCTGTGTTTCTCACTTATTGCTTGCTTCAAGCGCCTTCTACGTAAGTTCAATTCCAGCCACATGGATGTATATATTTCTTCTATGTATTGTGAAATGTGAATAAGTTAATTGACGTAGATTCCAAGTCATAATTCTTCACCTCCCTCATAGTTAAATTTCTGTGGTTTTAAATTTTTTCATAAGGAATTTTAATTTCAGATTCATTAGGTAGGCATCAGTATGAATCATTGAATCTGTTTTATTGTTGCTCTAGTATTTATAGTTAATAAGACTCCATTTTTTAGTTTCTTGCAATTGGATTGACTTTGCCATGAAAGGAAGGTTTTATGATAGGCATTGGATATGGTCACAAGGTGCTTTGTATGGAACAGGGGTTGGGTGTTGTGAATGTTGTTTAGGTCATGTAGAAGTTGACATAGTAAGATGTTAGATCTCTAGCAAGTTACAGTTGTAGGTTTTGAACTGATACATTTTTTAATTAGAAAAATTCAGAATGATAATTTTTAAGAAACAGAATGTTCTCAATTATTTATTGTAGATCTCCTTTTGCATTATTTTTTATCATTTGATCTCGGAATATTAATTTCAAGAACTAAAGTGGACTGACTCCAATAAACACTCTGGTTCATTTGTCATAAAAATTCATATAATTCATGGAAGGTTGTTAACCAATTTGTACTACTGGACATTCTGAAGGGAGAGTTTTTCCTGCAATGAATATCCTGGTGGAGGGGTTTTTATAAGAAAATCATTCATCATTAATCTTGAATCCAATTTGGTCAGGCCATAAGCATCAATTTGGATCCTAGTTTGAGACAATTTGTGAGATTATTGTTTAAAAAATCTTGCCTTCTTTTTCTTTTTTGTTTATTTATTTATTGTTTTGGGATCCCATTGGTTATAGTTTGAACAACATTAGTTTTGTGATTGTTGCAATGAATTGGACAAGTAAAAGAAATCAACAAAGGTCTATCATAGGAGAGAAAAAAAAGATTTCAAGGCACGAGTTCTGATTTGGAACTCTTTAGAAGATGGACCTACTTGTGACCTTCTGTAGGTCACCTCATTAATAAAGTTGTAGCAACCAACGAGTTGGTTCTTCTACCAAGGGAGTATTAAGTGTCAGTTTCCTAGATAAAATAAATACTAGTCTTAACTATTTTTAGTGTTCCTATAGAGTTCTTAGGTTTTCTATGAGGTTCTTAGATTTTTTATAGAGTTCTTAGATACTTCATCCCTAGTGGATTGTTAGATTTCCTAGAGTTTTAATGCATGTATTTTCCAAGAATCATCTATGATTTTTAATTTTTTGTGTTGTAAGAGTCTATAAATAGGCTTGTAACCTTCTTTTTGGAGCATTGAATGAAGTTTCTAATTTTAGCCCTCTCCATTGGGTTTGATTGATACAATCCCGTCTTAGGTGTGATCCCAAGGAACAAGGATTTCTAAGAGTGATTTTATTCCTTTATCTTTATTTTTCATAATCATTTCCAACCCAAATACTAGCAATCCTGAAAAATTGTGGACTGGTCTTTTACATGCATAAGAATTTGTCATTGTCTCTTCTAGGAGGTGTTTTTTCATATTTAGCAAGTGAGTGCTTGACATTTCTTCTTCTTCTTCTTTTTTATTTTTTATTTTTTAACGGTTTCTATTTTGATAGAATTCTAGTTTAGTTGTAGTTTTAGGTGGTTTTTGAAGGACTGGCCATGGCCCATTGGTTGAGGTTGATTTCTATTGTGTCTAGGAGACCATTAATCTAGAAACTATTTTCAACATGGAGGTAAGATTGTGTATATTGTCGCTATTCTAGTTGTAGCAATGCGGGAGCCTCATGCCCTGGGTACACCCTTTCGTTTCCTAGGTAGTCTTTTGTAAGTTTTTTGTTTTTATCATTTCTAGTGTTTAAATAGAGTTTTAACGTCATTAGAAAATAGAAAATTGTTATAATGTTTTATAGATAGCTTAGAAAACTTATTAAGTGTTTTTAGTAAGTTTTTAAGTTGTTTTAATGGAGTTATTTATGTAAAGAACTCTTATGAGTCTTAAAATCTTGTTGAAAATTAAGATTTAGTTTCTTTTAGTATTTTATTGTCTATTTTCTTTTGAGTCAATTGATTCATATATGCTTCTACAATCTACTACATTAAGTGGTATCAGAGCCTCAATCGAGAGCCTACTACTTTCATCACGATTGAAGATCATTGTAGCCATGTAATCCATAATTGATTTGATCTTCTTGAGCAAAGGAACTTTGAGTTCATTGAACCTTTCAATGCAATTGATCATGGGCTGACTGATCTTCTGCCATAATGGAAGTAGTAGGCTCTAGTACCACTTAATGTAGTAGCAACATATATGAATTGATGGACTCAAAATAAAATAGGAAACAAAAAATTAGAAGGAAGTAGGAACTAATTTTTAATTTCAAAGAAGATGATAATTCATTATAAAATTCGTAATTGGAGCTCTTTATATAGATAATTCCATTAAAACAACTTAGAAACCTATTAAAAGACTTAAAATAGTTTCCTAACCTATCTATAATGCTCTAACAACTTCCTAACGCTGTTAAAACTCTATTTAGACGTTTTAAATACTTTCGAATAAATGTTGAAGTGAGTTGAACAATAAAAATGGAAAACTTGTTAAAAAACATCTAAAAATCGCAACTAAATTAGAGTCCTACTGAAGTAGACAAGTGGTAGAAATCAACAAAGGATTATCATAAGAGAATAAAAAAGGATTCCAAGGCACAAAATTCTGACTTGGAACTAAAAGATGGTTGAGCTATTTGTGACCTTTTATAGATCACCTCATTAATGAAGTTGTGCAACCAAAGAGTTGGTCAAGAAAAAGTCAAATGGTTCTCCCACCAAGGGAGTATTAAGTGCCCTTAGCTTTCCTAGATAAAACAAATAGTAGTCAAAACTATGTTTAGTGTTTCTATAGAGTTCTTAGATTTTCTATGGAAAGTTTAGAATTCCTAGGGTTTTTAGATTTCCCAGAGTTTTAATGCATGCATTCTCAAAGAATCATTGGTGATTCTTGATCTTTTGCTTCGTAAGAGTCTATAAATAGGGTCATAATCTTCTTTTTGGAGGATTCAACAAAGTTTCAAATTTGATTTTTTTCTCCTTTGGGTTTTTGTGATACAATCCAGCCTTAGGTGTGATGCCAAGGACTTCTAGGAGTGATTGCTAAACCTTCAAACTCATTTTGCTATTTTATTTCTTTTACTTTTATTTTTCATAACCATTTTCAACTCAAATAATACCAAGCCTGCGACCGTCTTTCAACCCAATCAGCCCATTTGTTCTTCATCACCTACCAACATGGAAACTACTCTAAAACAAGGGAACTTGACTAAAAATAACTAAAGAACAAAATTTTGGAACTTTCGTAGACATTATCTATGTCCTACATCAATGTCTACGAAGTTTTTGAATATAAGCTTTAGTTTCTTTTTATTTTTTTGGGGCAAGTTTCCTTTCTCTTAGAAAAGTTTCTATTTTGGTAAAATTCTAGTTTAGTTGTAATTCTACAATGGTTTTAGTTAGTTTTTTGTTTTTATTACTCTCGGTGTATTACAAAGTGTGTTGAAGTGTCCTTCTAGAGCATTGGGAAGTAGCGCTATAGTGTTATAAATAGCTCAAGAAACTTATTTGAAATGTTTTAGTAGTTTCTAGGTTTTTCTAATGGAATTTTTTATGTAAAGAGTTCCAATTACGAGTTTTGTGATAAGTTATCTTCTTCTTTGAAATTAACAATTAGATCCTCTTAGTTCTTTATTTTCTATTTTCTATTTTCTTTTGAATCTAATGATTCATATACGATTCCATTATGTTTCATTGGTAGGGTGTCCATTAAAGACATTTTGTTCACAGTAATCTGGAGTACATGGATAGAGAGGAACAAAAGAATCTTTGACAAGGACTTTGATAGTGCATTGAGGGTTTGGGAGGGTTCCCATTTCTTGGCTTCTTATTGGTTGGTTTGTTGTTCTTTGTCTAAGCATTGGCTCTTGGTCCAAGGGGTGGAGCAAGCTTGGGGCCTTAATAATGTCCTTACCAGAAAACTTATCATGCTCCTGTTTATGCTGGTTTCTCTCAGGGTTGCGGCCTCTACGCTTTCAAAGGCTATTCCTTTGGTGATTGGCTAAAGGGCTGGGATCAATAAGGATTTTGACGTAAGGGATGGGTTGGCTGGTTTTTTGGTGGGTCTCATCTCCTGGATGGTTCCCCCTTAACCAGCCCTTGTTTCTGTTTCCCTTTCTTTTGTCTTTTTTAGTTTAATAAAGTTTTGCTTTTTTCTCAAAAAACTATTTTTTTTAAAGAAAAAAAATTTAAAGAGTCCTAATGAAAGAAGGGGATCACAGAAAGGTGGAAAGCTTATTTTGAAAATTTATTAAATGAAAATGATTTGGAAATTATTAGTGTAGAAGAACACAATAAATTCAGGGTTACTAATGAAAATAGCTTTTAATAGAATTAGCATATGCTAGAGATAAAATGCTTTAAGAAACATGAAAACTGCAAAAAGGCTTTAGGACTGTGCGGTATCCCATTGAGGTTATAAAGTGTTTGAAACTGCATGTTTCAGTTTATTAATTGTGTGATATTGCAATTTCTTCTCTGTGTCTGGCTGGTTAAGTGACCGAGAGGTTTTTATTTTGATACTTCAAAATTGTCTTTTCAGGGTACTTATAAGGCCACATCCAGCAATTTGGCGCTTGGTTCATGGAATGGCAGTTGTTTACCTTGTTGCTCTTACATTTTTACTATTTCAGGTTGGTTCCTCTCCTTTCATAGATGGAATTATCTGCTTTATTGTTTATAAATGCTTAACACCTGTTTCATTTTAGATACTGCAATGGACTAAGTTAGACTTTATATCACCTTTGTTCTGTTTAATTCTTACTTGTTGGATTTCTAATTTAAGTCTTAGCTTCCAGTAGAAATAATAACTCTAGACCAGCTTGTGATAAAGCAGTTCTTTTATTACTATTTCTTTCAATGAATACTTAGTCTTTCTCCTTGGACTATTCTCTTCTAAACTTTGTAAATCTCTTGCTTTTAATGATTGGCTAAATTTTCTTCTCTTACAGAAGCGCGATGATGCTCGACAGTTCATGAAATTTCTCCATCCTGATCTTGGAGTTGGTAATTTTTTGTTTGTTTGTTTGTTTGTTTTTTTTTGTTTTGGCTTTTATACTGTTGTCCCCTCTTACTTTCCATGTTGAAATGCATATATATGAATATTTAACTAGCCCTCTCTCTCTTTCTCTCCTCTCTCTACCTCTCTCTGTTTGTCTATATTTAAATCCTTTGCATTGAAATTCTTTGTGCAGAACTTCCTGAAAGATCGTATGGAACCGACTGCCGTATATACCTGCCAGATAATCCCTCAAGCAGGTTTAAGAATGTTTATGTATGATGTCTTCATTCACAATCCATCTACTTCAATTATTTGATTTGATTTGATTTGATTTTCATTTGAGGACCACAATACAATATTGGATTTTATTGCCTCCTGATTTGGTTACTGATCTTTTTCAGGAAACATTGTTTGATGAATTTGTTCTAGCTCACATCTTTGGATGGTGGGGTAAAGCTATAATGATTCGCAATCAGCCCCTTCTTTGGGTATTGTCAATTGGATTTGAGCTAATGGAGGTTGGTGTTTTGAAGTTTTTTTGGGTCGTACTTCCTTTACTTTGAATTTTATGGTTCTGGTGCTTGCAGCCATCCATTTATGTATTTCTTAGTCTAATGTAATAGAAGTTTTACCTAATGCATGCAGCTCACATTTCGCCATATGTTACCGAATTTCAATGAGTGTTGGTGGGACAGTATTATTTTGGACATTTTAATCTGCAATTGGTTCGGTGAGGCATCTGTGTTTTGATATCCAAAGTTTTATATCAAATCAATATCATATTTCTGTTTATTGTCCTATAAACATCTTTAGCCTGTTTTAGGAGCCCTGCTATATAAATGTTAAATTATATTGAAAGAAAAAACCCAGATCTACAATACAATCTATGTGGTGAACAAAAACAAGCATGAAAAATTCTTTAATGATTGTTATTGTTATTTGTTATTTCTTTGCAATCATATTAACGCCAGATATGATTGTAGTTTTTGACCTTGAGTTTCTTGTATGCAATTCTTTTATTTCTTTACTCTTATTTTTCATCGTACATTGGAAGTAACAACTTGCATTAACCGCTAATTGGGAAAAAAAAATCAAGATTTTGTCCCTTGACCATCTTATTGCTTTATTCAATACATTGAAATCTTGTAACACTGTTATTTTGTGACTAAGGAACATTTTTGCCCCACAGCTTCTACTGGGTAGCAAAAGTGGGGGATTGTGCCACTGCTTCCTGCTTTTTGTTATGTAAGTACATAAAAAGATTGAAAATTAACCACTAATTATATCATGGTATAAAGTTTGATTACTATAAAACAAATGCTCACTTTAAATTTTAAATAGGCCAACATAATTAAAAATAGAGCATTGTGTGTAAGAGAGGCTCTAACTCAAACATGTGTGATGATGGGCCTCAAGCTATGCTTGTGGATTTCAGCACAATGGTAGATTGGCTTAAGACTCATTTGTGCCTATTGAGTTAAAAAAAAACCTTGAGCTATTTCTTTATGCCTCACCTTAAAGTCCATGCCCCTAAAACCTTTATAAATAATGCTTATAATGCATGTATATTTTGAACACTAGGTATGCGACTATTGAGTTATCCTGAATTGTTTAAGTGGAGTGTTGCTTTGGTTCTTCGCGAAGGAGATTATTTAATGCATGCATGATCAAAATGGAGGAAAAATCTTATCAGGGATGTATGATAGGTTATAATTAATAGAGAACTTCCAGTCGCGAAGATTATTTATAGCGTACATGATCAAAATGGAGCAAAGCATTTATCAGGGATGTATAATAGGTTATAATAAATAGAATAGAACTTTCATAACAATAGTGACATGTTAATTACTTAATTGAAAATTTTCACTTTGTGCATGTTAGACATGAATAACGACAAGAAAGGTGGATACTAAATGTTATAGATGTGGTAATGTCAATAACTTCTTGGTGTGGTGGTTGTGTTGGTTACATTATTGTGGTTGGAATCAAGTTTTGGCGAGGATAGTTGTAGTTATCAAATCAGTGCGGTTTTCGACTTGAATCTTACGATTCAAGTCAAATCACACCTACAACGATTCAATTTTTTGAATAAGATTTTTGGTTGAATCTTAGGATTCAAATCGAATCATAGGATTCAAATCGAATCATAGGATTTATTCAAAAACAATTTAATTCAATGTATAACCAATATTTTGGAATTTTTTGTTAATTTTTTCAATTTCAACTCTGTTTTTAACATCTTTACAACCTTGAACTTTTTGAAAGCTTAGATTTGTCTCCATTGCACATATCTAAGAGAAAGGCTTTGGTCCCTAATTTTATTACCTTCAATTAGTTACTTATCTTTTCATTGGAGCAAAAATCTATTTGTTGCGTAGTTTTTCAAAAGGTAAAAGCTTTAAATATTTGATAGTTTTTATCCTTACCTTGTTTCTTTCAATTATATGGTTTTTTTTTTTGTTTGATTGCGTTCTTTGATGTTTTGGTTGGTTTCTTTTATTATTTCTATGGTTGAGAAGTGGCAGTCAATATAAAGATAGACAAACCTTGAGAGTGTGGCTCTATTGTGCACCCAAATAAACAAACTAATTGTAGAGTTATATTTTTAGAATGAAGGGTGGTATTTGTGGAGGAATTCGTTATTGCGAAGGTTCAAAACTTCTGTTTTGGTTTGGACTTTGGTCATGTCGAAAGTGGGATGTGTGGAAGTATATCAAAATTCATGGACATGCTTTAAAGCTTACAGGTCGTAGATAAGTAGAAATTCTCACATCAACCTTTGAAACATTTTAGTTAGGATGAGCAGATAGCTCTTATGGAAGGCATGATATAAGTATTATAGTTCACTGATTGAACACACTCTAACCTTCAGGTTTAGAATACTTGAAAATGAATTAGAAGTTATGCTCCATCCACATCTGAAAGTCACGTCGTTGGTGCAAAATGAGAATAACAGCAGTAGTAATGATATTGTTGTAACTTCAAGTCTCTTCCTTCAACCCTACTTCAAAAGTTGAGGCTATCTTGGTATTGCTGATTGTTGCTAGAACAAGGACCATGCCTTATTAGTGCATATTGACTGTATTCTAGGTTTCAAAACTCATGCTACACAATCAAAGATGGTTTGCCTTTTCATATATTTATTTGTTGAGAACTATATATACATATTTTTGTTAATAGGCTTAAAGATATGTTTGCTAGTAGGAAGTCTTTTCAAAGGGCGAGGAGCTGAGGCCTAAAGGCACAATTTTTTACCCTTCTAGAATAAAAGCTTCGATGTTTCCTAAATGAAATCCTGAAAAACTAAAAGAATTGGTTGTAATTGTCCAAACAATATAATCATAAAATTGTTTAAAAAATAATAAAACCAAATTTTAATGTGGAAAATGAGGCTCAAGCCTCACTGACAGACTTGAGCCTCGAGGCAGACAACCACCATAGTGAAGTGTAAACTTATTGTCCACCCTTGAGGTCTTAAGACTCAAGAGGAAATATGGGCACCTCTCCTTTGACCCACCTCAAGGTTTACATCTCTTCAGTTTCTAAAACCATGATTTTTAGTGCTTTTTCATGTTCAAAGTCTCTTGTAAGGGCTTCTTTGGGACTTCTCGTCCCTGGAGCCCATCATTTTGTATGCTTTCTCTTTTATCATTCCTGTTTCTTGTCCCAAAAAAAAAAAAAAGTTCAAAACAAGATTAACTTGTCATGTCCAAGAAATATGGCAAGAAGGCACTGGGCATCTACTGAAATATTTTAGCTGAAGTTTTTGAGTTTTGGTGAAATTTTCAAATATATTGTTGATTCATTTATTTTCCTGATTTTTGGCAACTGATTTATGTTGTTTTTGCAAAATTCATGCTCAAACATGATTGACAGGTTCTTAGTTTGGAATCAGCTCATTTTATTTCCTGTCTTTTGAAATTTGTGTAACTCTATTGTTTTCCCATAAATAATCAAATACATGGAAATAATGTGAAGTCAATGTTACAATATGCTAAGGCGGTCCTTAATATTTTTATAAGCCAAAAAAAAGGAGATTACAAAGATTTCATATGCATGGAAGAAACCAAGCAAAGAAATAGGGACACCAAAGAGAAACGACAAAAACCTTTACTTCTTATTTCAATTATGTTAAAGCTAACTGTTTTTCATTTTTTTTAATAATCATAAATTGGGCGAGATTGAAAATGGTGTTTGATTTTATTAATGCTCTCTTATAGTGTCTATGGTTTAATACACAGGTATATGGGCAGGAATGCATTCTGTCCGGTATTTTGATGGAAGGACATATGAGTGGGTCGGTATTAGTCGTCAACCAAATATCATGAGTAAAGTATGTTCTATGCCAAGGTCAACTTTTTTATGTAATATATATTTTGTTGACGTTCTTATTTTAATTTATAAAACCCCTGGTAACCCAATTTTATTAATTCTATTCTGTTCAATAGTGTTTTCTTGGCTGGAAAACTCTCACATCTGTGCACTTTTGAAGCAACCCGTAGTGGTAGATATGTTTTAATCATATTGTGGATCCTGAAACATCTTTTGCTCTTCGAATCTTGTGTATACTCGGTGCACTATTTGTTTATCTTTGTGGGCAGTACACCGCTATGTTAGTTCCCTATTACCTAGGTTGTTGAATAATGAGCCATATATAAATTGCATTTGTACATTTTAAAATGCAGCAAAATTCAGGGAATAAAAGAATATAATCAGAGAAATGTTGACTTTTGTATTAAGTGAGGTTGAGAGAACTAAGGAGAAAATGGTAAAATTCAGAAAAATAAAAAAATAAAAAAAGGGGAAAATTGTTAAATTTAGAAAAGAAATTGCTACTCACATTATAGCTTTTCGATGAATGATGGTGACAATTGCTATTGCTTGAAAACTCTAGTTGTTAAACATTTGGAGAACATCAACTAACAGTTTACATGTTATAAGTTACATATCTATGTTACCTACGATTACAGGATTGACTAGTCAGCTATTTTGGTATTCTTGTAGCTGCGTGAATCATGATAGTTTTGAGTTTCAGAGAAAAAGGAAATTGGATCACTTCTCTTTTTTCTTTTTCTTTATTCTGTTCATTTTATTAATTAAATCTTGTTATTTGTATGTCGTATGATTCTATTCTTGGTAAACTTTTATATTCCAGTTTTTGTCAAAAAAGTTGTTAGGCTTTGTTTCTTTGTTTTTCTTACGATAGTTTCCATATTATTATGTGTCATTGATTAAGTTAGTTGACCCAATGGCTCAAGGACTTGTGTCACGGTCATGTCAAGACATGCACCGTCACTTCAGAAGAGGGTCCGTGAAGTTTCGTCTCAATCGGAGGTGGCAATCTCGTAAATATAGCACAGTATGATTGGCCTCACATTTTGATTTTTCCTTTTGGAAACAAGCCAAAAGCTTAACATCTACCTTGGGGAGGAGTAGTTGTCCAACTCTCCCTCATGGCCAATACTTGGCTATGCATAGGACATTCCCTTTGTGCAACCCAGGGGGCTGACTACCATCATCTTGAAGGGGTTAATGGTAGTTCCCATAGCATTTGGGTAGGTTATGGGACACTGCTATTGGGCTAGCAGTGTGGGGTTCACCGGTATACTGGGCTGGAAAACTCTCACATCTGTGCACTTTTGAAGCAACCCGTAGTGGTAGATATGTTTTAATCATATTGTGGATCCTGAAACATCTTTTGCTCTTCGAATCTTGTGTATACTCGGTGCACTATTTGTTTATCTTTGTGGGCAGTACACCGCTATGTTAGTTCCCTATTACCTAGGTTGTTGAATAATGAGCCATATATAAATTGCATTTGTACATTTTAAAATGCAGCAAAATTCAGGGAATAAAAGAATATAATCAGAGAAATGTTGACTTTTGTATTAAGTGAGGTTGAGAGAACTAAGGAGAAAATGGTAAAATTCAGAAAAATAAAAAAATAAAAAAAGGGGAAAATTGTTAAATTTAGAAAAGAAATTGCTACTCACATTATAGCTTTTCGATGAATGATGGTGACAATTGCTATTGCTTGAAAACTCTAGTTGTTAAACATTTGGAGAACATCAACTAACAGTTTACATGTTATAAGTTACATATCTATGTTACCTACGATTACAGGATTGACTAGTCAGCTATTTTGGTATTCTTGTAGCTGCGTGAATCATGATAGTTTTGAGTTTCAGAGAAAAAGGAAATTGGATCACTTCTCTTTTTTCTTTTTCTTTATTCTGTTCATTTTATTAATTAAATCTTGTTATTTGTATGTCGTATGATTCTATTCTTGGTAAACTTTTATATTCCAGTTTTTGTCAAAAAAGTTGTTAGGCTTTGTTTCTTTGTTTTTCTTACGATAGTTTCCATATTATTATGTGTCATTGATTAAGTTAGTTGACCCAATGGCTCAAGGACTTGTGTCACGGTCATGTCAAGACATGCACCGTCACTTCAGAAGAGGGTCCGTGAAGTTTCGTCTCAATCGGAGGTGGCAATCTCGTAAATATAGCACAGTATGATTGGCCTCACATTTTGATTTTTCCTTTTGGAAACAAGCCAAAAGCTTAACATCTACCTTGGGGAGGAGTAGTTGTCCAACTCTCCCTCATGGCCAATACTTGGCTATGCATAGGACATTCCCTTTGTGCAACCCAGGGGGCTGACTACCATCATCTTGAAGGGGTTAATGGTAGTTCCCATAGCATTTGGGTAGGTTATGGGACACTGCTATTGGGCTAGCAGTGTGGGGTTCACCGGTATACTGGGCTGGGTATCTAACACTGTTATGCCACCCACTATCGAGTTGAACGCATTGAGCTATCGTTAGCTTATGTGCTAAAGTGTGCTTGTGAGGATACTCATGAGTGAGTTATCCATGGAACTTACCAGTATTGCATGGTCTGGGGCAGCACTGTGCAAAAATTGCTATAAAAGGTATCCGAGTGATTATCCGGCGCTACGCACAAGTGAGATATTTGAGTATTCCGCTGGAACATGAGTATACGTGTGAATGGCTAACCGAGAATATGTGTATTTGAGGTGCCGCATGGGTAACATGTTTGTCTTACAGATATGCCCGTGACAAGTGGTATCAGAGCTGAAACAAGATTACACGAACCTCGTGGTGAGCTAGTGCAAAGAAGAGATACAGTCGGAGAATGTGTGCAATATGCGATGGAACCATCATGGTGAATGAGATATACAACAATGGTATTGGTACAATGCCTAAAGTGGCACGATGATGGGAGGATACTCGATACGATAGTTTGACCCGAGCAATATTCGATAAGCAAGTAGAGCTTTAATGGTCGACAAGTGTGTTAACATAAGAACATGCGTGAGGAAGTATGTCAAGTGAAGCATATGGGACAAGATGACTATAATCGTTGTTCCGGGTTGCGAAGACAAGGCATCAAGCGCATGTCATATGTGAAATGATGGTGTGATTCAAGCCAGTTCCATTTGGAGGAACTTTTGAGAAATGTATGGGCATGTAAATCAGTTACGGATTATTTCTTCCTGGGTGAAGATAGTAGTCGAGGTACTGGAAGGAGCTTCATCAATGAAGCAAAGTTTGTTATTGTGGAGGTCACGCAACAGAGGGGATAGAGAAAACATCAAGGTTCAGATTTGAGTGGACTTCAGAGTTTACTTTGGCGAGAGCAGCATAGCGAGGGGCAAGAGTAACTGAAGTTCCGTTGAGACTTAGAATCAAGTGGGGTAGCACTCAACATATGTGTTACTCCAGATCGTGGCTTTTTCTAGGTACTAGTGTGAGTAGAAGCACAGGGTGAAGAACAATCGTCGTGATGATGGCGAGCACGGAGGTGCATAGGTGAGCTACATCAAATAAATGCTAGCTTGTACCAGAAGTTTGGTGCAGATTGAGAATCAAGTGGGTAGCCCTTCAGCATAGTGTTACTCCATATCGTGAGTGGTTCGAGGTACTAGTGCAAGCAGACGCACAGGGTGAAGAACAATCTTAGTGTGTGGAAGCACGGAGGTGCGAGAGTAAGCTACATTAGGTAAATGATAGCTCGTCCCAAACGGGATACTGAAGATCTCAAAGGTGGAGATCATTGCTATGTCAAATAGTAGCACAATGCCCAAGTGTAGATGATTATCGTAGGACTAAAGAAGATAGTGGTTCCTCATGCAGAGAAGTTGAATAGGATAGAGTTTCAGGTTCAAGTCAGGCAGCGAGGCCACGAGTTGGGGTGCGACAATCAGAAGGTGCATATGGAGATGCCGATGAGAGATGATGATCCGTCAGGAAGATGCAGCAGACAAATGAACTTGGAGATTTTGTCAATGAAGGGTTTGTATTCCAGTTTTTGTCAAAAAAGTTGTTAGGCTTTGTTTCTTTGTTTTTCTTATGATAGTTTCCATATTATTATGTGTCATTGATTAAGTTAGTTGAACCAACGGCTCATGGACCTGGCCCCTAATTGTTCAATACTTGGTATGGGTCTGGTCAGTGCATGTGATAATACCTTTCTATGCTTCCTAAACTGTAGTGGGGCAAACAAAGCTGGTGTAACATTTGTCACATGAATAATAGGATTTATTGGTTTGGTTTTCTCTCGTCTTCACCTTCTTGTTCTTGTTTTTTTTCCCCATAAGGCTAGCTTAGTCTTGTACAAGGAATGTTCCAACATATTGCAAACAACAATTGTCTTATATGCATTTACCCCCCCTAAGCCTAGATACTAGAATCCTAGCTACCAAGAATGTTAGCATGAACCTACTTGCACTATCAAGATATATGAATGTTATTGATTTTTGTAACAACTGAACTCAACTCAGTAAAACCCTTTCTAACAGCTGTTTTAGCCCTTTTCATAGTCTGATTAAGTAGATTATTGTTAATTGTTATAGTTTATTTAACAAAATTTTATGATTGTCATCAACTACCTAACACCACCATCCTCGTTCATTCAGGCTTGGGACTGGCTGTGATATAAGTATGCAAATATGCCTAGCAGTTAGCACAGGCAAAGTTATTGATTTCTATAACATGGTTATGTTTAATAATACAGATTTGTTCAATGTGGAATTTTGTGAATAACTTGGATAGATCTTTCTATAAGCAAACTTCTTATTGCTGGCTGACTTACCGATTTATTGGCATATTTTGAAAAATCCAATCAATAGAAAACTACTATTAAGAGGTGTGACACCAAATAGGATTTTATTAATTGAAATACTGTACTTTAACAGTTTTTTAAATTTCAAGCACGATTATAAAAAATGCTTTGCTTCATTGATATAAACTCTCTATTGCTTGGCAACCTACACTATTTCCTACTTGTTTTCAGGTAAAACGAACGTTAGGTCAATTTACGCCTGCACAATGGGACAAAGATGAATGGCACCCTCTTCTTGGTCCATGGCGGTTCATCCAAGTTTTTAGTCTCTGTGTAGTTTTCCTGATGGTGGAGCTCAATACCTTCTTTCTGAAGTTTTGTCTCTGGATTCCTCCTCGAAACCCTGTCATTATTTATAGGTTGATTTTGTGGTGGCTAATTGCAATTCCTACCATTCGGGAATATAACTCTTACCTACAAGACAGGTAATTCTTCTTTGTTTTACACTCTCTTACTCCGTGCTTTGTGAACACGTCTACGTGTATACCCTTTTTGTTTTTTTGTTTTTTTTTGCTAATTTTGTTCCTTCCTTGCCTTTTGAAATCCAGAAAACCAGTAAAAAAGGTCGGGGCTTTCTGTTGGCTGTCCCTTGCCATATGCATTGTGGAACTCCTTATTTGCATCAAGTTTGGCCATGGTTAGTTTTGCAACTCTTCTAATCATTCAATTGCATTTTTTGAAGGCTGTTATTACAAGTTTGCACGACAGCATGAGTTACTGGGTATATAGAGTAGTGCTATATGTCAACAAACATGGACAGAAACATCATTCATACACCATTGGATGGCCTCGAATTATGTGTTGATCTAATGATATATATGTGGTTTTACTTTGTGCACTGCCTAACATGTTTTGACTCTTGACAGGCCTTTTTCCTAACCCAATGCCCCTGTGGTTGGTAATCTTCTGGGTCTCTGTGGGGGTGGCGATTTTGATATTCCTAGTCATCTGGTCATGGCAATTGCATCGGACTTTGGTGAGGAAGAGGATATGAATTCGTCGTTTGGCACATCATTTTTTAATTCCTTCTTGTTTCGATGAGTATTGATCCAAGTTGTACATATATATTCCCCCTTCATAAAATGTAAATGGTTATGCTCTTAGAGAAATGTGATTCATTTTATGGAAAATTCTTAATTCTTTTTTACTTGGTGGCAGAAAATATATTTTAGTGCTTAGTTTTTTAGCTACTTAATGGTTCTTAACCTTTGGTAATGCCATTGTTGGCATTCTTCAATTTCATTTTTTTTTTTTTTTGGTATTTTATTAAGTTGTGATTCCATCTTTGAATGCAATATGCCCTTTTTTTCAGATACTTTAGCCCAATTTTTTTTATTTGGTTATCGGTTTTCGGCACTTTAGAGGTGTTTTTTTTTTTTTTTTTTTTTTAGGCGAGACTAATTCCTTCGGACTCGGGCATCGCAGAGAAGTTTAACCTTTTAAGTATCGTGGCAAAAAGGACAGGTTTAAACTGAATGGTGTTTGGGTTTATGCATATCTATAGATGGTTATGCTCGTAAGAAATGTTGTTCAGTGTGTGCAAAACATTTGATTCTTTTTAATTATTTATTTAGTAGTAGGAAATATGTTCTTTATTTGTTGAGCTTACTATCCACCATTCCAAGTAAATAAACATCAACCTTGGTCATACCATTGTCGACATGTTACAATATCATTTTTGTATTTCATTTGATTCAGATTGAAAGGCTGGTTATGTTGCATATATCTCACCCTCAATTTGTAGGTTCATACATAAATTTGTATTATGAATCAAAAAGATAAGTTTCTCATAGGCATATTTAACTTAACTAAGTTTTTTTTTTCAATTATATAAGGTTGGATACATAAAATTATTTTTTCCCTCTGCTCTATCTGACTCTGTATTTCTGGATTAGTTGAATAACACAAACACATTACATTAAACTCGGTGACAAAAGGAATCCATTACAAATCTAAAAAGAAAATAATGACCAACCCATATCAAAAGGCTAAAATAATTATAACAACTCGATCAGTTAGCAAACAGGAAGAAAAAAACAACATAAACAAAATCTCTTATATTTAAACATTGTTTTAATCATCTTCTAAATCATCTTCCGGAGCATTTGAAAGCCAATCTAGTTCTTGATTAGAGAATGAGCTCGTCTTAAAGTCAACCCTATTTTTGTTGAAGTCGATCCAAGTACAATGTATTTGTTCATATGTATCATACCAATTTTCTCCCAAATAATCACTATCAAAAATCTGATACTTACCGCCACAAATAGAATAAAACACATTTCCTTCTTCTCGAAACCTTGGGAGATAAATCTTGTTTTCTGAACCTTTTGTCACAGCAGGTACTAGTAGCGATGTAGCTCGACTTACGTACATCATTTTATTGCCCAAATCTTCCAATTTCAACCATTTCATTTGATTCCAGTCTAGTTTAAAAACACAGACTGGAATACCCACCTTACCAAAAAATACTGATATTAGCTCGCCATCACACTCTGTAATGAAACTCATTGATATTGACATATTCAGTCCTCTTTTGAGAATGATCTTCCAAGTTTCTCTTTTAGGATCAAAAGCTCCTAACTTTCCATCTTCACCCAAACAATAAAGAACACCATCATAGAACACAAGATTGCAAATTGATGCAATAAAAGTCACGGGGTTAAGGTACAACTTAAAATTCCAATAATCTTCTCCGTGGCGACAGTAGCGGACTTCAACATCTGTCTTAAAGAAGCCATAAATAGCAAAAACTACGCAGTCGGGAGAGGTGGGAGGGGATGAAAATGTTATGCCAGAGAAGTCAACTCTATAAGATTGTGGACGTGGGAGAGTGATTATTACTTTTTCCAAGGGATGGAAAAAGAAAAAGTAATTTTGACGATGATACATTAACAACTAACCGTACTTTGCGTGACAGATTATGGCATCTGCTAGCTCTGAAATTGGAGTTAAATAAGTGGCATTCCACGTTGGATGAAAATAGGTACACGCACCATTGCCACTAGTATGAAAAAACATGAACCACGGGCACTCTTGGGAGTAAAACTTGAAATTGATACGAAGAGGAATTGATCTAGGTGGTAGCTTCATTGTCTTCCATCTTTTGCATGTAAGTCGAAATCGAATGCGATCAGTTAAAGAAAGATCAGATATACTCTTTAAAATCTCCTCTAGAATATCCTTCCAAAGTCTCTCCCCTTTCTTTATTGCTAATTCTTTTTTTATTTTCTCTTCCTGCTCCATGCCTTCATGATAACTTAACATTTTAGTGTTGAAACATTAAACAAGTTTACAACGGGTACAAAGTTATATATTATGGCAAAAAAAAAAAAAAAACAGACAAATCAATTACGGAAGCCCATAAAAAAGTAAAATAAAAAAATAGAATACTATAAATTTACGAAGTCAGACACAGAATGAAAAAAGAAAGAAGAAGGGCTCTTACGTGTGTGAATTTACTAGCAGCAGAAGCTTAAAATGCTTATTTCTGATCACTTCCTTGATCTGACGATTTTTTTATTTCTATAAAACTCTCTGATCACTCTTCAAAATAACAAACCACAATTCACTTTACATATATATAGGAGTAAGTATATATTATAAAGGGGCACAGATTCCTTGTCCCAGTAAGATAAGGAGAGCGATCGACTTAATTAAGATGAAAAAGAAATCATCATATTCTTGGGGTTTAATTGGATGGTATTGGAAACTAGCTAATAATCTAGAATATTATATTTAGAATGTTTCAAATTAGAAATTAGAAGTTTGTAATGGTAAGAGTTTAGGAATTAGAATGTTGGTGTATATAAATACACAACCAACACATCTTAATTCACAGATCGCACAACTCAAGATAGATAGATAATGGATAGATCACCAATAATTCCTCCTACTTTTTCTCCATCTCTCGTCTTTTGTCATGGTAGAAAAGAACGTATTCAGACTTTCTACACGTTAACAGATGGATGTTGCTGTGTTAAGAGCATACCTGAGATGCGTGGAAGAAAGTGTTGTGCAAGTTCTCATGGATGGCTTGTAATGAAATCACCTACTGATTGTTTTCTTTGGAATCCTGTCTCAATGGCCAAAATCATGCTACCACCTTTAAAGCTTATTCCGAAGACGATGCACATATGTCTTTTAACATGTTCGCCAACAAGTAATTCTTCAAACTGTACAGTGATATTTTTGGGTGAAAAAAAAAAGCGTCTGGTTTGTATGTTTTGTCAACTCAACGATGACCAATGGACTCAACAAGACTTGAAGCCTAAAGAAAAATCCACAAGTTTTAGAAGTCTTTTGGCAGCTGTTAGTTGTGAAGGAAAGATATATCTTTATTTAATCCCTGGAATTGGAATTGTGGAAGTTCATCGTCGTCGTCATCATCCCTGCTATGCAACCCTAGAAATTCAAGAAATAGATTCTTTATCTTTATTTGTATGGGGTAGCACGTGGTCGTCTAATTATTTGGTGGAATCTTGTGGGGATATTTTCATAGTTAAAAAGAGCTACAAGGGGCTTCATGTGATTCATAATTTTGAAGTTTATAAACTGAATATGTCTAAAGTGGTTTGGGAATGGAACAAAGTATCAAGCATTGGAGATCGCATCTTCTTGTTAGGTGAAAGTATGGCGTCTTCATCAGTTTCTACTATTGGTTTGAGAATTAAAGGAAATTGCATTTATTTCTTTAATTCTGGAGATAAAAGTTTGTACACATTTGACATTGCGAAGGAAAGAATCTATGCAGTTCTGCCTTGTCCCAATATTGTTCGGCGATGGGCAACTCCTTATTGGCTAGTACATTGCAACTAGAAAAATTGTATTCTTTATAATATAAGTTTTGAATAAATAAGTGTTCACTTTTTCTTTCCTCCGTGTGTAAAAATTTGTGAACGTTAAGAATGAAATTCATTTTTTAAAATATAATTTTAATAGTGACCATGATTTTAATTATGTGTATTTTATTTTCTTTAATTCCTCTACTATTTGTTTGGTTTATAAAAAATATTTTATCAATTTGTTATTAAAAAAATGTATATTATTTTTGTTGGTACAAAGGATTGAACCATGATATCAATTAAAAACTAGCATGACCCATGAATTCACTGAGTATTTAACTAATAACCGTCTACAATCATCGATGATCAAAGCAAATTCAGATGAGAGAGCTTTCATAACCTTTGCTTAATCTCCTTCCAGGACAGAAACTGGGTTGCCTACTTCACTAGCGAACTTGAGCCCTTCTCTGATTGCCAACGTCTCCGCTATATCCGCTGAAACTGTGCCCACAATCTTTTTCGCCATGGCTGCTAAAACAAAGTCTGAGCTGTCCCTTATGGTAGCTCCAATGCCTAAGAAAGTTTAAGAAAGTTGTCATATGCCTCAGGAAATCAAATGACATTGCAGTTGTTTATGTTTGTTCTTTCCTTGTTTCACTCGTGGCAAATGCTTCTTGTCATACCTCAACATAAATACTTCTGAAGCACCAAACTCAAGCCAGTTAATAAATCATCCAATAAAAACATATGGAGAAATGGGCCCGTCCTTTTTCTCCATTCTATGATAGCAATTTCTGAAGAAGGGCCTACAAGATAAACAAAAAATTACCATTGAGAATTAACTAACATTTCAAAGTTGTGTCAAAATTATATGAAGCACAAAGGTTTTCCCCAAAAGTTATATTGCAATTGGTAGTACTAACTGTATTTTCCTCCCCCCATACCCCCAAGCTAAACAGGCTTTCTATTCCTCTTTACTATGTTCAGAGACGCAAGAAATACTCATTTATTACCATAGTAAGACTTTTACAAACACATGCACATGTAATAGAGTATGAGGGTTGGGTATGATTGCATTTTATGCTTCATTAGGGATGATATGGCTTGAACGTAATAACTATGTTCTAGATGCAAGAAATGCTCTTGAGTCTTAATTATGTTTTGTTTTTATCATTTTATGCTATAATTATATACTTTATATACTCTTATTAAGAAATAAAGTAGGTATGTAAATTATTTGTTTTATTAAGAAATAGACTAGATATGTAGATTATTCGTATTATATACATAATTGAACATACTCTTAATAATGCATATATAATACAAATATAAACCCTTAATTAAATAACACTATTGACTTAATTAAATATATATTATATACACTTTATACACTCTTAATTGTAATAATATACTTGATTATGTTTTTTTATCATTATATATACATTATATTATTTTTGTGACACAATATATTATGTATGTAGTACGTATATACTTTAATTTTATAACAAAATTTTAATTTTTTGTTTTTGTCTTCATTTTATAGTCTTAATTACGTGCACATATATATTTTCTATTTATTATAATATATATATATATTAAGAGTATATTACAATTTACACATACATATATATATATATATATATATATATATATATATATATATATATATATATATATATTTTACAGTAAATCTAAAATATAAACAAAATATATAATATATATGTATATGTATAATCGGGTCCAATCTTTGGGGCCTTTGGACAGGGTTAGCGGGTCGAGCCTGGCCGGTAATAGTCGGGCTAGAATTTGGACGGGCCATTTATAACTGGCCAGGTTAGGCCCACGGGCAAAATTGCCGCCCCTACCCAAGCCTTCCCTTTTTTGTTTGTTTTTTTCTTCAAAAATATAATTTTTTGATTTTAATAGTTTTAACTTATTTTCTTCATGTCCTTCTTATGTTATTTTTCTACTTCTTTTGTTTCATAGACTTTATTTAATACTAAGACTTGATAGTAATTTTAATATAAATATAATTTAATAGTAATTTAATATTTTTAAATTTTAAATTTCTCTCATAATATTTTTAATTGTTTAATATTATTTTAAATTTCTTTTACTATAAAATTAAAAATACTCTTATTTCAATGTGTAACCAAATGCATAAAATTAATAAATATCATAAAAAACTTAAAATTTGAAAATATTAAATTGATAAAATTAATATTACTCATTTTAAAATTACTATTAAATTTAATACTATTAAAATAAGTCTCATGAAATAAAAAATTGGATATGGAAAAAGAATAAAAAATAAAAACATTTTTGAAAACAACAAATTTTTTTTTTCAAAAAGGGAAAAGCCTTGCGCGAGTGCTACATGGCATAGCTCCCGCGCGCTTTCCCTTGTTTGTAAACAACTTAAAAAAATCTCTAGCACCCTGGGCACGCGTCTGGAGACTGTGCAGGGTTAGTTAAAATGCACTCATATTTTGTTAAACAGTGAACACATCTTTAATTGTAAATGGAACAATTCGCAGAGAATTTTGATGTCCATGAATAGCGTGCATCTTCCCACTACTCAGTAACACCATATGCAAAAACCGTCTCATTGACGCCGTACATAGCAACCTTGACTACAGGTCTAGCTGCTACATCATATGAGAAGTTATACGTCGAAGGTCCAAATACCCTATCAAATGCATACCGTTAACTCAGAGGCCTGAACCGAATGGTAACCGGAATGCTATCTCTGGATTTTGAGGTATCAAACGGCTCTCCGCGTATTCAAAAAAAAAATCGACTCTCCTAGAAGATCCTCAACTGACGGAAAAGCCATCGTAGTACGACTTCCACAGTTTCTTGACCCATGGTAAGTTGAACGCGGCTGCGACTTGGTGTAATGAATTTCTCGGAGAAACCATTGCCAGAGCCCTAAAACGAAGAGGTAGAAGACGAAACGAATGGATCTCCCATTCATAAATGATGTTCCTCCTTATTCTTAATATAGAAAAATGAAAACAGAAAAAAATAATAAAAAAAAGAAGAATAAAAGAATGGAAACAGAGAGATGAAGAAATTAACAGAATCGAAAATGGGACATGCTCCAAAATACAAAAGAGCAAGAACAATAACTCACTCTTTTATTTCTTATAATTGGATACAGGCAATTCATGTGGTAACTGAGATTTATGTGTAAATTATAATGTCTTATAATGACACACATGACTTGAGAATATTGGCATAGTAAAGTTCATGCGTGAATACTATTATATTTGGCATTGTGACATAATACCATGTGTAGTGGAGTTTGAACATGTCTTGTGAATACAATTAATATCGTATTTATGTTGTATGTATGGTGTGACATCACTATAAAACACAATTAAGATAAGAATTACACATATGGGGCAGTTATTCTAAGGAATATCGCCAATTATTATTTTGGGGCAATTATTCTAATGAATATCGCCAATGACTATGATTATTATGAGGCAGTTATTCAGGATGAATATCGCCAACGAGTTTTAAATTTTTGGGTAGTACAACCCTGAGTTTGATTCCCTAAAGGTACGTGATTTGGAACGTGATGGAATTATCAACTCAAACAATCAAATGTTGTAACGATTAATGTGTGAAATTTGTTTGTAATGTTCTTGTGTATATATCATGATAAAATGTTGTGAAAGGTTTAAATCACCCAATGGGCTTCCAAGCTCATCCCTATTTTTTTAAATGCAAGTACATGAAATAGAGTCGAAAGTTCGTGATGTGTCTCACAGTAGTAGGGGTGGGTTAGAGGCTTGAGTAGCGTTATGGTAGTAGGACTGAGTAATTATTCAATAATTGATTATATCAATTAAATGAATTATATTAGAAATCAATGCTTTTGGAACATTATAGTGGTCGTTGGATATGGAAAAAGAATAAAAAATAAAAACATTTTTGAAAACAACAGAATTTTTTTTTTTTAAAAAGGGAGAAGCCTTGCGCGAGTGTTGCGTGGCACAGCTCCTGCGCGATTTTCCTTGTTTGTAAACAACTTAAAAAAATCTCTACCACCCTGGGCACGCGTCTTAAGATTGTGCAGGGTCAGCTAAAACGAGCTCATATTCTGTTAAACAGTGAACACATCTTTAATTGCGAATGGAACAATTCGCTAAGAATTTTGATGTCCATGAATAGCGTGCATCTTCTCACTACTCGTAACACCATATGCAAAACCGTCTCATTGACGCCGTACATAGCAGCCTTGACTACAGGTCTAGCTGCTACATCGTATGAGAAGTTATACGTCGAAGGTCCAAATACCCTATCAAATGCATACCGTTAACTCAGAGGCCTGAACCGAATGGTAACCGGAATGCTATCTCTGAATTTTGAGATATCAAACAGCACTCTGAGTATTGAAAAAAAAATCGGCTCTCCTAGAAGATCCTGAACCGACGGAAAAGCCACCGGAGTACGACTTCTTGACCAATGGTACGTTGAACGCGGCTGCGACTCGGCGTAATGAACTTCTCGGAGAAACCATTGCCACAACCCTAAAACTAAGAGACAGAAGACGAAAGGAATGGATCTCCCGTTCACAAACGATGTTCCTCCTTATTCTTAATATAGAAAAGTGAAAACAGAAAGAAATATAAAAAAAAAAGAAGAATAGAAGAATGGCAACCAGAATGTTTTATTTTGATATATAGATAGGAACGTTAAATTAATTAAGTCTATAGTATTATTATATTCCTCATGCATGCTTATCTTACGTGATTTTATATATATCATGTAATGATTGTTGGCTATGATGATATGTGTGTCAGCACGACTTGTTGTTCTGATCAGATGATAATTTGATACATGCAATTCATGTGGTAACTGAGATTCTTGTGTAAATTATAATGCCTTATAATGACACACGACTTGAGAATATTGGCATAGTAAAGTTTATGCGTGAATTCTATGCCTTTACAATGTTTTATTTTGATATATAGATAGGAACGTTAAATTAATTAGATTTATAGTATTATTAGATTGCTCATGCATGCTTATCTTACATGATTTTATATATATCATGTTATGATTTTATTTCTTTTTTATTTGATTTTTTTCTCGTAGAAAAGTGGTGAGTGAGAGTGAGAGATTTTCCCATTTTTGTGTAAACAACAATTAAAACGACGCATAACTACAGTCACTACAAGCAAGATTTAACAGTAATAACCATAAGCAAGATTCAACAAGAGATATCTAATTCAAATTGATGGAAACTACGCCAAGATCTTCATGAATGATGGTAGTTGGTGCTTGCTTAGGATGAGTTGCTTGTTGGTGCCTTGCGAAACGTGTTTCTGGCGGCTTTTCCCCGCCAGATTTTTTTCTTGTTTTTTTCCGTCTCCTTCGCCTTGATTTGGCCACATCGATCCCGATGCTCATTGAGGAATACTCACATTGAACCCACGTAGACGACAACCACTTGTCCACGTTTTAATTTCTCTTCACACCAAATTTCAGCCTTCCCATTTTACCCTCCTTCCCTTTTTTTTTTTTTCTTGTCTTTCTTTTTTTGACCGCCGGGCTAGCCAACGCGCACCCGAGACTAAATCTGCGAGCGGACATTAATCCCTACGAAAAATTTTCGTAAACCCTTCCAACCTAAAATTCGATCCTAAGACCACCCTACTGGGGCCGAGTAAGGAAACCACTCGACCAACGCGTATATATATATTATTCATATGTTAATATCATATATTAATATTTAATTTGTATAAACTATATAAATTTGTGAAAAAATATTATTAAGTTACAATAATAAAAGTAAATCTATTTAAATGTACTTTATTTAGGCATTTGCATGTGTAACAGGTGGGGAAGATTCTATGCATTTACAATATTTTATTTTGATATATAGATATGAACGTTAAATTAATTAGGTCTATAGTATTGTTAGATTGCTTATGCGTGTTTATCTTACATGATTTTATATATATCATGTTATGATTTTATTTCGTTTTTATTAAATTTTTTTCTCGTAGAAAAGTGGTGAGTGAGAGTGAGAGATTTTCCCATTTTTGTGTAAACAACAATTAAAACGACGCATAACTACAGTCACTACAAGCAAGATTTAACAATTATAACCATAAGCAAGATTCAACAAGAGATATTTAATTCAAATTGATGGAAACTACGCCAAGATCTTCATGAATGTATAGTAGCTGGTGCTCGCTTAGGATGAGCTACCGGTCGGCCCCTTGCTGAACGTGTTTCCGGCGGCTCTTCCCCGCCGGATTTTTTTCTTCTTATTTTCCGTCTCCTTCGCCTTGATTTGGCCACATCGATCCCGATGCTCATTGAACTCCTTGTAACGGAACCATTTTCGGCATTGTGTGCATAAAGTAACCTTAGCCATGGCTTTGTAACCTTTCTCCTTCCCCCGTTTGTTTTCAATTTATTCATTCTTTCCTTCTTTACTTCTTTCGTAGCTGCCACTGCCAAAAAATATCTTTACAGAGGAATACTCACATTGAACCCACGTAGACGACAACCACTTGTCCACATTTTAATTTCTCTTCACACCAAATTTCAGCCTTCCTTCCCATTTTACCCTCCTTCCCTTTTTTTTTATTGTCTTTCTTTTTTTTTTGACCGCATTATCCCGGGCTAGCCAAAGCGCACCCGAGACTAAATCTGCGAGCGGACATTGATCCCTACAAAAAATTTTCGTAAACCCTTCCAACCTGAAATTCAATCCTAAGACCACCCTACTGGGGACCGAGTGAGGAAACCACTCGACCAACGCGTATATATATTATACATATGTTAATATCATATATTAATATTTAATTAGTATAAACTATATAAATTTGTGAAAAAATATTATTAAGTTACAATAATAAAAGTAAATCTATTTAAATGTACTTTATTTAGGCATTTGCGTGCGTAACAGGTGGGGAAGATTCTATGCATTTACAATGTTTTATTTTGATATATAGATATGAACGTTAAATTAATTAGGTCTATAGTATTATTAGATTGCTCATGTATCCTTATCTTACGTGATTTTATATATATATCATGTTATGATTTTATTTCTTTTTTTTCTCACAGAAAAAGTGGTGAGTGAGAATGAGAGATTTTCCCATTTTTGTGTAAACAACAATTAAAACGACGCATAACTACAGTCACTACAAGCAAGAGAGTCACATTGGAAGAAAAATATTTTAGTAATGTTAATACAAATAATATTACTTTATATTAACATAGTTAAAATTAATGTTACCTTAGTAAATAATTATATTAATAAATTTTTTTTGATAATATTGATCTATATTAACATAATCGAAAATGGGAGAATCTGTTAGACGAGCTCACATGCTCCAAAAGACAAAAGAGCAAGAACAATAACCCACTCTTTTATTTCTTATAATTGGATACTTGGAATTCATGTGGTAACTGAGATTTACGTGTAAATTATAATGTCTTATAATGACACACATGACTTGAGAATATTGGCATAGTAAAGTTCATGCGTGAATACTATTATATTTGGCATTGTAACATGATACCATGTGTAGTGGAGTTTGAACATGTCTTGTGAATGCAATTAATATCGTACTTATGTTGTTTGTATGATGTGACATCACAATAAAACACAATTAAAATAAGAATTACACATATAAGGCAGTTATTCTAAGGAATATCGCCAATTATTATTTTGGGGCAGTTATTCTAATGAATATCGCCAATGACTATGATTATTATGGGGCAGTTAATCATGATGAATATCGCCAACGAGTTTTTAATTTTTGGGTAGTGCAACCCTGAGTTTGATTCCCTAAAGGTACGTGATGGAATTATCAACTCAAACAATCAAATGTTGCAACGATTAATGTGTGAAATTTGTTTGTAATGTTCTTGAGTATATATCATGATAAAATGTTGTGAAAGGTTTAGATAACCCACTGGGCTTCCAAGCTCACCCCTATTTTTCACATGCAAGTACATGAAAGATTAGAGTCGTGACGTGCCTCACAGTAGTAGGGGTGGGTTAGAGGCCTGAGTAGCATTATGGTAGTAGGACTGAGTAATTATTCAATAATTGATTATATCAATTAAATGAATTGTATTAGAAATCAATGCTTTTGGAACATTATAGTGGTCGTTGGATATAGAAAAAGAATAAAAAATAAAAAATTTTTTGAAGACAACATAATTTTTTTTTTTATAAAAAGGGAGAAGCCTTGCGCAAGTGCTGCGTGGCACAGCTCCCGCGCGCTTTCCCTTGTTTGTAAACAACTTAAAAAAAATCTCTACCACCCTGGGCACGCGTCTTAAGATTGTGCAGGGTCAGCTAAAACGCACTCATATTCTGTTAAACAGTGAACACATTTTTAATTGCGAATGGAACAATTCGCTGAGAATTTTGATGTCCATGAATAGCGTGCATCTTCCCACTACATGTAACACCATTTGCAAAAACCGTCTCATTGACGCCGTACATAGTAGCCTTGACTACATGTCTAGCTGCTACATCATATGAGAAGTTATATGTCGAAGGTCGAAATTCCCTATCAAATGCATACCGTTAACTAAGAGGCCTGAACTGAATGGTAACCGGAATGCTATCTATGAATTTTGAGGTATCAAACAGCTCTCTAGGTATTGAAAAAAAAATCGGCTCTCCTTGAAGATCCTCAACTGACGGAAAAGCCACCGGAGTACGACTTCCATAGCTTCTTGACCCATGGTACGTTGAACGCAGCTGCGACTCGGCGTAATGAATTTCTCGGAGAAACCATTGCCAGAGCCCCAAAACTAAGAGGCAGAAGACGAAAGGAATGGATCTCCCGTTCATAAACGATGTTCCTCCTTATTCTTAATATAGAAAAATGAAAATAGAAAGAAAAAAAAAAAAGAAGAATAGAAGAATGGCAACCGGAATGTTTTATTTTGATATATAGATAGAAACGTTAAATTAATTAAGTCTATAGTATTGTTATATTGCTCATGCATCCTTATCTTACGTGATTTTATATATATCATGTAATGATTGTTGGCTATGATGATATGTGTGTCGGCACAACTTGTTGTTCTGATCAGATGATAATTTCATACATGCAATTCATGTGGTAACTGAGATTCTTGTGTAAATTATAATGCCTTATAATGACACACGACTTGAGAATATTGGCATAGTAAAGTTTATGCGTGAATTCTATGCCTTTACAATGTTTTATTTTGATATATAGATAGAAACGTTAAATTAATTAGATTTATAATATTATTAGATTGCTCATGCATGCTTATCTTACATGATTTTATATATATCGTGTTATGATTTTATTTCTGTTTTATTTAATTTTTTTCTCGTAAAAAAGTGGTGAGTGAGAGTGAGAGATTTTCCCATTTTTGTGTAAACAACAATTAAAACGACGCATAACTACAGTCACTACAAGCAAGAGAGTCACATTGGAAGAAAAATATTTTAGTAATGTTAATACAAATAATATTACTTTATATTAACATAGTTAAAATTAATGTTACCTTAGTAAATAATTATATTAATAAAAATATTTTGATAATATTGATCTATATTAACAGAATCGAAAATGGGAGAATCTGTTAGACGAGCTCACATGCTCCAAAAGACAAAAGAGCAAGAACAATAACTCACTCTTTTATTTCTTATAATTGGATACTTGGAATTCATGTGGTAACTGAGATTTACGTGTAAATTATAATGTCTTATAATGACACACATGACTTGAGAATATTGGCATAGTAAAGTTCATGCGTGAATACTATTATATTTGGCATTGTAACATGATACCATGTGTAGTGGAGTTTGAACATGTCTTGTGAATGCAATTAATATCGTACTTATGTTGTATGTATGGTGTGACATCACAATAAAACACAATTAAGATAAGAATTACACATATGGGGTAGTTATGCTAAGGAATTTCGCCAATTATTATTTTGGGGCAGTTATTCTAATGAATATCGCCAACGAGTTTTTAATTTTTGGGTAGTGCAACCCTGAGTTTGATTCCCTAAAGGTACGTGATGGAATTATCAACTCAAACAATCAAATGTTGCAACATTAATGTGTGAAATTTGTTTGTAATGTTTGTTGTGTATATATCATGATAAAATGTTGTGAAAGGTTTAGATGACCCACTGGGCTTCCAAGCTCATCCCTATTTTTCAAATGCAAGTACATGAAAGAATAGAGTCGGAAGCTCGTGACGTGTCTCACAGTAGTAGGGGTGGGTTAGAGGCTTGAGCAGCGTTATGGTAGTAGGACTGAGTAATTATTCAATAATTGATTATATCAATTAAATGAATTGTATTAGAAATCAATGTTTTTGGAACATTATAGTGGTAGTTGGATATGGAAACAAAATAAATAATAAAAATATTTTTGAAAACAACAGAATTTTTTTTTTTTTTTAAAAAAGGGAGAAGCCTTGCGCGAGTGCTGCATGGCACAGCTCCCGTGCGCTTTCCCTTGTTTGTAAACAACTTAAAAAAATCTCTAGCCCCCTGGGTACGCGCCTTAAGACTGTGCAGGGTCAGCTAAAACGCACTCATATTCTGTTAAACAGTGAACACATCTTTAATTGCGAATGGAACAATTCGCTAGAATTTTGATGTCCATGAATAGCGTGCATCTTCCCACTACTCGTAACACCATATGCAAAAACCGTCTCATTGACGCCGTACATGGCAGCCTTGACTACAGGTCTAGCTGCTACATTATATGAGAAGTTATACGTCGAAGGTCCATATACCCTATATATATTATACATATGTTAATATCATATATTAATATTTAATTAGTATAAACTATATAAGTTTGTGAAAAAATATTATTAAGTTACAATAATAAAAGTAAATCTATTTAAATGTACTTTATTTAGTCATTTGCAATATTCTCATAACAATATTAATAAAAGTTTTACAAAGATAAATAATAAATGTCATGCGTATTATATATTAGATAATAATTTAATGTCGTACAAGTAATTTTATTCATAATATATAATCGAATATCCATTTATCCGTTTGCTTATGTCAAGCTTCGGCCCACTTTAATAAAAGTCTTATGCGTGCCCGGCCCGAATTTGTCACCAAATATATCCGTTTGCCAAAGATCTAGCTGCCTTAGCCCGTGAGCATAGCCTATTTAGATTAATATTTAAGTTGAGCTAGATTTAAGATTTAAAAATTGCGCCATCCAAACTCAGCCCGACTTGTCAATGGGTCAGGATAGGGAACCCTATCTTCTTGGACGGCTCTTTAGGCTTGGGCTGGGTGGCCCAAATCACCACCCTGGGCACTAGTATAGGGTAGATGACCTTTCTATTTTATTTTATTTTTATTATTATTATTATTATTTATTTTGAGTAACATGCAACATGTATAATAAGGGAAATATCAGCGTGAGAAACTATTAAATCAATTTCTTAGGAAAAAGGATCAAAGAAACTAAACGCATTAGAAATGATTGAAATGCATTATATGGTAGCTTATGAATCAAGAAAAACATGAAACTTTTTAAGTACATGAACCCAAAATTATTTAGCAAGACCTTTTGAGTTACCTACAAAGTGAAAATGTCCTTTTAAAAAAAAAAAATATTTATAAGCTCTTGTGATGAAGAAGCTAAAGGGCTTCAGACAAAGTTGCCCTAAACCTATTAACATCAAGCTTTACATTTTGTTTTTCGGCCCTGTTTAGGAGCGCATTGCGTTTTTACCCCAAAGTGCGTTTTATCAAACACAATCGTCAATCGTAAAAGCTGGATAGGGGCTGCTTCTAAAAAATGCTAAAAAATAGCGTTTGAAAAGCAAACACAGGTCTCCCAAACACTCCTAACAACATCCTACATTTATTAATGAATTGACAAACGATCCTTAAAAACTGCATGATCAAGTGGGTAATGCTCTATAAGATTGCTCTCTTCTTCTATTATCTTATATTCCAAGTACCTTATACCTTATATCCATTTCTAAAACAGGCTTTAAAGATGGAAAAAGGGTTGAAGAAACTAAACGCAATAGCAATGAATTATTGAATTGCATTATATGGTAGCTTATGAATTAAGAAAAACATAGACTTTAAGTACATGAGCACAATT
The DNA here is from genome assembly GCA_035771175.1 of Paratinospora sagittata. Lineage (NCBI taxonomy): Eukaryota > Viridiplantae > Streptophyta > Magnoliopsida > Ranunculales > Menispermaceae > Paratinospora > Paratinospora sagittata. The sequence goes on along the minus strand of CM069592.1, from coordinate 3,278,649 downwards.
ATTAAGCAAGATCCCTTTGGAGTTACCTATCAGGGTGGAAAACTAAGACATTTATCTAGCCATGAACAAATATTAATTAGCTCTAGTGATGAAGAAGCTCAAGGGCTTTTAACAAAGTTGCTCTAAACCTATTAACATCAAGCTTTACATTTTGCTTTTCCATGTACACAGCCTTAACAGCATTCCATCCTTGTTTATGAATTGACAAAGGATCTTTAAAAACTGCATGATCAAGTGGGTATTGGTTTATGAGACTGCTCTCCTCTTCCCTTATCTTGTACTCCAAGTACCTCATATCCATTTTTAACACAGGCTTTCCAAAATAAAGATCACTTAACCATTCCAATCCAGCCAAAGGAACTATCTGTATCAGTATAGCATTAGAAGGAAGGAAAACAAAGTTGGTAAGACCAGCTCCATGAACACCCATCATAACATCACAAGAATTAACAATGCTTGCAAATGTTGCCAGATTCATCAAACCTGGTTCTGCCACAATCACTTCTGTTAAATTCTTTCTCAATCTTGTTTCATTTCCATTCACAACATCAAATATATATATCTATTACAAAATTCAAAGCCTTAAAAATAGGAAACATGTTATCAGGAATGTTATCAGGAAACATGTTCCGTAATATCGTAATACCCTCCCTCAAGTTGGAGCGTGAAGATTCTGAACGCCCAACTTGCAGAGAAGAAACTCAAAGTTCGCTTTCCCCGATTTTTTTTTTTTTCGTGGAAAAAAAAAACAGATTTTGAGGAATGCACAACGCCGACTGACGCGTGCTTCACCACGCGCGCTTCACCATTCGCACGCTTCACTAATCACGTACGCTTCACTAAGCGCACGCTTCACAACGCGCACGAATAACCGCGAGCACGCTTCACAACGCGCACGAATAACCGTGAGCACGCTTCACAACGCGAGCACTGTTCACCAAGCTCACGCTTCACTAGTGCGCACGCTTCATCGCGAGCACACTTCACAACGCGCACGCATCACTGCGAGCACGCTTCACCACGTGCACTGTTTACCAAGTGTACGCTTCACCACGTGCGTTGTTCTCCAACCGCACGCCTCATCAGTGCTCACGCTTCACCATGAGCACACTTCATCGCGCGCACGCATCACTGCGAGCACGCTTCACCATGTGCGTTGTTCATCAACCGCACGCCTCACCAGTGCGCACGCTTCACCGCGAGCACACTTCACAACGCGCACGCATCATTGCGAGCACGCTTCACCACGTGCGTTGTTCATCAACCGCACGCCTCACCAGTGCGCACGTTTTACCACGTGCACGCTGCCAAATAAGCACTGTTTATGCACACTGCCCCATGTGCACATATCCCAATGTGCGCTGCACACGCACACTGCCCCACGCCGGCACGCCGGCTCTGATCACACCTGGCGCGATGTTCAAGCCGGTCACTGTTTACACGCTTTTTAACCCTGTTCAACGCTGTTCATCATCTCACAACGCGTTTTCGACGGAACATCAATTTCGTCCAACAATCATTCTGTTAAACAAAGATTCATACAGAAGTTTTATGTGAAAATCACTGTAATTTTGGTCTCATCAAGGATTGAAGAAATTGCAGTCAACAATCCACGTCTCACATGGATACCCTCTTCTTTTCTTCCTTAAATCACCTCTCAAAAACCCTTCTTACTAAGATCAGTCAACAATCCACGTCTCACATGGATACCCACTTTTTTTTTTTTTTTTTTTTTTTTTCTTAAATCACCTCTCAAAAACCCTTTGCTAAGATCTCCAACAAGATCAAAGAGACCCACCATTGTAGTCCTCAGATCTCTGTGCATACAACGCCAAAAATTCGATCTGTAAAACCCCCAAAATCTCATCAAAATCCCACATTTTCTCTGCGATCTCTCGCCGCCGTTCACGCGGTCGATCCGCTCCTACCGTCCGACGCCGTCGCCACGTAGGATCGCCGATCGCGCGAACGCATCTTCCTCGCATCTCTATTTGATCCTCTGATCAGCTCCGGTGGCCCTCAGATCGCAAACGACGTCCAGATCGGTGACGTCCTCGACCTCGGCGACGATGAGCTTAAAATCTTCTACTTCCTCGAGAAACTGAAGCGCGAGGCTTCGATCTCCCGCGGATCGATCATCACCATGAACGGAAACCACGAGATCATGAACGTGGACGGCAATTTCAGGTACAAATCAATTCACACTATACAAGTCATCAAAATTAGAAATCTCCAACAGATCCAACCAATCCCTCAACAGATAAAATCGATCAACCACAATTTCAAAGAACAATCAGGAATGAAAACCTTCAGAATCGCAGTATCGGAGCTGGGGTTTGAGAGATCGGAGTTGTGGCGGATGGCTTCACACACACATCTCGTTCTCAAACCCCAGCTCGGATCTTGAAGATTTACGTTCTTCAACAGATCCAAGATCTGGAAATTACTTGCGATCTTAGCTCTGATACCATGTTAAATTCTTTCTCAATCTTGTTTCATTTCCATTCACAACATCAAATATATATATCTATTACAAAATTCAAAGCCTTAAAAATAGGAAACATGTTATCAGGAATGTTATCAGGAAACATGTTCCGTAATATCGTAATAACTTCAAATCCTAAACTTAAAGCCATTTCAACAATTTTGCCTTCATTCGTAAACGAGCGGGTTTGCTTTCGATTTATTACCAAAAGCCTTGGTTTCCTTTGTTGTTCATCATCTCCTCCAATCTTTATTGCTTTTGCTCTCTTTAGTGAATATGTGCTTCTTAAGAACTCCCTGAAGTCTTTCATGGAGTACCCATTTTGAGATCTTGACGGGTTGATTTGGAATACATCGTGAAACTTGAGACCCACTATCGTGCTAGGAAAGCAATGGATTTTGTCATCGGTGTCAATATTGATGATCTCATATCTAGAGAGGTTTTTTAGTATTGCTCTGTACTTGGATATCCAATAGGATTTTGAATTAGCCACAAGAAACTGAACTTCTCCATGAAACTCATAGGAAGTTATGAAGAGAGGAACTAATACATCACTAAAAGCATGGAAATGGTTCCCGGCATACCCGGCAATTGAGAAGACAATGGCAGGAACAGTGTGGTTTACATTGCAACTTGGAGATTCATTAGGAACACCTGAAGATTTCACTGAAAATTCAGTAACAGTTTTCATTGCAGTAGCATCTCTTTTTCGAGCGTATGGTCTGATTAGCCATGTCTTATTCCTAGATGTAATACCAATTTGATTTGAAGCAAAAAAGATGGTAGATGAATTTCCTTGAATCCTAATGTCCCCATTTAACTCACAAAAATCTGATATTGGGTCCAAAACATTGCAAACTGGCCTGGATCCATGCTTCTTTTCACTTTCTGCGATAAGGCCGCCTTTTTGTTGTTGTTGCAATATCTGAGAAACACTTGTTTCTTCTATCACTAACATGTTTAAACCAGGGTGGTTATTAAGCTGCAAAGTCACTGCAAAACAGTCACATTGGAAGAAAAATTAATGAAAATGTTGAGATGGTTGATCAAAATGCAGTGACTAATGTACTAATAATCTTGAGTTTTAAGGGGCAAATTACGATTCTAGATGAAGAAAGACACCATCCAACTTATACTTATTAGATGAATTGGTTCTATACAAAAAAGAAGTGTATGCAAGAGAATGTTAAAGAAACTTACATATCGGTCCGAGGCAATCCAATGACGGTCTAAACACGGTGAAAAAACTAAATGCAATAATCAAGCAGCCAATGAATGCACCATAACCCAACTTCTTCTGCTCATATCTGCTAAAACTTTTGGCAAAAATTGTGTTATACTCCATCTTATTTAATCTGCTCCCTACAAACTCTCTTGCAAAACTATGATTAATGCCCAAAACCCATCATGCAATCAAGTTGATAAGGAAGAACTAACACTTGGTTTAGACGAAGATTGGACTAGCGGGTAGGCTTAGAATTCTTCTAATTGTATCAGTATGAAAATAAAAAAAAAATTGGAGAAAAGGAGAACTAGGGAAGGTGTTAATTAACACTCATTGACAGTGAGAATGGTTCTCACGTTGAGATTTTAATTTAAGAGTTTTATAGAAGGATATAAAAAGGGGGCCAAAGGGACATCTGAACCTCCTTGAAACAATCATGTAATTGAATCATGATTTCTTGGTTACATGGAGACATTACATTATTTAGATTGAAAGGAACCTTGGAGCTGAAGGGTGTTTTATTAAAAAAAACATGGTAAAGGAGATTGTATTCATTTGTTAATATAAGTAAGAGATCAGAGCGTATATTTATTTGGTGATTTCACCAAACACTGGTCCAGAATTGAAAAGGGTAACACTGAGTTGAGGGGCATGCAGGCAAGTTGGTAGATTGAATAGGATGTTCTAACAAATCTGTTCTTTTTTCTTCTTTTTTTTGATTTTTTTATAAAGCTTTTGGTGGAATGCATGATTTAGTGAGAAGAGGGTCTTCTTGTGTCTTGGTTTTGGTAGAGAACTACTCTGCAGTGCTACCCTTGTGTGCCACTTGGCACATTTAGTAGTACCCACTCTCTATAAACTTTTATTAAAAAAAAAAATCAAATCAAGCTAATAATTTTGAATCATGGTGGACCTGATGACAGACCCATTATTGATGACACAAGATCACCACAATTTGAAGATTAAAAAAAAACATAAAAAGGATATAATCATCCAATGGCTAAAAGTGATTCAAGTGTAACCCAATACCCTTAAATTGTGTATTATGTAACATTCCAACATTTAAAATAAATTAAGTAATAATTTCAAAAAATAGCGTTAACATCTAACATACATTAAACATTAGTCATAATAAATATTTCAAGAAATGACTCAAATCTCAGTGAAATTGAGAAGTTATCAATGCCACGTGTATCATGTAGAGGTACCCAAATATGAGAAGTTTGGAAACTACCCAACTCCAAGGAGTAGGAGATCCAGATTCAATATTAAAACCTTTTGATGCTACAAGGACTTTTTAGTCTCCTTTAAGAGAGAGCATACGTGTGTGCAACGAAGTTATAAAACGTAGTAGGTTCACTTTGTATTATAAATTGTAGAAAGGTTCTAAAAAGCAATATTTGAATAAAACAATGGGATTTGGTATGAGATAACAATATATTCAGATTCAAGACATTGCTCCCCCTAGAATCTCTGAAAATAAGTTTAATTAACTGATTGGGGTTTGTCTGGTTCTGAATAATCTTGTGGCTGATGATTGCAAGCAACATTAAGATATCCAAAAAAATACTTTCACTTCATGAGGGACTATGTCATAAGGTCAAGCTTGACAGATCATTTGCAACATGAGAAAGCAAAGGGTATCCCCTTGGTTAAAACCTAAAAGATAATTATTACTCTCCCCACATGGGTAGCATGTTCTACGAGGCTTAATAATAATAATAATACATCAAAATAAATAAATAAGATAATAATAATAATAATAATAATAAATATATATATATATTTTATATACATTAATTACTAACGCTATTTTTTAATACTGATAACTAACTCATTTAAATATTTTAAGAATACATGTTTATTATGCAACATCCTTAAATACACACATATTCCTAAAACATTAAAAAAAAACTAGGTGCGAACATCAAAAAATGGTTTTTGCACCTAACGTACATTTAACATTACTCAAATAATAAGAAAAATGCTTTGCATAAGCTATGTACCAACATCATTCCTCAACGCTCATTAAATGTTTTGAAGATGCATCAAATACACATTCCTAAAACATCTAAAAAGGCCGAGTATGAGAGTGAAAAAGTGACGTTGACACCCAACGTACATATAACATTACTTTAATAATAATAATAACAGTAAGAAGAGTAACCTTACCCCGATATTAAAGAGAATAGCAACTTCAACAATTATAGTAATAATCTACTAAGTAAGGTGGGCATTGGCTAGATGGCCCGGCTTGACAAATTAGGGTAAAATGGTGATCTAACCAAATAGCCATTTACCTAATTAACTTGACAAAATTGCCTTGCCTCACCAAATATATTTTAAGCATCCCTTATAGCATCAAAATAGTCAACTAAGAGAGTATGTTAGAAAATCTCATGCTGTGATGCTTTTGGAGATAACCAACAGATTTTAGAAAGTTCTTTTAAAAGCAAAGGGCTTGGAAGGATATGAGAGGAAATGATCCCTGCAAAATTTAATCGCATTAAACCAAACTACTGATCTTTTGCAAGTTAACAATAGATTTCAAGTAGTTTTCACAGGTCACTTTACGTTGAGCAGGCGATCTCTTATCAAAACCTGAACAGTAAGGAAGCAGAAGCGCTAGCTTTTTCCCTTGGCTTATCAGAATATCTCACAAACATCTGACACCGACACTGTTCACCAACAGACATTAGAATATTGAATTCTGATTAAAATATAAGCATTGTCAAGGAAACAGAATTAAATAACTCATACTACTCGGTCTTTAACTTAGAAAAATCATTAATATGCCGACATGAACCTGAATTGATGTAGAATACAATGCCAAGTCAACTGAACCATGATATCGATTAAACAGTTCACAAGGAATTCATGATGGAACCGAATGTTAGGACTAAATCATATGAACTCATAATAAGGTAAGACTAAGTTAAATCTCATATTATAATCTTCAAGCAGCAAAAAACTATGCCAGCTTGCTATTATGGGGAATTCCCCATACTGAAACTGTACAACAGTTTGAGAAAGTTGTCATTGCAGTTGTTTATGTTTGTTCTTTCCTTGTTTCACTCATGGCAAATGCTTCTTTTCATACCTGAACAAAAATACTTCTAAAGCACCAAACTCAAGCAGTTAATAAATCATCCAATAAAAACATCTGGAGAAATCGGCCCATCCTTTATCTCCACTCTATGATAGCAATTTCTGAAGAAGGGCCTACAAGATAAACAAAAAATTACCATTGAGAATTAACTAACATTTCAAAGTTGTGTCAAAATTATATGAAGCACAAAGGTTTTCCCCAAAAGTTATATTGCAATTGGTAGTACTAACTGTATTTTCCTACCCCCATACCCCCAAGCTAAACAGGCTTTCTGTTTCCTCTTTACTATGTTCAGAGACACAAGAAAAACTCATTTATTACCATAGTAAGACTTTTACAAACACATGCACATATAGTAGAGTATGAGGGTTGGGTATGATTGCATTTTATGCTTCATTATGGATGATATGGCTTGAACTTAATAATAGAGTATTTCGTGGCGTGTGAAAGTCTGGGTTGCAGATTTGGGAAGACATCAAACTTAAGGCTAGTACACGGGTCTTTGCTTCAACTTTGGGTGGGGGTTTCTCAATATCTGAATGGTTATTAAATTGGAGTAATTGTATGTACATAGGAAAGGGGCTAGTTGGGGTGTCTATATGGATAGAAGATTGGATTCTATAGTTCCTGATTTACTTCTGGTGAACAGTACATGTTTCCACTCAAAAAAAAAGAAAAAAAGTTTCAAAAAGGCTTAGTTGAGTTGAGTTTATTAGGTAATCTATTAGTCTTTTGAATTCACTGCTTTAGTGTCATTACTTTCTCTTCCTGCTAGGGCGCAAGGCAAACAATTAAAATAAAAATTGACAATACAGTAACTAAAAATTACAGAAGAAATCAAGCAAAATAAAACAAAGATGAGTGATTTCCATACTCAACAATATAATAAGAAGTTGGTATTATAAGTTCAGAACTCATAAGTTACAACTATAAAAACTTTGAATAGAAATGTACTGTACACAAATTGTAATATTTTAAGCCTCGAAAGAATAGTCAACTCAACTTAACTAAGCCTTTTTCCAACTACATAACATGGGGTCAACTAGATGAATCCACTTCCTCCATTCTGCTCTATCGAGTGTAAGTCCGCATTCAAATTACAAGACGGTAGATTTTTCTTAATTATCTGTCTATGTTATTTTCTCCATTGTTGCCATCTAGAGTTAATAGGTCACTCTTTCTAACTGGTGCATCTAAAAGCCTATGTTGTATGTGTGCAAACTACCTAATTTGTTCTCTCTGTCTCTCATTTTATCTTTAAGCTCCAAAAGAATATAATAAAAAATAGAATATTAAGTTGTAAACAGAATTATTTGTTAAAAGTTATAAACCAAACGAGTAAATAATTATAACACCTATATAGCTATTGTAAGACTCTATAGAGAAATCAGGAATAAGGGGCCTTTTTGAAAGGTGAAAGGCCAAGGCCATTAGGCTGAGTTGATTATAAGAACCAGAACACTCAGGTGTGCCCTGCTCCTTGGACCAAAGCACACATCTGAGTTTGGCTGCCCTACCTGGGTCCAAACCAGCACTAGGGCTGTGCCCTTCCTCAAGGCATTCCATGGGTGTGTGCCAAGGCATGGCTTAATACCATAGTTTTGTACATGTATAGTTCAGGCCACTTACAGGAAAAGAACGATTTGATTTCAGACCATGATGAAGCTCATGGGATGATATCAATAGCCTGACAGGACAAAATTCAATTGACAGACTCTGTCCTCGGTTGTCCATAAAACAGATCAATTCTTCTTGCAGAAGGTGTTCGAAGGCCTGGAAAAGGTACATAGAAAAAATTAATATATCTAGGCTGACGATGGAGAGGTGAATATAATCAGGATATCATTTAGCAGCTCAGGCCCCATACTCGCAAACAGACATTTGGTGCATAATAATCAGAGATCTGATAGGAATCATGTATATCTTTATACTCTGCCAAATGCAACCAAAAAGAAGTTAATATTATAACACTAAATAAATAATAAAGAACAGACCATTATATTCAAGAGCTTAGTAGCATCAATAAAATGCAAGTCCAACCTTTAATGACTGAGTTGAAATTGTACGAGTTTTGCTCTTTATCTTCCAATCTCTTCATGCACACCAGAAGATAAACTTCTAAAATAGAGCAACCTGCTCAAAAAAGCCCAATGAACACTTAAAATCATTAGAATGCAACAGTTTAGAAAGTAGGACAATTTCCTTTTTCTGTGAGTATATCTATCAAATTCTATGTGTTCGTGCAAGCTTTTGGATCCAGTTGATATGGATGTAAACATTTATAAGATGTAAAATTGGACATGAATCAAACAGGAATCTTTTTATCAAAAAGAGTTTTAAAGATGTACCTATTTTGTAACCAGCTACATTAGACTATAAAAATCTCTTTATGGGCCAAACAACACTGCACCTGCGTCGCCTACATGGAGTTGGTGGTGCAGTTGGTAAAGAAGTGGCTTTGGAACCCAAAGGTTCCAGGTCCAACTCTTGGCTCTGCCTCACCCTAGGGGGTGAGGGAGATTAATGGGTCAGGAATGAGTTTGATACCTCCCCAAGAGTGTGGTATATATGGTGATGGAGTTGGTTATACAACTAATTACTGACTCCTAACGTTATTTCTTCTCAAAAAAAAAAAAAAAAAAAACACTCCACCTGCGTCATGTTGATCTATAAAAATTTATCCACTAATTAAAAATCAATACAGCAAAGAACTGAAAATGGATGACAAATTGCAGAAAAATGTATTTATTGAATTTTAAACATCAATAGAGTAACCAAACCACCAATTAATGACGAAAACATTGAGTTGCAAGAAAGAATATAACTCCGGATTTACTCATCAAAAATAAAAAATAGAAACAAATTCCTGAATGCAAAAATATCATCATACCCAGGAGTGCATAAAGAACAGTGAAACAAAGAACATATGGATGGATCACTCAATAGTCAATACTAAAATAAACGTTAGGCACTTTAATGTAAATAACACAAAAAAATTGTTGTTTTGCTCTCCAAATCCACAATGTCTATTGTTTGGCATCTTTATCATTCTGCATAGTACATACAACACAAACTTACCTAGAAAATTTGTATTACAAGACAATAGAACTCTTTGTAAATAGTCAATCTTACAACTATTAAAAACTTTCACTCCAATAAGAAATAATCAAAAAGGTCAATGTGGAGAAATCTCTGCCAAATAATTTTGATTTCATCCCTGAAAAAAAAAATTCAGACTAATGATTTACACCAGACCATAATCATATCATTACATGATGATAGCCGCAATGCGTACAACACACGTAGGGTTAATTACTTTCAAAAGTTCTCATTATATGGGCTGTTTAGCAGATTACAGCAAGAAAGTGCAAGGGAATAGAGAGTTTAGTGTGAAAGTTGTGTGCCTGCATTGTTCTTTCATCACTTAATGAGAATATTAATAAGCAGCACCAGAAATAATACTGATGGGGGTAATTTATAGAACATCAAAACGCACCTGATTTTTAAGCCAATCAAGAGTCATTAGCAATAATATAAAACCATATAAATGGACCTATCCCCTGAATAATGCAACAACAAAGTATTATCAGCTAACCCAGGGTTACACAAAACTTGTTCCATCATTTTACTCTAAACCATGTTTCCTAAATATATATATATATATCTTTTTGAAAAATAATCTTCAAGGGCTGGCAGCACAACATTCCAGATATATTGTCTTTTCCTATTGATTAATTGTCCACAATGGCATTTGAGCCCACAAGGATGGAGGGACCATCTGTGAACTGGGAGAAATTGATTGTTATGCGCTCCTGAGTCCTGACCTCCAAAATAATCAGCACTCTGGTATATTTCTTCTATCATATATTTTCTCTGGCAAAGCTTCTTCCATTGTTACTGGCAGCAACAGTAGACAGTGAATACAAGCCAATAATAATTAGTGATTATTTTACCAAATAATCTAGGAAAAATCATCCACTAACAATACAAGAGACTTCAGGAAGTACTATATTTGTTGGCTATTTCTTCGTCCAATGGATCTTTTTTTATGTCTGCATTACTGAAGATAAAGATGTACAAGGCCAGAAGACAGCATAAGCACCAAACAAGAAACAAATCAGTGGATACACTTACCAAATAATAAAGCAATTCACTAACAAACCAAGGAGACATCAGAGAGCATTCTGAGTGCACATGAAACATGCAGAAGAATCAGTTGAACCATGAAGATAAGACACAACAAACAGAGTCTAAAAAATACCATAGTACACAAACCTTGTACAATTTCAAGTTTGAACGGTCTCTGGATGCTCAAAGCCGCATTCTTGAAGTTTTCAAGTGACAGGCACCCAGACTTCAAGTCCATATCACAAACAGCAACAAAACTAGCAACATGAGTTCGACTTGTCAAATTAGCAGTGCATAAACTAATATGTATCAGAAGCAACATTTTAATGTAACTAGTGTCCACATACTCACAGAAAATTCAACAAATTGTTGAGACTGGAGTCAAAGTCTGACAATGTGTCAAGAATATCTTTGAATTGTGGATCTTCAAATATGCTCTGCAAAATGTCAAGGCCTTCATACTGAAGAACACTCCATCATAAGGTTTCGAATTGATAAACCACAGACCATTAAAAGTCATCGCTAAAGAAATAAGTTATCTGAAATATTCTGAAAACTAGAATGCTAAAGTATAATGAATCAAAATAGTTGGATTTAGGCTCTTAAAAAGAGAATTGACAACCAGAGTTCACTTTCTGAAGAATACATGACATTATTTCAGTTGATGAGTACAATTTTGTGATGAAAGAAACCTGATACATTTTAGTATAACTTGTTGTGGAGAAGAGCAAAATCTGTGGGATTTATTTCCTTTAAGGAAAGATGATAATTTTAGTAATTGTTTTATTTAGCGGTTACTAAAATTGTAATTATTGCTATATTGTGCATAGCCCTGTATATCTATATATATGGTGTCCCTCCATTAAGACATAATCAAGAATAAGACAACATGGGAGTTGGTAGACTTGCCTACAGGAAAGAAACCTGTGGGATGCAAATGGGTTTATACAGTAAAATACAAAGCAGATGGGTCCTTGGATATACTAATACATATGGTGTGGACTATCAAGAGACATTAGCACCGATTGCAAAAATGAATACTGTGAGACTTCTTTTGTCATTGGCAGCTAATTATGACTGGGACCTACAACAATTTAATGTAAAGAATGCATTTTTACATGGGGATTTAGAAGAAGAAATCTATATGGAAGTGCCTCCAAGATTTGGCACCACTGATAAAGTGTGTAAACTGAAAAAGGCCTTGTATGGACTTAAACAGTCCCCGAGGGCAAGGTTTGGTCGGTTTGCCAAAGTAATGACAAATATGGGATATAGACAAAGCCAAGGAGATCACACTCTGTTTATTAAGCACTCAACTTCAGGGGGAGTTACAACTCTATTAGTGTATGTTGATGACATCATCATGACAGGAAACAATGAGAACGAGAGACAGAATTTGAAGTAGTGTTTGACCGAGGAATTTGAGATCAAGGAACTAAGGAGATTGAAATACTTTCTAGGGATTGAAATGACACACTCTAAACAGGGAATCTTTATTTCTCAACAGAAGTACATTACAAATCTTCTTAAAGAAACAAGGAAGCTAGCATGCAAACCAATGAATACTCCTATTGATCTTAATGACAAGCTTGAAGAAGTTGAAGAAGAGCTGACTGTTAATAAGGAGATTTATCAAATACTAGTAGTGAGACTCATCTATCTCTCTCACACAAGACCTGATATTGCATATGCAGTAAGTGTAATAAGTCAGTTCATGCACAACCCTAAAGATATTCATTTGCAAGCAGCTAATCGCATTTTACAGTATCTTAAAGGGACTCCAGGATAGGGCATCTTATTTAAACGACACACAGGTGTGTTTCTTGAAGCATATACTGATTCAGACTATGTTGGTTCAGTAGTTGACAGAAGATCCACTCTGGATATTGTACATTTCTTGGTGAGAATTTGGTGACATGGCAAAGTAAAAAGCAGAATGTAGTGGTCAGATCTAGTGCTGAAGCAGAATTCCGAGAAATGACACAAGGGGTTTGTGAGCTATTATGGTTGCAGATAATTTTGACAGATTTGAAGATACAATGAGATGGCCCTACGAGACTCTATTGTGACAATAAATCTACAATTAGCATCGCCCATAACCCAGTTCAACATGATCGAACCAAGCATATAGAGATTGATAGACACTTCATTAAAGAGAAGCTTGATCTGCACTTCATATGTGTCTACTAATAATCAGCTCGCCGATGTGCTCACTAAAGGGTTAAACCATACTGCATTTCAAGCAAGTGTGTCCAAGCTGGGAATGATAAACCTTAATTCACCAGCTTGAGGGAGAGTGTTGTGGAGAAGAGCAAAATCTATAGGATTTATTTCCTTTTAAGGAAAAATGTTAATTTTAGTAGTTGTTTTATTTAGTATCATTATATTATTTTTACAACATAACTAAAATCCGTAAATGCTAGCATGAATAAGAACATCAGGTGCCAAAGATCGTGAGTTCACAGTCCTGCACACCATTATGAACAATTCAATTTTATGCAACATCTTTTATGATATAAGATGCTCATATAATTTACTGCATAGGAATCCAGACTGTTGAGAATTGTATGGGCTTATGTTAAATGCATAAAACATCTGAAAACGATAGCAGAGTGGTCAATGGCAATAAAACTACAAATGCTCTTCTCACCATGGAGATCAGCCTCAAGAAAAATCTGCCATTTGTAATACTTAAAAGTGGTGTCCAACCAACCAATAACGCAAAGGCTCATTAATTGTTCAATACGTAAAATATTTTAAAAAAGGATATTAGAATCGACACATCTTGCTAAGACTAAAAGTCATTCGTTGACTTGTATCTATGCGATCCTAGTGACAAGACATGATTTCAAAAATTAAAGGGGTTACAACACAGCAGCGTATTAGACGATATGGACCTACACTTTCCCTCACAGTCAGCTTATGCCCGGTCTATCAATGGAGAAGCACATATAGATCATATTCAAAATACAGCAATATGGTATGTTGTACACATTTCTAAGTTCCATCCATCTAGTTGATCAGATCCAAAAACCAATATGTTCTAATATTTTAACTATAACTAAAGATGCAAGCTTTTAAAATCCTAGTGAACTATTCAGGCATCATCAGATTAAGGATGTAAAATTAATGCTCTTAATTATTTTCTTGAGAATGATTTTCGTGATGAAGACAACAAATTATAATTCCCATGCAGATACAATTAATTAGAAGTAACTAAGTACAAATATAATAGACTAGGTGAGTCTATTCAACAAGGGCATAAACATGTGTATCAGTATCAGAAACAATAAAAGAAATTAGGACACTATGTCTTCAAAAAGCAAAACACAGATTTGTACAAACACATCCAAAGATTGTTGACTATAGTTTGTCTCCATATTTCCATTGTTTCAACTGTTCGTTTTCAACCCTTGTTTATTGCGTAAAATGAATCATCCAATGGAACAAGGAAAGGATACATGAAGCTTAGCATTGAACTCAACTACATAGTCATGAGGAAAAGTTGAGTTATGCGGCAAGGTTAATATGTAGTTCAATATTCTGCATCAACCAATCAGCAAAAAAGTCAAAACAAAAGTATTAAGTGGACTAGTAAGATAAATAATAAAAAAAAAAAAACTATGAAAATCTTATCCCAACTGTTTGGGACTGGATATACACAAATCGTATTCCACCATTCGACTCTACCAAGGTCAAGCTTTTTGCTAGGTTTGGTCTTGCTTTATTCGTACATTTTGCACCATCTTACTCCTTACATGCACAATCCTTAATCTTCATTTTAAACGACCAAGTCACCTCCTAATGAACTTTCTCTCGCTGCATCCCTTATCGGTTGTACCTCTAAGTCTAAGCTCAATGGTTTTGTAAATGAGTCAATCATTCCTAATTTTTTTGCTCATCCACCTTAATGTCCTAATCCCCACCAAGTTTATTTAGTGATAAATTAGTAAGAAATAGGCCATCAAAATTTCCCTAGGCCAAATTATAGAAAAGACTTACCTCTGCCTATCTTCCTTCAGGGGCGGAAGAAACAATAGCTTTCTGTGTGAAAAACGAGATCGAACCCTCTTTTCTAACAGCTGATCTGCATCCTGCACCACATTCAACCAGTTTCTTTACAGAATGGTACAAATCACTCAAAGCTTTTAATATTAAAGAAAATCCTGTGTCACAAATCATCTCTTAAATGTTATGGACAAACTATGTAGCTTTTGAGAGAACTAATATATATTAGTTAACAAATCTTGTTTCATATTATATACATATAGATGAAATGAAATGAAATCTTTCTGTTTCAGCTGGCCACTGCCTCTTCATTCCAATTCATGCCGATTATGCAGCAAAGCAGTAAGACCCCACATGCTAAAAATCAATTACCTATTCATGCAAATCAAGGGGTATACTAAGTTGAAAATCATTAGTAAGTTTAGACTTTAGAGATGCCTATTAAATCGTTTCAAAAGAATGGTTGCACTCCATGTGGGTTAAGTACACATATCATCATTTCAGGGAGGATCAAAAAGTATATTATAAATCATATCTTGCAATATAATGAATAATAGATGCCAAGGTTGGTCTTTGCAGGATAATTATATATGCCTTTTACCACAGATGGCCACCAAAATGGAAATATCACTGGTTTTTGCTTCATGATTAAACCGAATGGAAATAGATTGACGCCATTTTTTCCAAAATGAAATTACTGAAGTAGAGTTTTGCTTTGGGGCTAGCTGGTCTATGCCAGTCTTAGTCTGAGATTGCATCCAAGGATTCATGTATCAGGGGCTTCGCTTCTTGGGTTACATTTTATTGGAGAGTGCCTCTATTTGCAAATTGTTGAGATCTATATTTGGATCAAAAGTAGCAGCTACTGTAAGGACAGAAACTCCCATTCACTCTATTGCTCTACTTCATGTTTATTTGATCTAGGACACAGAAAAAATGTAAAGGGTTGTCAATCTAAGTGTTGCTTTTCAATCAGATGAGATTGCTTATGGTGAAGGTTGGCAACTCTTGACATTTGTCCTTCTTTGTGTGCATGCCCATGTAGGAGATCCTTTCTATTCTGTATGGAGGCTCTTGCTTCTTAATTATTGCTCTTAAATGTAATCAAATAATGTGTGTGTGTGTGACAAATATGTGTTTTTAGCACAGAGAAGTACCATACCAAGCGACAACTCGTACCAACAACTACAGCCTGTGAAGCTACAGATTGCATTGCATCCAGCAAGCTATACAGCAGACGTTGTTTTCCCTGCATATTCAGAAAATATAACATGTTAAACATCAGAACTCAACAATTAAAAGGATGTGAAATGAATGAGACATGAAAGAGTACCTGAGTGAAGAGATCAAACTCATCCAGCACAAAGATGACAGTCTTGTGAGCCAGTCCATACTCTCTAGCAAATAAAGGCAATTTTCAGATGAGTAAATGCTGAAGGAAAACAGAATTCACAAAGTCCTACAAGCAAAAAGAGTTAGGAGAATAAACATCCACAAACAGATTATTGGAACTTAATATTATAAAAACAAAAAAGGTATTAACATTCCATAAAATTTTCCACTCACCGTAATACAGCTATCATGAACTGGGAGTTATCATCAGATGAAGCCTACAAAAGCAGAGCTTCTGCCAGAGATAAGAGTTCCATAACCGAACAAATGTAAATCATTGTAACAACCTGAACAGAAGAAGCTCATGTCTTACCATTTTAGAGAATAACAATTGATTTTCCAAGCATAGTTGTTTAGCAATTTCCTGGAAAATTCGCATGTGTGTCAAGAGAAATCAAATCGAAGAGGAAAAAGTTACTGTAGAAACTCAAAAGGATGGATGACAATATACATACATTATACATGACTGTTTCTTCAGGTGTATTCAATATATATGAATAATTGTTACAAGTTGCACTTGTGTTAAACAGTTGAATTTATGCGAATAACATGGGTATAAACATTATAAATAAGAAAGGCATTATTTTGGGAACTACAGAGTAACATAAATATGTAAATAGTAAATGATAAGGTATTTATTATTTACTTGAACAGAACCAACCATTTTAACACCCATGTGTTTGTTTGTCTGTAATGCAAAGTTCTATAATACATTTTTCTCTTTTGTCACTTGTCTAGTTCTTTATTTTTGGTGTTGGCAAACTTTTCCTACTCTTTTATGCTTTTTCTAATATTATATCTACAATCAAAAAGGAAAAAAAGAAAAAAGAATGGAAAAACAGTGGGAATTTAATTCTAACCTTGAGTGCACAATTGTCATCGCAGTGTAATATCCCATCCAGTTTGACCTGGTATACATACATACAGCAATCAGTTTCCAATTTTTTTCCTCTTTCTGAGAAACCAAGAATCTAGAGAGAGTAAGCCTACAAAATATGTGAGGAAAAATATCATTTTGAATAACCTAATTAAATATTGACATTCATGACCACAGAAAATGAAATAATTTCAATGAATGCATACCACTGAGATCATATCAACATGTTCAGCCTTAAGATCTTCAATGACGAGATCTAACACCTGAAATCGCGCAAAATGATAATTAAAAAGATTATTCCCCTTACTAAATATGCAGCTATGTGGAGTAGCATTCCATTCATCTCAAGGTGGCAGGAAAAGTTTCTTTCTACACCTTCTACCGTTCAGGTAAGGAGATGAGCAGTTAGACTAAGAGCTCAGTAACATTCACCACTTCAAAAATCAGTGAATTGATAAGGCTGCTTTTGGTTTGTGATTTAAAAACAAGGATAAAATCTGAAAATGAAAATTCAGAAAATACCTTTTTATTGTTTTCTACATAAATTTTTTTTAAAAAAAAAACTGTTTTCGGATTACAAACCAACAGGGCCTAAGATTCAACATTTTTGGTCGCCTCGCATCATGGTTTAGGTATAACTGAAGCTTCCTGTAACTGGAAAAGTGCGTAAGCAACCGTTCCTATTTTCTTGATGGGAGATAATGTTTTCCATTTCAAAGAGTTGAGTCCCCAATCTAACCTAGATTACTGTATGTATGTGTATCTCTTGCCATGAAGATTGATCGTTAAAAGGGATAAACTAAAGGGCTTAAACATAAATTGGCGAACAGCATTTCTATATGTAACATTGCCGGTTTCCACATTTCTTTTATCACTATACCATCAAAAAAGCCAGAGAAGGAATAAAGGTTTCGTTGTTCGTCATTACAATTCTTCGGTGTCTACTTCACTAACCCTGAGCACCATCGTCAATTAGATGAAACACCATCGACAACAAATCAAAGAAGAAGCAATTTTTTATTTTTATTTTTTTTACCTCTTTTTGGCCACATCCGCGAGGACCAAGAAGCAAGACCGAGTTGTTGCATCCCTCTGTGACCGAGTTGGAGATAATGTATTTCAACTTGCTGTAATTTCATGAACTAGAATGAGCTCATTCTCCCACTAATCACATCAAATAAAGAAAGAAAGAATAAAGAAGAAAAATCTCGATCCAGCATAAATAATAATAATAACAACAACAACATGAACGAAAATGGGAACTAGGGTTATAGAACCAATTCTATATATTTGAATTAGAGAATCGCACCTGTAATTGGAGTTTGGTGAATCGGAGAGAACGGAGAAGATGGAATTACGATTGCAGAGCCTTCTTCGAAGTTCAATTAGGGCTTTTACTGGTAGGTTTTTCTCTTCCATGCTTAGCTCACTTCAGTTTCTCTCTCTCTCTCTCTCTCTCTCTGAAATCTGAACGAAGAAATGAAATTGGAGGGAAAAAGTGAAAGGTGGAGTCATTATATAGCGAGGATTGGAAATAAAATTACATCCTCTGCTTAAGGTTTTTTCAAGACGCCTCCTGTACATGTCGTTCAGTGGATGGCATGAAAATATATATATATTAAAATAAATTTGGCTTCAAAAGAGCTTTCTTGGTTAACTAGCTTACAAACCCGTGCGATGCAGGGGGCGCATATAAATTAACAAATTAATTACTAATAAAGAATAAATATTTTAATAATATATATAGCAAAGTAAGATTTAACTTTTTTATAATGACAACATGCTTAACTTGAGTACTCATAAATTAAATATTTAATATTTTAAATAAATTTTTTATCCAATTAATATATTGTAACCGATTGAATGCTTCTCTTAAAAATTTTAAATGCTTTTAGAACCAATAATAGAATATTTTAATAACTAAGATTTTTATGTAACTAAAATATTATAAATGGTTTTTCTTTTTGAAAGCTATAAATGGTCTTTTAGTCTATTCATAGAAATTTTGAATAGAAGCTTAAATGTTATACAATATCTTACAAAAACATTAAGTTGCATGAGCACTAAAACAATATCAAACAGGTTTAAAAAGAAAAAAATTTAAACTAAAGTTAACCAATGAACTTCATTCAAAAATATTGGCATCACTATGCTATAATAATTGGGTTTTGAAATCAATCAAAGCCAACAACATAGCCTATAAATGAAAGGGAAGCACTAATCTTTAGTCGTAGAAAAAAGAAATCGATCATAATTCTAACAACGCCTATGTGGGTCATCATTCTCTCTCAAGAAATTTATTTCCTCTAAGCATTTTTTTTTTTTTTGAGGAAAGACTACAAGCAAAAAAAAAAAAAAAAAAAAAAACTACCTAAATAATAATAACCTAAAGATTCTATGAATAAAAATAATATTTTCACAAAGCAATCATATGGCAATTCTAGAAAAAAAAAAAATCAATATCAAACCAAAATGAGGGTTCCAAAGAAAGAAAAAATGAAAATAAAATTTTGCACAACCCCACAACTTCCATGACCTACCTATATAATAATAAGAACCAAAAGCTTAAAGCATAGAACAACAAATCTGCCACTCCAACATTTCAAAGAATAAAACTAGCCATTAATAAAACTTAGAATATTAGCAGTAAACATGGAGAACAAACAAACCGATATAATTTTGACTAATTACTGCTTTTGAATAAAAATGATGAATTCACAAAGATCTCCATGCTTCCTTCCAGCTAGTTGGTTTTCTATTTTTTTTATCACATTGGACATGCCACACAAAATTTAATAAAAAATAAGAAATAAAATAAAATGAATCCAACATCCCTTGGATATTGTCAATGAAACTAGCACATCTGTGCAAAAATGTAATGCACAGGGGGCCCATCAATTGAAAAGCAAATTGTGCACTCTTATCAAAAGCAATTACAAGTAGCTGGAAAATTATTGATTTCCTCTGTAAATCTTTCAAATATGAAGGAGACATGAAAAAGAGCCAATATTCATTTATAGTAAGAACAAAATCTCAATCTCAAGTGATCATGAGCCATTTTAAACAACTTTCCTAATTACAATTCTTCATCAAAGTAATTTCATGATCCCTTTCCTTTTCCATTTAATCAAAGAACAACAGCAACTTAAGAGAAGCTAATACAATCATTACCATCATCATTATCATCAATAACTAAGCCATATCCTATATATCTAGCAGAGTCAGTAATAACAAATCCTCAGTCATTTAAACTGTGTCAAACAAAATTTTCTTCCTAGTCCAAACCATACCTTAGTCTCAGCCTCCCTAATAACATCAACAAGAACAACAATAACAATAGTTTCAGTGATGATTTTGAGAGCTTAAGAAATAGTAGAACGGTCTTGGAAATTCTTAGAGAGGTTGATGCAGATATCTTGGCTTCGCAAGATGTGCAGACATTATAAAGGTAAACGGAAAAAAAAAAAAAAAAAAGTTGTAAAGGCACCAATCCAACTTTTGATATCATTGTACTCAAAAGAAATCTGAGGCATCATCAAATAATGAAGAATCTAATCCTTCTTATGTACCAATATTTTTTATTTTAACATTACTATGAAGAGATTGGAAAACCGATTCCAAGGACTGAGGTTTAAGGTTTTTGAAGGGGAAACAACATCTTCAAAACTGGAAAAATCAGCAAATATATATATACTTTTATGTTCTCTCTTCGATTTCAACGAGCATCAATGGCACCCAAAAAGAGTATATTGAACAAAAGAGTAAAGCTTCTCAGCGAGCATCAATGGCATCAAAAAATAAATAAATTAAAAAATAAAAAACATCAAATACCGCAAGGCAAGGAATTAGCAAGAAACGATTTTTACCTGGAAAGTCTTTCCTCTTCTCTGGTTCTCGTTCTCCTCGCGCTCTCTTCAACAACGAACGAAGGAGCTGAAATCGTTACTTGGGAAGGCCGGAAGAGTAGTATTTTATAATCGCGGAAGCTGGAGCCGTCGAAGGTAGCTTCTCCAAATCGCCAAAAAATCTCAGACGCTCCAAATCTCTATTTCGCTTAAAAAAAAATTAAAAAACCAAATTGGGCCTTGATGAGCTAAAATGAATGAAAGAAAGGGCCCTATGTTTCGGGCCTAACCTTGGGCCACGAGGGCTAGAGGCCCAGGACCACCCAATTGCGAAACAAACGCACTAACGGCTCTTAATAGCAAACCTCGGTAAAAACCACTAAATTGCGCAACTCGTCGTGTCTTCACTCTCGAAAAATATCCGCCACCAGGGTTGAACAATTTTACAGAGGAAAATCGAGAACTCAAATGCAGTTTCTTCAATTCTAGATTGAACATCGAAGAAGATGGGAAGCACCAGTGCCCTAATTTCTCACTTAAATCTCTGTAACAATTCATGCTTTAATGGCCTCAATTTGAACACAAAACGAGCTTTTTTACAACCCAATAGAAGAAGAGCAGAGTTTCGTGTTCCATCACGCCATAAGTTCAGAAAAATCGTCTGTTGTGCTGTCGAAGACGTCAAAGAGCCGCAAGCGCAGCAGTCGGGTGCGCTTGGTTCAGCTCTAGAAGAAAGGCCGAGTAAGATTTTTTTTTTTTTTCTTTTTGTAATACTGAGAAACCCCTTTTGGAATTGGTTCTGATTTTGGATGGATTTGTGGTTTTTGTTATGTGGATTGGTATTCATGTTGGATTTGTTGAAATGGGTTGAGGCTGTTTCTGTTCTTAATTCTCTTCTGATGATAAAGTTTCATTTTTTATGGGTGTTGGTGAACTGAAAAATACTGTTTTCTTTTGTTGAGTTCTTTGTGTTATGGTTTAGGTTTTGGTTTGTTTGAGTTTTTTGGTTTTGTTGTGGATTTTTTGAGATGGGTTTTGGTTTACTCTCAGTTTGGTTCAAGCTTGAGTTGTGATTGGGTTATTTATTGCAAAACAATAAAAAAAGAACCTGGTTCTGAGAAGCTTGATTATCTGGTGGGTTAATTGGGCTTGTTTTCTGGAGATTGTTTTGGTTGGGATGGTGGGGATGTATTGGTTTCTGTTGATATGCTGATGTAAACCATGTTGAAGAAAAGAAGGGAATTGAGAGATAAGATGAATCCAGTTGCCGAGAATCTGTAGAATCAACTAAATGGTGTATATCTACTGAAGAATTAATTTTGAGTTTTATACTTCTGTTTACTGAGAAATGATTAAAATTCAAGTAAAAAACAAGGAAGAGAAGTCCTTTCTAATTATAGGGGGTGTCCTTCCAAAAAAAAAAAAATATAGGGGATGTCTTCCTCCTAGTATCGTCTAATATAACCAGGGAACGCCGATTAAATGGAATTTACAGGTACAAGATTTGTATAAGATAGCCCACTAAAACAGGGTAATAAATCTCATAACATCAATTAATGTAGCTAATATCAGCTACATAGTACCCCCTAAACCTGTCAAAAACTTCTAACAAATAACCCCTGAAGATCTTCCATGATTGACGTGTAGTAATGTATCAGTGTTTGCTGGTTTGGATATGCTGTTTCCCAAAGCCTTGGATTCATTTTCCTACAAGGTTCACTTAGAGCATCATTTTCCTTCTTCGGGCAAGGGAAAAAAGGAAAAAAGAAAAAGGGTTTGTTGTCTTTGAGTTTTACTATGACATTGATCTATCTTGTTGAAGGGGGTGAGGTTAGATTTTGTTGCTTTAGCATTGCAACTCATATAGTTCTCCATCTTATCCCACAACAGACTCAATTCTTGAGATACATAAAAGTGGACATGTTTGTGAAGGAAGCAGATTCATGTAGTTGGAAGAATTTTTTATTGAGTTGACCAATATGCGTGTTTTTTTATGTGTAAATATGTGTTTGATTGGGTAACTTTTGAAAGTTGAAAGTTGTGTGTATGTTTTGGAAACATCCCTATGAAATTATTCTATTTGTTATTTGAATTATACTATGGAAAGAAAGTAGTAAAAATGTAAATGTTCATGCTGTGCTGTACAATTTGAAGTTGTTCTGATTGCGAAAATAGTAGGACTCTTTGTATTTGAATTTTAAAATTACAAACAAATTTTAACATCTACATACCACCTGGCCACATATTTGGTCAGACATAAACTCTTGGTTCTCTTGTTGGAGCTGAAGACATGTATAAGAGCTATGTCTCAAAGTACCCTGAATTATTTTATTTTATTTATTTATTTATTTATTTATTTTATTTTTTTTGGGGGAGGGGGGGGGGGGGTTGATAATATAGAAACCACATGATCTGCAAACAGCCCTAGGGATTGTTTGTTATAACTTGATGTGTTTGTTGTTTTCTACATTACTTGGACCATCACGTACAATTTTTAAAATTTTGTTATTTGGTAGTGATGTAACTATTTTCTTATTGGTATGCTTTAATTCTCTCATACAAACACTAATTTTTTAACCAAGGTATTGATCTACATGATACAAAAACGTTACAGAAGTACAAATAAATTGGTCAGACTCTAATATTTTATTTTGTTATTACTGTAGACTTGGCAGATAATGCAACGGAAACAACTGTAGAAAATTTCAGTCAAGATGCAGGAAGTCCTCTGTATGATTTTCTATATCCTAGTAAAGAGCTTCTTCCAGAAGATAAAGAAATGAGCTTATTTGATCATCTGGAGGAGCTACGTCAGAGGCTATTTGTCTCTGTTTTGGCCGTGGGAGCAGCAATGGTAGGATGCTTTGCATTTTCGAAAGGACTTATAATGATCCTTGAAGCTCCTGTTAGAACCCAGGGAGTTCGCTTTCTGCAACTAGCCCCTGGAGAGTTTTTCTTTACAACTT
Organism: Paratinospora sagittata; assembly: GCA_035771175.1. Lineage (NCBI taxonomy): Eukaryota > Viridiplantae > Streptophyta > Magnoliopsida > Ranunculales > Menispermaceae > Paratinospora > Paratinospora sagittata. The sequence continues at coordinate 3,254,614 of CM069592.1, read as the reverse complement.
TGAAGGTAATATTTAAGTGAAATAGTTTCTGTTTTATTTTCTTTTCTCCTCTTTTTTTTTTTCTTTTTTTTTTTTTTTTCCTTCTGTTCAGACCCAGTTCTTCATTGAATCGTTGGTTAAGAAATAAGCTTCTTGCTGTGAATTAATCAAACAAATTTCTTCATGGTTATGTGACAGGTATCTGGATATTGTGGGCTTCTTCTTGGGAGTCCAGTAATTCTTTATGAGATCATAGCCTTTGTCCTCCCAGGTCTTACAAGGGCAGAAAGAAGATTCCTGGCTCCAATCGTCTTAGGCTCCTCTGTTCTTTTCTATGCTGGCATTGCCTTCTCGTATGCAGTCCTTACACCAGCAGCATTGAATTTCTTTGTTAATTATGCAGAAGGGGCAGTGGAGTCCTTGTGGTCCATTGACCAGTACTTTGAGTTTGTGCTTGTGCTCATGTTCAGCACTGGCTTGTCTTTCCAGGTAATAATTCTGCATGATTGCATGTTCCTTTTTAAAAAAATTTCTGTTCACATCCATTACTTGTCAAGCACAGATTTTCCCTGTCATCAGAATGTTTATTATTGCCAACAACGTTACATAAAAAATATTTCCTCTTGAGGAGATCTCACAATCTTTTCATGTAATAATTTCTGAGATGAATTTGATTCTTTGTTCCATCCTTTTAGCTGAGAGTTCATTCTGAAGAAGACGATTCACCAATTTGGATTATTTATTTGGGGTGTAAATTAACTTTTCTAAAATGACAACATAATTAGTTAGCTCATCTGTGTGACGCTCTCAAGAACAATCCATGGACAATCCTTAATCTTCTTCTACACAATCTGTATAGCCATTTTGAGCTAGAGTTGATTAAAGTCATAAAAAACCCAGCTTAATTAGCATGAAGAGATGAGGTTGGCTTAAAGCTACTAGCAGAGCAGAAAATTGATTAGTGCGTCGATACCCAAAAATACTGTTAGAAGTTATTAAATTCTGAAAATTACTAAATAAATAAATATAAATGTCAAATTAGAAGAAAAAAAACATATTGGTATCTTCCTAGCTAGACATTTGTGATGTGCAGTATCCTTTTTAAGTGTAAAGCACCTCATGGATAAGGCTCTAACAAAGTCCCCTCATAAGATACAATACGAATCGACCTTTTGTAATAGCATTTCAAGGTTGAGTTTGGAACTAAATATTAATGTCTTCATCCTCTTATCATAATTGTAAGATTTGGGCCTTGGCAATCGAACTCTATCTAGAATCATGAATTAAGCCATATGACTTCTAGTTCTGTTTGTACCATGTACCGCCGTAATCTAACTTACCTGTATTTTGAATTTTTGACCTTTCTCTTTGGTTTTTAAAACCATTGCAAGACTCTCAGTAATTGACAGATAACCAATTTTATCGTAATATCCACTTTTTCCATCAACTTCCTTTCAATCACGATTTTAGTTCATTCTATCTACTGATTCATTTGCAGATCTCTTCCTGGTTTTTTGTATAAAAAATGTAGCTCATCAAATTGACTATACTTTTCTTACTTCAGGTGCCGGTTATACAAGTGCTGCTAGGTCAAGTTGGTTTGGTTTCAGGAGACCAAATGCTGTCAATTTGGAGATATGTTGTGGTTGGTGCCGTCGTGGCAGCTGCTGTGCTCACACCATCAACTGATCCGCTAACTCAGATGCTTTTGGCTGGACCCCTCTTGGGTCTTTACTTGGGAGGTGCATGGATGGTAAAGCTCTTGGGTCGTTGATTCAGTATCGCATTATCAAGTACATATTTTTCGTCTCAGCGATCACTGTCCAAAAATGTGTAAGTTCTTGAAAATTCATTATAAAAATATGTCATTAAACAGTTAAAAGGATGAATTATCCATCTCCATCTCCTCCTCTTATAACAGTTCTTGTTTCTACAGAATTCAAATTGTATTCTTCCTTCCTCTTCACCTTACAGTGTTTTCTTGGAGTTGGTGGACATGGGCACTGTTGCAATGTTCATGTTTTTCTGTCATATTACTTTAATGATGTGGGTTACATGAATATTAAAAAATGGGTGATTCATGGGACTGGGTTTTGTGGCTTCACAGTAATTTTCTGCTGTTCATGGATTCGATTTATGTAACCAAAAAAAATCGTGATTGAAATTTTGATACAATTATAGTCCATTAAATTATGTTTTAAAATGCATATTGAGACATTTGTATTTGATCCAATGGTTTTTAGAAGCCAAAGACCAATATCCTCACTTATTCCTCTTGATACATGCATTCATTCCATAGAATCATCCTAAGGGACAAAAATTAATAATGTTTATGCACTTGTCACAACAATAATATAAATTATATACATATATGCATTACACGTTTAGACACTACATTTGAAAATGAATGTTTACATCAATAAATGGGATTGTTTGCCCAAATAATAACATCTGGTTTACTTGATTCAGTGAAAAAAAAAAACCCTCAAAACCCTTTGAAGCATATTTCCCCCATGTAGTAAACTTCAACCTGAAAACAGAAATAAAAAAATTCATTTACACTAAAATGATGAAACATCTACTAGCTAGGCAAGTGCTCATTGCATTTGAAGTCCTTAAAATTATATGATTTGTATGATGAACTTTACCTAATTAAAGCCTTCTGCTGAGTAATGCATGTAGAGGCAGCAAACCCATTCTTGACACGAGGCATCAGCTCAGCGGGCATTGTTGAAAAAAAAAAAATTAAAAAGCAGGGGCTGTTAGTATGTTACATCATTTTTTTCATAACAAGATGTAAATTCATATATTAGGCAACAGAGAAAGAGAGAAAAAAAAAAGAAAAGGCAAGATAAACCAGAGAGAGAAGGAATTCATTTTTTCTCAACTACCTAGTTAACTGTAAGTGCTTAAACATTTTCTAACTACTACTGCTTTTGTAGCATTAGAATGTGCGCACCCTTTATGTCTCCACTTGAACCTTGGCTTTCATTCTCTTATTGCAGTTTTTTTCCAAATTGCTTCCAGCATTACCATTTAACATTTCAGTACTGAACAAAATATAACAGTTCTGGTGCTTTCTAAGTTGTAAGTAATTACTTGTATTGTTCTCATTTATTTTTCTGTTTTTCCTATTATTCACCCTATCAAAGACTATTTGGTACTGCTTTTACAAGATGTCTCTACTTGACTGATTTCTTATTCTTCATCATTGTTGAATTGCTGGCACAATGCATTTTAATTACAAATTATAAATGTCACCATTCACTGCTTTATATACATTCCAAATTATAAATATTTAACGTACTTCACTAAAGTTTTGTTGCCTCTCTTGAACTCGTCTATCATGACATGTAAAGTAGGAAGTTGAGGAGACATTGTAGCTGCAATTCATGCAAGTATAGGAAGGTGTGATTATGGGCATCAAATGAAGCCTTTCTTTAAGATTTCTTCTAAGATCCTAAACCGGATGTTTTAGAAAGCCTTCTTCAATGGCACATAACATGATTGGGTAAGGCTATTTCCATTGAGAGCAAATTCTGAAGAACCTAGACACCAATGTCGTAGGCGATGCATTCGGATAGAGTTCTCACAAACTGAGAGTAAATTGAACTAAAAACTACTCTGGGTGTGTGCCAACTCTATCCGAATGCATTGCCTAGGACATTCATTGGTGTCTGGGTTCTTCAGAATCTGCTTTCAATGGAATTGGCCTAATCCAATCGTGCTATGTGCCATTGAAGAAGGTTCTCTGAAACTTCCTGGTTTGAGAAAATCGAAGAAATCCTAAAGAGAGGCTTCATGTGATGCCCATATTCATACATTCCTATCCTTGCATGAATTCCAACTACAATGTCTCCTCATCTACTTTACATGTCATGACAGAAGAATTCAAGAGAGGCAAATAAACCTGTGAAGTATGTTATATATATGTAATGATGTATAATGTAGTGTATAGTGACATTTATAATCTACAATTACACTGTATTTTGCAGACAAATGAAATTTCTGGCTGTCACCATGCTAAAAGAGCTAAAGAAACAAAGTTCAGATTCAGCAATGAAAGAAAAAAAAAAAAAAATCCAGCCAAGTAGAAACAACATCAAATTACATTTTAAGTTATTTAGAAATATTTAACTTTTTAATAACATCAAATTACTTTTCAATTTCCATGATTATATAGGTTAAGGGTATCAAATTTTACAAACACAATAATATGCTATTCTAGAAAAGCTATTTGAGATTACCATGTACAACAAGAAAATTTGTTTAAGATTTTCATGCGCAATCACACAAAGCGATATGACATTCCTACTCTTAAATTTTTTTTAGTACGTTCCTTAAAATTTGATTTTCATTCTTATCTGTAAATTTTACCAATTACAAGAGAAACAAATATAAGAATCACAACTTTTTTCATTCTTTTTTTTACAAGAGTGTTAAAAATCACTCAACTCAAAAGCTACAGCTATCAAATAAGAGCTTAACAATACATACTATTATCAACACTCTCTCACGTCATCCTCCACATGAAGAGTAAAGAGAGAATAATGAGAGAAATATCAATTATGCAAATGAGGACAATGTAAATTTTAATAACTAGACTTGAACTTAAAATTTCTTACAAAATCAAGGCTCTAATATTATATTAACAAAGCCCACAGGACGGCCTGACCCCCAAATTTTGAGGGCCATATTATATATATAAGGCTCTTTGAAATCCTCCGCTACAATTAAGCCTCCTTTTTTTTTCTTTTTTCAGAAAAGGATTATTGCTAATTGCTAAAATGGAAAACGCAGCTCTGACTTACAAATATATATTTATTTATTTATTAGTTGTTTAAAAGGTAAATCAACAAATATATATATTATCATTTTTAATTTTTTAAAACTTTTTAATTAAATTATTGGCCCCAATTTTTATATCAAAATTAATATAGCTATATATAGGTTAATTTTATTTATTTTTTAATATCGTTTTAACTCATTTAAAAAAAAGAATTACTTACTAAGTTGTTGTTCATATCTAAAATCTTATCTCGCTCAAAGATAGTGTTTGGTAACATTTTTTTTTTAGCTCTAATTTTTAGCTCTACTTTGATAAGAGCTTATTTGAAACATATTGGTTGTTAAGTAATCCAACCTCTTATTTTAATTTTATTTTAAAGGTAAAATGTTTCCAATTTAAAATTTTAACTTCTTACTATAAAAATAGTTGAACTTAAAAATAATATTTACATAATAATTATATGGAATATTGGCAGTACTTGACAATAATAAATAAATAAAATTATTTATTATAACATATATTTATTTAAATTCTAATTCATTACTTATTTATATCATAAATTTTTATTATATTTTTTATTATGTTATTATATTTATTAACTTATTTAATTTTATTATATCATAATTTTTATTTAATATTTAAAATATTTAAAATTTTCAAAATATTAGTTTTTATTTTTATTTTTTACCTTTATAAAAAAATTAAAATAAGAAATCTGGCAACGACAATCTAATGACCAGTGATAAAATCAGCGACGACGATCCCTTAAATCTTATCACAATCCAAAACTATAAAGTTTTGAGAGAACTGCAACTTTAAATAGAAAATATGGAGATAGCGATCCCGCGACCGACTTCTTCTTCTGGTTCTGGTTCTGCCCCATCTGCCATCCACTTGTTTTTATTTTTATTTTTTTAACAACTTCTACACTATAATTCAATTACATTTTTTTCCCTTGTCCGCCAACCCCTCATTTAAAAAAAAAAAAACTACTTCTATAATTCAATCATACTTTTTTGTTTGCTATTACTTCTATCGTCTCCACTTAAACCCTGGCTTTGATTCTCTTAGAGCATCTCTAATGCTCTTGTGGATTGTGAAAAAATAAGTATTACATAAGATAAATAGACATTGAGTTAAAATAAACTACTCTAATGCAACTATCACCATTCATTATCAAGCTGAGGTGGCGAAAAAAAGTACAGGTTGTCAACATGACTGTCTATCTGTAAACGGTCATGTTGACATCCTTCTATTATTGACAACCATTCAATTTATGTTATGTAAAAAATAAATCTCTTGACATTATATATTTTAAATAGAAGCATTGAAGAATATTTTTAACTTGATTGTCTATTAAATAATATTTTATATCACATGACAGTTTTTTTTAAAATACAATTCATATGAGATTGAAGATGTGCAATTTATTTCCAAATTACTTCCAACATTACCATTTAACTTTTCAGTACTGAACAAAATATAACAGTTCTGGTGCTTTCTAAGTTGTAAGTAATTACTTGTATTGTTCTCATTTATTTTTCTGTTTTTCCTATTATTCACCCTATCAAAGACTTATTTGGTACAGCTTTTACAAGATGTCTCTACTTGACTGATTTCTTATTCTTCATCATTGTTGAATTGCTGGCACAATGCATTGTAATTACAAATTATAAATGTCACCATTCACTGCTTTATATACATTCCAAATTATAAATATTTAACATACTTCACTAAAGTTTTGTTACCTCTCTTGAACTCGTCTATCATGACATGTAAAGTAGGTAGTTGAGGAGACATTGTAGCTGCAATTCATGCAAGCATAGGGAGGTGTGATCATGGGCATGCAATGAAGCCTTCCCTTAGGATTTCTTCCAAGGTCCTAAACCGGATGTTTTAGAAAGCCTTCTTCAATGGCACATAACATGATTGGGTAAGGCTATTTCCATTGAGAGCAAATTCTGAAGAACCTAGACACCAATGTCGTATGCGATGCATTCGGATAGAGTTGTCACAAACTGAGAGTAAATTGAACTAAAAACTACTCTCGGTGTGTGCCAACTCTATCCGAATGCATTGCCTAGGACATTCATTGGTGTCTAGGTTCTTCAGAATCTGCTTTCAATGGAATTGGCCTAATCCAATCGTGCTATGTGCCATTGAAGAAGGTTCTCTGAAACTTCCTGGTTTGAGAAAATCGAAGAAATCCTAAAGAGAGGCTTCATGTGATGCCCATATTCATACATTCGTATCCATGCATGAATTCCAGCTGCAATGTCCCCTCATCTACTTTACATATCATGACAGAAGAATTCAAGAGAGGCAAATAAACCTGTGAAGTATGTTATATATATGTAATGATATACAATGTAGTGAATAATGACATTTGTAATCTACAATTACGCTGTATTTTGCAGACAAATGAAATTTCTGGCTGTCGCCATGCTAAAAGAGCTAAAGAAACAAAGTTTAGATTCAGCAATGAAAGAAGAAGAACCCCAGTCAAGTAGAAACAACACTAAATTACTTTTTAAGTTATTAAGTAATATTAAACTTTTTAATAACATCAAATTACTTTTCAATTTTCATGATTATATAGCTTAATCGTATCAAATATTTGTATACAAACAAACACTAATTTTTTTAGATCACCATGTATAACAAGAAAAATTGTTTAAGGTTTTTATGCGCAATCAAACAAAGCAATATGACATCTCTACTTTTAAATTCCCTTATAATCTGATTGTCATTCTTATTTGTAACTTTTACCAATTACAATAGAAGCAAATATGATAATCACAACTTTTTCATTCTCTTTTTTTGACACGAGGCTTAGAAACTCTTCAATCCAAAAGTTATAACTATCAAATTAAAGTCCAACAATACATATTATTATCAACACTCTCATTCCCGTGTAGCTTTATCCTGTACATAAAGAGTTAAAAGAGAGAAATAACGAGAAAAATATTAATTATGGAAATAAAGAATATTTAAATGTCAATAACGAGACTTGAACTTAAGACTTCTTCTAAAATTAAGGCTCTGATACTATATTAGAAATCACTCAATTCAAAAATTGCTATGATCAACAATAAGGACCTTGATTAACAAGCTTATTGATTACAATTAATATCCTCACCCTAAATAACTTTCCTATTATGAGGACCTCATTACCCATGCCAAATTCCGTGGTAGTTAATGCGGAAGCCTCCTTTTATCTTAAAAAAAAACATATCCTCCTCTTTATAATGTTTTAAGAAGGGCAAAATAGTAATTTTACATTTTTATTAACTTTATTTTAATACTTTTTACATTTATTCATTTTTTTATTTTATTTTTATTTTTTGCTTTAGCCATATGAAACTGTTAGATCTAAAATTAAAATTGGGGGAGAATACTTATAATACAACCTATTTTTGTATTTATAAACACCAAAATTTAAATCCTAAACAAACTTAGAATTTTAATACAATAATAAAAACTAATTAAACACAAACCCAAACTTTTAATTAGACACACACCTAAAATCTTAATCATACACAACATCTAATAAGACGTAATCTAAATTATCTCCTGCATCGTCCCATAATTTAGATTATCTGAATTAAACTAATTTTCTCTCATAATTCATATTCAACATAGTCTAAGTATATCCTGCAATAATCTAGATTATTTTCAACAGAAATAACTTTATTTTTATAATTACATAAATATATAATATTTCGTTCTTATAAAATATTTAGTTGTTTATATTTAGTTTAGGGAGCTGTTAAAATCACTTATTCTCTACTATCTGTCGATCTACCTGAGTTAAAAAAATATAAAAAGACAAAAATAACCTTATATGAAATTACCAAAATAAACACATAACTATCCTAAACCATCTCTCTTCATCCACCCATCCTTCGCCCTAACTCTTTAATTTCTACTATTTCAATCTTCAATCTTACTATTTTTCTTTTATTTTATAGAGTTAAAGCATATTTTTTCATCATTTTATTGTTATGAAAGTATTTATAAGTGTTTGAAAAAAAATCTTTTATTAGTTTGAAAAGTGTAAAAAGTATTGAAAGTGATTTTTCTTCAATCAAGCCATTTGATCGATAATGAAAAGAAAACCAAATGAAATGGAAAGTTTTTTGTGCTCTGTAGTATGCTTAATTGTTTCGTACATTTTTTTTCGTTAAAAAATACCTATAAAAAAATGCATCGAAAATGAATTTTGTTTCGGCCTGTCCAACCATACAGGATCAAACATACATGTTCTGTCCGATTCTGCATGGCTGGAAAATACATGTTCTATCTGACTGGGAATGGTCGGACTCAACAGTTCCGTCCAGCTAGAAAGGTGATGTCCACGTTTTTTATTTATTTTTTTATTATTATTTATCAAAATACGTTATTTACATTATTTATCAAATATAAAACGTGTTGTCCACGTTTTTGGTTTCTTTTTTAATTATTTTTTTTATAATAACAAGATACAAAAAAATTAAAAATATGAAAATCTTTGAAAAAAATACCTTGTTCGGCCAAAATCATTATGCTCGTCCTGCCGTGCCACCTATCCAACCCCAACCGGCCAGACTAGTCGTTTCGGCCAAGGGAGAATGGGTTTCAAAACCCATTTTCTGCCTCCATTTTCTTCGGTGTTTTGACGATTTCTTCACATAAATAGGTATAAATGAATAAATAATGCAAAAACTCTAACTTATAACTTATAAAAATCAAGTTTTGCTTACCTATTTAAGATTGAATCCTTCTCCAATAATGATTTAAATAGAACACAAAATCTCTCTATTTTACGTTAAAATATGGTTTCTTTATTGCCAAGGAGTCTTTTAATATTGTTCTATCTCATTGAATGTTTGAGAAATTAAAAAGAGAAGAAAGGAAAAAAGAGGAAGAGAGTTCTTGGAGAATGAGGATAAATGGGAGGGGCAAAACTGGAATTGTAGGTGAATGAAGAGAGAACGTTTGAGTGATTTAGGGACTCTCTTATTTTATAAAAAGTAAATAACAAAAATTATGGCGTACGTATACAAATACTCATTATCAGGCCAACCCACCAGGCGCGCCCCGACCCTCAATTTTTGGGGCCCCACATTTAATATATATATATTAACTCTTTTGTAAATTTTATTTAATTACATTATTACGGCCTCAAATGCTCTAAAATTAATATATATACATATGTATACATACAGATAAGTTGGTAACAGATAACTTTTAACTCTTTTTTATTATTTTTTTTTAACTTTAACTTTTTTATTTTATTATTATTTTATTTTTAGTAACTTTCAGTTTATTTTATTTATGTACAACTGCTTTTTTAAGCTTCTTTTGTTCTTTTGATAACTTTTAACCTTTTTTTATTATTATTTTACTAACTTTAGCTTTTTATTTAATTATTATTTCTTTTTTGATAACTTTTAACTCTATTTATTAACGTGCAATTCATAGGTTGATTTTATTTTTTATTTTTTATTTATTTTTTTAATATTATTTTTTTAATATTATTTTTTTATTTTTTAATTAAATTAATTTTTTACTTTCATGCTTAAAATCTTATCGTAATCTAAGACTTTAAAGTGTAGAGACAACTACGATTTCAAATAAAAAATCTGGCTAATGCAATTTTATGACCACTATAACATTATTCAAATCATGAAAATTATATTTTAAAATCTATAATAAAAAAAATAAAACTTTAGAGAATATTTTGAATGTGAAAAATAATGAATTTTACAACTTTAAACATCATATCTTCCCAAAAAAAAAAATATTTCAACATCTTAATAATTTTACCACATAATAAGATGACGAAGTTGTTAGAGTTCGTACTTATAATTCATAAAGACATAACTTTAAATCGTTAAGTGTGGTAGACATAACCTTTACCTAAGAAAAAATCTCTTGCGTTATAGATTACGTGTAACATTAATGCCTTGCCCGCGGCATCCTAGTAATGTTTCATCCGGTTTTTTACTTGAGAAACAGAAAATAGAGAAAAAAAAAAATAATAGAAAAGACATTCATCTTACTTGTTCAAAACATTTCAATGTTACATTTCCCACCACTCCCAATCTCCCCCGTTTCTCTATCTTTCCCAGTTTTTTTTCTTCTAGGATCGTTTGGGCCGTTTTGAATGAGGAAGCAATCATATGGAGAAGTGGGATGGTTTATAACGTCGAAACGGTTGATGTCTCTTGTTGTAACTGAACAGGGACTCTTCACATAAATCCTATCATTTTGAAATACCAATTTTACCCTCTTCTAAAGAAGATTTTGAAGGGTAAATATGGAAACTGTCAAAAATGGCCACACCCGGGAGGGGGTGCCGGCGTGCCGCACACCACACCAACGCTTTTTCTCGTTGCGCCATAAAAGATGATTTTTAATTTACTTTTTACTTTTATTCTTTTTATTTTTCAAGTTTGCTCATCGTCTAATGCCATCACCCATTTATTTTCTTTTAGTTTTAATTCATTTTCTAAATGGTTGTTTCAGAAATATCAGTACATAATTTTAAGGTTTTTGATAATTTATTATATTTATTCTTAAAAATATTGAGTTTAATATATTAATTAATTTATAGTAAACATTTGATTTTATTAATTACTATAGACTATGTAATATTATATTATAAATATTTTTATTTTTAAGTTGTTTTACATGTAACAACGCACATACAAGTCCACTAGTTTTATCTTAATAAAATAAAAAGGTAAATATGTTAAAATAAAGAACAAAAACAGCGAATTTGGAAGCTGTTTATTCTTTTAACTTTAAAAATATTTAAATAATTTAATTTTTTTTTAAATAAAAATAAAAACCTGTCAAATGTATCTTTCTGAATCTGCAAATCAAGAACATAGAAAAGTTTAAATTAAAACAATGTTCTAAAAGCTTATGAATTCGGTTGAGCATTAAACCTTAAGTGATTTCTTCTTCAATGTAAGACGGGCCAAGAGTAGATTCGCTCCAACATTTCTATTTCCTCATTTGGTGTAGTGATTTCAATCCAGAGAAAATTATTGGATGATCAAAGAAAAGGTAAGGCTCCAAAAGAGCACTCCAATCAGTTTTGTTTGCGTTCTACTCTCGGTGTGTGCCAACTCTATCCGAATGCATTGCCTAGGACATTCATTGGTGTTCTTCAGAATCTGCTTTCAATGGAATTGGCCTAATCCAATCGTACTATGTGCCATTGAAGAAGGTTCTCTGAAACTTTCTGGTTTGGGAAAACCGAAGAAATTCTAAAGAGAGGCTTCGTGCGATGCCCATATTCATACATTCCTATCCTTGCATGAATTCCTGCTACGATGTCTCCTCATCTACTTTACGTGTCATGACAGAAGAATTCAAGAAAGGCAAATATACCTGTGAAGTATGTTATATATATACAATATGGGGATATAACAAACTATTTTAAAAAATATTAAATAATTAATAAGTGGAGAAGAAAGTTACCCACAAGAAAGCTGCATCATTATCTCTGTAAAAGTTATCTTCAACTATTGGTTTATTAGTAGAGATGGAAAAAATAAGTCGCTATTTGTTTACCAACCAAACACAACCTCAGATTAGAAACGTGGGAAGGCTCATGAGACGTGGGAAGAGAAGGGATGGGACGGTTGGGATATCAGTTCAAGCAGTTTGGAAGCTGTAAACGGAGGGAAGTATCCGTTTGGATATTGATGTTTAGAGTTTTATCCCATCACTCTCTTAAATAATAGAAAACTATTGATGTCTTATTAGGATATTGCCCTTAAATATCTATTAAAATATAAATTGACAAAAGAGGGTAGTTTAGGTATTTACATAAAATATGGAATACCGTGAGTTAAGAGTTTTCGCTTTATAAATATAGTCTATGGACACGTACATTATACATGAATAAATAAAAAGGGGTTAATAATTATTTAAAAAAAGTTAAAAGGGTTAAGAATTTCTAAAAAAATTAAAAAGAGGTTGTTTTATATTTACTAACATTATAAAAGTAAAAAATAAATAAAAATAACAAACATTAATTCTTTCTACGTGTGAACGTAGCTAAAAAGTAAAAAAAAAGACGGGAGTATTGGATCTATTCAAAACAGTTTTGTAAAAAAGTGGATCGGCAACATAATAATATTTAAGTTAAATGTAATTTTAATTGAGCATTAATAAATAATAAAGAGTTTTAATATTTTTAGAAAAAGTGGCACACCATTTAAACATAAGTATTGTGTTACAATATATAATTTATCTATAGATTGAATAAAAATTACAATTGACATCTTGAACAACAATGAACATAAAAAAGAAGGAAAAAGGTGAAATAAAAACTACATTAAAAATGTAATTAATGTGAATCTCTTAGGCCTTGATGTTTTTAAATAAAGTTTAATTTACTTAATATTTTTTAAAATCTTTAATTTACTTTTTTATTATAGAAATCAGAGTAATTTGAGTTTGATTGGTATAGAAATTAATAATAAAGAACGACAGATCGATAAGAAAAGAGTTTTATTCGGATTAGAAGATGATGGAGATGAGAAATAGAAAGTACGATTGATGCGAGTTTGATTTAGATTAGAAGATGGAGATGGAAGCTGGACGCTGGAGAGTTTAACAATAATATTATTATTGTCAGAATACTATTGTTAATTATTAAAGGTGCTGTAATAAACAATTATTTAATAATTAATTGTTAAATTTTTCGAATGTAAGTTTTTTATTCTTCTAAATTTTAAAAAAATATTTTATTTATTTTATTAAAATAAAATATAGGACTAATAATTGTAATTTTAATTAAGATATTTACTCTCTTTTAAGTTTAAGAAAGAGTCTCCTTCAATAGGAATGCCAACATCAATGACTAATTCCAAACCAGTTGGGATAATATACAATAATGTAATAAGCGGTTCTCGCACCAACGGTCAGCTTCGTTAGAAAGGCTCTTGACCGTTAATTTTCCTCTCGAAACCCGATTCCCGCGCTGTAAGACGCATGGGAAAGAACAGAAAAAACGGAGACGCAAAATTCAAGAAGAAGAAAAAGAACAAGATTCAAGAAAAAGAAAAACAAGAATATTTCTGGATCTCTGATATTGAATTGAAAGAAGAAGCTCAGAAGATTCGTGGTTGTTCTATCACTGTGATATATACTCAACTGTTGGAAAAATATGAGCTTGATCGACGTTCTCACTCGGGTCGATTCAATCTGCAAGAAGTACGACAAGTACGACATCGACAAGCAAAAGGAACGTAACGCTTCCTCCGATGATCCCTTCTCGCATCTCTACTCGGCAGTCGAATCCGACATTGATGCAGCTCTTGAGGTAAAACATTTCATTTCATTCTTCTATGAAATTGGTTATTTCTCTGTTCATCTTCTTAATTTTTTGTTGTTGTTTTATTTGATTTATTTTGGTTGCAGAAATGGGAGGCTGCTTTGAAGGAGAAGAACAGGGCCGCTGCGGTGGCCATGAACGCCGAGGTTCGTAGATCCAAGGCTCAATTGGTTGAGGAAGTCGCAAAGTTGCAGAGATTGGCGCTTAAGAAGGTCCCTTCTTCTTCTTCTTCTTCTGATTGTGTTGGAATTTGAGATCTTCTGATATATTTAATAAATACCTAATTTTTTGTTAGGTTTTAGCTTGGTATGCCTTTGGTTCGTGATTCGAAAATAAAAATGAAGATTTCGGAAAACGACTATGAAAACAGCTTGTTTTCTTAATAAAAAAAGCTGGCAAATTATTTTTGGATTTAATCAATTAGAGTTTATCAGACCTATTTTTATGTTTTTGGATTTTCGGACGAAGAAAACTATTTTCAAATCGCAGACCAAGCTGAGGCCTAGACTTCTTGTACTTGAAAATTGAAGTGTAAAGGTTTCATTTCTTATTGTGAGATCAGGTTGAATTTCTGGAGTAGAACACCATTCATTAGATTCATCTGACTTTAACGTTTTTATTGAAATTTTGGATCTTGTAATAAAATTTAATGCATGCATTTCTTAAATAATTTAGCCAAAACTTTGAATTTGTTTAAAAAAGTCAAGCTAATCACAGGTGAAAGGCAAATCGAAAGATGAACTTGCGGCCCATAATGATTTAGTTATCGCTCTGACCGAACGGGTACAGGCCATACCGGACACAACAACTGTTGGATCAAAAGAAACAGGAGGCTGGGCAGGTTCAGGATCTCACAAGGAAATCAAATTTGATGCAACATCAGGTGTTTCATCCACTTATTGAGGTCTCTGTTCTAAATTTCCACTCTTTTTATGTGTAATTTTAGGCAATTCTCAAAACTGGGTTATCTTGTTTTTCAAAATCATTGCAGATGGTGCATTTGATAGTGAACTCTTCCAGCAATCTGAAGAATCAAGTCAATTCAAGCAAGAATATGAAATTAGGAAAATGAAGCAGGCAAGAATATAGCATTGTGGTTCTTATTTCATAGTTTCATTTATATGAGAGCTTGGTTTTCTGAAGTACTGATTTGAAGTTCTTGTAGGATGAAGGTCTGGATGTTATATCCCAAGGGCTGAATACACTGAAGAGTATGGCCAATGACATGAATGAGGTTGGTCATTCTGAATGCTAGATATTAATTTTTATTGGAACAAGGAAGAGGTAGAACATAAGATTATGTTAATGGTGTTTCCAAATTTTGCAGGAATTGGAGAGGCAGGTGCCTTTGATTGATGAGATTGATGAAAAGGCGAGAAACTTCCCCTCTTTTTCTATTTATTTCCAAGTACATTCAATTCCACTCAACAAAGCCTTTTTCCCAACCACATAGGATTGGCTACATGAATTTGCTTCTTCTATTCCCTCTATCAAGGCCAAGTCGACAGTTAATAGAATGTTATTTTAGGTCTTCCCGACCTCTATCATTATCTCATTTTTAAGTACATGATGAAATAAAAATGGTGAAGTGTTTGCTTTGTTTATTGTCTGATCTTTTGATGTCATAATAGGTGGACAGGGCAACCTCTGACCTTAAGAATACTAATGTCAAGCTTAAGGAAACTATTACTAAGGTAATGAGTTTTGAAACTACAAATATGTGTTTCAGATGCCAATTGATGTTTCTATAATCAGGCTTGGCCCTAGATTCATCTAAAAATGGTATGTTGGATTCTGTTTCAGCTGAGATCAAGTCAGAACTTCTGCATCGATATTATTTTGTTGTGTATTATTCTGGGAATTGCTGCTTATTTGTACAAGTGAGTTACTTTATCTCCTTGACACCATCTTAAAGCAATTATTAAGAAATTAATCATATATGTTTTGCCATCAATATTATTAAGAAATTAATCATATTTGTTTGTGATTTGCTTAAAATATCAAAGATGCTTTACTATATCTCCATTCTTTGTTGTTGGTCCATGCACTAATTATATATCTTTTGTGTAAAAATCAATCTGATTACAATTTTTTATTATGTTCTTTATTTGTTGCAGTCTCTTGAGTTAGTGATATTGTCAAATGCCACATCCACAATCTTGAGTATTGTTTGGTATTCTCCTCTATTGCTGGAAATGTTAATGTCTAGCTACCAAAACAAAGCAGCCCAGTGGCAGTTGGTATTCTTTTCTGTTCTGTGAAGGCTACAGTTTACTTTGGGAAGTTCAATGTATTCTTGTATGCCTTTACTTTTGTTCGTTCTATTGTCTGTCTTCTTTCTTTTATATTATTGTAATACTTCCAGTGATCTTTGTGGCAATAATGTTCAAATTTTCATATTATTTTCACCCTTGTTAACAACATTCTTATGATGTTGTGGAGCTATAATTGAGCAATGCATGTATAAATGCCCCTTGATGAGATCAAATGGAAAATTTATTTGACAAAAGACATTAGGTTGATGGTACGCAGTGGATTCAATTCTAGGAATGCTAAAGGAAATTGAAAACGTGATATGGTATGAAAAGGGAAATAAATTCATAATTGCAAAGGCATTAGGTTGATGGTATGCATTGGATTCAATTCTTGGAATGCTCAAGGGAATTGAAACATGATATGGTATGAAAAGGGCAATAGAATCATAATTGCAATTTCCATAATTTTGGAACTCTTGGAAATAAAATAACAGCAAAGATGATAACTTAAAAGAAGAAGCAATAGTAGCAAGTTCCTGGTTTTTTTTGGAAAATTTCAGCATTATTGGTAACAAAACTTACTGCAGCCACGGAGCTAAAAAATTCAGAACAATTCTTGAACAAAACTTTCTGCAGCTGATGATGTTAAATCCATAAAGATTTTTACAACATACAGGAAATACATCACATAGAAGAAGGTAATTAAGTTAATCTTTGGATAACTTCAGCTCATTGAAAGGTTCTGCATCTGGGTTCCTAGATTGGAAGAATCAGCACAACCTAGATCACACTGCAATTTTCTCAGTGAATTCTCAAAAGCTTCACATGCTTCAAAGAACCCTTCAGAGGTGGTGCTCTTAAGGGCACGAGCCTCCATTTGTATTTCGTTAATTCCACTAGAAATTTTCTCTGCGGCAAGTCTTAATGCAGGGATTTCTTGTGGGGGATAAAGACACGCACCAAACTCGTCAACCTGAACTCCAATTCCTTGACAGAGCTTCAATAATCTCTCCAAGGAATCCACAGACTCATTTCTGTCATTAGGGTTTGAAACCTTAAGCAAACTGGTAATGAAGCGGATGAGTTCCTTGATGACGCCAAGTGTGTCAGAAACAAGAGCCACGGCTAATTGAGCAATTTTCATCTCTTCAGGTGACAAATCGTTGCCAATATCACCCTCACTTGAACTTCCATCATTGCTGGGCTGATCTGAGTTGTCAAAAGCAGCAATATCTGGAGGTTCTTCGTCAGCTGGATCAGCAGAACCTGGCTTCAGCTCCTTCAGCTCACGGAGTACATCCTTCACGGACACAGCTACCTGTGTTATGGCTCGCCCAATTGCTGTATAGTTTGTCTTTGGTGTCTTCTTAAGGGAAGCACATGCTTCCCATACAGCACCACCAAGGCGTGGAATTGAAAGCTTATGATCTTTGTTATGAGAACCTGCACAGATAGTGAGGGTAAGAAGAAAGAAATACGAGCATCTAATCTTTAGCCTTTTCAAGTCTGAAATTTGATGCCTGTTTTTTCATTTTAAAATCACAGAAAACATAACACATCTTTCAGAAGAGTTATAAATTATAATCAAGGAAATGAACAAAGCCCGCATGGAGAATCATGCGGTTGCTGGATAGTCCAATATAAATGCAAGATAATTGCCTGTGAATAAGAAAGGAGTAGAGACTTTACCATAGGTGGAGACAGCTTCTTTCATCAAGGAAAAACTAGAATCGACAACTTGTTTTGCAGCTGCATGGATACTTGATGAAAGAGTAGGTCCAGCACCCACTGTACTTCCATAGGAAAGCAAAAGAAACCCCTGAAGCACGTTGAAGTACGCATTCATATTCTCCTCTAGTTCTCGTAAGTTTAGGGCTTCCCCAGTCCAAAGCATTCCAGCTGCAAAAGGGAATATCAATGAGGTCATTCATACTGGATAAATTACAAAAACTTCGCAATTTATTTATCGAGGGCTTGTCTCCCCTTTCCATTGTATAAAGCCAACATATATATGCAGTTGAAGATGGATGAACAGACTATACAATATGATGCTAAGCAATAGCTGGTTTGGCTTAGCAAGCTTTAGGCACACTATTTGTAACTTGTAAGTCTACACAAAAGAAAACTGCCAAAAGACAAAGTAGGCTGATAGGCCATAAATCTGATCTAGCCAACCCAAAAAAAAAAGTCCTAATTATTGAAAGGATAAATCATAATATTTTGCTCAACCAAATAAATTACAACTTTTTTCTCCTAGTTGAATATCATTACAAAAGTCAGTTTTTTTTCTATTTAAAAATTAAATCTCCTTCGTTTTCTTTAAGGACCATGTGTTGTTCTACTTTTTTAGGCTCCATCCCGCCCCACCTCCCCCCAACCTCTCTTTCATGCTCTCTTTCTATATATATATATATGTATGCTAACTCCATCACTATGGTTTTGTCGTTTCGCTTAATTTTCTATAAACCTTCTCAAAATGATTACAGTGTGTTCAGAATTAAATGTAATATTTAACTTCTTTGCTTCGGCTAATTGGAATATATTTGCTTTCTGCTTAAATTCAAGTTTGACTAATGAGTTAGGGTTTATGGTTTGTATAACTATTAGGATGTTCAGGGTTTGTAACTTGTAAGTGTTACGTGATTTCATAATGTACCAATATTACCATAACGAAAACCAGAAACTCCTCTCCTTTTCTCTTCGTCTCCTTAGGTTGGTAACTTGGTATCTCTAGAGATGGGGGTCACTTTTAACACTAAGAGCACCACTAATGGTATTTCATCACAGATCCATGACCATAGCTGACTAGTGAGATAAGCTCGTGTGGGTTGTAGAGAATTCCAGTAAATCAGTTCTTGATTTACAGAATCCTCCTTGATTATAGGAGATATAGTTTTGTTTATATGGTATCCATTTATTTGTTATACGGTTTCCATTTGTAGTTATCTTTCCTATTTTATCTCTGTATTCAAACTCTACTTTGTATTGTATATGTCTATATAAATGGAAAACTCAACCCCACAGAAGTGTGGTGGTTTTAAAAACATTGTTATGGTATCAGAGAGCTCTTTGGATTAACCTCCTCGATCCCCTCATGGCCGATTCTTCTTTCTCCTTCAACACCATGATCCACATGGTTACTATTAAACTCTCCTCCACAAATTATCTTCTCTGGCGAAATCAACTTCTCCCCCTTCTTCAATGTTAGAACCTCCTTAGCCATGTCGATGGTTCAGTTGCAGCGCCTCCAACCACCATCGCCTCTGATGCTTCCTCTTCTCAACCGAATCCCAAATATGTGGAATGGCAACTTCAACATCAACGTCTTCTCAGTCTTCTCTTCTCCTCGTTGACTGAAGAAGCCATGGCTGAAGTCCTTGGTCTCACCACCGCACGTGATGTTTGGCTTGCTTTGGAAAATTCCTTCAGCCATATTTCTAAAACTCGTGAGCTTCGCATCAAAGATGATTTGCAACTCATCAAGCCTGGCACCCGAAGTGTCACTGAATATTCCCGTTCATTTAAGGCTTTATGCGACCAACTCACTGCAATGGGCCGCTCGGTTGATGATACAGACAAAGTTCACTAGTATCTCAAAGGATTGGGCGCTGACTTTGCTAATTTTTCTACTGCCCAGATGTCTCTCACAAGTGGCCCATACGTCAAAAATGCTTTCCTCAATGGCATTCTTCATGAAACTGTGGAGCAATTGGATAGTTTATGCCAGTCTTTCAAGACATGGATCAGATGACTAGAATAGTCACTAAATTCACTTGCCCCTAAATCAGAAGCCCGACTACCTTCAAGAAGAGTTCATAACCCTCTGTGCTGAGCATTAATAACCAAATCAAAAGCCAATAGGCTTAATAACAGGTAATCAGACATGATCTTAACTCAAATTTGTGACTAAAATTCCTGTTCCCTAAGAATCATGCACTATGAACTTAACAAATTTTGGGCCAAGAGTCATCTTTTGTCCTTCTAAAAATTGGGAAATATTACCCTTTAGCATGAAATCAAGGACATAATTCAAAATTCCCAGAAACACTAAAAAAAAGCCACTTGAGAACATGAAAACAATAAAGAAAACCCAATAAACTCACTCAACTAACTGAATTGAATCAAACCCTTATTAAAAAAAACAGAGAGAGAGAGAGAGAGAGAGAGAGAGAAAACAGAATATTACCCACTGTTGCTTGTTTCGATATTTGCTCTCCCATTGTTACCACTTCATCCCAATTAACTTTCTCAAGAGAAGACGCGGGAGCTTGATCCAACACCTGCAATGATAAAATAAGAAAAGATAAATTGCCCAAAAAAAAAAAACAAAGAAAGAAAGAAAGAAACCCTGTAAGATTGAAGAATAAGCTGAGATTTTTAAAGGTGTTTTAAGGGAGAAGATTCGATTTCAGAAAGATGGGCAGGCTAGAAAGGTGCGTTTGTGAAATGGGTCGAACCTGGAAAGTCTCATGGATGGTGTTGAGGTGTGCTCCCAGCGCTCGATTGAGGCGTTCCTTCGCAGCTCTCGCCATTCCTGCTTTGTGTCTTTCTCCTTCCAACTCTTGTGTTCCTCAATAAAGAGCTTTATGTTATAGAAGCTAAATTTTTTTCTTAATTATCTTTTTCTATTATTATTTTATTTATTCTTCTACTTTATATTATAAATTTATAATTGGTAGGTAAACTACACGTAAATATAAAAAGACTTGAAAGTTATCAAAATAAAATAAATAAAAAGGGTCCAAGACTCGAAAGCAAAGTAACAAAAATAAGGAATCGAAAGTTATCAAAATAAAATAAATAAAAAGGGTCCAAGACTCGAAAGCAAAGTAACAAAAATAAGGAATCGAAAGTTATCAAAAAATAAGGTTAAAAATAAAAATAAAAATAAAAAAAAATTAAAATAAGTTTTATATTTGCTAACATTACAAAATAAAAGTTTTAGCGCCTTATTATCAATAATGTATATCTTCATATAAATTTATTTGACAGTTTTATATTGAAAAGTAATAACTCATTTAAGAATTTATAATAAAAGTTGCACATTGTGAGTTAAATAGTTTTTACTTTATAAATAATATAAATGTAATATTAAAAAACCATTCTTTCTAACTGATGCATTTAAGGGCTATGTCGAAAATGTCAAAATCATTTTAACCGGTTCTTTCTTATTTTATTTTCAATTAAGGCTATTTCTACATTTTTTGAATATATTTATAAGTTTTATAATATATTCATCTCAAGATCTCCATTTCTTAATTTGTTAACATGTTTTTTTTTAAATGTTCAACATGTCATTTTATATGGCATGGCCGGTCTAATAGTAAATGTATAAAATTCTAATTTTAACTTTAATGAGATACACCAATCATATAATACTCCAAAACCATTACCCCATCGACTCGGCTTACTAGGTGTCACCCTGCGGTTCACGTACTCACTTATTTCTTATCTGGGTTGATAATGGATCCTAAATACTTAAATTTTTGCTTTTTGGTTTATTTTCAACATAACCCTATTATATACATTAGATATCCTTTATTATAATTTAAGAGCATCCAAGACACATTAGAAGAGTGCATGCTGAAATTATGTACACTTATTATTTTCCATACAGAAAAGCAAAAACATATATGAGAAGAAACTCTCTTTCTAAAAGTGCCACGTGGCAAAAAAAAAGGATATGTGACACATTTTAAAAGTATAAGATACATTTTTTCTCTCGTATTCCTGTAAATAAACATTTTTTATTTTTCTTAAAAAATATGTACCCCTTATTCCTATGAATTTATGTATTAATATTTTTATTGTATTTATACGGTATAAAATTTTAAATTGATTAATGCTAAATACAAATGAAAATACTCTAACAAAAATACCAAATTGCATGCTTGCAAATATATAAACTTGTATAATTAAAAGTTTTAGGTCAATTAGAGAAGCATATTTTATGAAGATATATAAAACGAATATATATCAATCTCTAGTTTTTTTTTATTGAATTTTTTATTGCATCACGTGTGAATATGCTATTCAATGCAATTTAAAATAGAAAAATACTTTTACTACTCAAAAATTATATCCAAAACAATACCTATGCCGGTGTGTATGGTGATTGGAGAGTGTTTTTTTTTCTGTTTTTCTCTTTTATAATGTGGTGTACTGTCACATTAGCTTGGGTATGAATTTAAATACATATTTTGGGTCGTTTTATTTTTCCTCTTCAAAATAATCTAAAGGTGATGGGGTGTTATAGTTTACATAATAGCACACACCACATTTTATTTAACATTATTCTTAAAGAATTACGTCGAATGTGAAAAATATTTTTATGTTTAAATTAAAACCGGACTAAAAACACAAGCCCATTATTATGTTGGCCAATAGTGTCCAAGGGTTTTTGTGGCCGTGCCTCAAAAAAATTAGTAGGACGAAAACTCTTGATACCTACTGACCTCAAAAAACAAAAATAATAATAAAATAAAACAAAATGTTTTTATATTTATATTGAAAATAACAAGTACAATTTAGAGTATAAAGACAAAGACCAAGGCTTATTCACAAGAATCAAGAGATTTTATTTTAACCTTCCGGACTAAACCTTTTTTCTAACTAGTTGGGATCAAAAACTTAATTTTAATTATACTTAATTAAAAATGTTAGTATAAATAACTTTTAACTAAATTTTGATTAAATTTTAGCCTTTTAAGTCAAATTTTAAATTTTAATTTCCATTCAAACTAATTTGCATCCAGGCTAAAATGAGATGCCTAAATTTGAAATTGAGAATAAATATCTTCTAAGTCCAACTCAATTTTATATATATATATATATAAATAAAATTAACTACATGAATCTATTTTCTTTCGCTCTACGTTTTTTTTAGGAAGAAACAAACACATACTGTATCACAATATTTTTTGACAATTAAAAGATATGTTTGTACTATGATATCTTCTCCTTCTCTTATTCTAACAGCGGGGCATAAATTAAACTCGTGATTATTAAGTAGAATTAATTTTAATTTGATACGATTGAGTTTATGAATATTATTGTAATTTGTATGAGTTGAATGACTTATAAAATAGCCGGATGAGAATCATGAGTTAGGGGACCGTAGAATGGAAATGCCCATAAATGCTTACTGGGGAGAGTCTAGCTACGTACTGTTCCTTAGGATGCACAACTTCCACTAATCTTGACTGGTCTGCGTCTGCTGCATCCACCCAAAGATGTGAATGATTGTTTTCTTCATATATATTATATTAATTGGTCTATATATTTCGTAGATTTCAATTAAATTTAATAACTCGATTTATTCCCATATTTTCCAGTACCACAATATATTGACATACATTTTTGTGCAGGGTTTTTGGTTGCCTTGAGTTTAAATTAGTGTACAGATATTTGTTTAATAGCCAAAAACTACATGAATATATATATATATATATATATATATATATATATATATATATTTGGAGGTATGAGATTAGACTATTTTTAATTTTAATATTATATTTGGAGGTGAGGTGAGATGAGATTATTTTTATCTACCTCACCATTTTATCCCCTCAACTTTTTGTTGTTGTTGTTGTTGTTGCAACTCCATCGTCACTCCATCTGTTGCAACTCCATCGTCACTCCATCTGTTGCAACTCCATCTTCTTCTTCTTCTTCAACCAGATTTTCTAATCTGGTTTTGTGAAATCGCAAATACAAACCAGATTTTTTTTTTTTTTTGTAATTTTAACTTTTTTAATTTAATTAAAATTTTCAATTACTTTTTTGTTTAAATCCTAAATATACCATCAAATACAACATTACTTTATTTTTAATTCCATCACATCTCATTTCATCTCATTCAAAACGAACCCATATAGTACATATATATTTAAATATAGTAAGAAGAGTTATGTAGCATGACTCCTTTTTTTATATGTTTGGATCTCTATTGAGATCGCTTGAGTTTGGGTCATAGGCACTTTCTTATCTATAATATATACTTAATAACTAACTCCAAAGGAGACTCCTCAGCATTTTAAAATATATATATATATATATATATATATAATAAAGAAGGTCATAAATTAATTAATTGTCTCTTCATCAATAATATATATTAAATAACACGCGTGTTTGCATGCTGGTGATTGAAGCAACGTCACCAGAATGAACAGTAACATTATACTTTGGATTGAAAGAGTGAAAATATATATATATATATATATAATAAAGAAGGTCATAAATTAATTAATTGTCTCTTCATCAATAATATATATTAAATAGCACGCGTGTTTGCATGCTGGTGACTGAAGCAACGTCAGTATTTTTCACTTAAAGTTGGCAAAAATTGAAACTTTAATCACTTCGCGCGAGCAGTACTGCAAAACAAAAGACGTTGATTGAAAGAAATAATCGTCACCTCAGCATTCTTAAAAAATATTTCTCTAGAATGAACAGTAAAGTTATACTTTGGATTGAAAGAGTGGAAATATATATATATATATAATAAAGAAGGTCATAAATTAATTAATTGTCTCTTCATCAATAATATATATTAAATAGCACGCGTGTTTGCATGCTGGTGACTGAAGCAGAATGAACAGTAAAGTTATACTTTAATTAATATTTGATCCAAGCCAAACGCCAAAGCTACCAATAAGAAAATAAAAATTCAAAACATTTTCTAAAGGGGATAACTGCGCGTCAATCAATAACAGTATGATCAAATACAAAAGAGACGTAAGAGAGATTACCACAACTGATTTTTGAATCTCTATCATTGGAAAACGACGAGTAGCAAAAATAAAAAAATGTTGAAGTGACAACAGTAGTGATCCTCTTTCATTTATTTATTTATTTATAGTTAATAATCACCATTGCAGAATTCAATCACGTTATTAAGCCTGAGTGCAACTAGGAAACTAAAACAAAGCTTGAAAAATCAAAAGTGGTTCAGAGACAAATTGTGAACAAGCAGAGAACAAATAAATACGCTACGAAACTACTAAGGTATCATCCTGTCAGCTTAATAAATTTTCTGTTTTCATTCATAGCTAACCTTTATGAATTTTTTTTTCTGATTCTCTTGCCAAGCATACGAAGGATACATAATTTATTTTTATTTTTTTTTCTGAAAACTATTATGTTGCTTATTCAAAATTTTAAGGCAGTCAAACTATAGTTGCTTCCACAGAATGTTTGTTTAACATTGAAGCAATCAAAGGAATAATATATCTCCAGAGGCATATTTGAGCTGGACATATCTATCTTCTAACATACCTCCTGGCCCAATTCTTGATGGACCGTCAAACTAAAAACTGGGTGAATTGATAAAAGCTGATCTATATTACAAAGTTATGAAAATTTGTGATCATGTTTGACAAAGCTATCACTTGCATATATGTATAAAAATTGAATCCATGAACAAATAATTTTAGACTTTAAAGTAGCACAAAAGATTTAAAGTAGCACAAAAGATTTACCTAAACGTTGTCTGTCAATATCTACATCCAAAAATACTCTGAGTAATATCAGGAATCTCTTCCACCACCTCTTCTTCCTGGATACAAATTTAAAGCAGCAACTTACATCATTAGGACAGAACAGATAAAATGTCAATAACAATGACATCAAACATGAAATACTAATAATAGTGAGAGAACAACATAGCTAATGCAAATAAATGAATGTAATATATATACTTAATCTTTGAACCAGTTTCCTAAGCATGAAGATTTTTAGTTAAAGATGTGTAGCCCGATGAGAGCTGGATAATAAGAGTATGGAACCCTAAACACCATGCACTACATTAAGAGCCTGAAATTTCTGAACTTTGTTCTTCAAAATAGAGCGTGCAAAGTCGGCATCAATTGGATGATTAGAAGATTGAATCGATTTGTAAGGGAGATCGAATATATGCTCAAGAGCTCGCTCGACGGGCAGGTGACCGATATCTTCCCATTTGGAAATGAGATGGGTTTTCAGATTACTTTCCCTATGATTTTCTCTGGCTAATATCAGAGCCAAACCAGATGGAATCCCACTGTACCTCCGGCTACCTTCAGCCATTGATGTGAAGGATTAGTACTTCCTCCCTTCAATATCAAACACCCAAAACCAATAGTCAAATAGAATTCTCAGAACCTAAATGAATCAATTACACTTATCTTCAAAAGACACAGCTCATTCTTTCATTTTTTTTATATTTCTTTTCCGCTAGATGGGATATTTTTTCTTGGATTCCAAGGCTATGAACATGCTTTCATCATTCCTATAGATATCCACCGACAGAGACAGTGCACACATAGTCAAACATCACCTTTCATAGTCCAACAATGTACACCACCCACTCCCTGCTTACACATACATCCCTCTCTCTCTATGTAGCAAAAAAAAAAAAAAAGAACGGACAAGCAAACTAATGATAGGGGGATGTGCAAAAGGAGAAAAGTAGGTAAGAATATTACTACTAATAATGATAAGAATAATAATAAAGGTTGTATTCTAATTTTTACTTTTATAAAGGTTGTATATATATCGTTTCTGACAATTTGGGTCGCGCCCGTTACGCTTTAATTAGGTTCGGAAGGTGGGATCCACGGAGTAATAAAGAGTCCAATAACAATATCATTTTGTCCGCCTTTATATTAAAGCAACGTTAAAATAAAAAGTAAAGCAATCGGTTGCATGTGGAAGCAGTAAGGCCATCTATGAATTATGATCTTTCTTAAGAGTCTTTCATTACATTATTTTTAATTTAACTTTCACCATATCTATTTTTTACTGTATATATATGAATAATAATAAAAAATCACAAATGCTATAAAAAGTTAATATTTCTTTATCCATCCTTAAGGGGAAGGTCAGACTTTGATGTTGAAAAGCTATTTATAAACAATAAGTCAAGTCAAGCAAGCAACACGGTAGAAATCTCCCATTATTTGGATAAGACTCTACATTGATGGTGTATAATTATTGATGTGTTAAATTCATGTTGTAAATTATATCGACAAAGTTCATGTTATAACTAATAGGGTAAATCTGTCAAAAATAAATAAATAATAGGGTAGTTTTAAATATATTTACCAAAAATATTCTCTCTCTTTTTTTTTGGTACAAAAGAAGTTGTAGTTGGTAAGACACTTTTTTCTGTGTCTTTTTTCATATTGTTTATGTTATAATTCTTTCAAAGCAAGCTCTCAATTAATTAGCGCATTATGACCTGCTAAGTATTAAGTTCATCTAAATCATGATTATTGACAATTAATAAACATGATTAATATTGTGATCTATGCCTGTGTCACATGTCAAAGATAAATGATCATAATAAAATTACCAAATTTAAAAACATATAATTATCATAATAATATGAGAAGAACAGGTTTTTTTTTTTTTTGGGGGGGGGGGAAGAAATAAGGACAGGTTTTAACCGCTTCAACACGACTTCTTGCTCTTCACAGAGAGGACAAAGTCATTTGTCAGCCTTTTCTCATCTGCCCTCCAGCCTCCAACCACCACTACATACTTTAAATTGACAACAAACTATTTCAATAATCTTAATTTTTCATTTTCTTAAAGATATCCACGCATGTCCATATATAAGATATATTACTTAAAATTATTAATTTTTCATATATATATATAATTACATTTTTTTATCACATTTAAAAAAAAAAAAAACCTTGATCTCAAAGATTATATATTATATAGATTATGAGTAATGTTGATTGTGATAAAAAGGGTAATACACACTATATCACTCTAATACTATTAAATTTTATCTAATCATGTGTCGATGCATGATTCAGTACAATTATGTAATTCAAAGGTAAAAAATTTTGAGTAATGTGGAAAATGAAACTGATAAAAAATGAGTTTTTATTCTTCTTCGAAACTCATCATCATCAAGAAGGATTCCCACAATATTCCCAATAAGTCATCACACTACTACAGCTCTTCTCTCCCTCCTCCTCTGAAAAGGTAAGCTTGATGCTAAGCTTTTTACAACACAGTTTTCAAAAGCGAAATAAGTAAAAGCAAGAAAGCTACAACCTCCTCTTTTTACCACACATTTTGTTATTTTGTGTATAAACTAATGTTTTCTTTGTTACTTTTGTTATTTTACTCAAGTGGGTGCGCTTTGTTTGGAGCTGCATGGAAGAAAAAGAAGTGTGTCCAACAGTGGGGGCGTGTTGTTGAATGGCAAAAATAATTGTTTGATGTCATGTGTCAAAATCCACATCCACGCGCCCTTCCACTTTTTTTATGAACTTGATTGACATGATTACTTAGCTTTTATAATAAAATAAAACAATGTGTCACAACTCTCTTAGATATTGATAGCAAATTAACATTTTCCCTTATGAAAACCCTGTAATCATCTCCAGTTGTCAGAACTTCTTTAATTTAATCTTATTTGACAAGAAAAGAAAATTGACAACATTAGACTCTCTGACATCAAATTTTATTTGAATTAAATTTCTTATTTGACAAAAGACAAGAAAATCTAGCACCCAAACGTTTTATTATCATGGTATTGATAAACTCAACAAATACAATTTTGATTATAACACCTGACGCAAAATCCCTCAACTCTCGGGATATTATTTGACTTAAACTATTTGCAATAATTATTGCATGTTTATCCTTTTCTTGAAACTCAACTAATTGTTGTTGAAAACTATATATTTTAGCATGTTCTTCCCATTTATATGCCGAAAGTTTTTCAACAAATAAAGACGCTACACAATTACTGTACAACGGGAAAAATCATCAACGCATATCACCCACGAAACTACTAAGGTATCATCCTGTCAACTACCTATTATCGACAAATACTTTTCTTCGTGATTCTACTTTGTTTTCATTATGTTTCTTTTTGTTAACAAGGAATTTGCTATTTTGTTGTCTTTGTGTTTCTTCTCTGACCATTCATTTAAACACTCTAATCTTGGTATGTTTGATAAACATGCAGACAATACACCCGTGAAATACTCGATAAATGGATGAGAACTCAAATTGCTTCATGCTGGCCAGAGAATTTTCTTATAGATTACTTAATCCAGCAACCTTTGAGCCATTAATGATGAAGTTACAAGACCATCTGTATGATTACGGGCTCCAACCTCAAATTGTGGATAATGAAGATCGGTCTTTTCTCGAAATCGATGAAACTTTCGTTTATTGTTGGTCTCCAAGAGAAACAAGCACGCTAATGGTTTATTGGTCCATCATTGGTCGACCTACTATAAGAGTCGTTCTAGATGACGAAGCAAAGACTAAGTACCCTGAAGATTTGTATGATATTTTTTGGCATGACCTTATGGAGTCCGGTCTGCCAGTAATTTCAACATATGTACCATATTATTATGCATGGGCGTATTAAATTAATGTATACCTCTAAATGTGCGTGCATATGTATATATATATATGTATATAACTCATAATAGATGTATAAATGTAATATAACCTATGAATATAAAAATATGTAATATTAGATAAATGTTATATGTCACTTTACTTTTGTATATTATACAATTAAATGAAGAAGACATACAACCACCTATATATTTCAAGCATGTATTTACCTAGCTATATAGTGTTTGTTTGTTGCAAAACTTTGAATAATAATAAGAAGCAGATATTTATATAAATATTTGTTAAATAAGTAAGCGTCACGTTATAATTAATTACATTTTCTAATTACACACCGATGAACAGTTTGGTATATGTCATTGTAAATACCTCTCACTCTTTGTTTTTTTCTTTTCTTTCATCTCTTTCTTCTTTTGTTTTCTTTCTCAACCACTCCCCCTTTTCATCTCTCCAACAATCTCTCTCTATCCCTTGCTTCATTTCCAACCATTCCTTCTCTTCATCTCCATCTACTGCTTCTCTTCATCTCTTCAATGCGAATTACAGGCTTCATTTCCAACCATTCCTTCTCTTCATCTCCATCTACTGCTTCTCTTCATCTCTTCAATGCGAATTACAGTATTGATGCGACTGCAGATGTTTGTCGATTGAGTCTTCAATCTATAAAAAGAAGAAGTAAGCTTTTCTTTTTTTATATCTAAATTTCTTTTTGGGCAGATAAGGTCGGAAAAAAAATAATTAGAATACAGATTCAGATTAAGTCAATTAAACTATATTCAGTTTTATTTTTCATACAAGATATCTAAGTCACCTATGCTTTTGAACATGTACAACGGGAGAAGATAACTAATATCTACATTTTTTATTCTTTCTTCCTCAATTTTCTTAGTTATTTATCATAGAATTATAGAATCATAATATTCTTTCAGAATATTTGAATTACTTATTCTTTGATTAAATTGTAGATTTAGAATCTTGGTAGAAAATTCATGTTTTTTATTTCATCTGGCTAGGTTTGAACTTAAATAGTTTCGGGTTTTCTTGATTGTTTATACATGAATTCCTTCATGAAAACACCTCAAGTTGATTGATGACTTTAATTCTTCTTAAATATTTTAAATACTTTAAGGGTTGTTCTTTGGTTTCTAGAGTTTTTTTTTAAGTTATTTTAGTCAAAATACTAATGGGTTGTACTAACGTTTTTAGGTTGTGGAGAGAAGAGAAGAATTGTTTCCTGTAAATCTTGGACGCGAATATTTAAGATGAACAATAATATTATTTTTCCATTCAAAGACTATCGTTTCCTGTATCATTTTGTTTCATTCATTATTTTACATATAATGTTCACATAACTTTTTGACCTCAATAATAGGCATGTTTATTTTGACTTTCCTTTTCTCCTAATCATCATCCTACTATTATATAATATTCAAACGAAGAATTATGTTTTTTTTTTAACTTGAGTGTTGCTACATTTCTAGAGTTAGCATTATTGCAAATATTCCTGTTACCAATCGAATAATGGAAAAATTTATATTGTTATCAATATCATATTATATGCTTATATATATACTTGAATAATGATAATGTCCTTTCCAAATACAGGGTTGACTTGCATGGTATGTGAATTACATTGATTATTTTTTGTATGTTGGGTTTTATTTGAGAGAAGAGGAAAGAACTTGGTGTATAGGTCGAGTATATAGGTATTAGTTGCATTGGAATTGATATTAAAATTACTATAGGTGTGGTAGTAGTAGTATGTAGGGTAGTACTATAAGCATCTTGACATAAGTAAAGAAGTGATACCGTATAATGACAAATCATTGCACTAAATTGATCATAAAGTATACTTTTAGAGTTCGTTTCTTAAGTCAAGTTGTCATATTTATGTCAAGTTCTTCTTCATATAAGGTCCCAACAATATCATTATATCTCGGACTACACATAGACAAAGATCCGACATAAATCTGAACTAATAACTCACTCCAAAAAAGAATCATCAGCATATCACGCACTCCCCACCTTCATACCTTCATGTTAATGTTTCTTAAATAGATGAGACCCCACCTTCATTATATATATATATATATATATATATCATGAGAAATGTCAACAAAAATATTTTTCCTTCGGTTTGGTATATGTCATTGTCAATACCTCTCACTATTTGTTTTTTCCTTTTCTTTCATCTCTTTCTTCTTTTGTTTTCTTTCTCAACCACTCCTCCTTTTCATCTCTCCAGCAATCACTCTCTATCTCTTGCTTCAACATATGTAATGACTTTGACTTTGACCAGTTGTTCATTTCGCTTATATATGTGATAAGTTTCCAAAACCATTTCGTTGTTGCATCATCATATATGTAATGTTAGTCATCATTTTGTCATATTTATGTACTTATAAAGGTTGTAAATAAATGCATGACTACGAATTTTACATTATCTAATGTAACGGTATTGTATTAATAGAAGCTTTAAAAGAAATAGAATGATTTTTCTTTTTGTTTTACAAAAATTCATGCATCATAAATTTTCATCAAAATGTTACGATGATATATATATGATCAAATATTTATACCAACCTATAATAGTGAAAAATTGTAGATGAATTTTTTTTTTAATTCGTATAGGCAACAAATGATGAATGCTATATAATTATATTTTAATCAATTAGTTAATATTATTCTTAACATCAATATTATTTACACAGAAGGGTAGCATTTTTAGTAAATCTAAATTGAGTCTATAGTAGTATTATTTTATTAACACCGCCCATCGGGCGGGGCTACAAACTTGTTATTATTAATATGGAGGTATTATTAGTAAAGGGTGTTGTTTATAAGGACTAGTTTAATTTGAGTTTTGGTTAAATATCAAACCAACTTAACTTAGTCAAGCTACAAAAAAATTTATATCAATCAAACTCAAGCCCTTCAAATCCAATTCAACTCAATCAGATGACTTTTGGATGGTTTAAATTTGGTTGCAATTGAATTATCTCATATTATATATTACTGACCAGAATATATGCTTATAAAGGGATTTTTGTTGTAAAAGATATGCCCTCATCCTTCTTATTGTCCGCTTTAGTTGTTGTTGTCAGTTTTATCCTTAGTTGTAATGCCTTTAAGTTCTCTATTGATTCATAGAACCAAGTTAACATTATGTCTGCATTGTATGATTGAATGTTGTTATCCATAGGCAAGATGTCGTCTGGTCGCTGAGATTGCTTGAGAATGAAATGGTTACTTTGACAAAAAAAAAAAGTTTGTTATACATTTTTCTTAGTTATATTTACTTGTATTATTTATGTTTTCTGTCATTTTAATGTGCATATACGAGTACCACAAATAATAATTTAAGTTTAAGAATAACTCGAATCAACCCAAGCAAATGAATAGGACAAAATCGTGTGTGGGTCCCAGTAGCGATCCAGACTCCACAGATTCACTTTCCAATTATTAAATTTCAATTCAAACGGGCCCACATTCAACGACTTACGTGTCACGATCGTAGTTTGTATTTTTTACTGACGACATCTAGAGCATAAGTCATCTATTATCTGTATGTCGTGGTGTGCGCTAGTCTTTGTCCTTGACGATACTGCCCCTGCTTACCGATTGAATGACATTCCACAAATTCTTGTATATATATATATAATTTGACACAAGATCAAAGACATTTGTACTCAGTGCCCAGAGAAAAGGCAAAATCTTTTAATAAGGTCAAAAAAAAATAAGTATAACGATAAAAAATATAAAAGATTCAAATAAAAATTATATAAATTAATTATTGTAGTCTTGTTTTTATTTTTATTAA
Source organism: Paratinospora sagittata (assembly GCA_035771175.1). Taxonomy (NCBI): domain Eukaryota; kingdom Viridiplantae; phylum Streptophyta; class Magnoliopsida; order Ranunculales; family Menispermaceae; genus Paratinospora; species Paratinospora sagittata. Next base: position 3,221,057 of record CM069592.1, on the reverse strand, counting down.
AAAAAATTATTTATTTGTAAGAAGAGATAAACAAACTTTTAATTTTAAGTGAAAAGATTTAGATATACATAATTAAAATTAGCCAATATTTATACAAATTATTATAGATGCACTTGTCACCCCTCAAATGATTAAAGTAAGATTAGTATTATATTGACATTTACAAAAGTTATAAATAAAAATATCATATTAAGATAAAAAGCTAAATGTACATTATTTGTAATACAAATAAAAACTCACCGCCTTCTTCCTTCAAATGGTGTACCTCTAGCACCCCCGAGGATTTGTATTAAAGCACCGAGATCTTTGGATCAATATAGCATCCATATTAATAATATCTCATTTGTTGTAAATATGTTTAATATTTAAATAATAAATATATGTATTATATACATATTATAAAATATATAATATATAAGTGGTATATATAGTTAAGTAGTATATATATTTAAATAATATATATATTTAAGTTATATATATATATACATATATGCTTCTACATGAATCATATGATAGGACAACTCACATGAAATATGTAACAAGCTAACTCACATTATTCATATGGGTGAATGGTAGTTCTCTCTTTATAAATATAAGAGAGAGTCGAGAAAAATTGTTATAGAAAAAATATAAAAAAAAAGACGAATGAAAATTATATAAAGAAAATAATAGAAAATAAGAAGAAAAAAATAAAAAATAAAATCTAACATTTTTTTTAAGAATTCATTAATTATTGTGATTTAGTTTATAACACCATTAAATTACTTCAGATCATGTCTAAGTGCATGATTTAATACAATTCTTCTGTTTTCTCAAATTCTAATATTGAAAGTAAAGGAGAAATGTTAGATGCAAGGATTATTAATTTTTTATATGTAAAACAAATCGTGCTAAAGGTTCTTTCTTTTCATTGTCAGAAAACTGTTGAAATTGAGAATGCGGTCACCTCTATGTCTCGTTCAATCAACGTCAAGCTACTTAAAACCTTAGTCAAATTGTTCACCTTGACATACTGTGGCGACCCCGGCTTGGGATCATTATCTTTCACAGAAACTGTTTGTGGAATATCGAAACGAAAATGATTAACGTAGGCATTTTCAATCATCTTATCCTTGGAGAAATGATCAGGACCCTATATAAGCCTTAATTAGACTTTTGTTAATTTTTTTTATATCAACTTGTTAATGATGAAATGATAAGAATTATTTTGTATGTTGGGCTTAAATCACTTGTTATATATTTATGTAGAATGTGTAGTTGTGAATTGTAAATACTGCTTAATAGTGTCTACCTTCTAAAATCCAAAAATTCAGAAATATAAAAATATTTCTTTTTTAATTTTTATAAAAAAAGATATATTAAAAAATAGTAAGAAATATTTTTAATATTTTACGAAATTATCTTACTATTATCGCAAACGAAATAAAACTTTTTTTTTTTTTTTTCTCAAAATCAACCACATACAAACTACTTGAATGACTAAACTAACATGGGAGGCTACGCACAAGCCCCTGCGTTTATATCACCCGGCGGCTCCTGCGTATGCATCGCAGTCCCATATTCCAAGCACCTTTATTAGTTAACATGGAAGATACGCTGCAACTTCTCACCATTTAAGCTCTCTGTTCTATAGATAGGAGAAGAAAAACAATAAAAAAAAATAGCAAAGAAGAACCAAAAGATGAGCAGAGAAGAAGAGAAATCAGAACTGAGAAATTCTCTGATTGAAGTAAGAGAAGAAAATGGGTTGGGTTTGAAGGGTGAAAGAAGATCAAAGATTATTGAAGAAGTGAAGAAACAGTTATGGCTAGCTGGGCCTTTGATATTGGTTAGTTTGTTGCAGTACTGCTTACAGGTGATATCAGTAATGTTTGTGGGTCATCTTGGAGAGCTTCCTCTCTCTGGTGCTTCAATGGCCACTTCTTTTGCTACTGTCACTGGTTTCAGCTTTTTGGTATGTTGGGTTCTTCTGATTTTTCTCTTGCCCATTATATATATATATGTGTGTGTGTGTGTTTGAAGTTGGTTTTTTAAAGTGTTTTATTATTCCCTATTTGGATTTAGATCATAACTTGAAATGGGTATTTTGTAGATCTTGATTTTTGTTCTTATTATGAGAGTTAGAATTAATCATTAGAGCTTAAGATTGATTGTTTCTGAGATGAGGATTTCCAAAATTAGGCAAAAAATTAATAAAAGGTAGGAGGGACTGATGGGATTGATTCGAACTCTTATTGAAAGAGTTTTGAATTGGGTGAGAGCCTAGTTATAATGGTTATTTGTTAATGGAGTTCTAATTGTAATGGATGGTTGATTTGATATCTGAGTTGTATTAGGAGTCTAGTTCATTCATTATAGATATGGGATAAGTAGTTTAGATTTATTGGCGGTAGAATGACGTGTTGAAGGTTGAGAGATTATGAGTGATTTGAGTGTGTGACAAAAGATGAGTGTTGAAGGATGGCCGCCTTTCTCTAACTGTGGATGTAGGCACGATCGGCCAAACCATGTAAATTAATTGTATGATTGCTTGATTGATCATTTGATATTTCCGTTGCATTTAGTTTGATTGATTGGGGTTGGGAAAAACTGGGGTTAGAAAAACCCAATAGAGACTGTGTATCACTTGATTCACCAACAAACTCGTACTATATCGACTTTGATGATTTGCTTCAACTACATGAGAAAATGAAACTTTAAAAAAAGATGCATAAAATAAGCTTAAAATCATAGCAAATGACTACAATATTCTAATTCTAAATAAATGATTTGAGGCAGTAACCAATATCCATGCATCTTAATAAACTGGCTAATATCCCTTACGCTCTGAACCTCAAGTGGAAAAAGGCATGCTCACCACACAGAGAGGGCTTTTGACTATAACTTTCTCTGTAATGCTTTGGAACATGATACATATGTACAAAAAATCGCACATAAGACATTTCAAAGATGCTGAAATTGAATTATACAAGTGAGAATTGTGGGACTAGATGAGTTTTCATTAGCTTAAAGATGTTTTGAATGGTGGTGCCATTGTTTGTTTAATTTATTGATTCAAAACTAGATTGCACAATTTGTTTCAGCAATTTGTCACTGTTAATCAAAACTGAAATTTAAACCAAAAGATCTTATCTATCATGTTTGTTCATAAAATGCCTATATTCACAACCAAGTCTATCTATGGATTGAGTATATGAATATCATGTATCTATTCATTAAAATGCATTTGGTTTCTCAAGAATCCATTAGTTAGTGAGATATTTGTATTTTAGCTCTTTTTCTGATTTCAGAGCCTCGCTAGACATTTATGAAAATTCTTACTTTGCCTTTGTGTTAATTAGATGGGAATGGGAAGCGCATTGGATACGTTATGTGGTCAATCCTTTGGAGCGAAACAGTATCACATGCTTGGCGTACATATGCAAAGGGCTATGTTTGTGCTTTTACTAGTGTGTGTCCCCCTTGCATTTATCTGGTTCTACACAGAACCGATTCTTTTGGCCGTAGGGCAAGATCCAGATATAGCAGCAGAAGCTGGAATCTATGCCCGTTTCATGCTCCCTTGCCTTTTTGCCTATGGCCTCCTTCAATGTCATGTCAGATTCCTACAAACCCAAAACATTGTCTTCCCAATGATGATAAGCTCTGGAGTTACCGCTTTGCTACACATATTTCTGTGTTGGATTCTGGTGTTCAAAACCAGTCTAGCTAGTCCAGGTGCTGCCTTGGCAAATTCCATCTCTTATTGGATTAATGTGATACTGTTGGCTCTTTATGTCAAGTTCTCTCCTTCCTGCAAAATGACTTGGACCGGTTTTTCAAAGGACGCCCTACATGATATCCTAAACTTTATACGACTTGCTATTCCTTCGGCTGTTATGATCTGGTATTTTGTTCTAAACTATACATTGCTATTATACCATCAAAAAACCATTGCTAAAATTATACTACTTTATATGCTTCAATGCAGCTAAATCAGTTTAATAGTTGAATAATTTGATTGTTTTGAACAGCTTGGAAATGTGGTCGTTCGAGTTGATGGTCTTATTGTCTGGTTTACTTTCTAATCCAAAGCTGGAAACTTCGGTGCATCTATCAGGTGACCTTGTTTTTGATATCTTATCGTTTTTCTTCGAACTTCAATGCTAGTCATGTGTAAACAAAATACAACTGGAATGGTTTCCTAAATCACATTAATATAAAAGTGTATCATTTCGTTGCCAACTAAACATTTATTTTTCCAGCCTTAATACATGTGCAACGGTCTGGATGATTCCATTCGGTTTAAGTGGAGCAATAAGGTCAGTTAAGCTAAATGGAACACTACAGTTCTCTTAAATCATAATCAAATTTTGTAAGAACTTTATGAATTGACACCTTTCAATTTTGTTTCATAGCACGAGAGTTTCAAATGAATTGGGAGCAGGGCATCCACAAACTGCACGTTTAGCAGTATATGTTGTGTTATTCATGGCCATTACTGAGGGAATATTTGTAGGCTTAATCATGATTTTGGTACGCCATATCTGGGGCTATGCTTACAGCAATGAAGAAGAAGTAATAAGCTATTTAGCAGAAATGATGCCGATACTTGCTGCCTCCAACTTCTTGGATGGAATCCAGGCTGTTCTTTCAGGTTTGCACTGCTTAACAAAAGAATCCTAGTTACCCCATTACAACCAATTTTCTTTTAGAACCAAACTGGACATGTTTTTTAGACCAATATCTTGTTGGTTCTATTTTTCATCCATTCTCGGCTACTTATATTAGTAACCATTTTCAAGCATAAATCGAAAAAACATGTGCCCGTTTCTTAAGGATGAAGCACGAGTTATCATAGATATTGTTACTAATAAGCAAGTATCTCTGTGTTAATGTACAGGTACTGCTAGAGGCTGTGGTTGGCAGAAGATTGGTGCCATTGTTAATCTAGGAGCTTATTACTTAGTGGGCATTCCTTCAGCAGTCTTACTGGGTTTTGTCCTTCATCTCGGAGGAAAAGTGAGCATTTTCATCGTTTCTTGTTTTTGTCTTTCTTGCTTGTGTTATTCTTTTGTTTCATTAGAGCCTCTAGGAGACAGCATTTATACATTCTTCTGTTCTACAAACTTGCCAAACAGGGACTTTGGACTGGAATCATATGTGCACTAATTGTGCAAGCGACGTCTCTCTTTATCATCACGTTTCGCTCTAACTGGGAGGAAGAAGTAAGCCCGACTTCCCCTCTTCAATCCAATTTTGTTTCATTGGTTCAGATCCTGTTTATTACATCTAATTGTCATTCTTTTTCATTCTCTTATCTTTTATTAGTCAAAGAAGGCTACTGATAGAGTGTACAGCGCTTCTGCCTCTGTCGATTTGCTGTCGTAAAGAAGTTGCCTGTCGCTGCATTTTTTCAAGGATGATTCTAGGAACTGGCACCTGAGGTTGGATTCGAAGTGTGAAATTTTGAAATTTTATCAGGAAGTTACAGGGCATGGAGTTGTTTTGTTGCACAATTATGCTCCATTTTCCTTGTACATTTTTAACAGTGGTTATGTTATTTTGATGAATGATTTTGAAATCTTGCTAAGGAAGGTCCACATTTTATGATTAAGGCATTTCTTTTAGCCTCTCCAACTGTAATACTGTTTTGCCAACCGGACTATTGTATTTCATTTGCTACTTATATGAATGCACCAGCATATATATTGTACTTAAGATTGCCATTATTTTCACCTCTTGTAATCGTGCTTACTGTCAAACTTAACTTATACAATGAAAATCATTAAATAAGTCAGTTAGGAAGAAATATATATTTGTGTGCATGCACATTCTCATGCTTTTTACTGTTGTTACCGATATTTGATGTATAAATAGTTATTTTTTAAAATTAATAATCACTATAGTTATCATTTTAAATACTATGTTAGAAGGTGACATAAATAAACCATAATAAGCTTTTCAAAATCAGTTATTTGATCTTTTACCTATAAAAAGAGAATTCTTTTAACAATTAATCCCATTAAAATGCCCTTTCTTTTGTTAAGTATTCAAGTTCTCAAATTGTGATTAGCTCCATATCACCAATAAGAAAAAAATAAAATGGTATTCTAAATATTCTGTAAGATTCCAATCATTTGACTACATGGGCATTGTATTCTAAATCATTTTTTTCTTTCTTGAATGTCAAGCTTATAGCTTATAAGTCAAATTGTACATTGGTATGGCTAACCACAGCAAAAGCTAAACTAAGAAAAAAGATTTCCCCTAGAACTTGCAAAGAACACACCCTGTAAGCTGTGAAGGCACACTGCATAAGTAATAGCTATATAGACACAGATTCAAGTAGAAACCTTGGAAAAGGTTAGTGTAATGGTATGCAGAAGAAGACTGACTCGGTACAGTATATCAAGTCTGCAACCATGAAAATATACTTCATTTCACAAAAAACAACAAACCACAATCCCTGAAGAACAAAGATTCTTCCAACCAATATAAATCTGTTTTGGACATGAATTATGGAAATAATGAGTAAATAACTTGATTCCATTTGGCTAGTGTACAAATTCTCTGGGAAAAAAGAAACAAAAAATTGTTATCTTTTAAGTTCCGCAGCATTTTCCAACTGAATTGTTACAAATGCTGCAGAAATCGTAGTTCCACAACAAGCATGTAAATATCCCACTTATGAGAGAAGTACTTTTACCATCCATCTACCCTCCGCAGTTTTCAAGCAAGGAATTGAAGATGGATAGCCAGAAGCTTGGTGCACCCTTTAGTCCAAATCTGAAGTGGTAGAATAGGTTATTCTCGTTCCGGTTGTAGGAATTCAAGATCTAATTTTCTCTTTAAATGTGACCTGTCAGCACTGCAGACAAAAAAACAAATAGAGCTTCTTTCAGTCCTCTATATCAAGGTTCAAGAACTATCAAACTTAGGAAACTTGATTAGATGTATAGCCTTAATGTTGACGTTCATGCATTATATGGAAATCCATGTTCTGCTTCCCTTGCCTTGACATGTTGCGCGGTTATCTTGTTGAAGTAGTTACAAACAAACAGAGCCAAGGACAGACTATTGCCAAATAGTTGATATAAGATTTGTGTCGTTGCTTTAATATAAAGAAAGTACTTGATTAGATGATTGTACTTCTCAGGCTATGATTGTCAAAAACATTAAAACAATGAACACCGCGTGTTGTGACTGAAGCAACAAAAAACTTTTACTATTACATTTTGCTTTATATATATTTGTGTATTTAGAATAAAGGAAATAGTTATGATGGTTTTTGCCCACCTACCTCTTTGTAGAACATGGATGTGTGTGTGGAGAATAAGTATTGTGTGGCTAGTTTATAGGATTTAGTGTGATGCAATTTTCTATTTAAAGAGGAGAATGAATGAAAATGGAGAAGAGATTATTCAACAAGATCATTGGTTTGATCTATGGGAGGTTATGTTCTTGAAGAACCTATTGATTGGTTTTGGTTCCTGAATGAACCAATTATTTCTTTCCCCGTTCTCTTCATTTTATACTTTTAGTTTACAGAAATAGGTTTGTAACAAAACCAATTATGATAAGAGTATTTTATAAAGAATGAACACCAAACCAATTTACCTGTTAAGTGTAGGTCTGGGTGGAGGCCTTGATCCAAACACAGAAAAATCTACAGACATCGGTATATTTTCACTCCTGCCTGTAGTTTCTCCAGCTGTTTGTCTGACATCATTTAAGTGATCATCAACCTTATCGGTATGGTATACATTCCCTTCAAGTCCATCACGTTGTACCATTACCCTCCTCGACTTTCTCGGTGGAGACAAAACGACAGGACCCTCCTGTGGATTAAAATCAGAAGGCTTTGAATTGAGAGAGTCACCTTTACGGGGAGGCCTTGGAAGTAGAGAAGGTTTTGTTGGTGCAGGTATGGAGGAAAAATACCTACATTGGAAGATATGCATAAGACAAACAAAAAATAGCTGCCCCATTATAATCAAAGTCACTTGGTAGATACCTGTGCTCCAATGCCTGCTGAACAGTAATTCTTGCTTTAGGATCATAAGTGAACATCTTTGATAATAAATCCAACGCATCATCACTTGCCATTGAAAACAATGAACGAAGTGGAGGTGCTGTTACAAATTGGTACTCCACATAATCAGGAAGGTAAACCATGTCAGGCCATTGAGAAGGCTTTGGTGTGCCAAAGGTAGCAAATATCTTTCCTAGCTGATCAATATCACTTGAACCCTGGAATTAGAAATTCAAATTTGAAGGTGTCACAAGTCCATCAACAGATAGAACTTCACGTGCAGAGACTCAGCAAGCAAGTAAATATTAATCAGGAAAGACTAACTTATGCTCAAAAATCACAAAAATTGCCATACAAGAATCTAAAACTAGTGATGCCATTCAACAAAAGTAGGAATATTCTAGCAAATTTCAGTACATCAGAAATATTACCGTTGCAGATGTCACAAAAATAAGGAATTTACAAAAATAATAAGTGCCAAGAATCTGTCTTTTGCTTGCTTATCAATCTTCTTGTTAGAAAGCCTTGGCAGACAAAAGAAGAAGATTTTTATATAGATAAAGTGCATTAGAAAAGCCTTTTCAATGAGATTCGACTACTCTCTAAGATCTCTCTCTAACTCTACCAGTGTCAAGCTTTATTTGCTTGACATTTAGATACAACCAATCCTAAGATATATAAAGGAGGGTTTCATTAGGTAGCAAACAGCCAACATAAAACTTCATCAAGTCCCATACAAACATGAATCTACTTAATCAAACTGCACAAGAAAAGATATAATGGAGTAGAGTACACAAATTTGTGTAGCCTCCCTCCCTCCCTCTCTCACATTCCTTCTCTCTTATTTTGCTTATAATATTAACTATTAAAAGGTTTTGGTTCTTGAAATTTGAACTTAAATATGTCCAATGGAATGCTCATTAAATTTTATAAACAATAATTCTAGAATTAAGACCTTTAACAATGGCTATACCATCTTAAAAAATCTCATTATTCACAACCATCCAAGCAATGGTGTGGTGATAACTATGAACAACTCTAACCCAAAAGTTTAGGTTCAAGTCTCACTACCCACATCAAGGAAAAGACCTAATGCTAAGTATGGGACTTGGATGGCCACTAAAGGCATCTTCCGCTTGAGCAACCAAGGGCCCAAGGGATTAGTCAGACAAAAGTCCAAATAAACTCGATTCTCAAGAAAAAAAAAAAAAACTCATTTAGACTCATTATTTGCTAGTTGAATAGTATTATTTTAAATAAAAGTAGAAACCATGCGGATTCTTTAAGATTAAAAGAGTCTTTCTGATTTTGATTTGTATATTTTGTAAGATAATAATAGGTATAAATGGAAAAAGAAGATGAAATGTCCTTTTTATACCTCTATAAAATGTTTTTGGAAATTGGTGCAAAGAGATTAAAAATTAAATTTTACAATGAAGTCCACCACCTACCTAGACAATCAACTAGGCGATTAAAGATAATAAAAATTCAGGAGTCGAATTAGTAACAGCTTATTTAGATACCAATGCAATGAATTATTCTTAATAGATTGCATATGAGAAATACAATTAATTTGTGTTTCTTATCAATTCTTTGATTCTCTTCTAGTATTCTTCTTCTTCTTCCTGCTTTGTGTTGCCCCGTCTCTCTTCTTCTTCTTCTTTTGGCTTCTCTCTCACCAATAGCCAAATTTCTTCCTTGGAAGGCCATTCAACATCAATATATGATCACTCACAAACATGGTTTTGGGTAATCTGGAATTCTAGTAGGAGAATGGTTACGCTTAAGACCTTTGAGAAAACCACACCTACCCACCAAACCCAAGTAAATATATATTTTTTAGAAGAAACTAGAATTCATATATTAATATAAAAAGATGTCACATTATATGCTTACTTCACAACCTATGTCTCAAGGAGGACAAGACGTGCTCCTTAGACTCCTTATAAAGAAGCTACTATGGATCCCCAATCTTCAACCACTCACCCAACCTGTAGCCTTTGTCCAATTTACCAACACTAACCCACAAAGAGGCCATGTAGACTGTAGAGTGAACACTCATTTTCCTAAAACCATTGGTATCAATCCCATCAAAGATTCTAGCTAAGTAAACATATACCATCCTAATTTTCTTGTCCTAGATCAATCTACCAAGGTTTGACTTATGTGGCTAATCATAGAAAAACTAATTTGAGTTTTTTTGTTTCTTAATGGAGATAATTACTCCAATTCGATAGGTAACTCAAATATTGTCAAACAATATTTTTCTTCTTTTCGATAACCGAGGGTATCTAGCTTTACCCAACTAATCCCTTGGGCCCTTGGTTATTCGAGCGAGAGACGCCCCCAGTGGCCATCCAAGTCCCTTGCTTAACACTAGGCCTTCTCCCTACTAGGTGGTGAGTTTCGAATGTAAGACTTCCAATGTTAAAGTTGGTCTTAGTTACCACCACACCATCGCTTAAATGGTTAATATTGTCAAAATATCTTTGACCTCATTCCATAAAGCAGGTTGAGTTTTCTTGTGGTCATTAAAGGTTCGGTTGCTACAATTGAAAACCATAGCATTCGTATTAGTCAGCCACATAGAGAACGATAAACGATAAATACACTCATTTTACCCCCATTTATTGCACCTTGCATATTATGAAAATGCCTCTATTCCTTCTTCTTTTTTGAGTTTCAAGCAATGTGTTGCTCACGTGCAATGTACAGTGAGTTTTTTTCCTCTCTTTTTTTATGGGTATTGATTAGCCTCCATACATACATACATATATGGATGACAATATAGAGATATATAGATATATGGTAGGTGATAGGATGACAATAAAAATAGGATGAAATGAACTATCACAAATTACAAAGAATACTTTCCCTCCAAAATTACTAGTCAACTCTCTAATCAAATCTACACATACATAGACTTACTACAAGCCCATGATCTGAATATTATTTCCTGCCAATTAAAGATCAAACTATCACAAACTCACATAGTAGTTAGATTTCATAATGGAAATTTGGATTTGGATGTTGAACCTAAATCCTGAAGATGGCACAGAACAGATAGCTTATGATTATTAGTGCTCCCTGGAATGTGAAAATTAAGATCAAACTATCACATACTCACATATACCATGTCTTTGTCCTATGAGAAGAGACATTACAAAAACTAACTCCATGATGTTCATGAGAACCTAAGCTGATTCAAGGGAATGGAGATCCTCTACACTCTTCAAGAGTGAGTTTGATGAGTTATCTTAAAGTCAATTTCTTAATGGTCCCCGTAGAAGAACTTTCTTTGCATGCATTAACCATTTCATGGTCCCTGTCAATGAAGAATACGAACTAAGGAGTCGATTTTTCTACTTCATAATTCTTCTCTGATTTATCCGGATTTGCGCAATCTAAGCCCAACCAACTTCTTTTTTTTACCCTAATTTATCCTTATCTATTATAATAAATGAAAGATAGCCCTTTATTGTTTCAATGCCATGTTTCAAAATATTTACTATTTAAATAAAATAGGATAAAGTTGTCATCTTAACTGAATAGCACTTTTTAAAATATACTACCAAACAGTTCTCAAATGCTTAAGGCAGCAAAACCATTATTTTCTGAAGTGGATTTTTTATATCAATTTGTCTATAAGCACTTTTAAGAATTTCTACATAAGCCATAAGCTACATGCTATAAGGAGAACCAGTGTTGTCAAGGCGACGCATAGGCGCCTTGGATGGTGGCACTGCCTAGGCGGTTTGGGGAGGTCTAAGCAAATATTTTTGTTTTTAAGGTGTTTTTGAATTTTTTTTTTTTTTGTTAGAACCTGCAAAATCCTCTCCCTCCTTCCACTTCCACTTCTGCAAACCCTAAATACATTTATGTATATAATTATTAATTTATTAATATATAGATTAATAATTATTTAATATATAAATTAAATTAATAATTACATATATATCGAGTGAGGGACCAATGAATAAATAAATAAAATTTTCAGGTATATCTAAATAAATATTTTATATCCCACCTTGCCTAATTAAGGTTTACCGCTTTCTGCCTTGACAACACTGAGGAGAACCGGTGTAAAACAGGCCCTAAGACAGTCCATAGAAGGAATCCACAAAGTTTAGTATTTCCTTTATTCAGGTAAACTTTATGGCAAGAAGTGATTGGACCAAATAGATTGGTTGGCTATATTTTCCTTGACTCTACTACTTTTAAGACATTGAGTTTAACTTCAAAGGAATAAGAGCTTGTTTTTGCTACGCATTCGTCAATTAAACAAGTCACAGTAAAGTCATTAGATATGCTATAAAATATATTTTCCATCCACCATAGAGTTTCAAACTCTTAACCAAAAGAACATAAATACATATCTATACTTTAAAGAAATGAAGTTTTCTTTTACTATTTACAAAGTTACAATGACTCTAATACAGAGTCTCCCTCCCCCCATCCCCAACACATGCAAACCTAAAAAAGAAAACAATAATAATAAGAGCAAACAACAGTATCCCCATCCGTTGAATCACAACAAGCTTACATGGATTAGATCAACTCCTTGTGTAACAAAGACCATAAGACGCACATAACCTTATTGCAAAAAAAGAAAAAAGAAAAAAAATTCAAGGTCACTAATTATAATAAATGACATTAAAGAACAGTGCAAAGAAAAAATTAATAAGAACCATATCATACCACCAAAAACAAATTTTCAAAAAAGGCAACCGAAGCAAGATAACCAAATACCTTGGACCCAAGAAATTTGGACAACATAAGATATCTAATGGATATTCCAATAATAATCTAGTGTCAATGAGTAACCTTACCAAATTACTATAACAAATGGCAGCAATAACTGCAAAGAATAAAATTCACCTGTAGCAAAGGTCGACGGAGGAGAAGTTCAGCAAATATGCAAGCCGCAGCCCAAACATCAACCCCGGCTCCATATTGCTTGGTGCCAAACAATAGCTCAGGTGCTCTATACCACCGAGCAAAAACCTACACAGAAGGAATCAGCCTGAATTATACTCAAAAAGATCAAATTCTCAATTGTGTCAGTAACACCAGTTGCTATGTCTCAATCCTCCTTGTATGAAAAGTTTCAACAAAGGTGCCGTCATGCAAAGAGGATTCTTTAACCTTTTTCCATTCGAAATTATCAGTAGCTATCAAGCCTATCATTAATATAAAAAAACACTAAACTAAGGAACCTTGCAAGAGTAAATATATCGTCGTCATGCATGTAAAGGGTCCTGTACATCTTACTAGTCCAGTTTATCATCTACCGGATTATTTTCCAATCTACAAACAATAAGATTGTCAAATGGAAAAATGGCATTGCACTGGATATAAATAAGAGTAAACCAGCTATAGAATGATCAAAAACTAACCCAAGCCATGTCATGCAAAAATATCAAACGGCCATCCACATCCTCAAGAAAAATTCTTATCTTTCCATTTTCCAATTGTAACATGAGATACTACAAAAAAAAAAAAAAAAATTCCAAAAGCAGCACATACCTGATGAGTAAATCTCCGATCTGGGCTCCCAAATACTCTAGACAAACCAAAATCAGCGAGCTTCAGCTGCCCATCAGCCCCAATTAACAAATTATTCGGCTTCATATCCCTGCAACAACAAGAACAAAAAATTAATCACCCCATATAACGTCAACACAAAACTCCACCAGTTAACATAACCCATGTAATATCTATATACCTATGTAACACCCATTTCTTATGGCAATACGCAAGCCCTTTAAGCGTCATTTGAAGGTAAGATTTTATGTCGGCCGGAGAAAGAACAATATTCCTGTCCCTAATAACAGCTTCCAGATCACTCTCCATGTACTCAAACACAAGATGCAAGTTTCCCTTATGAGGAAACGCGTCGATCAACTCAATTATATTCGGGTCCTTTAGCTCCTTAAGTATCTTAATTTCCCTCAAAGCAGTGAAATTCACTCCGTCCTTGTACTTCCCCAACCGAATTTTCTTGATCGCCACCGTCTGCCCACTCTACAAAAACAACAACACAATCCAAAAGCCCAAAAAAGAAATTGAGAAAATGACTTATGATACAATTTTTCTTTCTTTTTTTTTTTTGTTCTTTTTAATTTTCTTGGAAAAAATGTTGAAGAAACCCTAGAATTTGGGAGAAAAGAATGAAAAAGAATGAAAAGGGTGGTTAGGGTTTGATAAATGAAGACCTTGGTGTCAATGGCTTTGTAGACGACGCCGTAGGTGCCTTCGCCGAGGACCTCGCGCTTGAGGTAACGATCGGCGACTTTTTTGGATAAGAATCGATCGAATTCCGACATTGTTGTTGTTGGTGGTGTTGTTGATGGTGAAAATGCTGGGTTTAAGCATCTTCAGGTAGGGTTTTTAAATTCATCGGGTAAGAAACCCTAGAGATTCGGCTTCCGCCATTTGCGAATAATAATAGTAAGGAGAAAAGGGGGCTCCTCCTCTCAACGGAACAAAAAACAGTGAAAAGCACCACACAGATGGTGAGAGAGAGCTCTTCTCAAGCGAAAAAAAATATGGGTCACTTTTTGAGACGCTTTGTCTTTTTTAGAATGAGTTGGGGGTATTTTAGTCATTCGAAATATATGGGGCACTTTTTTAGACAGTTTGTCTTTTTGAGAATGAATTGGGGTATTTTGGTTATTTCAAACAATAAGGTTGATATTGTACGCCGGAATAACAGTCCCTCCCCCTTTGTTTCTAAATTTTCACAAATATTCAAAGCGTTTTTTGGAGCTACCAAACAAGTCCCCTTGTCACACCCTCACCACAGTTAGAACGCGGACGCACCCCACCTCGAGGTACCAGCCAGTCATTATGAATCTATAATATTGTCACATCTCAGTACACAGCCTGCCACAGCGTCTAGTACCCCGAGATCATTTATCCATATTATTCACTCATGAATAATAAAGGGAGTCTCAGTGGTTACTCAAGTTGCGAAATCTAACCTTATAAGGAAGAGGTTGCGAGTTCGAACTTGGGGGAAGCCCTTTACTATTCATGAGTGAATAGTATGGACAAATGATCTCAGGGGTACTAGACGCTGTGACGTGCTGTGTACTGAGATGTGACAATATTATAGATCCATAATGGCTGGCTCCCCGAGGGGGTGGGCGTGACACTCTGCCAAGTAGCTTCTTTTTCTTTTTTAATTCATTTTTCAAGTAGTTAGTTAAAAATTCCACATGAAAAAGAGATGGGAAAAAATAAATTAAAAAGAAAACATTGATATTTTTCTTTTTCTTTTTTTTTTATACTAATTTTTTGGCATGAGTATACACTCCTTTTTGAGTTAAACTACTTCTCTCGAACTTGGGTATGATAGAAGTGTTTGAACTGACCCTCTCAACTAAGGCGGATAAGGACCTCAACTCCACTTATACTCAATTTCATACCAACCGAGCTATCACTTATTGAAAACATTGATATTTTTCGTGAATGGGTGTTGTATTCATATCTTCTTTTTTTTTTTTTAATTAACATTGAAGGACTCGTGACCATATGGTTTTTTTTTCTTTTTTAAAGAAGAAAATTGCCATCATCTTCTAATTTTTACAAGAGATGATAACTTTTCATTAACCAGAAGGGTGCCAACTCTATTAGTAGGCAATTCTATGATACAGCCAATGGATGCTTCAGATCAGAGTTACATAATTGTTTTAATTCTCCATGCTTATAAATCTTAAATTATTTTGACCTATTGCAACACTTTTTCCTGCTAATCGATTGTTTTTTTAATTACATATTTTCATCTGTACAATTGTGAATAACTATACTCAATTATTTAATTGACTGAAAAGTGATTTTGAAATGAAAAAACTCACTCCCACAAAAGCCATTCACTTTAGTACTGCCCTTCAAGAGTTCGAAAACTTTGGCATGGTAGTTGACAAAGACCATTATAACAAGGAAAGACATTTTGCATAAAAAAATAATATATGTATATGCATTTGATTTGTGATCTCAAAACTAAAATACAACCAAAAAAATTGAAAACTCTAAAAACAAGAAGTTATTGTTCCCCAAAAATAACATGTTTCTTTTATAAATTTCCAAAAATAACATGTTTCTTTTATAAATTTGAAAAAACTATTTTCAAGTTTCAGCCAACTAAACGTGTTTTGTGTTTTCAAATTTACGAATATAAAAAACTGTTCATGGACCAAACACAATCTAAATTTTCATATAATAAACTTGCAACAATTATCAACAGAATACAAACCATGCTGTCCAAGATAAGTAGCGCTTCCACCTGTGCCCAAGTGCTTGCAATGGGTGGTAGGTTGCAAAATAAAAGCCCTTCCAAGTGCAAATACAATAACACACGGTTTCACTGCAAATGCCGGGCACTGGTGAAAAACCCTAGAAAGCTGCGGAGAATGTGTTCCACCATACAATCACAGGAGGAAACAAAACTACCAAGCCCCATACGCTTATCAGACCATGCACATCATGCCAGATTCATCAAAACAAAGTTAATGTACTCTTTTGTCATCCACAAGTAACTAGTGAAGCGCCACCAAATTACCCTAGTAATGTATGTAATCAAGAATAAAAATAACTGTAATAACTAAATTTAGCATTAAAAAAATAGAGTACTCAAATCATTTCAAAGACAACGCAGACTGACTTTCAAGTTCAAGTCCTAAAGTTATGAACCAACACTGGCTACAGCATAAACTAATTAACAAAATCCTTTACCGAAACAACTAGAAAATAACCTCAGCATAATCGGAAACTCTTAATTGTAGTGCCTAAGAAGTATAATTTGGTAAACAAAAATCCATAAGCCATGACAAATTAATAAGGAAGGGGACGCAGCTGTGAAGGGAGCTTAAGCTTCTGTAATTGGATACTCGAACACCACGTCCTTGCCAGAAAGCTTTCTGTAAACCCCAGAAAATGTCTCTAGCTTGTATTCAGTGTTGTTTCGCTCCTTAGGGTCCAAGAATACCTGCGCCAAGCAAGAAATAGAGTGCAGTGTTACATGAAAGGAGAAAATGGAATAATGCAGAAGTGCTGAGTGAATAAAAAATAAAATGCTTCTTCATCATCCTAATTTTATTGCAATAATTTGAAGTCACCTTCATTATTTTAGACCCGTCAATTCGGTACTTAATCCTCTTTCCAACAATTTCAGCAGGAAACACAACATCCTCCAACATGGCATCATGAACTGCTGTTAATGTCCGACTACGGGGCCGTTGAACTGCAGAGCCTTTCTTTGGTGGCCTCAAAATCCTCCGGGTGGCAATCATAATCACATCCTACAGTTATATGGATACATGTCACGCGATACAGCATCAAAAAGAAAACTTATTCAAACTGTGGAATGTAACTGTTGCCAAATATTATATAGATACATGTGATCATCTGTCATACTTGGATGTTTGATGTGTTTGGTGAGTATGAACAAGTTGAACTAAATTAAGAATTCTATGTCAAACATGAAAAGGGTGAATATGAATAACTCTAATGAGATAAAAAGGATATAGTCTCAAGGAAGAGGAGAAAATCTACTTTCGCGTTTTTGAACTATGGAGGAGAGGATTTGCAAGACATCCAAATCAAACCAAAAAGGCTACATACTGCAATAATTACATATAAAACAGGCAGAATCCAGGCTCACTGACATTTCAACATATGAAGAGTGATCAGATAAGTGCTGCCAAACATATGCCTAACTTTTTACTGATGTTTCAGTTAACAGTTAGGAAATACTGAATTCTACTTTTGCAAGTTTCTAACTTTAAATGAGCAAACCCCAATTAAACGGAAGGAACAGAAAACAAAGAAGGTTTGGAGCGCTGGAGGTTGATGTTCGACAACTACTTAACGTTATGTTTTTTGTTGGATTAATTGAGAGACCATTATCCAAGATTAATTGAGAGACCATTATCCAAAACTTAGTGGTTGGAAGAGGTGTTTCTTGTCAAGAGGAGGGAGACTTGTGCTAATAAAGTCGGTTCTCATAGCCATGCCTAACTACTACATGTCATTGTTTAAAATCCCTTCCTCAGTGACCCACAAACTTGAAAGGTTGATGTGTTCCTTCTTTTGGAAGGGGATGGATGATGGTAGAAGCTTTCATCTAGTAAGCTGGAACAAAGTCCAACAACCGACTGCTCATGGTGGATTGGATATTGGCAATATCAAATCAAGGAATCAGGCCTTGGTTGCCAAATAGCTTTGGAGGTTCATGAAGGAGGGTGATGCATTATGGGCTCAAGTCATTCGAAGCAAGTATGGCTGTTCTATAGAGGGAAGACAATCTGGTAGTGCGGCTCACGCTACATATCGAAGCCCATGGTAACATATTTCCAGCATCTACCCAATCTTCACGCCACATATCACCCTCAAGGTAGGAAATGGTCACTATATCCGCTTTTGGGAGGATTGATGGTGTGGAGATGAGCCCCTTGCCCATTCCTTCCCTCACTTACTTCGCCTCTCTAACTGTCCAAACACTCCTATTGCTCATTTTTTAACCAATTCCCCTTCAACTTCTCTTGGTCAACCTTCATGGAACCTAACTTTCCCTCATAACCTCACGGCAAGAGAGGAAGCTGAGATTGTCCCTCTCTTATCTAGAATTAACCTGGTTCAGCTATCCTCCACTTCAAATGATAACTTCCTTTGGTCCCTTGACAACACCGGATCCTATTCATGTAAGTCCTTTTTCAATCACCTCATTGAGCCCTCATTTCCAACACCCAAAACCTACTATCATCACATTTGGAGAGCTCCAATTCCACATAGAATTCGAGTGTTTGGATGGCTTGTGGCTCTCAATAGGCTGTGCACCCAAGATTTAGTGCAAAAGCGATTGCCCCATTTTTACCTATCACTGCATTGCTGCGTTCTTTGTTTTAAAGCTAATGAGACAGTGGATCATCTCTTCTTTAGATGTACTCTTGCTGGTCAGATATGGAGAAAGTGGGAATTGCTCCTTTTTGGAAAGTTTAGTAGGCCGCAAGTCATGTGAAAATTGCTTCGTGCCTAGCCATAATGTTGGTTTGAGTAGGAGACGCAAGGAGATAGGGAGCATTATCTCAGTTGCTGTTCTTTCGTCTCTCTGGAAAGAAAGGAACAATAGGTTTTTTCAAAACAAGATCAGTACAGTGGACGATATTTGGGAGGTCTCTATAACATATGCTGCCACTTGGATAAGCTCTTCCAAGATAGGTGGTGCGTACTCATTCACAAACTGGTACAGGAGTTGGGATGCTTTGATGTAATTTCAGTCCATTAGCAGTTTTCTGTGTTATAGTTTCTGCCATTTGATGTTAGAATGTTCTCTCGCCTCTCCATGAGCATTGCTTATGCTCATGCCACAGTATGACTGTTTTAACATTAATACAATATTTTGTCTCTTCTCAAAAAAAAGAAATAAGTTTAAAAAAAGAAACAGGAATCATTCAGTAAATTCTAGACTTCAAGGTAAAACACCTTTTAAAGCTGTTCAAAAAACTTAAATCCATGATTCATACATGGTAAAGAGAAACTACTCAGCTCACCTTTCCACTGAACTTTTTCTCCAACTCTCTTACAAGCCTCACATGAATTTTGCGGAATGACTTTCTTAATCTGTAGGGTACGTGTATGACAACGGCCTTCCGATTCCCAGAAACATCAACCTGACTGCAGAGAAAGACAAATCACTTTCATGGAAAAGCAAGACCTAGGAGTAAATATGAATGCAACAAAAAGTCCAATTACTACTTACACAGCTGAATTTATGTAAAGATCCTTCAAGTCACTTTTAAGCTCATTACTGGTATTTTCCAAATCAAAAAGTCCCTGCAGATATCAGATGAGTCAGAATTGAGATGAAAAAACTTTAAAAGAAGGTATATAACTGTGTAGCAGTAAATTATAACAATTACCTGTGCAACTGACTCCTCGAATTCAGAGGGTTCCAGGCCTTTGTCCTTTGAGATCTTCCTCAGTGCAGTGTACATCTTGAAACGTCTATGTTCAAGAAAGGGTAAAATTGAAACTAGTTAGTGACCGAAGAAATAAACCAAAAGGCTCATCATTAGTTTACATATTACCATGGTAAATCTAACAAAAAAAAAAAAAGACATATGATCACATGGTGGCCATGTATCAACATGAAACAGAATAGAAAAATCCCCCAAGCCACGCCATTTTATTCTACTCACCCATGGACATTTAGAAATTAGAAATTAGAACCGCCAAAAATCGACCTATAAACTAACATCGACCTATAAACTAACCCAT
Organism: Paratinospora sagittata; assembly: GCA_035771175.1. Lineage (NCBI taxonomy): Eukaryota > Viridiplantae > Streptophyta > Magnoliopsida > Ranunculales > Menispermaceae > Paratinospora > Paratinospora sagittata. The sequence continues at coordinate 3,200,764 of CM069592.1, read as the reverse complement.
TTAAGGATTGGAACATTCTTCACAAAAAATCCAATCAATAACTAACAGCGGCTATTCATACACTATTTCTACAGGATCTTCCCATCCATGCATCATCCATCTTATTTCATGTATAACAGTTAAGCATCTCTATATATTTGGCACTTAAAAGGCTTGATGATCTGACAGTTGTGATTCATGAACCTTCCAATACATCTACTAAATTATTACAAGTGAACATGATTAATTCACGAAGAACAAATCTCAAATACGTTGCACAATAGATTAAAGTGCCTACCTAACACATTGTATCATTAAGAACCATGCAAAAAAAAAAAAAGAAGAACAATCAGATGATATTAAAAAAACAAACAGTACAGAATCTGTAGGAATCAATCACGAACCTTAGAGCTCCAACGAAGTCTTGTTTATACTCTAGAGAACTCTCACACGCACACACAATTTCTATGGAGGTCTAGAGTGATTGTAATAAACGTACCTCTACATATAGATATATAGGAATCGACTCAAACTCAAACCCTTTCCAACTCTAATTAGGAGAGGAAAAAACGGAAACATTAACTCAACCCTAAAAGAAAAAAATAAATAAATCATCAAAAGGCAAATCCTACTATATCTCAGAACATATTAAAACCTAAAAACAAACTTGTGAGATTGAACTGGGAAACGTTAATTAGAAACTTACGGTGAAAGATCCAGAAACAAGAGAAAGAGAAGAACGAGAAACAAGAGAGAAGAAGAGTTACCGGAGTTGGAGGAGAGCGCCGCACCAGTCTACCGCTTCAAAGAGGCTGCTCTGATCTCTCTTCTCTTTCGCCGATGAAAGGAAAGGGCGTTTTTTATGGAACGAAGCCCCGTTGATGTCCTGCATAAAGATTCGTGTCATGATATAATATAATCTAACGGCAGATGTTACGTACATAGATCGGAAGTATAGGTTTCGGCTGAAATGACCAAAATAGACTCGAAAGCTGTGATGATTTTTTTTTTTTTTATCAACTTTTTTCTGGTTTTTATTGAAACAGGTTTTATTATTTTCAATACAAATAATAATTAAAGTTAAATAGATTAGTTCATATTTAGATTTTATTTTACCAATCCATCCGGGAGTACATGGGTTAAAAAAAGAAATTTTTTGTTTTTATTTTTGAGATAAATGGGTATGGGAGACTTACATCCTTACTAATCTTGACCACGCCCTCAAACATTTAAAGACATCATTGACCAACAAATGATAAAAGATGACTCGAACTAAAAACCTTCGGGGTAGGATTAAAAAGAAATTCTTTGTAAACTAAAATATAATATAATTAAGTTGTTACGTAGTGTTGTATAGTTCAATATGAACTGTGTTATTATTAATATCTTATAAATCATCCTCTTATTGCTTATATACATATGCAATAAAAAATAAATAAAAAAGATTTGTCAGGTTGTATGTTTGATTTATTTAGTGGGACTCTTTCTCTGTTGTTTAAATTTTTCATCTAACTATATCATGTTAACAAAAATATTTCATTTTTTTTTTCCTATGTTTTTCTTTTCATATTACGGGCAATAATCATCATATTTCGTCATAAAATCATCCAATTGATAGAAATAAATATGGTTATTATGAGCAGAAACAACAGGATTAGTTTTTTAAAATTTTTTTAGCAATGATATGACACGATGATTCTCTTATTTTTAAGTAACTGGAAACTTTCTTTCACAATATTAGCATAATTACATCTTGTGCGAATAAAAGAGATAGAGATCTTCTCAGATTTAAACTTGCTAGTTATGATACCAAAACTTTAAAACTAACATATTACTGATTTTAGAGACCCACTTTTTGAAGTACTAATTTGAAAAAGGTCATTAAACTAAAGTGGGTCAAGTTTACAGTTTTAATTCCAATAAAATACCACCAGAAAATACTTTGAATTTAATACAAAACCCTTTTCCTTTTCAGCAGTCTCTAATGACACTCTTAATTAGGTAACATCACTGCTAATCACCTCTTTTGCTCTAGTGGTTAAGACTTAAGAGCATCTTCCGTCGAGTTCAAGTCTTCTTAGAGAGCGGTTAGTGTCATAAGTAGCTCAATACCCATGGATGTTTTGCGTTCTCCACGGCACCTGGCCGAGTGGTCTTATATGAAAAAGTTCAGTTTTCCTCTGGTTGGCCTTGTAAAAGAAAATTGAAAATAACATCAATTTGAGAAAAAATTAAACCTCTACTACAAATAGAGGTTTGTTTTAGAATAAAAAGAGAAGACAAATAGAGTTATCAAACAAACCCTAAAAGTGAACAAGGGATTCTTTAAGAAAAAACATACACCAGTTGAAGGCTAATACTAGAGGTTCATGGTCCTGATTGCACTTTTATTGTGGTCTTAGGCAACAGCAACTGATGCTCTAGTCTCTACTGTGACCTGGAGCTCAAGTGCAAAAACCTCTTTGAACTAGGGTGGCAACATAGCATACTTCAACATCTCTCTAAAATTTAGTCAACACTACCTCTATTTATGAAATTTAGTCCTCACAATAAATGCCTTAATGAATCACACATTTCAAATGCCTAATAAATCGAAATTCATCTAAACGATCTATTAGAGAGAATCAATCATACATGTGGTCCGGGCCTTCCCTGGGACCCTTACGCATATCCAGGAGCTTCATGTACCAGGCTGCCCTTTTAACCAGTCACAATTTAAAACTTCCAAGCATCGAACACTTATTCTAACAAAAAAAAAAAAAAATCAAACACTTTGACCTCCAGTATTCGTTTTCTGCATCTTTTTAAAAAACAAGACATAGGCTACTCTACAATTCAGTTTATGTTCATACTTCAAATCCAAGCCAGACTAGCACACATATTCTTGATTGCAAGTACAAAGAAGAAGACAACTTCGGATAATTCTCATAACTCATAAGTAGGATCCCAATCAATCACCCAAAATAAAGCTCCACTATATTAAATACTAGCCCTGTAACAGATAATTATTAAAAACCCACAAAAGGAAAAAAATATATATATAGAAACGAAATTAGCAATTTGCATGTTCTAGGAGTGACTAAATTTCATATGTAATTTGACCTTTTATGAAATCAGCAAGTTACATGTTCAGAGCACCTAAAACCCCTGAATGAGTGGAACCAGGGTACATAAGCCGTACCTTGATCTTTTCTGATTCACTCTCACTCTAGCATTGAAGTACCCATGAATGAACACGGATCAGAGATAGAAAGAAAACCAAACTAACAGATCATATCAACATCACTGCTAAATGATGCCCAAATATGAGGACCACGTGATGTAAAATACAAGCATAAACCTATGCTATAAAAAAAAATCACAAACCCAAGTTTTTATGTGGATACTCTTGGAACACACAAGTCAAAAAAATAGCTGGATGAATATCATTCTTGCTTTCTTTAATAACAGCATATGCTTGCAAAAATAGAAGAAAATTCCAGGTAGACAGAGAGAATCAAGAAACAAGTGGAGAAAAAAGAGGCAGTTTTCCATACCAACTAGATTTACTTGGGTGTGGAAGACAAGTATATATGAACTTTTCTCTATTCCCACTCTTTTCTGTTGCTGTTTTTTGTCAGGTGATCCGCTAGTTTGGATGTCTCTTTATTTCCATGCATACACAATTCCATGGAAATAAATTTAACAGTAATAGTAGTAGTTCGACTTTCAATTTTAGGATGCGTCAACTCATGAACCTTGACCATTTGTGATCAATTTCCACAATGAGCACAAGGAAGAATAAATAAGGATAACTTAGAAACTATGTCAAATCTGCAGATATATCTGCTCAAATAAATTTATAATAAAAAATTACTTTTACTCTTTTCCAAAAATAAATAAATATACCTGTTTTGGCTACAATCAATAAGCGTTTCAATCGTGTGGGATGGTCTCGTCCAACTGTTTGGATTGTGGAACTAATTGGCCACCTGCAAAGCATAGTCAAACATTAATAAATAAATGCAATGAAGTTAATGAGATTTTTAGACAAAATTTAGAGCATCTATCAACTATTGGACGCACCTGAAAGACAATTGGCCATGTGTATTGCCCAATTAGGGCATTCGATCCGTCGGAGTTCAATCAAAGTTTGAGGAACATGTGCAATCTCGTACCCGTCCTCACCAATTTCTTTTTGGGAACTTTGCTTCAAATGTGGACAACCACTGATAAACAAATATTTGAGTGTTGTGAGATGTTGTAGCGCTTCTGGCAAAGACGTTAGATTGGGACAATCAATAATACACAATTGTGAGATTGATGCCAAATGCTGCATACTCCTTGGTAGACAGGTTAGCCTCGGGCAATTACTAACATATAGCAAGCGTAGTGATGTTAGATATTGCAAACCCTCCGTCAAAGAAATTAGTTGAGGGCTATTACGAATCACCAGACTTCGAAGAGAAGATGATCTTTGCAATCCTTCCTCTGACAACATCACATTGCCATTATACACGTTCAAAATTTGCAATCTTGGAAGTTGGGGCAATTGTATCACACTCTCACAAGATTGAATGTATAAATCTGTAAGTGCTACAAGAGGCGGCAATGTTGTAAATTTGTTGCATTCAGTGATGTTTAATCTTTCTAGGCGAGGAAATATTCCTTTTCCTTCCCTTGTTGTCAGGCACTCCAAATTAGGCATTGATGAAACATAAAGCGAATGTAATGATGGGTATGCTTCTACTGTATTGTTGCCATCTGATTCATCATACACGTACTTAACATTCAACCTGCTAACCATAAGAAGCTCGAGTAAAGGTAGTTTCCCAAGGGTTGGAAGATGTTCACATTTTTCACAACCTTCTAGCCTGACTTGTATCAGATTTGGAAGCAATGAGCCGCTCATCCAATGTGGAAATATTAAACCTTGATATCGATGTATCACCAACTTTTTCAAGTTTGGAGAAGGTTGCAAGCCTTTAAGAACCTCTTCAACATTCACTTGTGATCCAGAATCCTCATTACCTTCCCAAGTTAAGGTTAACGATTCAAGTTTATGTTTCCCTGCCATATTAGCTGTTTGAGCGTCAACCAAATTACTAACATTTTCCATATTTTTTATTTGCATTTCTCCCCTGATATTTAAATCTTTCAGTTCTCCAATTTGATATCCATGACCCTCTCCTACAATGAACATGCTTAGTACTTGAAGAGAAGTCAACTGCCCCATGCTAATGGGCATGTGTGCAAGAGAACGACATCCACCAATATCAAGATTCCTGAGATTCCTCATATGCATCATACCTTTTGGTAACTCATATAGATACCCACAGTTATTGAGTATCAATGTTTGCAAATTATGGAGCCAAATGATTGACTCGGGTAACACTTCAATAAAAGAGGAAGAGATATCCAAGTACCTAAGATGTTTGCATTTATCTATGAAACTTGGTAATTCACGTCCAATAAAACATTCCAGAGCTCGCAAGCGCAATGATCTCTGTTTGGAGATATTCACAGAAAAGCCCAAATCGATACCAACTTTACCAGGTAAAAAGAGAGAGCGTAAAGTTTGGGATTTATTGATATCATTCAAGGGAAAGGTCATGGAATACTCTATTTTACACGTCAAATGACGAGGCCTTTTTGGAACTTCTTGGATCCCATCAGGTTCTGTGACAATGCATTCATTTTTCATGATAGATTGTGCAAGATCATGCATGAGATCATGCATTTTACATTCTACTATGTTTCCAAATTCATCCTTCACCGGATCTTGAAAGAAAGACCTCCACAATAAGTCATTAAAAATCATATCGCCTGCATCTTCCAAATCCATTTGTCCTTTTGATAGGAGAAATCCATTCGCCATCCATAGTTGGATTAATTTTTCCTTTTGAATCCAATGATCTTTTGGGAATATAGAACAGTAAGCGAAAGATTGTTTCAAATGTGATGGCAAATGGTCATAACTCAGTCTCAAGGATGGCAAGATGCCACTACCATCATCTGCCAAGTCCCATAACTTGCTTTCTTTGACAGATAACCACTCAATTTCCTTGCTTTTGAAGCGTAATAGGCCTCCTAATGCCTTTACAGCTAAGGGTACACCTCCACACTTACTCACCATCTCTTTGCCAATCAATACAAGGTTCAGATCTTCATTTCTATCCAACCCGAATGCCCGTTCTTTGAATAATGCCCAACAATCATCCTTCGACAACCCCCTCAAATCATAACAATTTTTTGGATGTATAGCCACGATTAGCGCAACTCTCTCACTGCGAGTTGTTACAATGACCGAACTTCCTTTGGCTCCACATCTTAGCACTGGTCTTAGTCTCTCCCATTTCTCCTGGTTCTCATTCCACACATCATCTAAAACAAGCAAAAACTTTTTTCCCTTCAATATCTCATGAAGCTGACGCTGTAATGGATCCAATTCCGACATACCATTCATACATCCACTTGCAGACTCAATAATTGCTTTAGTTAACCTAATAATCTCAAAATCAGGGGAAACACAAACCCACATTCTCAACTCAAAATGATCATAAACTCTCTCATCATTATACACCAATTGCGCAAGTGTAGTCTTTCCAATACCTCCCATTCCGAATATCGCATAAACCGAAACATCATCCTCTTGATTTCTCCCATCATCTAAAACTAACTGAATTATCTTCTCTTTTTCCTCATCTCTTCCATAAATCTCAGACTCAATCACAAAAGAACTACTACTACTACTACCATATCTCCTCTCAGAATTATCAACAATTTCTACATTTCTCACTCCCTCCGTGAGATGAAACTTAGATCTCTCATCCGCAATCGCATCTAACCTCTCCAGAACACTCTTCAACTCGCGCGCGATCTTTAAACGAAAAACAAGCGGATTATCGCCAAGAGACAAGAAATTACGTACTCGTTTCGTGAAGCTGATCGGACTCTGCGATCTGCGCGAAAGAGCTTCGGTTGCGAACTCGTCCAACAAGTCGTCGGCATCGTAAGCGGCGTCTTTGAGCTTCGCGAGCCAATTGCGCACGGAAGCCTCGTGTTGTTGCCGCTTCTCGGCGTCTTGAAGAACGGCTTGGATCGTGGATAGTACGCTTTCGAGCTTCTCGAGCTGAGGATTCAGGCCTGTGGCTAATCCGAATTGTTGAAGAAGTTGAGAGCTTAAGTTGCCTAAGATTACTTGTAAAAGAGCAGATACGAGTGCATCCGCCATGATTGTTGGTTAGGAGAGCTTGAAGATTGTGAGGAGCGTTTGGAATTTGAGAATTGGATGAACAGGTATTTTGGAAATGAAGAAGAAGAAGAAGAAGAAAAGTGGTGTACTAGTATGAAATTCAAATCAACGAGGCAGAAAAAAGCTTCCCCAGCTCATGGGGAAGCTGCTCTTGATAACACGGCGTTGACTTGTGTCCTTGGGTAAGGCAGACGTGTAATGCCCACTAAACTAAAGGTCATTGGTATGACTCGAGATCTCTGATATTTGCCAGAACGCGACAGTCTAGTATGACTTGATCTCTCATATTTGCACAGTTCACCAGTAAAGGTCACTGGTATGACTTGATCTTTAATATTTGCCAGAACGCTACAGTTCACCTTATGGCAAAGAAGAGAGATCTATAAAACATCTAAACTGAACTTAGTTTGACAGATAGCTGAGAGAAGAATTCCTTGAATGGAGAAGACAACCAGCCAATGGCAGGGAAGTAGGTCAAGGATTCGAATCGATGAATGGTAATCTAAATTTTAATATTTTATTTTTTATTTATAATTTAATCTATTAAATCAAATCATTGAGTTTCTTGGAAGGTTTGGACATTGAACATAATTTAAATTAAATAAAATTTGTCCAAAATAATACTAAAAAATGATTTAGAGTATGCCTAACACAAAACACATAGCAAAAAAAAAAGGGGGGGAAGTGGGTTTTTTTGTTGTTGTATGTGAACACTTCAGGGATCCAAAAAAAAGCTTCATAAATTGGTTTAAATCCTTGAATCATATAGTCACACTGATTCAGACCGATTTAAGGGATTGATAGATGTTACACGCAGACCATAAGTGTACGGTGTCAAGTTATAATATAATTTGATAAGATATCGGATATCGTCCTCAGGGATTATTACTACACTAGCTATCACGTTTTAACCCTAATTTTATCTAAAAAATCAAATTCGAATGATTGAGTGATTAAAACAGCAATTAAAACAATTAACTATTAACTAACAATGCAATGTGAATCAGATAGAAAAATCAATGGTAGAACGGTCTAGAGGTTTGATGTCACCTCACTATCAACTATGCTTTTATATCTATTTTTATCATTAAATCAATTCTTCATTTATAAGTCAAAATTCTTAACGTTTCTAATTCTCTCTTTTGAAACAAAACTAGTGCATGCTATTGTCGTCTTGGCTTAACTCTTTCGATAAAAACCAAAGACGACAACAACTCGTTAAGTTCTATGATTTCCACCTAACAACTTCAAAGGTTCTCGATCTCCTTGTGAGTCTCACGATTGCCTAGGTTTTATTTCTCAAATTCCAACCCAAGGTACCCTCTTGTGAAGCATCTACCTCAAGTCTATGATCATATAATCCGTGATCAAGGGATCAAAAACATTACACCTAGAGAAATATAAATAAACTACAGAAACTTTATTAACAATAATTAAACCATAAAACTAGACTAGTATCAAGCTTGGATCAATCTCCACCTCTAAAAAGAGGTTTTAGTTCATGACTAAAGACATAAAAACATTAAACAATGGTTTGAACATGAATAAGAACAATGGAAAACAAACGAAATGTTGTAGAGATTGTGAATAGCCTTCAATGTAGATCTTCCTCTCCACTTCGCTCTAACCGTAATCCTCTTCTTCTCCACTCTATGATCATTTAGAAACCCTAAAGAATGGTATATATAGAGCTACAAGTCCATAGGAAGTTGTCCAAGAGAAGTCCAAGTCGAATTAGGAAAGTTTGCAACAAAATTAGAAAGTTTCAATTTTGAATGGCACATCCGCTTTCTTCCTCGCCATCTTTCTCCTTATTTCCCACTCCAAATCAACCTCAAAAACCTTCCACGTTGTAGTATTTTAAGTAAGGAATCCATAGAAATAAACCACATCTAATTTGGAGTTAAATTGAGAAAGTTATGACCAAAACAAAAACGTCACACAAAACTGTATCTTTCCATTTGCACAAGCGCTACAGCGCTACTTTTGGGCGCTGCAGCGCCAGAGAGCTGCTTTTTTGCGTTCTTTTACTGGGTTGTAGCGCTGCAGCGCCACTGTTGAGTGCGGCAGCGCCCAGAGAGCTGGTTTTGCAAGTTTTCTTTCATTTTTTCCTATCTTGTGCACCTTTTCGCACATGCATCTTCATTCCAACTTCTTGTGTCTTGTTCCCATCATCCAAATCCATGTTCAACACATCTAAACACCTAACCAAAACAAATGAGTAACACACTTAGATAATCAAATGAACCAACTTATAGAATTAAAAATCAAAATAAAGCATAGTATACTAAAATGTGACTAAACTAACAAATAGATCAAAACTAAGGCAAACTAACCAAACTAATGCATAAATTATATTAAAACTCATCTAAAACATACTCTAAACATATCTAAATATTCAACTTATCACTATACCGAATTCACCATTACAATGTCCTTTTCAAGGTTCAAGACAAACCTATCATTTTCACGGGTTAAAAACGAACCTATAACTTTCTTTTGCGAGATAAGGAATAACCTACTATCCTTTTCGCGGGCTGAGGATTAACCACTTGATCCTTTTCAAGATAAAAAATGAAACTATACCTTAATTTCAACCTCGGAATCACGAGTGATAAGCTTTCACTTAACTTGGTTTGCTCCAACCTTGAAGCAAACCAAAACGCTGAACACAAGGACGTGGTGTTTGTTCTATACAAGTAGAACAATTACAATGAAGCTTACAATACACATTTTCAAATACAAGATATGAAAATTAAGCTCAAAGTGAGACAGAGAGACCTTACAACGCTTTTACCTTTCTTGCAACAGTTTTTGCTCAAGAATGCATTTGATGATGATTCGAATGAAATCCATAAAGTTTACTTTGAAAACCTTTTCAAAATCAGCTCATTTGGTTTTCAATATACTTAGTTCTAGGATGTTCAAGAGTGAGAAATGGTATGATGTTTGGAAAACACTTGATGCACTCACATTTTTTCATTCTCTGTTTTTATCTCTTTCTTTTCTCTCGGTTTTCATAGTTGTGTTGCTCAACATGAGCAAACCAAAGTGTGAAGCTCAAAACCTAAGAGTGTTCATCACTTCTCAACACTCAGAGAAAATAGACCAACTTGCAAAAACGTGCTTAGATCTAGTTTCAAAATTAGTTCGTGTCTTGAAAATGAGCACTTGTTGTTTTTATAAAAAAAAATGGATATGGGTTGATTTGATTTTAAAATTTTTTTAATTCAAGATGTGTAAGAGCATGCTAGGCAATAAGAATCAACCAGGTGTTAGTGGAGAATATTTCAGTTAGGATAACCTGACAGAAGGGTGTGAGGAATAGAAAAATCGAGCAAGTGGAAACATTCACGTTTTCTGTCAGAAAATGACAGAACTTTGTCTCATGCAATGATAGCGCGCTATCATGGCCTATAGCGCGCTATTGGCCTGTTCATGATGCCTGATATTGGCCTATAGCGGGCTATTGATGCTCGATATGCTGAAAACCGAGAGTTCCTAATTTTCAGAACTCATTGATAGCGCGTTATCATCCATTATAGCGCGTTATTGCCCTTTATACAAAAAATAAAATTTTGGCAATAGCTTGATAGCGAGCTATCATCAATAATAGCGCGTTATTGCCTTCTGAAAACTTTGGCAATTGGTTTAATAGCGGGCTATAGGGACCTATAACGAACTATTGGTTCCTGTTTTTGAAAAATCACTCATTTGACATACAAAAACCTTTCCATTGATTCAAAAACATTTTGATATAGGATTAAACACTTTTAAATCATTCAAAACTTATTGAAAACAAGATCGAAACCTTTTTAAAACCATTTTGACAAAATCATGCTAAAGATTAAGACATTTTCGAAAACTTGAAATCTTCAAATATGATTTTGCGAAAGACTAATGCATGATATTTAAGATGATGATTGAGCAAACTGGAGCAAGTAGGTTGCGTCCTAATTCTAGACAAAAATGGAACTCTCAACCTCTTGTTTCTTCTTTTCTCCAAGTTGTCCAAGTTTTGCATGTGGTTGATCATTTGCTTTGATCTTTTGCTTGAGAGACTTGAAGTACTTTGATCTTGTATTTGCTCTTCTCTATTGTAGATGTTGAAATATATTAGATAAAATCATTAGCATCAAATTGCGTATTGTTTGTTAGCATCAAAACACCTAGGAGAATGCTAAGTGGAAAATCTCTTTGGCCAACATGGATATGTATGTTTCTCAGACCAAAGTTTGAGAAATAAACAAGCAATCCCATCACAAACATTCAAACACAACTCTAGAATAACAATGTGTGTTTTGACCCAAACATTCATAGCTTCTATCTTTTTAGCTAAATAAGTTACAAACATATACACTTTAATATATTTCAAAGGTTAAGAAGATTAAGCTAATACTCAAGCCCATATTGAAATAAAATCTAGAAGAGCAGAACTTTACATCATCCTCTCGAGTAGCAGCATTCACTGTATTGACCTGCACAAGAAAGTATATCATATTACAGTAAATATATGAACTGCAATATTAGGAAAAGACTGAAATAAAAACTAGAAGTTTACATATTTGTGTAATATAACCCTCTTGAAGTTGCAAATTAACATACCAGATGAAACCATGAAATTGAGTTGTAGGAATGTACTTTATGCACTTGTAAATTTTATCTTAGAATAAGCTATGCAAATAACTCCTCTATTCATAAGTTTCTCTCTCAAATTCCGAGGGGATTTCACTCCTTCCTTCTCACAGAATACAGAGGACTATAACCCATGTAAGTCACAACATATATAATTGGGATTTTATATGGCTTGTGTAAGAAAAGAAGTATATTGATAAACTTTCAATCGCTAAATAAGCTGCATTAATGTGATTAAGATCAAGCAAAGATTATGTATGAGAAAGAACGAAGTAGATCAATAATTAACAGCTATACAATAGAACTAACTTAGTAACTTCTCAACAATATTTGAGAGTTACTGGATTGAAACATAGACCAAAACCTGACTGATATTCTTCCATCCTATAGCACCATGATCTTGGCGAATCAATAAGATTGACTACTACAGATCAGAGCCCAAGTACTAAATCTGAACTGGGTAAGTAAGTACTGTGATGATCTGAGTTTGCTACTATATATTTTGAAAAAAGACCCAACTGGAAGTCACTTAGCTTAGATCCATTGCGAATACTTAGTTCTAGCACAAAGTCACAACAGAGGAAAACAATACCCCTGCAGTAGAATTAATCTTTGTTGAAATTTTCTAAGATCATTCAGAAACACCCAGTATACTTTATTATGTGAACAAGACCAGGATACGAACCTGAAACCTAAAACATAAGCACAATTGAGTAACTAAATCAAAATGCAAAACCACTCATATAACCACATATAATTGTAGCAGTTTCTCTATAGTGAAGGAACATAAGTATACTGGATGAGGTATATTTATACATCTATGACATGTAAAATAGTATGATAGATATAACCTACTGCTAAATAACTTCTAACAATCCCATAGATAAGGGTGAGGAAGAAATGCTGAAGAATCTCATTGTTTGATATCAAGTCAAATAGGTCCATATGATATATACTTGTTTTCTTGCCAGGTATATATAGTTATAGACATGTTATATAAAAATTCAAAGCATATATAAGGGCGTACCTGACAACTGATAAGGGTGAGGAAGAAATGACTTAGATCCTTTGATGATCAACCCAAATGCGAGGGATATGTGCAATTTTGTGCCAGTCCTCACCCATCTCTCTCTGGCATCTTTGATTCAAATGTGGGCAACGAACAATACGCAGATGGCTAAGTCTCACAAGATTTTGCAGCCCTTCTGGCAAAGAAATTAGATTTGTGCAATAAGAAATATGGAGTTGCTCGAGTGAAGTTACATATTGCATACCCACAGTCAAACATATCAACTCGGGACAATCAATAATATTCAAGTCCCGAAGCGAAGACAGCCCTTGTAATCCCTCCTCGGACAATGTCACACTGCTTTTATCTATGATCAAGGATTCTAGTCTTGGGAGACGGGGCAGCGGTATCAAATTCCCTGAACATTCAATCCGAAGTTCTGTAAGTGTTGGAAGATGTGGTAGTGTCTTGAGTTTGCGGCAATTGTATATCGTTAGTGTTTTTAGTGAAGGACATATTGTTCTTCTAGCCACTTTTGCAAAACCCTCCAGATTAGGAGCAGAAAAGATATTAAGAAACTGCAGGGCTGGGAATGCATCTGGCATATTTTCTACATCCAACTCACAACACAAGTGTTTGACATTCATGTATCCTACATAGAGGCGCTTAAGTAAAGGTAGTTTTCCAAGAGATGAAATATTTTCACATCTTTCACAAACCATAACTCTGACCTCAATGACATTTGGAAGCAAAGAATCAGAAATCCAATTTGAAAGTTTTGTGCCCAAGTACCCACATATCACCAACCATTTCAAGTTTGAAGAAGGTTGCAAACCTTCAAGAACTTCTTCATCAACACTCACTTGTGATTCAACATCCTCTTCATGACACCAAGCTAGGGACAAAGATTCAAGTTTATGCTTTGCCGCCAAATTAGCCCTTTGGGCATCCATGAAATTTCTGACATTTTCCAAATGTGAGATTTCAATTTTTCCTTTAAGATTCAAATCCTTAAGCTCTTTAATTCGATTTCCACTATCCTTGCCAGAGAGGAATTTGCTTAGCACTCTAAGAGAAGTCAACTGGCGCATCCTAGAGGGCATGTGTGTTAGAGAGTCACACCCTTCAATGTCAAGATTCCTTAGATTGGTCATGTGCTTCAAACCTTTTGGCAGCTCAATAAGACTAGCACAGCCGTTGAGTATTAGTGTTTGTAAATTTTGAAGCCCGATGATGCATTCCGGTAACATCTTGATCAGCGAATGAGAGATGTTCAAGTACCTAAGATGTTTACATTCACCAATGAAATTTGGCAAATTGTCTTGAACATAACATTGTAGAGATCGAAGGCGCAAGGACCCTTGGCTAGGAATATTAGAAAATAAATCCTGATGGGATTCATTTGAATTTCTTACCAAATAGGAGATTAAAAGGATTGAGCGCAAAGATTCGAATGTTTTTTGGCTCTTAAGAGGAAAGAACATAGAACGACATCGATGCCACGCCAAATGACGAGCCCTCTTTGGAATTTCCGATGCCCAAGCAAGCTCCACCCTGACACATTCATTTCCCATCACAGACTGTGCAAGGTCTAGCAAGAGATCATGAATTTTACACCTTATTACGTTGCCAAACATGTCTTTCTCTGGCTCCTGAAAGAAGGATCTCCATAGTAAATCATTAAAAATCTCATCACCAATATCTTCTAATTCCATTCGCCCTTTCGATGGTATAAACCCATTGGCCATCCATAGCTGAATCAATTGGTCCTTCTCAATCCAAGCATCTTTCTGAAACAATGAACAATATGCAAAACATTGTCTCAAATGCAATGGTATATGGTTATAACTTAATCTCAGGGATGGTAATATGCCACTCCCATCATCTTGTATATCCCACATATCACTTTCTTTGATAGATAACCACTCGCTTTCCTTGCGTTTGAAGCGAAGTAGTCCTCCAATACACTTTACAGCTAATGGCACCCTCCCACACTTTTTTACTATCTCTTTCCCAATTGCTATTAGGTTTGGATCTTCTTCTCTCTCAACTCCAAAAGCCCATTTCTTGAACAACGACCAACAATCATCTTCATTCAACAATTCCAAATGATGACGATTTGTTGAGACGGTAGCCATGATCTGTGCAACTTTTTCCGCACGAGTCGTAACAATAACTGAACTTCCATTAGCTCCACATCGCAAAACCGGTTTTAGCCTCTCCCATTTTTCTTGATCTTCATTCCACACATCATCTAATACAAGTAAATATCTCTTCCCCTGCAATATTCCACGAAGTTGACATAGCAACGGGTCTAATTCAGAGATATTACACACATTTCCATTAGCAGCTTCGATCATTGCCTTCGTTAGCCTTTTGATCCCAAAGTCATCTGAAACACACACCCAGATTTTTAACTCAAAATGCCTCTGGACCCTTTCGTCGTTATAAACCAATTGTGCAAGTGTAGTCTTACCAAGTCCACCCATCCCGAATATCGCGTAAATCGAGACATCATCATTCTCTTGAACATTACTCAAAGAATTCAACAACAACAACAACCACCCAATTATCTTCTCTTTCTCCTCATCTCTTCCATAAATCTCCGATTCACTCACAAAAGAGCTAGTAATTCTACTCTCAGAATCTTCAACCTTTGTTCCCAAAACTCCTTCATTCAAATGAAACTTACTCCTCTCTTCAGCAATTGCATCTAGTCTCTTCAAAATATCATTAATCTTACCTACCATTTCGCGACGAAATCTAACAGGATGAAACGATAAAACGTTACATACCCGTTTCTTGATGCTTTCGTCGATTCCAGAATTGTGCAAAGTCGCTTCGGAAGCGAGCTCGTCTAATATGTCTTCGGCGTCATAAGCTGCATCTTTGAGCTTAGTGAGCCAATTTGAAAGGGCCCGGCTCCTCGTTTTCCTTTCTTCGGCGTCTTGAAGCACAGATTGAACTGTGGAGAACACGCTTTCGAGCTTCTCGAGCTCGGATTCTAGGCCCCATGCTGAGCCCAGTTCTTGGAGAAGCTCGGAACTCAAGTTGCCCAAGATGGTTTCAGCAAGAGAAGACACAAGTGCAGCCATGATTTCTTGAGCTTGTTGAGATCTTAGCTTAGAGATTTGAACTGGGTTTGCTTCAAATTGGTTGATCAGATAGAAATTTGTGAAGGAAGAAGAAGAAGAAGAAGCTCTGGTCGACCCGGGAAACTGTGTGTTTGACTATACATGAAAATGTTTAAAAAATTTGACCCGGTAAAATTTTATTAATGTTTAAGAGAAGGTTTTTGGTTGAAAAATAACATAAATCCTGATATATTCATTATTTATTTATTTTTTGGGTGAAGGAAGAAAAAAGTTAGATAAAATATTGATGTGTTGAGTGAAGACTTGAATTTATTGTAGATAAATTGTCTTTTTAAAATATGTATATATAATTTTCTTACCAAATGCATGTTTATCTAATTTAGATAAAGTAGAATAATTAATTCATTTTTTAATATTTTATGGACGACCCTTTTGTTGACTCAACAATAAATAATCATGTACTGTACTGTAGTCTGTACACGTATCCCCTTATGTGCAACATCTGACAAATTTAGACTTTCTGTAGCACATTCAATTATTAAAAAAAAAAAAAAACACAATAATTATACTCCATAAATCTTATAAAATCATCAATTATATCATGAATTATGATATTGTTCAAGTTATATCAATAATGTACTGGGTAGTAGGTTCCTACATGATGTTTCAATTCGATATCCCTTTGCATGAAAACCTTACATAGGTTATTATTTTGCAATTTTAATACACAAAGACTATCAATTGTATAATAATCCATAAGGATTTTTCAATCCCCTGAATCTCTTTAAGAAAGACTCGGGGAGTCAATTCAAATAAAGAAAATGTTTTTGGTAACATTCAAAGTTTGATTTTCTTATGCCATCAGCCATTATGTCATGAAGAAGATTAGTATAGAAGAAGGTCATAAGTGAACAGTGCAAATCAAATTCAACATGAATCCGAAGGAAGAAATTCAGATTTATACGTTTCTTTCTTCTACTTTTCTATGCTCCCACCACTATAAAACTCTTGTTCAGATTGTTAAAACGATCATCATTTCAGGTTAAGTGTTCATCATCAGATCTCAGGATGGGAGAAGTGAAGTTGCTTGCAGCTCCCTTGAGCCTCTTCTGTTACAGAGTTGAATGGGCTCTAAAGCTTAAAGGGGTGGAATATGAATACCTTCAACAAGATCTGCTAAACAAGAGCTCGTTGCTTCTCAAGAGCAACCCAGTTCACAAGAAGGCTCCAGTTCTTCTGCATGAAGGGAAAGCAATTGCAGAGTCTGTGGTGATCCTTGAGTATATTGATGAAACATGGAAAAACTCTCCTCTAATGCCTGAAGATCCTTATGAGAGAGCTATGGCACGTTTCTGGGCTAAGCTTGTGGATGAAAAGGTAATTAATTGTATCATATCTCCATCCTTCTTATTTTAATCTTCTTTTATTAGTTAATATTTTGATCTTTACAAATTCTAGAAGTAAAATTATTCATACCCTCATGTTTTTAAATGGGACATGAGAATTTGAGTTTTAAGTCACTTTCATATAATTTTATAAGAAATGGTTCAAGTATAACATGTTAGATAATTGAATAGGTCAACTTGAGATAAAATAACAGAGAATTGAGTGAGATGATTTGAAAATAGTAGCATTGACAATTAACAAAAATGGTAGAAAGAGAGGAAAATATAAAATAACATTGACAGATACAATCAAAAGATATATTACTTTCAATACAACTATAGATCTAACCAATGATAGTGAGGAATTTTATATCAATGACCCAGTTGAGAAAAGGCCATCTTTGAGTTGAGTTGAATATGAAAAAAGTGTAATTAATAAGATCTAAATATTACAATTAAGGGCTTGATGAGTCACTTAAAATAATTAACATACTGATAGCTTTGTTATCATTTAAGTGTGTGTGTCTGTGTACACTCTAATTTGAAGTTGCTCTGACACGCTTAGATCTCGTCTGTTGCAGTGTGTGTTTGGTGCTTATGCAGCTTTTAATGCAGAGGGAGATGAAAAAGAGAAACTGAAGGAACCTGTGCTTGAAGCACTGAAACATCTTGATGAACTGATTCAAGGGAAGAAATTCTTTGGAGGGGAGAAAATTGGGTTTCTAGATATTATGGTGGGCTCACTGCCTCAATACCTCAGTGTAGTAGAAGAAGTTGGTGAGATGAAGATATTTGATTCAGAGATGTTCTCATCACTCCATGAATGGGCTGAGAATTTTGGCCAAATTCCAGTGATAAAGGAGTGCTTGCCTCCAAAAGAGAAGATGATCAACCATTACCATGAATACAGAAAATATATGCAATCTTTGGCAGCCAAGAAATGATAAGTCTCCTTCATAATCATGATGAAAATAGATTTATATGATTGGAGTAGATCTAAATTTTTGTTGTAATACTAAAGATCAAGGGATGAATTCATAATATACTGTATGTCAGAGTTATCAGATTGAATGATCAAGACCCTAATCTGAAAGATTGTAGTTTTCTATCCTAGCACAAGATCTCAGAGAGTAATTAGACTGAAACCAAGGACCAATGTTTTGAGTGATCAGAGCTGGGAATCAAAGGTACTCTATAAGAAACGACTACTAGCAACTAGACTGGGTATTGCTACAACTAATTAATGATGAAAAGCTGACTTGCTACTAATTTACATGAAAGAACCAAGGAGAAGTCATTCAGATTGGATCCATTGAAACACCCGTGAACAGAACATTAATTTCAATTACACTACTGAGTATTGATTTGCATAAACTTGACCGAGTGCTCCTCTGTCACTATAAATGCAATAAACATGAACAGCGCAAAGTTCATCAACTGTTCTACATGTATAACAACCTTCCTATTTAAAACAAGCAAAAAACTTTCATTTTCTTTCTATTCAAAAATGTGTTTGTGTGCAACTTTATAATGGATTAGATTAATAAAAAGTGACTTTGATAGAATACTTGGATAGGGCACTGTGCCAATATAATGCAGTGTCCCAGGTTCAAGGAAAAGTGTACTTCACATCACAAATATCCACCTCACTATCTTCTTCTTCTTCTCTGCCAAAGCTGATCTCTAATGGCGGTATCCGAAACACTAGTCGATTCCAATGACCTAATCGCTCGAGCTCTCGCCAAAGCCCGGGTTAGTACAATATTCGGAGTGGTCGGAATTCCGGTTACTTCTCTCGCGAACCGCGCCGTCGCTCTCGGAATCCGATTCACTGCTTTCCACAACGAGCAATCCGCCGGCTACGCCGCGTCCAACGGCTACTACCCCGGCATTCTCCTCACAGGCTCCGGCCCCGACTACGTGCACGGCCTCGCCGGACTCTCGAACGCCGCAGCGAACACCTGGCCGATGGTCATGATCTCCAGTTCCTGCGATCAGAGGAACTTCGGAAGGGGGATTTTCAGGAGTTTGATCAGATTGAAGCCGTAAAACCCTTCGTGAAGTTCGCGGCAAAAGTGAAATATATTTCGGAAATCCCTAGTCGCGTGTTTGAGGTTTTTAGCCGAGCTGTTTCGGGGCGTCCCGGCGGGTGTTATCTCGATTGCATCAGAAGAGAAAAGAAAGAGCGAAGTAGAAATGAATGCAAATGGAATTGTTGTTGGATCGGAAGAGATTGCAAAAGCGGTTGCGCTGTTGAGAGAGGCGGAGCGGCCGTTGGTTGTGATTGGGAAAGGCGCGGCGTATGCGAAAGCGGAAGGTCAGTTGAGGAAATTAGTGTTGAACGCGGAAATTCCGTTCTTGTCTACACCAATGGGAAGGGGATTAATAATGCCTGATACTCATGAGCTCTCGGCAACAGCTGCGAGATCACTTGCGATTGGTCGCTGTGATGTTGCTTTAGTAGTTGGTGCACGGCTCAACTGGTTGTTGCATTTTGGAGAGCCGCGGAAATGGTCGAAAGATGCGAAATTTATACTGGTTGATGTGTAAAAGGAGGAAATTGAGCTTAGGAAGCCGCATTTGGGCATAGTTGGTGATGCCGGGAAGGTTTTGCAGAAGATTTATGAGGAGTATAGAGCTAATCCGTTTTGTTTGGGGAGGTGCCATCTGTGGGTGGAGGAGATTTCGAAGAAGGCGAAGGATAATGTGGCTAAGATGGAAATGCAGCTGGCTAAGGATGTTGTGCCCTTCAACTTCTTTATTCCAATGAGGATTATAAAGGATGTTATTGCACGGGAAGGCAATCAGCCTATTTTGGTATCGGAGGGTGCGAATACGACGGATGTTGCACGGGCTGTGTTGATTCAGAACACGAGTCAGACGTGGTTGGATGCGGGTACTTGGGGGACAAAGGGCGTTGGTTTGGGCTATTGTATTGCGGTTGCAATGGACTGGCCTGGTAGATTAGTGGTTGCTGTTGTAGGGGATTCTGCATTCGGATTCAGCGCCATGGAAGTCGAGGTATGATCCTTGAACATGAATAGTCTGTACGGAAACTACATAGGTAAATAAATTTTCTAAGAACTGTGAATGAATGAACTAAATAGAATTGGGTGACAAGACAATACATACGAGTTGGCACTTTATATTTGTCATTTTTATTATTGTTTTTGTTGATTATGATTATATATGTCACTTAATTTTGGATGGGATATCTGCTTTTTTTTTTGTTGAATTTTTCGAAGAGTGTAGTTTGCTTGTTTTCTGTGATGATTTTCAAAGTTAAGGTTTAGTTGGCCATTGCTATTCATCACCCGGGCCGTTGCATAGACAATTTCATCTCAAGCTGCCTAGTTTTGTTATCTAGACAAGCAGTTTGTGCTTTTCTGTAATTTAAAAATTTTCAAAACTCTGGAATGATTTTTGAAAGCATTTTAAAGTAATATAAAAAAGGATATTTTAAACTTTCTTCCATTTCTGTCATGCATAGATCAAAACTAGATTTTTAAAAAAAAATTTGCTATTCAAACTTGCAAGGAAATAGATATCTTTTTAAGATAATATCGTTATTCTTTAGCGCCCCAAGTCCTGGAAGATTAAATTGACAACATGTCCGTGGAGGATCCTTTCTTCCATAAACATTTTTTATTTTTAAGAAGAAACAAAGATACTTTATTAATAATCAACAAGAGGATACAAGTACTACATTCACCAGAGGTGATCAAACCACTGATCATGAAGCATGATCCCTGCCAACATACATACAACTATTCCAATTAAGCAAAAAGTGGGGCCTACCTCATGCCCGGATAAGGATTGATTCTTCCATACAACTAAATTACAGACAACCAGCACCAATGCGGAAACTTCAACAGAGACGCGAAGATCTTTATGACAATTCCACTACACAAATTCATCGCTGGGATCAGTAGCTTATATCAATTTCATAATATAATACTTAACTATTCGATATTGAACACATTCATCCCAACAGCGAAAATTTCAGCTGTTAAATAAACATAAAAGTGTTGGAATATTATGTGGACTGTGAAGAACTAGATAGGCAAAGGTGCATCCTACATCAGTTCTTGTGCTGCATTCTCCCACTCTCCGCACCAGCAAGAGGATCAATTGTTACATTTATTACAGCTGGCTTCCGAGCAGAAAATGATTCTGATAGGACAGATTTGAGTTCTTCAGGTGTCCCAACAAGATAACCTTTCCCTCCAAAAGCTTCAATTAGTTTATGATATGCTGCACCAGGGACAAAAGAAGTGGGTGCAGGATCATCTTTGTATGGCCCGGTAATTTCTTCAGGATTCCTCCGATCACCACCGTATACACCACCATTGTTAAAAACAATCACGACCACAGGTAATTGATACCGCACCAGTGTCTGCAACAATTCAAGAAGCAAAAATTACTAAATGTGTCCTTTCAAGAGAAATCAACAAATATGAGTTCACAAACTGCGTCAGTGACAAGATGGATGCCTAAAGACATAAGCTTAATCAATGGCAAGCCTCACTAAGGAATGTCTAAAAAGCAGAACTGTTTGCAGGGCAAACAATGAAATTGAAATGAATGTGGTTAAACTAAGATCCTTAAATTCATTACTTGAAATACACTGGAAGGAACCAATGAACAGGTATTAAACTTCAACGAAATTCATTACTCAAATCTATTATTAAATAACTATATCTTCAACTAACTATTGAACATTTCTAACACTGAACTTGCCAAATCTAACTAACAAAATTACAAACCTTCCAGTTAGGAAAAGGCTCTATTGAGTTGTACAATATTGCACCCTGGTCAAATTGCAAAGCCGTATTTGTTTAGCAATCTCTTGATGGTTAGCATTAAGACTTGATGTTTATGTAAGAAAGGAGCCCTCCCAGGACATGTTGTCAATTTAATGTTGCAGGACTTCAAGCGTTAAAGAATGTAATGATATCATCTTAAAAAGATATCTCATTACTTGCAAGTTTGAATAACAAATTTAAAAAAATAATAATAATAATAACCAACAAATATATGCTGATTTGGAAGGTAAACAAATAACATCTAGTTTTGATGTATGCATGTAAGAAATGGAAGAAAGTTCAAAATATCCTTTTTTTTATACTACTTTAAAATGCTTTCAAAAATCATTGCAGAGTTTTGAAAACTTTTAAAATTACAGAAAAGCACAAACTGCTTGCCTAGATAGATAACCACCAAGGCAATTTGAGATGAAATTGTCTATGGAACGGCCCAGGCGATGCCTAGCATTGGCAAACTAAATTTTAACTTTGAAAATCATCATGGAAAACAAGCAAACTACACTGTTCAAAAAGTTCAACAAAAAAAACAGATATCCCAGCCAAAAGTGACATGTGTAATCATAATCAACAATAACAATAATATAAATAACAACAATAACGTGCCTACTCATATGTATTGTCACCCAATTCTACATACTAGTTACCTCACAGTTCATAGATATTTCTTTGCCTATGTAGTTTATGTATAGACTATTCAAGTTCAAGGATCATACCTCGACTTCCATGGCGCTGAATCCAAATCCAGAATCCCCTTCAACAGCAACGACTAATCTCCCAGGCGATGCCACTGCAGCTGCAATACAATAACCCAAACCAACGCCCATGGTCCCCCAAGTACCCGCATCCAACCTCGCCCTAGGCTCGGTCTGAACCAACACAGCCCGTCCAACATCCATCGTATTCGCACCCTCCGATACCAAAATAGGCGAAGGGCTTCCCTGTGCAAGAATGGCATCCCTTATAATCCTCATTGGAGTAAAGAAGTTGAAGGGCACAACATCCTTAGCCAACTGCATTTCCATCTTAGACACATTCTCCTTGGCCTTCTTCGAAATCGCCTCCACCCACGGATGAGACTTCCCAAAACAGAATGGATCATCCTTAATCTCCTCATTTATCTTCTCCAAAACTTGCCGGGCATCACCAACTATACCCAAATGTGGCTCCCTGAGCTCAATTTCCTCCTTTGACACATCAACCAGTATAAATTTCACATCTTTCGACCATTTCGGCGGCTGTCCGAAATGCAACAACCAATTAAGCCTTGCACCAACTACTAAAGCAACATCGCAGCGACCAATTGCAAGCGATCTCGCAGCTGTGGCAGCGAGCTCATGAGTATCGGGCAACAAACCCTTCCCCATTGGTGTAGGCAAGAACGGAATTCCCGTCTTCTCCACCAATTTCTTCAACTCATTTTCCGATCTCGCAAAGGCTGCGCCTTTCCCGAACACGACCAACGGCCGCTCCGCCTCTCTCAACAATGCAACCGCTTTCGCAATCTCTCCAGATCCAACAATTCCATTTGCATTTGTTTCGCTCTTGCTTTTCTCTGCTGCGTCCTTCAAAAGCCGAGCAGCCTCAGCTTCCGAAACCGTCTGGTGAAGAACATCCGACGGAACATCGAGATAACACCCGCCAGGACGGCCCGAAACAGATCGACTCAAAACCTCAAACACATGATTAGGGATTTCCGAAATATCCTTCGTTTTCGCAGCGAACTTCACGAAGGGTTTTACGGCTTCAATCTGATCGAGCTCCTGAAAATCGCCCTTCCCGAAGTCCCTCTGATCGCAAGAACCGGAGATCATGACCATCGGCCATGCGTTCGCACCGGCGTTCGAGACTCCAGCGAGGCCGTGGACGCAGCCGGGGCCGGAGACGGTGAGGAGAACGCCGGGGCGGCCGGTCAGGTAGCCGTAGGCGGACGCGGCGTAGCCGGCGGATTGCTCGTTGTGGAACGCGATAAATCGGATTCCGAGAGCCACGGCGCAGTTCGCGAGAGAGGTTACCGGAATTCCGACGACACCGAACATGTAATCGACGCCGGCTTTGACGAGAGCTCGAGCGATTAGGACGTTGGAATCAACTAGGGTTTCGGAATTGGAAGATCCGGGGTTTTGATCGGAGACCGCCATTAGATATCAGCTAGAAAAAGAAGAATCAGAAGGAGATAGTGAGGTGGATATTTGTGATGGGGGCAGTTAGGTATATAAAAAGAAGGGAGTGACGGAATTCCCCCCGAGGAATTACAGTTGAAACCTTGGAAGGTCTTCTTTGGGGTTCCGGAGTAAGATTAAGACTAAGTGTGGCTGCAGATTTTATCGGCCCAAACTCGGGCGAAGTCTTCGGAGGCGGCGGTTGTTTCCACTTTCTCTTCTTCTTCTTCTTCTTCTTCTTCTCCTTCTCCTTCCTTTTTTTTTTTATACCAGTTTTCCAGGAGATGTAAGGCTCCAAAGGGAAAGGTGGAGTCTGAATACGATATACCGAGGGGGGTGGAATCCGAATACGTACTTCCGCCTGGCCACCAGAGGTGGGCCACCCATTCTATGCCACTTTAGGTTGTTGCTTCTATTTTACGTCTTAGTACAGTTGCAGGTACTATGCTGATTCCGAGTCTCCGACGACGTTTGTGTGGCCTTACGATGGGAGAAGGGTTTTCCTTAGTGGTTTTTTCACAGGGTAATGGTTATTACTGATTTTTCTTCATTTGCTTTTTAAGAGAATTTTCTCTTATTTGGTTTTGGAGATAAGATAATTTTGTTTCTTAAATTTGTGAAGTATAGTTAACGGCATATGTGTCTTTAAAATCTAGACTGATTTATTATATGTTCTAATTGCAAAATTGCTTTTAATTCAAAACCTTCCCAAAATAATTATATATATTCTAATTATATGTTTATATAATAATTAACTTTTGTAAAAAAAAAAAGATATTCTAAAAAACTCTATTATTTATTATATTTTATAAATTTTGTATTTTATTTTATAACATGTCCATTGCACGGGCTATAAGCTAGTTACATTTATAATTGCACCTTTTTTTATAGTTGAAATAACATTTTTAAATTTGAGTACCACCGGTCAAGCTTCTTTTTTTTTAATTTTACTGATGCATGCGTATTTTTTTATAATTTAAATTTTTTAATTCTAATTTTTCTAATCACCCTTTTTAACTTCTAACTCTTTACTCTTATTTAGTTTCATTGCTCTTTCTCTACAACAATTTCACTTTAGTTTAATTATATTAAAAGACAAAAATAGATATTTTTCTGTAAATTTATTTTATTTAGATTACTTGATGATAAAAATCACATACAATGAATGTGTTTTTATACCAACAAGGGGTTGATTTGTTAATTCAGGAAGCGAACTACGAAGTGTAATTATAGAAGTTATCACGAGTTCAAGCTCGCGCGTTGTCTATCTCTATTGAGAGATGTGTCATTACTCCTGCAAATCTTCGAATTCGAAATGATTAGTTTCGCCTCAAAAGGGCATAGGACACTTATCAGGTGTTGAAAAAATAGTACCAAAAAATATGTTTTTATATATATAGTAGGTACCAAGTCCTACTTATTTTTATTACTTTTAGACTCACATATTAATATTGTTGGTAGATTATCAATTAAAACTTGTTGACACCTTTCCTCCTTTCATAGTTGGAACTGATTCAAGTCCTTACACTAAGTTACTAACAAAATAAATGGATGATCATGATTGTTGGTTCGCTATGATCTTAGCGCGATAAACCTTTAATTTTGATAATCGGCGGTACTCTTAAAAAAAAAGAGAAATATTGTAATCTTATTACAATAATTTAGTGAGTAAACTCAGCACAATTTTCATACTTTTTCTCATTAAATGGGTAAAATGTTCTCACTTAACAATTTATTGCTTAGTAAAGGTAGTATATTAAAAGAATAAGTTTGATTAATACACTTTATTAACATTATAGAGTTATTGAATCGTATATTACGTATTTCGAGGTGATCCAATAAATTTTAAAGATAATATTAACAAAATATATTTTTAAAATATTTTCTTATTTAAAATGCAGACGCGAATCAATGGTCTCCACGAAACAACCAAACGCTCCTACAAAGTTTTTAAATTAATAGTTTATTTGAAAAAGTAAGTAATAATTTAATTTAAAAGAATATCTAGTGGAGGTTGCATCTTCTTTCCTCCTCCCTCCTTATGTAGCTGTCACATGATGGAGAAAAAATAAAAATAATGATATTTTGATTCTATGATGAGTTTAGTCACAAAAACTCTCCATGTATAGTAAAATCCTGTTAAGAAATTATAATATACATTAGAATACCCGTATTTCTATTGTTGTAGTCTTAGTGCTGTCCTTTCTCTTATATGAATTAACACCTTAATTTGAGTATTTTCGGATAAATGAGAAAAAATATACATATATAATAATGATTTTTACTCAACTCAAATGAATTTCTTTTTTCTAAATAATAGACTGGCTTTATAAATTCATTTTCCCCATTTGATTGATTTTCTTTAATTTCTCACCATTTTTTTATATTATTAAATATTGATCTATGAAACTATATACATGTGTTTAATATATAGATTGAGATGCATTTTTTGTGTTATGGTTTGTTTTTTGGAAAGCTGATATAATAACAGACAAGGGAGGCCCTACATTCGGAGACTTGGAGGAATGAGAGAACAAATTGGTCATTAAATTTATTGATAAATTTTGATTTGATAGCTACTTTGGAAAAAAGAGTTTTAGAGGTTGGCTTGCCCTTGATTTCTTGGAATTAAAAAGTGTGGTGGCCTCATGGTTGCTTTTCACGTAGTCAAAGTTGGCTGGTAATTATTTGAGAAAAAATAACTATTTTAACAAAAAAAATAAATAAATTATATATATATATATTTTAAAATTAGGGAGACCCCACTAATTCTTTTAGAGTACGGTTATAAACACTTAAAGGCATCGTTAGCAAATAAATAATAAAAAGTGATTTGAACTCAAGACCGTTAAAATAGAACTTGCAACTCATCACTAAACCAACCCATTATATACTATTTAAATAATAGTCATGCCCTATAAAGATATTCTAACATTTGATGAGCAATTGGACTCAGATAAGTGTAATAGGAGAGAAAATAAATAAATAAATAACCTTATATATATATATATATATATATGTGTGTTAGGATTATCACCTAACTTATAATTATTTAGGTGATATTTTCTAATGATCCCAAAAAGAATGTCATTTATTTACCTGTTTCTAGATTAAGCATGTACAGGTCACATCTAAATAGTATCTTATATTTATTTTTTCATATTATTTGTAAATACCTATAACTTGTGTTCTAGGGTTGGTATTTTTTATTATTTTTATTTTTTGTGGATTCTCTTATTTCTTTATCCACAAAAAGCTCCAGTTTTTATACAAACATTAAATTGACATTAAGTGTTATTATACTAAACTATGTTCATTTGAACCTACCCTCTTGACTTTCAATTGTGGTGTACTACTGCAACGTCTATCACATTAAGAATGTATTAAGATTGCATTAAATCATGTATTGACACGTAATTCAATAAAATCTAAGAACATCTCAATGCTCATATTAATTGTATTTTTTTAAAAGTGTTATGTCATCAATGTTAGGGATTTGCTTCCTATGTGACATAAAACATTACTTGATAGACAATTAAGTTAGAAAATATTATTCATACAGCCCTTACTTCTTCTTTTTTGCCACCTCAGCTTGACAGTGAATGATGATAGTTGTATTTGAAAAGTTTATTTTAACTCAATGTTTATTTGAACTATATGACACTTGATTTTTTTTCACAATCTATAAGAGCATTGGAAATGCCTATGAGTGTTGAGATGATATAATTTGTATTGCAGTTTGTAGTGTAATGATTTTAGCATTACTCAAAATTTTAATAGAAGCTATTATTATAATTGGAAAAAAAGGAGAAGAGGAAAACTAATTAATGTCAATATTTTTAATTAAGGCTCTTCTACTAAAACACAATTTGCTCTATTGGACCAAATCTTTGTTTTTTCTTGTTTTAAATACATATAAGTTATTCATTATTGTTTTTTACTTCTTATTTATGTTTTAAGTAGCCTACGTTAGCTAGCTATAATAGTATGTATTTGAATCCCTTCATTTGTAGTTGAGAGTTCAATTATCTCGCATGATCATCATCTGGATCCCTTATGTCTATCGTCATTGTGTTCATCTTCTTGGCCTTACTGAGGGGTTTCAGCTTCTTCTAACTTCGATACTAACATTCTTTAACCTTATGTCAACATAAAAATAAAAATAAAAAAAGCTGTTTTAAATAATCTAAAACAATTTTGCTTTTAGGCATCATCTCTATTTTCAAAGTAGAATTTCATACAATACTAATTCATGGTCATAAAATAATACAACTTTTTTTTTCGGCACCCCGGATGTGTCCAACTTCCCTTTGGACAAGACAAATTCTTCCGAATTCGGACATAGTAGAGGCGTTTGGCTGTCTCTCCTAACATAGACAAATAAATGGGAACACACCTAAGTTCGAACTCAATACCTGAATCTCAACCTTATTTATACTCAATTCCTTATAATAAAAACACTTATGTCAATGGTAATGTGTTTTGGGTACTTAAATGAACTCTCTTAATTACTCACTGAAAGTAAGATTTTCCAAACATTTTATGTAGTATGATTAAGAAACATTTATTCAAGGTACATTGTACAATTATCATAATGCTTAGTTATTTTTTCCATGATATATCTTTATTTACACAAACTTTAAAATTGTGTGTTTTTAAATAACTATCATTTATGAAATATATAAACTCTTAAAGTCTTACACATATACTAAATATGCAATATGTTCAATTTTCTTTTAAGTTGTTAAGTATGAAATATTGATATCATGTGAGAAAAAAAGAGCTTGATTAAGTTAAATAAATTGGTTAATGCATACAAAAACATACTTTGAAAAAGAGGAAAGAAAAAAAAAATGTTAAACAAAAAAAGTATAATTTATAAAAGCATCCCATCTTTACATTAAAAAGAAATATTAAAAGATAAAATTTCTAATTAGTTGGTCTAAACTGTGAAACAAATAATTAATGCAAAATATTTTCCCACTTACATTGAATCGGTTATATAATTTCGTTTTTCCACTTTATAAAATAAACTATAAATATATTGCACACCTTAGGTCCATTAAATTTGTGATTCAAATACAATTTTATGTTACTCTATAAAATAAAAAATAAATATATTGCTATTCTTAAACCCTGTTTGATTTGTGATTTTGATATAATTTTTTATAGCAAAAAATCAAAAATACAGAAAATATATTTGGTTTATGTGATTATGAACGTTCTGTTTAAAAAATAAGTTGTTTTCAAAAAATAAAATAAAAAAATATTTTCTTAGTTTTTTATTTTTGAATTGTATTATTATTTTTTAATCACCATTCAGACAGGATCTTATTTTTTTTTTTTGCAGAATCTGATTAAATTCATGTCTCCTTAATATATAATGTTTTTTTTCTTCCTGTCTGTTCTACATTGAACCTTTATCACAATAAATAAAATATATTTTGTTCACTAAAAATTGAATTATATTCAAGCCAATTAAATAACACACGCGAAAAGCACGTTCTTCCAAAGAGCCCCAGTCATTCAAATGCACCCTCTTACACTCTCCTAAACGCGCGAGGTTCATCCCTAAACCCAAAACCAAACCCGTTTAAAACCCGCCCAAGTAGAACACACACACAAAACACTATGGTTGAAAGAAGAGCATTTAAAAACTGCTGTTGAAGACCTCCCTATTCTTCTCACTCTCTCTTTCCTTCATTCTCGAACCAATACAGCAGAGCAGCAAGAAAATGATAAAGAGGCGATTTTACAAGCAAGAGCACGGGGACAGGGATGATGTTTCTGATTCATCTTCGTCTTCTTCTTCTTCTTCATCCGACTCGGATTCAGATGCAGAAGAGGCCCAAGAAGAGAGAGACCAATCAGAAGATCTAGGAGTAGAAGAAGAAGAAGAAGAAGAAGTGGAGCAAGAAGCGGCGGCGGAGGAGGAGAAAGAAGAAGCGCGGGAATGCTCTCCGTCTCCTGGTTCGCATTTCTTCATCTGGGTCTTTTTCGATTGGGATTTTTATTGGTTAATCTGAAATGGGTACTTTGATTTTCTCTATTTTAAGGGTCTGAAGAGCTGGGTTTTGTCGGTTTTGTCTGATTCTGGTTGTGTTTTCTTTGTTTAGACTGGTATATTGATGTGCCCATTTAGTTAGGTTATTGATGTTGCATTTAATCTGGTTCGCATTTCTTCATCTGGGTCTTTTTCAATTGCGTTTTTCATTGATTAATCTGAAATGGGGGCCATTCGATTTTCGCCATTCTGGGTTTTGGTAGTTCTGTGTGATTCTGGTTATGTTTTCTTTGTATAGATTGCAATATTTATGTGCCCATTTTATAAGGTTATTGGTGTTGCATTCACTTATCTGGGTCTTTTTTAATTGCGCTTCTTGTTGATTAATCTGAAATGGGTGCTTCAATTTATACAAAGAGCTGGGTTTTGGTGGTTCTGCGTGATTCTGGTTATGTTTCCTTTGTATAGATTTCTATATTGAGTAACACTAATAGAAACTGCACTACAAACTGCATCACTCCAACACCTTTAGATTTTTGTTGAATCACGCGTCAATGCATAGTTCAATACATTCTAAAGCGACGGAGTGTTTTAGTTTGCAATGCAGTACAACACCCAAATCAATTTAGCATTATTCTTCTATATTATATGTGCCCTTTTAATAAGGTTATTGGTGTGGTATTTAATGATTCAGATTTCTGGTTTCTTCTTTTTCTTCTTTGAAGGGAATTTTTGGTGTTCAAATCATTTTGTAAGATATGATGCATTGTTTTTTTAGTTTCTTTGCCTATGTAGTTGTGGTTTTGCTTTTAGCTTGGTGATTTTATTTGCTTAGCAAGGTAAGTTGATTTTAGGAATTAGGTTTTTGAGTCTCAATGTCGATGCTCTAGGTATTGTGTAATTTGTTGGCAATGGAAGTTTCTGCACCCTACTTGCATCTAAGCTGGACATTTTCTTTGTTCTCATTTTGGGTTTTTCGTGGTACATTTGTTGTTATGTTGAGCCATTTGGATTGGGTGGTTTACTTTTTTTCTTGTCATAATGTCTTCTCCAAAACCAGCAAAGATCTTTTTTTACTGGCATGTGGCTCATGTGGGTTCCATTCATCTATGAGTACTTTCTGTTTGAAGTGTAGATGTTTATTTCTTTAACAGCTACTTTGAATTGCTTCTTGCAGGTTCAGGGTATGAGAGTGAGGATAGCTCAGGGACTGAACTTCATTGTGATTCATCAGGTAGGGTTTTGGAAACACTCACGGAAAATTGTTTTATCATTTAGTTATGTTATTTATGTGTGCTCTATGAATTCATGTTCCTATTGTATTTTTCATTTAATTTACTTTATAGACGATAAAAAAAAAGATATTTAACATACGATCCCAAACTTGTAGAGGAAATGGGACTCCTTTTAAGTTAAACTACGTCACAACAACTGAGATTTGCTGATGAATTTGATGAATCAGAGACGCAGAGACAGTGCCTTCTAGAAATCTGAGATACTAATATATCTGTTGCCAAATATTGACGTTCAATCCTTTTTTTCCTTAGCATGTTGCAACTCACAATTAGTGCAAAACTTTTTATTATAACAATATAACCTCAGAACTTTCTATTGATCAATTATAGGCAAGTAGAATTAAGATGGAATAGCAACTCATAGTCATAGTTGTAGTTAAAACTGCTCGTTCAAGTCATTTATGGATGACTATCAAATCTTTTATTCTAGAATCAATCTTTTTTTTTTTTTTTTAGTATAGTCTTTAACTTAGAGGCAGATGTTATAAGCAAACAGACCTTGTACCTTTTTTTTTAACAAATTATGACTAAAATCCAACATAACGTCATTGGAGTAAGGTTCTTCTTCATGAGATCTTGTGCTATTATATTTATTCAAGATTCCTCTCGTGAATAAATATAATAGCTTTTACTCTTCTTGTTTTAGGTTGCAAATGAGAGATTGTTACATTCCTTTTGTTATGTTATTTAAGTAGCTTTTATCTTTCTTTGTAGCGAGTTTAATATTACTTTCTGATCTTGTATTTTAGGAATTTATGATCTTTCTAAAAATTCTCCCCCCTTCTTTTATTCATATAAATTGCCTGCTGTGATCTTCTCACTTGGTTTTTTCCCCCATACTGAATAAATTGCAACAAGTCAACTGAAGAGGAATGTAGCTACTGTTATGTATTGAAAATCATTTAGATCTGGGCATATTTATGATGTTGCAGAAATTGCCCGCTGTTACTCTTTCGAGGTGTATTCATGTCATAATCATTTTTAACATTTTGCTGGAAATGCAATTGTTTGCTAACTAATGCTATTTTTCATGTTTGCCTTTGGCTCTTTTTTTAAATGCTTGCATTAGTTCAATTATTACAATTCTCATTTGAGTTGCTGGCAGCATCTTGACATCTTCCTATTTTCTTTGTTTGTTATTTAATACCATTACTTCTTTGGGTTTCTGATGGAGGTGCTCAATGGCCAGGCTTGGTAATTAATGATGATGAAGAAGGATCTGACCATTGGAGACGAAGCCT
The DNA here is from genome assembly GCA_035771175.1 of Paratinospora sagittata. Taxonomy (NCBI): domain Eukaryota; kingdom Viridiplantae; phylum Streptophyta; class Magnoliopsida; order Ranunculales; family Menispermaceae; genus Paratinospora; species Paratinospora sagittata. Next base: position 3,167,902 of record CM069592.1, on the reverse strand, counting down.
TAACAACCTTCAACTACCTGGTAAAGGCGATGTCGGAACAAGGGAGGAGAGCCTGTCTAATATCTTAGCAAAGGATTCTATGCAGGCTAAACTCTCAGACTTTGTACTGAAATGCAAATCAGTCTTCAAGTGTAGACTCTGTCCAAGAATAGTCTGTTTGACTGAGGATAGTTTACTCTTACACCTTAAATCCAAGGTAAGACACTGATGTTCAACATGACATATAGATGTGTGCCTAAGACAAATTTTTCTGTGTCGATTCTTTTTTCTTTGGATGTCTTTCAATCGTAAGAAGGTTAACCTGTACAATTCATATCCTTAACGACATTTCTATACTCATCATATAATGTGGATGAGATTTGGGAAAGCCGTTTGCCACCTTTGATGATCTAGTTTTTTATCCTACAAAAAGCAAGAGCCTATTAAAGCTTCAAATTTCTCAAAACTTTTAACATGACATGAAGTTCATGCCGTTTGAAAGAAGTTGATTTTGTAAAAGTGATACTGGCTTTCCAGCCTTTTCCAGCCTGAATCCACAGACTGGATATTTTCAACCTGTGTGACTTCATAGCGGCTAATAAAATGATTTGTTTTAGTTTTTTACTATTAGTAGTTAAGATTTGGTAGCCATGTGCATGGAGGCAAGGAGGTTAAATATTTTCTCTAAGCAAATGTAACACCTTGGAATTTTTTCATTTTTTGGTGATGTCATTTCTTTGTTGAATCCAAGTCCATACAAAAAAACCTGCACATTGTCAAAAAACTTACAATTTTCTGGAAGATGAATAAACCCCGCCTAATGCTTGGAGTCATCGTCTCATGGAGAAAGGTGAAGAAGCTGAAAATGAGTTCGTTAATGTTAATTCCTCACCCAGGGGAGTGCTTTCCCTAAACCAGGGACAGCAGGTGTTGAAGCATGAGATATTTAGGCACTTGTCTACTCTGTAAATCTATTTACAATTATACATCTACATGCACAAATGTTGTTATTATTTCTTAACTTCTTATTGCTACTTGTGGATGCTCAAGCTTTTGAACATTAGCAAAATATATGAAACTGTTAGTCTGATACAGCTCATGTCAAATGTTCCAAATATGCCTTGCATCTGTTAATAAATACTACATTATTGGAATTCACACTGAGAGTAAGTCTTACCATAGTATGTGGTTTATACCTCAACTTCTTGATGTTCGTTGCAGCTTTTACATGCGTTGCCCTCTAAAGTCTTTTCCATGGAATACTATTTCAGCGGTCATGATTTGTTATGTTGATGAAATGGGAGGGAGGAAACTGCATACTCATTAGGTGTTTTTCTGGAAGTAGGGATGAAATAGGATGAGGAGTTAGTGATCTCCTCTTTGGCAGAACTTCACAAAGAGAGGTGTTCTTGATACATTAATAGGGTTGGTGAAAGGTCAAGTTTATTTTAAAATTGTGATAGACTGTTAGTCCTACTATTGTTGTTGTTATTACTATCATCATCCGACATTTACCCTTTCTGTTTTGGTATTAGACATACTCTCTTAGATCTAGTCATTGTCAAAAAAGTTATCAACATTTGGACCTACTATTGAAACAACTCTTATTTCAATACTTCTTAAGGTTTGCCCTTTTCGTATTGGTTAATGAATAAATCTTTGATCTTATTTGGTGGTGTATAGTGTCTGTGATCTTTGTACTCCTAAATTAATAATGAACAGATATGAGAAATGGTATACATAGTCTCAACTAGAGATAAAATGAAAGAGAACTAATTAAGATGGTTTAGAAGCATGCAATGAAGGCCATTAGATATGCACCTTTTTACAATTTACGGTAATGATAGTTGTAGAAGGACCAAAATAATATGGATAAAGATAATTAAGAAAGACATAACTATTTGTATTATAAGTGTCATTATCACTTCATAGAGCAAAAGGAAGGGGATTCATGTAGTCGACCCCATGTAGTTGGAAAAGAAAGGCTTTGTTGAGTTAGGTTGAGTTGTACCTTTGAAGCATTAAATAGATAGTTGATTCTTGTTTTTGGCTGTAAAACAATCACCTTACTAGGGGCCCCCTTTCTTGTCACCAAACCTCAACTAACAGTTTGGACTATGATCTATCTTGGATGACATTTTTTTTTTGGCACAAAGACTCGTGTTTGCTTGCTTAGTGTGATTCTTTGCGCAAGAGTTCTTTTCTGAGTTTTTGTCTTATGGCTATTTTCTTCATAGATCTATTGCATTTATATCATGGCATAACAACTAAGTTGATTGAGGACGTTTATTTGAGGTAAGAAAGTCCAGTGGCAAGTTGTTCTCAAGGAAGAAAAACTCATGACACGCTACAATCAATTGTCAACAAGCCTGATAGCCCAAATGATTAACAAGAATATTTAGGTTCTAGAGTGTCTAGTTTTTCATAACACAAAGAGGGGAAGGAAATGAAATGAAAATAAATGGAGAATTGAGCAATCTAAGAATGGTTATTCAATGAAAGATGAAAAAGAGAACATGGTTGTAAGGTCCCCAATACGAATTTATGAATCTTATGGTTTATTGGTGGTGTGCATAGGTCATGCTGGGTTGGTTTTAACTTTAAATTCAATATGACCCTTTACAGTTACGGGTGTCACTTTTTCTCTCCCAAATCCAACTTGGAAAAAATGTTTAATTCATTGCAACCCCATCGGATCAAGTAGGTTGGTTTTGGCAGATTTGTATATTACAGAAAAACCCATAAAAGAAGAGGGATGTGAAACAAGAGGGGAGGGGGGCATTTATAGGGGAAGGAGAGAGGCTTCCTCTTCCAATCCTTGATGTTGGACTAAAGGACAAGGGAAGGCCCCTTTAGTTCTTTGGGGTTTAGGGTTTAGGGGGAGTTGCTTGTGGGACGAATGAGGAGCTCCCCTTTGTGTCTTGCTAACTGAGAAATATTCAATAGAAAACATGGTGGTCATTAATATTTGCATTACATCTCAATCAAAAAGTGAGAATAATCTTCAATGCTATGTGTTGGTTCAGGTGTAGGGAATATGATGTAGATGTTGTTTAAATTCAATAATTTCAATTATAAAACCTTTATGAATGCATTTAAGGATTAACATTATTAAAATATTTCCAGTCAAAAACCTTTATGAATGCATTTTAACATTATTAAAATGATTATCCAGTCGAAAAAAAACATTATTAAAATATTTCTTGGAGGTGGGATTGACTATGGTGTCGTTTTATTAGTCATGGAACAATGGGACATGCAATACATAAGGAGTTTGCAAATTTTGTGTGGAGAGAAGCATTTTAAAGGATAAAGAAGCATTTTAAAGGATAATTTTCTTGTAGTGTCAATTTTAATTGGTTTTACGTGTTATACTTGTACTTGAATTTTCAAGAAACCACTATTTGCAATTGTAGCTATTAGCCTATTAGAAACACATAACAAATTATTGCATTTCTTAGAAGTCCTTTTGTTTTGTTCTAAGGACGTGGATTGCTCTATAGTGTTACCCTTAGAGAGGAAGTTGTGGACAAAATGCAATTAGATGGATGGGTGACACTTGTTCAATAAACAACCTGAATTATGATGATCAGGTTGGAGAAATCGGAGAGGGGAAACACACACACACAGACACACAAAAGTTGGGTAGGGAAGACCATTGTGAAAACTCTAACAAACGGTTGGTAGGATTGAAGTTGGAATCTAGAGAAAGTCTAAGTTGATATTGCAAGAAAAAGATGGATTTTTGTATATTTGTATGAGAACATAACAAAATGAACTTATAATGGTTTTTTTTCCCTTTGCTTTGCATATGAAGTTGAAGAAATCGAAGAAGGGGAAAAACACACTCACACACAAAAGTTGGGTAGGGAAGACCATTGCCTAAACTCTAAAAAATGTTTGCTAGGATTGAAGCTGGAATCTAGAGAAAGTCTCAATTGATATTGCTAGAAAAAGATGGATTTCAATATAGAAACATTACAAAATGAACTTACAAGTTTTTTTTTTTTTTGTGTTCTCTCTCCTTTTTTTTTTCTTTTCTTTTTTTGCTTAGCACATCGTTAGCAACATGGAGAGACTGAAACTTTTGTCATCTCAAGCCTGTTATTTCATTTCCAAGAAGAAGGGAAAGTGTGATAAGAAGGGTTATACGAATGAGGAGATAGGCAAAAAAAGCATCTTTGAGTTAGGAAGAAGAAGAAGAAGAAGAAGCTATCTTGGAGGTTATAAAGAGAACATACCTGGTCTTGATACTCTCTCTCTCTAAGATGTTCTCTCCATTATATATGAAGAAGCCATCTTTTTGCTTAGCTAGTGAAGGAACTTGATCTTGGTATTCTCTCCATTGGCACACGAATTAAGAAGGTTTTCTAGCACAACAAATATCGGACTATGCAATGTCATTAGGGCATCACCTAGGCAAATGGTGTGTTGTTAATTTTTAACTCAACTCAATAATGACTTGTTCCAATGACATGAGGTTAACTATATAAATTTGTTTCCTCTACTCTGCTCTATTGAGGACTAAGCCTACAGTCATATGAAAAGTAGTTGTATCTTTCTTAATTATCTCTATCTATATTGTTTTAGGTCTTTCTCTTCCTCCATTATTACCATTAATAGTCAAAAGGCCATTTTTTGATTTGTCACGTCTAATGGTCTTTGTTATATGTGTTGAAACGATTTTAATTGATTTTCTCTTCGTTTTATTTCCATTTGAAGGTAATCCTATTATTTCTCTAGGAGAACATATCTGATTTAATTTATTAATGTTTTATCACATGTCCATCTTCTTAGTCACATTTCCATTACACTTAATTTATTAACATTGTTAATTTCCTTATTGCCTAACATTCTATTCTATAAAGCAAGATTAGTCTAATAGTGGTCTTATAAATTTTCCTCTCAACTTTAAGTGGATGGTTTGGTGGTTATGAAATAAGTCAATTGATGACTAGGCAATTATGCATTGGACTATGTGTTAGGCATCTCAAGAAGGTTAACTTATTGCGACATGCGTATAAGTTATGCAAATAATATTCTATTTTATTTTGTTTTTCTATTTTGTCTCATATTGTCTTTGATGAATGGTGATTGATTTATGACGTTTCTGAATTTTGAATGTTGTTCTTTGAAATCTTAAGCATAACAACATTTTTTTATTTTAGTTTACAAAACACTTGTAGAGTGTGTCACTTTTTATCTTGTATGGTTCTAAAGTTTAAAGGCATAGCTTGTTGCAAACATTTGCTAGCTCCAATAGTGTGCACCCGAAGCCCTCTCAGTTGAGATCAGAAGTTCGATTATTCCCCCTTGCAAAATAAGTGAGATTTTGTCTTCTCCCCTGAATAAAGTGGTAGTTGGACCATGGTAGTTGGTTCGTGTGGTCCCCACTCTAGGCCCTATATGCCCTTCTCATTTTTCTTGCCTCCTTGGCCTATTGAGGTATCCTGGTTTCCTCTGGCCTCGTGCCAACATTCTTTGAACTCTTGTTAGTACCTTAAAAAACGGCATAGCTTGTTCAAATTCCAAAATCATATGATTGCAAGACCCACTTTCTAGTAGGGATGAAAGTCTTGCTTATGATTTGATGGTTCCAAATCACGTTCCTATGTTTCCTTGCCGATAGGGGTGAGCAGGTCACTTGCCAACCCGACCAGATCCGAAGGAAAAACACCGGGTCAGGTCTGGTTATGCCCAGTAAGTCGGGTTGATCGGGTCCCAGAATAAGGGACTCGATAAAGTCGGGTTGGTTTCGGGTTTTGTGCAAAATCGACCCGTTTTAACCCGACCCGACCCATTTACTAAACTAGAAACCCTAATATTGTAACACCCCAAAGTTTAAAAAAATTCAAAATAAAATAAAATAAAAATTCTATGTTGACTTATACGTATGCTGAGATGTATAATACGTAGGGATACGTGTTTGCAAGTAGACACGCCTGCAAGAGAGTTTACAGGGGCCTACAATTACTGTCGTACCAGATGTTGGCGCAAGTAGTGCCAGTGCATCTGCAGAGCGGCCAGTGACAGTACATGAGACAGTAGGGTTACATGAAGATCTAGACGAGGTCCGCAGATATGAGGATGTGATGAGGGCTTTTAGGAGGCGTGAATCGCCTACTTTTGATGGCAGTCTGGTGGTGGAGATTGCTCAAGAAAATATAAGTACAATGCCATACAAGAACCAAAATCAAGAAAATATACTCACAGAACAAGACTTTTCAACTTAAAATACAATCACCGCCGCTTTCGAATCCAGTTCCAATTTAAATCTAACTAACTCAACTTGTCACAACCACTCCATAATTCAATTTCATTTATTCTTATCTATTTTACTCGTAAATACTCAGTTTTCCTTTTTACATATTTAATTTTCCAACTCACTTCAAATCACCAATAAACATTTGCAATTCATGTATTATTCGAATCTATTTCACTTAACTATACTTACTTGTATTATTCATACATTCCATTTGATCCAAAACTTGCTCATTCACCATTAATTCTTACTTTCACAACCTGAAAAATATTATACACCTTCCATGAATTAAATTCCAACTGAATTTATGACTCATAAGCAGTTGAAAACACTACTCTACCATCAATTAGATTATCAAGATCAAAACAATATGTGTTAAGTACACACACACACACACACACACACACACACACACACACACACACACACACACACACACACACACACACACATATATATATATTTAACTTAAGCATGGGGAGTTGCTTTATTAAGTTGCATGAGGAGCATGGGCTCTTAAAAAAAAAACGAATATTTCACTTTTAATCTCCCTCTCCATCGTGCTTGTGAAGGAAGAAAAAAAAAAAAAAAAAAAGAAAGGAAGGAAAGAAAACGAAGAGAAGGAGGAGAAAAAAAAGGGAAGAACGAGAGATTTGTGCGAAATCGGAACCCGCGGTAAGTGATTTTCACTTTATTTCTTTGTGAAATTGATATTTAAGCTAGATGCAACGATTCTCTCGGAGTAATTTTTGCTATAAGAGCCATTTTACGTTTTTTCGAAATTGAGGTTTTGACCCTACTTGAATAAAAATTTGCTGGGAAGGTTGAAAAACACTTTCTAGAATGTAGAAGCCCCGAATATGTGGTTATATTTCATTTATTTGTTCATTTGGAATTTTTATAGCTGTTGGAAGTTAGATTTGATATTGGAGACCTTTTGAACCATATTACAACCCGATGAAACTCCGGTTTGAGACTGTAGAAAGATAGATCTACCAATTTCGACATTTCGATGTTAAGATCGTGATTTTTGGATATGATTTGATATTTTTAGTAACTGAATATAAGGTTTTGGTGAGTAAAATTGACCTTGGATACCTCCGTGAACATGTAAAACTTTAGTAAAATACCTGTTGAAGGTAGTAGAATGGTTGTAGGACTGATTTTACACGTGTTGATGTGGACAGAATAATTTTAGGAATGTTCTATATTTTTAATAAAATTGATATATGTTTCCAGTAGAAAAATAAAATTGAGAACTAGTGAAAATATGATTTGAAAATCACTTACCGCGGGTCCCGATTTGGGGCAAATCTCGCGTTCTTCCCTTTTTTTCTCCTCCTTCTCTTCGTTTTCTTTCCTTCCTTTCTTTCTCTCTTTTTTTTTTCTTCCTTCACAAGCACGTTGGAGAGAAGATTAAAAGTGAGATATTTGTTTTTTTTTAAAGATCCCATGCTCCTTATGCAACTTAATAAAGCAACTCCCCATGCTTAAGTTAAATATATATATATATATGTGTGTGTGTGTGTGTGTGTGTGTGTGTGTGTGTATCTACTTGACACATATTGTTTTGATTTTGATAATCTAATTGAAATTTATAGAAATACAACCACATATACTTGTATACACGTATCCCTACGTATTATACGCCTATTGTACATCTCAGAGGAAGATTCAGAAGCTGAGAAGTAAAGAAATAGTACACTATGCTGGTCATGACGTCAACTTACGTCAGGGGCGTCGTGACAAATATTCTCGCAAGTTGCACCGCAACAAACCAAAACCCCCCTGTTCTCTTTACGGCAACAACCAAACCCTCCCTGTATTTCTCTTTGGCAAAGACGGTGACTTTATCTCCAACACCGATTCCGCCGCTGACGACGCTTGTTGCCGGATGTAGCGCTTGCATTGGCTCATGTTGACTTGCATCATTTCTTGGCGGCACTGCTTCGACATCTGGTCGAAGACTTTGGTGGCGATGATGGTGCGGTAGATGGAGGCGTCGACGGCCAGAGACAGAAGCACAAAGAGCTTATCCGGCGGAGATGAGGTGCGTGCCTCCTCCTCCTCTTCTTCTTCTTTTCTGCACCTCTTTATTCTTCTTCTTCTTCTTCTTCCTCCTCCTTTCTTCTTTTTCTTCTTCTTCCGCCTTTTTTTCTTCTTCTTCTTCTTCCTCCTCCTTTCTTCTTTTCTTCTTCTTCTGCACCGTAGACCCCTTTCCCTTTTTTCTTCTCCTATTTTCTTTTTCTTTTTCTTTTTCTTTTTCTTATTAAGATGAAGCAGCGACAGGGACGTGCTGTTTTTTTTTTTTTAAAAGCTGCACTTGGTGAAGACGGGTGACCCAACCACCCGACTAACCCAACCTGCGTACGGGTTTACATCCTATTTCAAGGATGATCGGGGGGCATCGGGTAGAAATTGATGCCACCCGACTAGGCCGGGTCGGGTGATGTTTGGGGCTAAACTCGACCCGTGATCAGCCCTACTTGCCGATGCATTTCTTCTCCTTTATGAGGATGCCTCACAACCTAGTTATACTCTTTCAATTTTCATGATCTTTCCTTTTATCACCCTGTAAAAAAAGAATGACAACAACAATATGAAGTGATGGTGTGATATATTAATTATTTAAAACAAATTATAGTGCATGGAGCCAAGGTGTGAATTGAGGTGCTCGTCCATATTTATGGTGTAGCATGTATATTACGCACATTGATGAAGTTAATCATCCTATCTTTTTATGTGGAGGAAGTTAGAAAGTGGAGGTTTAATCTCAGTGTTAGTTTTAGTGGCAATCTGGAAAGATGAAAAGAATTGACCTATAATGACAGAGACAAATGAAAGTTAGGCCTGATGCGAAGTTAGAAAATGGACATTTAATCTCAATTTTGGAATCTGGAAATGATGTCTCTATGATGTGGTGGTAAGGCTGCAATTTGCGAACATCTATCCTTCCCTAGATCCCATGGTGGTGGGAGGTTCATGCAATATTGGGTATACCCTTTTTAAATGAGATAGAGATTTGAAAGATTTGATTTTACTCCACCAATGCATTTGATGCCTAGTGAGACCATATATGTTTGTTGTCAGATGCATTCATATTTTGAGGGGTTAAAAATAACACATACACAGAATTAGTGGTTTTTAGATGAGGAAGTTGAGGTGGATGAGTAGCTTGGCAAAACTAGAAAGAATAGAATAAAGAAAAAGGAAAAAAAAAATTCCATCAAGGGAGTTAATGGACACACAAATAAATTTATATGTTGAAACCCAAATAGTTGGAATAAGATTATATAATTTTATGGTTACTTGTTATGTATAAGATCTAGGATGGCTTGCTTTGCCTTCAGATTTTCTAAGCTTCTAAGGAGAAAAATGTTTGAATTAGCTTGTAGTTTTTCACTATTATGGAGCCCACTCTTATACCAGAGCAGCGCAGCTATGAATGGTTTGGATTGAGGTCATAAGTTGCAAGAAACATGCAGGGCCTTAGTTATGCTCATTGCACAAAACACATGGACATTTTATACAGTTATACTTTCCTTACTGGCGCTCTTATTCATTTCTTTAGTTTCATATTTTTTTTGGGCAAATTTACTTATTTAATTGCTTTTTGATAGAGACATGCTCGGTCTGAGAAGTTGTTTGGCGAAGGTAGGCTTAAGCTCATGCTCAACAGTGATGGCGAAATTGAAGAAGATCAAGAGACTCATGCAGAGAGGCATGCTCGAACCATAGCTCTAGCCCAGGTTGTTCACCCTCTAATGGAGAGTTTCATATTTCTTCCAAACTTAACCAAAATATAGAAAAAATGACGTATTTCTAGTTTGATATTTGCATAGCTAACGAATGTTTTTTTGTTTTTAATTTGGTTTAACTTTTTTCAGGAGCCAACTAAGAAAAAGAAGAAAAGCAAAGGGAGGCAACGGCAAAGACTCAGGTCAAAAAGGAAGGTAATATATCTTATGTCTAATCCCTATAGGGACCACATTTATCTTTTACACAAGGAAGTTTGATCAACCTCTTGATGCGAATTGCAGAATATTGGAAATGGGAATGACGAGGAGAAGGGAAAGCATTCAATGAAGAGTTCATCTAAGAAAATGCGTCGAAATGAAGAGTGAAGGGTGATACCTTCTTGAATTTGTGCTTAAAAATGTCTGTTGAGAATGCAACTGCAGGAGGCTTAAAACAGGTCTTATACTGCTGCTGTAATCTCAGCAATGTGCATGAGATTTTATGGTCTGACACAAGTGTTATGGATTTTTTTTTGGTTTGGATTTTCTAAATCCTGAAATTTTACCCTCTTTCATTTCACAGTTTAAGCACTTCCCCCTCTGTTTCTTGAAGTCAGAGAACTTTGTTTTGGCCAGAAAATGAAGGGCATGGAATGTTTTGCCCTTCAATTTTATCTGGTTTTAGTTTCAGTTGATGAACACTGGTTATGGTTTTACTGAACACTGATGTCATAAAGCAAATATTCTTTTCTAGCTTTTTCAAAATCTGATTTTCCATTTAGTTTATTTATATTGTATCATATTATATATTATTTTTCCAACGAGTTTCAAGCCTCACCGGTCCCATGTACTTGTGAAAAGGATTTGAAGAGTTTGAGTTGAATTTCATACATGACTATGTAATCTTATTCTCAAAAACATTGGAAGCTAATCACAATGATCATTCTGAATAATTATATTGGATTGTATTGATTGAAAATATAATTTGAATGCCCTTTTTATTTATTTATTTATTTACTGAAAAATAATTAAAAAAAATATATAATGCTGCAATATAACAAATGTTATTAGCCTATTGGTGTATTCTTTTGAATGGTGGGTCTAAATGTTTTGCCCTTATTATGATTCATATGATCTGAATCTCAACGTGAAGTAAATAATATACCAAGGCAAAAATAAATGGGACTGGTGCTTACTACAATCCTTCTTACATTTGAAATGATTAAATAAGGAAATATTGTAAAAGATGATAAAACATAATAATGCATAAAACAATAATGATGATATTTATTTAGAAAGTCATAAAAAAATTTCACAATTTGGATTATATAATGTTATAGATATAATTAACCATATTGTTGGTGTAAGATTTGACTAATACTAAGAAGTGATGCAGAGAAAAAGTGCTAAGTTGAAACCTTCCTAGTTGTCCACACGCCTGCTAGATACCTCGAACCTGAGAGAGAGAAAGGGAAGAATGGGTTATCGTAAGAAACATGTACCGGTTAAAGACCCTATAATGCTTAAGTTAGTTTCGAGCTACGTCGATGATTAATCTCACATTAACTGGAGTAATTAATCATTTACCTTGTTAATGAGGGATTAATCTCCAACGTAGCTTAGAACTAACTTAGACATCGAAAGATCTTTGACCGACACCACACTTGTGCTTCTAACAATAGCCCATTCTTTCCTTTTTCTCTCTCTCATGTTCGAGGTACCGTAGCAGGTAGTTGATATTAACTTGATATGTATTGTTGAGGGTACCCTATTAGGTTCGAGATACCCTAAATATATATTGTTGGATCCTTATCTGACAACTATAACTTATAATTTGAGTGATTTTTAACATGGTATCAGAGCCTTGATTTTGCAAAAAATCTTAGATTTAAGTCTCGCTATTGACATTTGTACCTTCTTTATTTTCATAATTGAAAATTTTCTTTTTTATTTCTCTTATAACCTTTTATCTAACAAGGATAATCTACAATGAAATGTAATGGCTACTATCCATCGTTTCAACAAGGATAATCTACACACCATCCATGTGATGCTCGTGTGAAGAGGGTCTCAGAGGATGCTCATGTTTGGGACGGGTGGGGGATTCGAACCCTTTTGATTCTGTGTGTTTTGGGGTTGGATCTTGGGTTCGTTTGTTCCCGATTCCTTCTTCTTCGTTTTCGATTCAGGTATTATGATGATGCGTTCTTTCTGTTCTATGTAATTCTGTGTGTATGTTTTCCCCTTTCTATTGTGGATTTTTAGGGTTTTGTATTAGATGGAATGGATTTTAGTGCATTTCAGTGTTTTTATGAAGATCAACTAAGCTGCATTTGCATTATACTACTAAAGTATAACGAAAGAAATTGAGGAAGTCGCCAGATCTTGGCGTTTTGCTCACTCTCCGGAACACGGCTTTTAACTGAAATCTCTCGCTGAGTGATTGTTCGTCGGCAATAACCAATCTTCTTGAAATGAAAGCCCTCTATTGGCAGATAGATACCGTTTTCTCGCTGCGTTCTGCAGCTACGAGAGGGTTTTCAGGTTTTCGGCAAGGTTAGAGAAGGATTTCAGGTTTCCTGCATCTTCAGAAGTAGAACTGGCCGAAATAACACCTTTTGACAGCAAATCTGCAATATTAAAACTAGATCTCGAAAGATTAGAAGCAGATCCGACTTCGGAGGTTCGCGGACGAGTTTTCAAGTCTTGAAACTGAATCGTGTTATCAGATCGGTTAATAGTAAGTTCAACTTTATACACACCGCCAAGCTCGAGCTCTCCTCACCAGATCGCCACCGAATTGTGGGATTCGTCGAGCGTTGAAAAAGGAAGGGAGAAAGGTCGTTGCCGCCGCTTTGTGCTCGCCGCTGATCTTTTAGGACTCGACCTTAAGCTCGCCACTGCAATCCCCTCCGCTAAGAAGACAGGAAGACAGCTGAGAGAAGCTAAGAAGAAGAAACTTCCTCACCTTTACCACGCTCCTAACGCTTGAGATTTCTCGAAGCAGCAGAAGAGACAGGGACGTAAGATAGGATGGTTTCACCTCCAAGTCGCTCTCAACAGGAAACTGATTTGCTTGAACGAAGTAACAAAAAAGTTAAGATGAATGTGGATGGAGTGGAAGCGGATTTGTCGTCGATGGCGGACGTAAATATGGTTGAGGAGACTCAGGCATGCAAGGAGAATGCTGAGGGGAATGGGATGTTCGCCCCCTTGCCAACATTTAGAGACAAACTTTTGGGCTATACGGGACGGATGGATGATGGTGAGACGTCCGATGAGGATTGGACCTCAGATGATGAAGGAGAGATGGGGGCTGAGGAGTCCGAGTCCGAGTGTCCAGTCATTCACATATCCAAGGAGGAGAAGAGGCGCTTACGTCGCCCATGGAGACAGACACTTATTATCAAATTGTTGGGCAGAACAATTGGATTTACATTCCTGTTACATAAGATTAAGGCCTTATGGCGTCCGAAGGCTCCTATTGAATTAGTTGCTATTGATCAAGACTATTTTCTTGTCAAGTTTGCCTCCAAGGAGGATTATGAGTATGCAAAATTTGAGGGCCCATGGATGATCTTTGATCATTATCTGACAGTGCGGCAATGACATCCTAATTTTGACCCGGGGCAGGAGAACATGGATAGATTGTTGGTGTGGGTGCGAATCCCTTGTCTCCCAATTGAGTACTATGACTATGATTTCCTCATGAAAGTAGGGGCGCGTATTGATCGTCCGGTGAAGATTGATGATGCAACAAGCACCGTCTCTAGGGGAAGTTCGCGCGTATATGTGTGGAGATAGATATAACCAAGCCACTTCTATCTAAATTCACTTTGCGACGTCGGGTTCGACGGATTGAATACGAGGGGATCCATTTAATTTGCTTTGATTGTGGATGTTATGGGCATCGGAAAGATGCGTGTCCAAAGAAAGAGGGCCAAGAAACGCCTCATCACGGTGGACCGGCGGAAGTGCTGGCCGGAGATGTTAGAGATGTGGTCGGAGTTCAATCTAGGCCGGTTGAGCCTCCGGTGAATCAGGAAATAACCGAAAGTTATGGGCCATGGATGTTGGCTTCTAGAAGATCTCGTAGAGGTATGACCAAAACTGAAAATGGAAAGAGTGGGAGAGCTGGACGTGATCCTCGGGATATGCCACTGATTGGTGCTAAACAAAATGCTAGTTTTTAGCAACATATTTCTCGGTATGCGGCATTAGCGGTTGAGGATAATCCTGAGAAAAATATTGATAATGGTCAACGAGATGGGCCGCATCTTGATAAGGATATTGGCGTGCACATGAGCTCAGGGATATCACTTAATGAATATGTCAAGAGTAAAGGGAAAAGGCCCATTGTGCAAAACAATACTAAGGAAGTGGATAATGGCCCAAGCACTCAAGTGGCTGTAGAGACCAGCAATGGGGTTCGAATAAAGAAGAATTTACTGACTCGTGACATCACTTCTATATCTTCTCAGTCCAAGCAAGCTGCCGCTGCGGATGAACATATTGTGGTGCGTGGGTCCAATAGAGGTCAGCTGATTTCTCGATCGGTGGTCTCTCATCCCCAGCATCAGGTTGAGAACATGGAGGGTATTCATCCTACAATTAATTTGATACCAGAACATCATCAAGATCCTCCTATTGTGGTGGAATCGGGGCATGTTCCTGCTATTGGTAGGCGGGAACTTGGTGGAACAAAAGCTAATCTGGTGGGGGTGCATAACGAAGCTCCTAGTGACAAGGATGAATCGCTTGAGAGGATGGATATTGTTGATGGAGGGTTCTCCTCTTAAAGCCGTGTTTGTCAATTTTTTGGTCTTCGGTAGGGGTGGGTAGCCTATTTTATCTTGTTTTTATGGATTTTATGATCTGAAATTGTCAAGGGGCGGCTTCGAAGGAGTTTCACCGTTCCCTGAAAGACCTGCTTAAGATGCATAAACCAGGCATATTGGGGTTGTTAGAGCCCAAAGTGAGTGGATCTCAGGCATATTTTCTCTGTAAAAAGCTGGGTTTTGATGAATGGGTCCGGGTATAATCATTGGGTTTCAGTGGTGGTATTTGGGTGTTCTGGCATAGTTCTTGTCAAATAAATATTATTGCTACTCATCCCCAGTTTATCCATATGAGGGTTCGGGATGGTAGTATGCATCAGTGGTTGTTATCTGTTGTTTATGGTAGTCCTACAGCCAGCTTGAAGAAGCTGTTATGGAGGGATCTTAATAAGAATGTTTTTGATATGAGTGAGCCTTGGATTATTGCGGGTGATTTTAATGCGGTGGTATGTTCCGAAGAAGTTAGTAGTGGGAATGCTGTGGCTCATCATGGCAGCTCTGGTTTTGGGGATTGGATTTTTGATCATGATTTGCTGGACATGGGATTTTTCGGACAAGCCTATACTTGGAGTAGGGGTATAGGGGATCAGTTTAAGGGAGCTCGCCTGGATAGAGTTTTATGTAATTTAGCTTGGAGGCATATGTTTGAGGACGCTAGAGTGAGTCACCTTCCTAAACATCACTCCGATCATGTTCCTATCTTGGTTCGTTTAAAGGATTCAAGTGCCACTGTGAGGCCAACGCAGTTTAAATTTCAGGCAGCTTGGCTGACTCATCCGGGATTTTACAATGTCATTAAGGAGAATTGGAGTCGTGACCGATCTTTGGATACCAATAATCGGCATATAGCCTCGGTTCTTACTTCATGGCATAGTACCGAGTTTGGGAGTATTTCTAGGAGGAAGAAGAGGCTCTGGGCGAGACTTGCAGGCATTCAACGTGTCTTATCTAAACACCCTACACACCGTATTCATCTTTTGGAGTCTAAGCTTAAGAAGGAGCTGGACCTTGTTCTGTATCAAGAAGAACTTTCGTGGTTTCAGAAATCTAGAGCCGACTGGATCCTTTCGGGTGACCGCAATACCAAGTTCTATCATGCTACTACAGTCATTCGTCGGAGTAGGAATGTCATTGAGAGGTTAAAAGGTGCAGATGGAAATTGGGTTTCAGATTCAGCTCAGTTGAAGCATCTAATTCAAGATTTTTATACCAGGTTATTTTCAAAAGAACCTTGCGGGGATATATCTGATTTTCCTAAAGGGGGTTTTCCAATTCTAGATGGTGCTGTCATGGCAAGGATTCATCAGCCCTTTGAGATTGAAGAGATTCGTCAGGCTTTATTTGATATGGCTCCCTTCAAAGCGCCAGGCCCGGATGGTATTCATGCAGGTTTTTATCAACGCCTCTGGCCTACAGTGGGGCCTTCTATCTACAAGCTTGTTCAAGACTTTTGGGTGTCAGGAAAGCTTCCAGATGGGATCAATGATACTCTGTTGGTATTAGTACCGAAGGTTCAGCATCTTGAATTATTGTCCCAGCTTAGACCTATAAGTCTCTGCAACGTGGGCTATAAAGTGATTACAAAAGCTATGACAAATAGGCTAAAGATGATCCTCCATAGTCTTGTTTCTCCCAACCAAAGCAGTTTTGTTCCTGGTCGCCAAATTACAGATAATGTCATTGTGTATCAAGAAGTCCTTCATTCAATGAGAACTAAGAAGAATGGTGTATCTCATATGGCAATTAAGATTGATCTTGAAAAGGCCTATGATCGATTATCTTGGGATTTTATTGAAGACTCGTTGAAGGAGATTGGTCTTGGTGATGGGTGGATCCGAAATGTGATACATTGTGTCTTTTCCTCTAGGATGTCGATTGTCTGGAATGGGGATCTTTTGGATTGTTTCTCTCCTGAGCGCGGAGTTCGGCAAGGGGATGCAATTTCGCCTTATCTTTTTGTTCTGTGTATTGAAAGATTGGGTCATTTGATTAATGGGGCAGTGGTGCGAAAGGAATGGAAACCCATACAGCTTTCTCGTAATGGTCCTTCTATCTCCCACCTTTTCTTTGCAGATGATATGGTTTTGTTTGCGGAAGCATCTACAGAGCAGATAAAGGTTATTATGAAGTGCCTGGATTTATTTTGTGCGTGCTCGGGCCAAAGAGTTAACTACCAGAAATCTCATGTATTTGTATCTCACAATGTGGAGCTTGCAGTGGCTCAAGACATATCTACTATTTATGGTATTCCCCTTACGGACAACTTGGGTCGGTATCTTGGTGCTCCCTCCATTCATGGGAGGGTCCGACCTGCTGACTTTCAGTACATCATTGAGAGAGTGACTACTCGATTGGCGGGGTGGAAGACAAAATTCTTGTCCTTTGCGGGTAGATTGGTGCTAGTTAAATCGGTGCTTAACTCTATTCCCATGTACATCATGCAGACTATGGTGTTACCAATAGGGGTGTGTAATACCATTGATAAATTAGTTCGACGTTTTCTATGGGGAGGGTCTAATGAGAAGAATGGCGTCAACCTCATTAAGTGGGAAATCATCATCAAACCTATGGAGGACGGTGGTCTTGGCATTAAGAGTATGGCTTATATGAACTTGGCTTTTTTGGTCAAATTGGGATGGAGACTAATTACAGATAAGAATAGCTTTTGGGCCAGAGTTGTTTCCATGAAATATCTGCATCGGGAAGCTATTATTGATAGGTTGCAGCCTAAGAATGGGGCTTCCAATGCGTGGCGGGGCATTGTTAAAACCTCACCTATTTTACGTAGCGGAGTGCGGGCGCTAGTTCGTAATGGTAAGGACACTCTTTTTTGGCTTGATACATGGGTAGGTGAGGTGGCCTTAATCAATATGAAAATGCGGGATTTGAGTTTGGTGGAGATGTATAGGTCTGTCTCAAGCTATTGGGTGAAGGGTTCAGGGTGGGACTGGAATGCTCTATCAGGTTTACTCCCTTTTGAGGTTGAAAATAAACTTGCTGCTGTGCTCTTATGGGATGAGGAGGAGGTTGCAGATGGCATATGTTGGGGAGCTTCTAAGAGTGACATATTAACGGTGTCCTCTGCTTATACTATTTCTACTGACACTCTTATGGGAGATCCTACTTTCCTTTGGAGGATGATTTGGAAGCTTAAAGTTCCTCAAAGATGCAAGACTTTTTTGTGGATGGTTGCGCATCGAAAGATCATGTGCAATGCTGAGCGGATGAAAAGGGGTTTCACTATGGCATCTGACTGTATTGAATGTGTGGGATGTATCGAGGATGTTGATCATATTTTTCGAAATTGCTCTAGAGCCGTGCAATTATGGAAGCGTCTATTGCAGCCAGTAGAGTATCATCTTCAGAGCAATTTGGATTTTCAAAGCTGGCTTGCTCACAATCTTGCTGACGTTAATGATTGTAATGTTGACTATGACTGGGCTTCCTACTTTGCAGTTGCCGTGTGGGCTCTTTGGAAATGGAGGAATGATTTAGCTTTTCATAATCTTCGTTTTCACTTCGAGTATAGCATGGCTTGGCTTAAAGGGAAAGTGGCTGAAATCATTCATGTTTTTCGAGCCCAAGTGGCGGTCCATGGTGCTGGACTGATAGAGAGGGTGAAGATGGTAGGCTGGTGTGCTCCCAACTATGGTTAGACTAAGCTTAATACTGATGGATGTCTTAAGAATGCTTCATCGCGAGCAGGGGGTGGCGGTCTTCTCCGTGACTATCGTGGTATGTGGTTGAGGGGGTTTGTGGCTAATATTGGTTCTTGTACTGCAACTGAAGCTGAATTATGGGCTGCTGTTCATGGCTTACGTCTTGCTTGAGAGGAGGGCCATCGTTCTATAGTTTTCGAAACAGATTCGGCTATGGTGGCTGGTTGGTTAAAAGGCAACAGTATGCCGCAGCTTAGCCTTTCCAACTTGGTAAATGAGTGTAGAAGACTCCTTCAGAGAGATTGGATAGTTCAAGTTGAGCACATTTACAGAGAAGGTAATAGAGCAGCAGACTATTTGGCTACTGAGGCTTTGAAGTTCAATCGGGGAGTGTGTATCCTGTCTTTCCCTCCCCGTGGCTTATCCAATATTATGAGGGAAGATGCAACTAAGTTTACTTGGCCTAGGAGAGTTCGCGATGTAGTGTGTTAATTATTCTTGTTGGGTGTTCCCCCTCTTTACCTTTTCAAAAAAAAAAACTATAGTTTTTTTTATTTAAGTGGTTTATAACACAGGCGAGCAGACACTGGAAGATGAAAACGTTAAGCTCAATAATATTTATTTATTTTTCTGGACCCAATAAAGCCTATTATAGTCCAACCAAGGATTTTTTACATGATTATCCTTCAAAAAATGAATAATTCCACAAATGTCATCCCCTAAAAAATAATGTCACCACTGCCACAGTTTACTGTTCATTGCACAGTCATCGCACAGTCAGCGGCCAAAGAAGCGCCACGTCGGCGCGGAGGTGGATTTTTTACAAGTGGAATGGAAGACGTCTTTTCAAAAGACGCCTTCCCTTCCACTTAAAAAAAATAAAAATTGTGAAGGGAAGCCGTTTGTTTTTAGTTGAAGGGAAGACGTCTTTTCAAAAGACGCCTTCCCTTCAAGGTTTTTTGTAGTTGTTTTTAGTTGAAGAGAAGGCGTCTCTTGAAAAGATGCCTTCTCTTCAACGCTATTTTTTTTTAACTGAAGGGAAAACGTCTTTTCTAACTGAGGTCGAACAGTTTAGAAAAAGCTTTGAATTTTGATTTAAACTTGAATTCGGGATGGGGGTCCAAAAATTCAACCGGACATGGGAATGAGATTCGGTCGACTCCGGGAGATCGGGGGAGGATAATGGGATTCGGTCGACCTCAAGTTTGAAAAGACGCCTTCCCTTCAGTTAAAAAAAATAGCGTTGAAGAGAAGGCGTCTTTTCAAAAAACGCCTTCTCTTCAACTAAAAACAACTACAAAAAACCTTGAGGGGAAGGCGTCTTTTCAAAAGACGCATTCCCTTCAACTAAAAACAAACGACTTCCCTTCACAATTTTTATTTTTTTTAAGTGGAAGGGAAGGCGTCTTTTGAAAAGACGCATTCCCTTCCACTTGTAAAAAATCCACCTCCGCGCCGACGTGGCGCTTCTTTGGCCACTGACTGTGCGATGACTGTGCAATGAACAGTAAACTGTGGCAGTGGTGACATTATTTTTGAGGAGATGGCATTTGTGGAATTATTCATTTTTTGAAGGGTAATCATGTAAAAAATCCATCCAACGAAAGGGCGACCGAGTATTGGACGCCAAACTCTCGCTAAAACTCACTTAATAAATCTCATTCACGTCCGTCCGCTTGCCTCGTCATCGCTGCTCTTTTTTTCCCTTCCTACTCCCAAACAGAGCATCTAACGAAAAACCCAAAAAATAAGAAAAAAAGAAAAAAAAAGCTGCCGAGTCGACTCAGTTGCATACAGGCAACCGACACCCTAATTCTCATTTTCTTACGAAATCCCCGAGATTCGAAGCGTGAGGTTTCATGGCTTCTCGCAAAGTCCTATCCTCTCTTCTCCGATCCTCCGTCCGCCGTTCGGCATCGAAGCCGTCGATCATAAACCCTAGATTTCCATCACCGTCGCCGGCGTCTCGCCCTTCTCCCAAGGGGTTTCTCATCAACCGCGTCGTAGACTACGCAACTTCCGCTGCAGCTCCGGCCCCGTCGTTGGCTCCTGCGCCACCGGCGGCTAAGGGCGCCGGACCTAGCGGCAAGATCACTGATGAGTTCACTGGAGCTGGAGCGATCGGACAAGTGTGTCAGGTCATCGGTGCTGTTGTGGATGTCCGATTCGTCGAGGGATTGCCTCCGATCTTGACTGCGCTTGAGGTTCTGGATAATCAGATCCGGTTGGTGCTTGAGGTCGCGCAGCATTTGGGAGAGAATATGGTGAGGACGATCGCTATGGATGGGACGGAAGGTCTCGTGCGTGGTCAGAGGGTTCTTAATACTGGTTCTTCGATTACTGTACGTTTCTTTGCTTCACTCGTTCTTTATTTGTGTCTTATGATGTTGATTCTTGATATTTGTATGGCTTTTGAGTTCTTAGGCTCCTATTGTGTGTCGTTTTTAAGTGGCGGTTTTGATGGGAAATGTGGAAATTCTTTTGTAGTGCATTTTACGCGTAAAAGGTAAGTTGTATTTTTCTTTGATCTTACTTGTGTAATGTGTACGATTCGTTTCGCTTGCAAAGGGGATCAAGCTGGAAATTTGAATACCGGAGTTTCGCGTTTATCCTGTGGATCGAAAGGAAATTATGCATAAATTTAATTGAGCTGTAGCTCGGTCCCAGGGTGTTCATTTGACTTCTTTTTTTTGTTGGTTTATGATGAATGATTTTATTATTATTTTTTCCTTTTGTTTCTATTTGTGGTCCTCTAAAAGTTGATCATTTCATGCTAAAAATCTCGGTAGATAGGTGGAGATTGGAAATTGTTTGCTGTTTCTGTTTGGAGTTTAGGCCTATATTATAAGATGCTGATCAACATTCAACTATGTGAACGATTGAACTTGTTGGCTCTTTAGCTCTTATTATTATTATTTTTTTACTGTCTCGATTATTTCATGGTTATTGATGTTGCTATTGGTGATCTTTTTTGGTTTTTAACATTTACATTTTCACCAGTTATAATAGTCACATTTCGTTGATTGTCCTGTGTTTCTCAACTCATTAGGTTCCAGTGGGTAGGGCCACCCTTGGTCGAATTATGAATGTTATTGGAGAGCCTATTGATGAGAAGGGAGATATTAGTAAGAAATTTTGAAATCCTTTGCTTAATTTTACTTACTACTTAAGTTGTTTTAGCAACTAGTTAAATTTTCAATATTTTTGACATCACTTATTTTGCCTCAGAAACCGATCACTTTTTACCCATCCATCGGGAAGCCCCAGCTTTTGTTGAACAGGCTACTGACAAACAGATTCTTGTTACTGGTATCAAGGTATGCATGATTGCCGTTTTTCTTGTACCACATTTTTTTCATCTCAATATTCAAAAGTCTGTGCAATTATCCGTTGCGATCCTCGTGACTTATGTGCTTTATATATTGCTTGATCCAAATTCCGTACTTGTCCAATTTGTGGGGTTTTTGTTTTGATGTTGTTGCAGGTTGTGGATCTCCTTGCACCATACCAAAGAGGTGGAAAGATTGGGTTGTTTGGTGGTGCTGGTGTAGGAAAGACAGTTCTTATCATGGAACTGATTAACAATGTTGCCAAAGCTCACGGTTTGCATAAATATTTTCAAGCAATTTTTTGGCCATTATATCAATTCCATTCTCTCAATTTTTCTTCTTCCCGTTCTAGGTGGTTTCTCTGTCTTTGCTGGTGTTGGAGAACGTACACGAGAAGGGAATGATCTGTACAGGGAAATGATTGAGAGTGGTGTCATTAAGCTGGATGATAAGCAGGTTCATATAAGCAGTCTGTGCTTTTTAACTTTTTTGACGTACACAACTATTTCTTGTGGATTTATATATGAACAATGTCTTTGATTTTTTATGTTTCAGAGTGAAAGCAAGTGTGCTCTTGTGTACGGTCAAATGAATGAGCCCCCTGGTGCTCGTGCTCGTGTTGGTCTTACAGGGTTGACTGTGGCTGAGCACTTCCGAGATGCCGAAGGGCAAGATGTGCTGCTTTTCATTGATAATATTTTCCGTTTCACCCAAGTAAGCCTGCTTGTACAGGAATGTAGTGATAAATTGTTGTTCATTCTGCATCATGGCATCTAAGTTATTTATTGACATTCTGTAGGCTAACTCTGAGGTGTCAGCTTTGCTTGGTCGTATTCCATCTGCTGTCGGTTATCAACCAACTTTGGCCACTGATCTTGGAGGGCTGCAAGAGCGTATCACCACCACAAGGAAAGGCTCCATCACATCTGTCCAAGCTATTTATGTGCCTGCTGATGACTTGACAGATCCCGCTCCTGCAACCACTTTTGCCCATCTTGATGCCACTACTGTTTTATCCCGACAGGTGACATTTTGCTGCTAATTTGATTTGATTGAGGAATCAGTTTGTCTATGTATTCTGTTGATGATGTGGCTGTCTTATTGTGATCAGATCTCAGAGCTTGGTATCTATCCTGCTGTTGATCCCCTTGATTCTACTTCCTCTATGCTCTCCCCATATACTCTAGGAGAAGAACACTACAATACTGCTCGAGGTGTACAAAAGGTTCTCCAGAACTACAAGAATCTTCAAGATATCATTGCAATTTTGGGAATGGATGAACTTAGTGAAGATGACAAGTTGACTGTTGCTCGTGCTCGTAAAATCCAAAAATTCTTGAGCCAGCCTTTCCATGTTGCTGAAGTCTTCACGGGTGCACCTGGAAAGTATGTGGAATTGAAAGAGAGCCTTACCAGTTTCCAGGTAATTAACATGTGCTTAATTTGCTTTATTATTGACTGTGTTCACCCTTTTTTTTCTCTAATTTTTTTTGGCCTAATCTGTGATATGTTTGTTATTCATGATGTTTGCCGTTGTTTTAAAAATGTTTTGGGTCTTGTTTGGCAGGGTGTTCTGGATGGGAAGTATGATGATCTTCCTGAGCAATCATTTTACATGGTTGGAGGAATTGAGGAAGTCATTGCCAAGGCTGAGAGGATCATCAAGGAGTCTACTGCTTAACTTGCTTTCTGTGTCTTAATTTTTTTTCTTTCTTTTTTTCCTTTTTTTGGCTTTGACTTGAAGAAAGTCAATAATTTAGTTTGATGCCCGGCAATGCAATGCCAGCACACGGAGTTGCATTTTTGGGAAGTACAATTATATATCTGTGTTATTCCTTTTGCAGGATGGTGTAGGTCTTATGAGGACTCTTTCTTTTGTTCATTTTAATAAGAAAGAAATTACAAATGTGGGACATGCCAATCAAAAAACCCCGTCTGTTGAAAATAAAGACCTGGTCCAAAAAGAAATCAGGTTTTATCATTGGGTTTTTGCTTGGCATATTTTTGTAAATCATGACATGCCCTCTTTTGTTGAATTAGTTCATGTTTTAGTTATTATCTGGCACACGTGTTGTTGCAAATGTTGGTTAGTTTTAGTGGTGGACATTTGAATTTTTGTACTTGGTCAGTAGTTTTATTTTATTTTATTTTATTTTTTGTAAATAAATGAGTTTTTTTTTTAAATAAAAGTGTGAGAAATTATGATAGTAGGTTTGTTTGGTCTTTATTTGAGTTTTTTATGTTTTTTTTTGTTGTTGTTGTGATCTTTGGCTACTGTTGGTCTCAGTGCCCGCATTATTTGATTGTGTCAATGTTAAAAAAGAAAAAAAGAAAAAAAAAAGGTGGTGTATATAATATAATGTTAAAGTGCATAGAAAAAACATGCTTTATTGAATAAAAAATGCACAAAATTATCAAATTTATGAAAAAATAATTTGATAAATTAAAATTTATCGTAGTGGGCCCATTTATCCATCCGTTTTGCCATACGAACCACCTATTCGAACCCATTCATTCCAAGCCCAGTGCGCACTCCGGCGCAACCTAAACAAACCGAAATCTTCGCCGCCGCCACCACCACCACCACCGTTCAAATCTTCGCCGCCACCACCACCTAACCTTTCTATATTCTCGAACCCAGACAGAAATGTCTTCTTCCACTCTCACCTCTCCGCCCCTCTCTCTCTCCCACCACCTTCCAAATGCGCACTCTCTTCCTCCAATGTCTATCCTACGCCGCCTTAACCTGCGCCACCTAAACCTCCACCACCGTCGCCGGCGCTTCGCTTCCCTCGCCGTCGCCGCCGCTCTCCAGCAAGACAGCGCCGTCTGGAACCAAGCTCCTCTCTCCGCGGTCGAACCGGCCGCCGAGTCTCTCTTCCACGTCTCCGTCGACGTCTCCTACTCGCCGGACCTTGCCGCGTCCCACTCCCGTCCCGGTCAGTACCTGCAGCTCCGGCTGACGGACGTCGAGAAGCCTTCGTTTCTAGCGATCGCGTCGGCGCCGTCTCTCGCGGCGTCGAAAGGCGTGTTTGAGTTTCTTGTGAAAAGCGTGCCTGGTTCGACCGCGGAGCTTCTTTGCGGGCTCCGGAGAGGGGATGTTGTGGAGTTGAGTCAGGTTATGGGGAAAGGATTTGATACTGATCAGATTTCGCCGCCGGAGGAGTTTCCTACCATGTTTATTTTCGCCACCGGATCTGGAATTAGGTAATGCTTTTTTTGTTTGTTTGTTTGTTTGGAATTAGATGTGTTGATGGTTGGGGAGATTGATGATTTGGTTGGAATTCGGTTTGGATCTTAGGTTGGGAGTTAATTGTAACTTGGATCGATTAGTTTGTTTGAATTAGTTCATTACACTCATGAATCACGAGTTGAATTCTCTATGTCTAACGAAAACTAAAGGAGGTCGTAAAGATTGACTTTTGTTTTATATGTCTGGTCGTAAAAAGTATCCTTTTTAGAGGAATTTCGTGCAATATCCGTTTCGATGACTGAAACTAGCTTAACTTTTGCATTTTACAGATGCAGGCGCTGCAGTTTTTTTGCACAGAGAAATACCTAATAATAATGGATAAAATAGCCAAAAAAAAAAAAAACGTTTGCAAATTCTTTGTAGTTTTTGTATTATTCAGAGCTGATGCAAAATTCCCCACTTGCTTGCTCTAGTATTTCAAGATGCAGTATGTACTGTCCCATGTTTGAGTCACAATCACCCAACTTCTGATGTTTTTGTATACACAGTTATTTTGGAAGGACCTATATTTCTTTGAAATTTTTGTTTCTAGGTTTGGATTTTGGAACAAATTGGTGAAGAGAAGCTTAGAGTATTTGGAATATGGTTTGCAAATCATTGACAAGATTGTGGGGAAACCCCATTCGACTAAACTTTCGAGTGACTTTTCCAATCTTCTGATTGTTGTTCGTAGCTTCTTAAAGAACTCCTCTATTTATCCCCTACTTCTTTCTAAATAGCTTGATTCAATACTAACTGCTAAAGATAGCATTTTAACCCAATTCCTTTTCTCAATTATGAAAATAAAGCCAATTCAAAGCAATTTAAAAAAAAACAGATTCTACCTTTTGATTCTTCTTAAATTCCCTTATTTCATCCATTTAATTTCAAGACTTTGGTTTAGTTATATACGCATGACAGATGCCATCTGTTCCTTTCATAAAAGCTGATCAATATGTGTGAATTGTAATTTTTACAATATATCTATTCTGAAAATTCTGAATTTTTTGAATCAACCACTTCCTCAGTTTCTTTTATTTCTTCTTTCATGTGCAGCCCTATCCGATCTCTAATTGAGGCAGGTTTTGGTGCCAATAAGAGATCAGAAGTGAGGCTGTATTATGGAGCTAGAAACCTGCAAAGAATGGCCTATCAGGTTTGGAATTTGGTGTTTTAAAAGTACCTATTGACTTCATTGTTGTTGACTCCTTTCAAAATTTGCAAGCCATGTGTGTGTCTACCACCTGACTTTGGCCCTTCTTCCTTCTACAGGAGAGATTCAAGGACTGGGAAGCGACTGGTGTTAAGATTGTACCTGTATTATCACAGCCAGATGACATATGGAAAGGTGAACAAGGCTATGTCCAGGTAGGCTTTTAATATTCTTGTTTTTTCACTTTAAAGTTTTATTTTGCAATATACACTCTTTCCTTTCTTCTTTTTTATCTACTTGTTGAATGAGTAACCTTGAAAATATTTTTTTCTTCTCAGAATGCTTTTACTAGAGCCCAGAAAACATTTAATCCTTCATCTACCGGCGTTGTACTCTGTGGACAGAAACAAATGGCTGAGGTTCGTTTCTGTTCTAATTATTTGGATTATAGTAAATTTACTTCTAGTTAGGTTTTATGAGCTGCTGTATTCTTTATTAAGATGTTCATTGACTCCATTTATATCAGTTGTTATGTAATTAAGAGAGACAGTTGGGTAGTCTCATTGGTCAATTGCAGCCTTAAGCATGTATATGGGGGTATATTTGTTAAAGTTCCTTCATTAATAACCTTAGTAGGCAGTTTAAGGGGATGACGACTGTCTTATTACCAATAGGACTTCAAATATCCCTGTGGTATGGCCAATTTTCTAACTGTATGATCTGAGTATTCATCAAAATACCTTATACGCCTTTTTAGGAAAGCAAAATGCTGGCATCCTACCTTGCTGGTTTTTCCTGCTGGCACTATAGTAAAGATGGAGTTGTACATTTTTCAAACCCAAAGTTGTTGTGCATATAACCATGTCATATGTGCACATTTGTCATAGAAGACTGCATTATTTTGGTGAAAAAACCCAACGTTGTTATGCATGTAACCATGTCATATGTGCACACTTGTTATGGAAGACTGCATTGTTTTGATTTTCACCTTCTGCGCGTCACCTCGAACGCTGGGGTTGGCAACTTTGGGTTGATAAGAGGGAAAACATGGATTAAAGTCCTATTGGAAGCTAGTTCATAGGAAAATGCCTTTGGCTAGAACCATACCTGGCCTAGGTATATTTATTTGAACTTGGTAGTGAACCTATCCTTCTTACCTTGTAAAATCTTCATTGGTTATGTCAAATTTCTTGCGCTCGTTATCTGTTTGCAGTGATCATATTGGCAAATAATTTTTCTTGAACTTATTTGTATCACCTTTACTATAGTTGTATCTGAAGACATAAAAAGTAGTTCTATGGTCCCTGTGGCTTGAGCAAAATAGTATGGTTTTCACAGCGTGTCCAAGGAGGGGGTTCAAGTGTGGGAGGAAATAAGATTCATGGCTAGTACTTGGGTTTTTGCTTCTTCCATAGTCAAGGGCTTTTCACTGTCAGATCGGGTCCTAAGTTGGTCTAATTGTCTTTATCAGATTTGCTGAAAGGAGGTGTAGTCATGTAGGCGTTGATTCACATAAGTTCTGGATGTTAGTGGCTGTAATGCTTGGTTGTATAAAAGCACCTCTGGTGCTCGCCTCTAAATATGTATGCTGTTTTATTAGCAAATTAATATAATATACCATTATTTCTGCTCGAAACCAAAAAAAAAGAAAAAAGACATAAAAAGTAGTTTGGTGAGTTTAATAAGCATCAGCAACAGAAAGTGTTATTTTAATTACATTATACTAGGTTGCGTTTGTGCAAAGTGGGCGTGATCAGGCCAAGGCTCCAAAATGATATGTAACTGCTGGTAGTTGAGCCAACACTCCAAAACTAGGGGAGGTAGCCAACCAACTCAAGGCCCATAAAGAGCACCCAGGAGTGCATAGAGAGGGAAAAAGCATAGTTGAATTATTATGACCTGGAGGTAAATGTTGTTTCATTGTGACCTAGAGGTCATAGGTTTGGATTTAGAAACAACCTCCCCATGAATTGTGAGTAAACCTGTGTACATCAAACTTTTCACGAACCCCACAATTATTGGAGCCTTATGTGCTAGGTGCATACTTTTTAACTGAAGATTTTAGGTCTTCAAGAGGCTCCGATTTTGGAATAACATGGCATCACGAAATTGCTAAAGCTGAAATTTTCCCCAAAAGATGTCTTCATACTTAGGCAGCTTGCACTTAAGAGGTTATAGTCCTCTAATTTGACAAAAACTTTATTAGCATCAAATTTATCATTGTCTCTGCTTTTGTGTCAGCACGAGAAAGATATTTTCAAATTCACCATCACATAACCACTAGAAGAAATTTCTCTAGGCATGGTTAGAATTCTCTTACTTCCCATGTGCTCTTTGATGTAGCGGTGGAGTAACAAGAGATTCTCTTAAGCTTAGAGTTCAGAGAGTTGAACAGTTTTGAGGGATGCCCATCCCCCATGTTTCCTCGTGGGCAACTGGGCATTGGGCTGGGAAGTAAAGTTCAGTGTTGCAAAGTGGTGGCCAAGAGGGTACAAGTACAAGAAATGAGATTTCTTATGAGGAAATTATTAATCTAGTCATGAAACCAGTTTTTAGAGCATAGATATTATCGTTACTTATATAAAAGATACTTTTATAAGAACATAGTTATTTTTATTTGAAATTTCAGTCCCCCTTTTCCATTTTTTCTGAGGGTGTGTGATTTTCAAGTCCACAATAAATAATGCCGCACATTGGTTTTTCTATGTTGAGCCTTGCACTCTGTTAACTCACACTTCAAACGTAGTTGAAAATTTTCTTATGTTTCACAGATCTGCCATTCTCTCTCTATCTCTCAATGATCGATGATGTCTAGGCCTCTTAGAACACCCATCTAATTCCTCGGGATATGTGCAAATCTCGATATCCACTTGGTTAATCTTGGGGAGTGGCCAAGGACTCAAACTTAGGAGTTAGGACTCTTGCTTCCTAAGGTGATGCCATCACACTTATATGGATTTGCATTCTCTTGTTTTGTGTTTGTACATGTGTACATTGTTGTACAATTTCTACATATTATTATTATGATATTACAATCCGATTGGGTAACAGAAAAGTAAATGTATTCAAGATTTGATCTGATCGTTATGAATGAGATAAAGACAAAAAAGATAGAATAATCAGGAATCTGTATGGAACTTGCGACACATCTATTTACCTGCTCAAGATATCATCTTGCCTCCTTCTATGGAAATCCTTGATACTACACAACATATAGCTAGCCTGACGGAACCAATTGCATAAAGAAATAGAAAATATGAAAGAAAAAAAGTGAAATGAAAGGGGATCGGATTCTATGTGTACTGTATCTGAAACAGATCTTGTCTATTCCTATCATTCCACTCCCTTAGACTAGACTTTTTTGGGGTTTTTCAACCAACTTACTTACCCTTTCAGATATGTATGAAATATTAACGTAACGTGGTTACTATAGTGTACAACAGCATGTAATTTGGTCTAGTTGATAGATTTCATTACTTGCATTTCTTCTTAGTTTGAAATTAGAGTTGACATTTTTAGTGGCTTTCCTTGCAGGAACTTACTTCTATTCTTGGGGCCGATGGTGTCTCAAGAGAGAAGATATTGAAGAACTTTTAAAAACATGTAAGCCTCTCTTTTGTATCATGTTGGATTACGATTCTTTCACTTGAGCTGCGGAAGATCCATAGTTCAAGAAATTGTTTTATCTCAGCAACCTTGCGGCAAATGCACAAGATAAAATATCAAAATAAAATTTTCTTGGATTCTTAGCGTTCTTAAAGTTAAGAATACATAATTTATATTCCCACTCCACATAAAGTCCAAGGGTTTGCAAGTAACTTGCTACACTTGCTTCATTAAATTATTATCATTTTTGTGCTAATTTCGGAGGCAGCCAAAGCTTGCAGGTTGTAAAATTTAGGTGATTGGTTTAGCTAATGCCAATTTTGATGAAAAATTCCATCATATTGTTGTAGTAAATTATGAATAAAAATTGTGTTTTTTCTCCATGTTACCATTAATTGCATCAGTATGTTAATGAGGAATTCTGGCTGTAAGACGGTAAACAAATTATGAAGTTAATTTTAAAATGCTGTTTGTATTGAGATATTTGGTTTTCTATGTGCAAGAAACCAACACTTAGCCCTATACAGAATGAAGCAGATTCATGTAGTTGATGTCATGTAGTTGGGACAATGTTTTATTGAGTTAATTTTAGCATTACATTATTGCCAAAGCACTCCTTCATCACAAAAACACCACCATACTCTTCATTTCTATCTCACTCCTACAACACCCAAGCCACTTCAACTGCCAACAACACTAGGGTTCTTTTACTAGCAATTACCTTACCAGTTCCACTTTCACCAGTAGCCCCAATTACCGCCATCAACCACTTATCACCGTTTTACATTGATTTAAGTATTCCCAGGCTATCACAACCTCCACTTCAACCAATACCCTATGCTCTTCACTCCATTGTGAAGAAAATAAGTGAGAGCAATAAATTTTGAATTTTCGTTGATGAAGCAATCCCCTTAGAATAACATCACTGCTCTAAAAGATTAGCTACAGTTTCTATAAGTTGGAGTTCTTAATTACAAAGATTGCGACCTAGTCACTCTGCTAACATCGATACACCATGCCTTAAACCATCCAAATCCCGTTACCCAACTTTCTTTGAAAAGGGGAGGTCCATAGCATTGTCTTTTCCAATGCGATAAAGTTACATAGTGTCTATTTTTTTTTATGAAGGGGTATTTTCATGGGTTTGCCTTGGTATTGTGTTCATACTTCCCATGAGGTATCCCACTATTCCCACACCCTTCGGGTTTGGGATTAGTTCTTATTCGAGGCGGGAGCAGAATAGTAGACCTCTCCCAACGAGGGTGCCTCAAAGAATCGATTCTTGGAACTTCTATATAGGGATGACCTTTGGATTCAGCCTGCTTCCACTGAGCCAACCACTCCTTGATCCATTACCCAACTTTCACCACTACAATCGTTCCTCCTTTGAGGAGATGTAAGTGCATAATACTCTTATAATCCTAAACATTGTTTTTCCTTGTAAAATTAGTGGAACATATTCTGAACTATTAATCTCTTTTGGAAACGGCTACGAAAGCCAACATTGTTGTTATTAGTGCAAAGTGGCAGAGAGGGTTAGTCAATTAGGATATATGAATGTAAGAGGGTGTAGTGTTGGATAATGAAAGTGGGGAAAAACTACGTAAACGGCAGAATAGGCGCAGAGTGGCAATTACTAGCTGTATTAGAACTACATATACCTTCGTATATATTTTACCTTATTGCACTTAAAGGCAGTTTCCCTCTGATAAATGGCTGTGTATGTTTTGTATGGAATATGGTTTCTCCAACTTAACTCTCTTCTCTCTCTAGGTTGGTTTATCAGATAAACACATCCAATTATTCTTTAGAGCAGAGTGGGAATAACATTCCTGGACAATTCGTCTGATTAGCTTTTCTTGAAGGAGAAATCTAAAAATGGCAGAATAATTTTCTTCAGGCCAATCCAAACGGCTTCTAATATTTCTTTGATCTGGCTTAAGGACATTGCAACTTGCTGTCAGCAAACTAAATGATACAATCGTTATGTTTGCACCCAGAACCCAAAAGAAGGTGAAAAGTACCTAAAGATGATTTGCATGTTACCGGCCTGACTAACCTTGGAACGCAAAAACAAGCATATTTCAATTGGACCCTTGATTATTTACTTTTCGGTCAAATTTTGATATTCAGTCGATTAGGAGTCCATTACAAAGAAAATTAAGTTTACTAAAAGCCGTAGAAACATCAATTGAATGAAAGTGGATTAAGCTTCAATACCCAAACACAAGGAAGTAAACAAGTGACCAGAAAGAGACTGTAAAACCAAATTTTAACCTTGAGTTCTACTATCTCTAAAAGAATCTGATAAAGCATATGTGGTCACCCTGCAAATCCCGCAGGTTGTTGGAGCATCTATAGAACACAAGATCATAGCTTAAGAAATAACAGTAAGAGTTCCATCCAGTTGTTCGTTAGGTCTTTATATCCCAATGCAATATCATTGTAAACCATTATCTTCACCAGAATCTCTCTTCTTGCCGTCATGATCAATGAACTTCCCGTTTCGTTCAGCTGGCTGACCAGAGTGCTGATTAATCTGGTAATCCTTGGGATGATGCTGCTGATTGTTGCTGTGATGGTGGCGATGGTGGTGCCTGTGCCTGTGATGATGTTTCTTGTGCCTATGTTTTTCATCATGGCCATCATCCGATAACTTTCCCATAAACCGGCTCCTTCGATCATGCTTCTCATCATCAGAATCTGATGATGTGATGTCCTCTGCACTGGAATGGTGATGGCGTTTATGGTGCTTGGCTCTGTGATTTTTCCTTTTAACCTCTAGTTCATCATCATCATCTGACAAGTTTGAATCATTGGAGTCTAGGGTTGAATGCCTATGCTTATGCCTTCTCCTGTGGCCATGCTTCTTTCTCTTCCGGCCTTCCAGTGAATCACTCTCGTATTGATCACTGCTGTCCTCATCACTTGAGCTTGAGGACTGTCTCCTCTTGTGAGCCCGCTTCTTCTTCCTATGATCGTCCTGTGAATCACTCCCATAATCATCACTGCTTCCATCATCACAGGAGCTTGAAGACCTGTTCCTAGATTTTTGCCTACCCTTTTCCTTTCTCTTCTCATTGTCACCTGATGAATCGGAGTGACTGTGCTTCCTGTATTTCTTATGAGCTCTTTTTGTGGTCTTTCTTCCTTCACTGCTGCTTTCACTGTTGCTTTCACTGTCAGATTCTGATACAGATCTCCTTTTCTTGTGCTTTGAAGCTGATTTCAGCTTCCTTCCCTTGGCTTCAGCATCAGCTTTTGCCTTTGCAGCAGCTTCAAGCTTTTGTTCCCATTGCAAGGGGGCTTCTTTCTTCTCCAAAGCTCTCTTCTTTTTCTCTTCAACAAGTTGAATGAACTTCTTGCTGTCCATTTGGATACAAAAACCAGCTCAACACCTGCATTTTTGTAAGATGATGACAGGAAGTGCATCTCACAAAAGAGAAAAAACAATGTTAGTTCCTCTATTAAGATGTGTCCTTATAGAGAAAAGAAACAAGAAATGCCGCCAATAAAAAATGTATATAAAAGCGCCCTCAGCAAACTGAAAGAAAATACTAGTAAGAGTTAAATAAACTGGTCCACTCTTGTGGCATGCAATGATGAATTGCATCTCCTGCATATGGTTAACCTTTTAAACAAAGAAATGGGATTACTGATTGGAAACCACTTTCGTTAAAGAACTGAAAGATACAGCGGAATATCTCTGTTGAAGCATTTAAACATGTTAGGATATCACATTTTGTGATCTAGTAAAAAGCGCATAAGGCACTTGAGGCGGTGAGGGGTGTTGGAGCTTCAGGCACAAGAATAAGTACCTAAGCAAAATGTTGTACCCCAAAAAAACCTTCATTATATAGTAATAAGTAATACTGAAGTACACTTTTAGCCTCTGAACCTTATTCATTCTCGTCATACATCAAAATGTTCAAACGGCAAATCTTGGTGTAATAACTGAGATTGCTCCATTGTGACCTAATGTTTATGGGTTCTAGTAGTCATAAAATAACCTCTTCAATGTAGAGGTAAGGTAGTGTAACCGTTCAAAATGGCAAGAGCCTCATGACTGGGTACGCCCTAAACAGTATAATATTCAGAGTATAATGAGTATTTCAAATTTCATAGCTGGTAATAATGTTTTCTTTTTATCCATTTTGATGTTTAAATTTGAGTTAAAAGCACAAAAAGTTAAGCAACGAAGAACATATAGCAGTGCATAAACAGCAAAGCAAGCATAGCTGTTACACTACTATTAAAGCACCAATCTCTTGTTGATACAACAAAAGTTAGAAATTGTTATAGTAGCATGGCACCAACTTCCAGTTTCTTTCAAAATTTTAGTATTATCTTTTATGCATGTTTTATGCAATGAAAGAGGAGAGAAAATTTTAGTATTTGTAATATTAAGAGACCCAGTATTGCCTCATTTCCTCAATAAAGATTTCACGCAACAGAATCAAATGGCAATCAGGGTAATTAGGTACTTCCAATTGCATTAAAAGCATAGAGTGAGATTATCTTGCTAAGAAGTACAAGAGAGTTTGTTGCAAGGGCTTTGATGAGTGTTGCACATCTCACAAAGCTTTCATGTTTTGAGGAAAATTTAAGCTTTTAATGCTTATAAGTATGAAACTAAGAAATCTCCTAGGAATCCGCATATAATGATGCTTTATAGAAAGAAGAAAAAAAACTGGCTCACTTCCTCAAATAATCATAAGGTTGAATCCTTTATTTAGGGAGGGATGGGAGGCCTCATTAAACAAGGAAACAAAAGTCTGAAGCCATCAAGCAATTCCACTTGCAATGAGTCCACAAATCCATTAAGCTATGTTTTTCCCAAGGATGTCTTTCATGAGCTTATTTGGATTGCTAGGTAAAGCAAAAATATTAAAAGCTTTCGGGAGCATTGATCAAGAACCATACGCCCCCTAATATTGACCCTGGATCACTTCCCCACTTAAAACTTCACTCCTATTCACCAACATGTACACCGCCTAGAACTCAATCAACTCCATTCCATACTCTTATCTTTCTATGAAACTCTCACCAACACATTAACTACACCTCTCACACATCCTCTCTACAAATATTGCATCACTTTGCACCCAAAGCATTTCTTACATCTCCAAAACTAGTCAAGAAGATTTTTTTTTTCCTTAGCTTTAAGCTCTCCAATAACCAAAACTCAATTCCATCTACAAAAGGAAAAAAAAACCAAGTATTTTCCTCAACTACAAGGATTTATCGACATAAATTTGTTTCCTCCATTCTACTTTATCTTTGCTTCCTCCGTCGTATGGCTAATTGGGATCCGAGACCTGGACCATGAAAGTAAACAACTAGAGACAATGCTACTATTTAGTAATCCTTCAAGAACTAAATTAAATGTTACGTCACATCACTTATTCCCATGTCCTTCAAAACAAGGAGATTACAAGTTGAGGACTATAGTATTAGGACTTCCTCTATGTTCAGTATTCTTTCTATTTTGTTTCTTCAATAAAGTTTATCTTTTTCCTTTTTTATCTTTAATAAGTTCACACTTAAACTCATGAGCCATAATTTGTTGGCGTTTGTACTCTCAAAGAAATGCCAAAGAACTAGAGTGGAATTAATGGATATTGAAATCTCATAATCAAGTCATAGTACCAATTGACCATTTGCATCTTCTAGACTTACTTTATAGGTCAATTTCTTGATTCATTAGTTCAGATCCATATTAAGCTACCATCATAATTTTATTCTTCCCGCTTTAATTTTATTGCCAGGCTACTAAATAGTACTCTCACCCAAAATCTTCCACTAAAACTACAAGTGCATCCTTACCAATCCCACAATCTATATAGAAAGTTGCCATTAAATATCACAAGTAGCCACTTCACTTATCTTGTCAATGTCTCCATCTTGACCCTAGCCATCTAAAATCCACAACCTTCTCAACATCTCAATCCGTTTTTGAATCATATGTGGTTAGTGAAGGATGATCTTTTATTGTATTGAAAGAATACTTTGGTAACTTTAGTTTGGTTTGGCCATTGTTATATTTAATTTACTGTAGAACTCTTCTAGACTAAATAGCTGCTGACCTCCTGTTGTTTAAACAAACGTTTTACCCCTAGGGTTTCACGATGTAGCTAAAGTTTGCTCGAAGATATTAGTACATTCCATATCCACTAAATCCAACAACAGAATCATATAAAAATAGCAAAAACCAAGGGCACATGTTATTAGAGAAAAGTTTTCTTACCTTATGCAGAAGTAAGCGCACCAGCAAAATCACAGACCTATCTCAACTCTCCCTTCTCCCAAATTGAATTCTGCAAACAATTCCAAGAAATCTATCAGCAAAGGAAAAAAAAAAAAAAAAGGCCAGAATCCATAAACATAGAATTCAAAAGCTTTCTACAACAAAATCGCCATGAAAGAATAAGGCCAACATAAAAATAAAAAAAAAAAAAAAAAGTCAAAAATTAACATCACAGAATCCCAACATTAAAACAAAACGCCAGAAACCAAACCCAACCCTTTGAAAGACAAAAGAAAGTAACAGAAACACCCTAAAAACCACCACTGATTTCATTGAGCAATCCCAAAAACCTAACTTTCCACCCAAAAAAAAAGAAACAAAATCCCTAAAAGGGTTCATCCATGAAACCCTAACTTCCAAGAAAATCCAGAAAAAAAAAGTAACAAAAAATGATTTTAATACCTATATCAAATAACTTCAAAGCAAAACACTTACACAAAGATCGATAAGCTACAAACCCTAGAAACTCAATTTCGCGACAAATCTTTAGCCAAAAAAAAAAAAATATAGAAATAAACAAAATAAAAGAAGAAGAAGAAGAGATGAAAACAGAACCTACTTAGTTTTTTTTTAAGCAACGGAGAGAAAGCGAGAGAGAGAAATTTTGAAGAGACTCTTTATTAGGCGCTTACCGATTATATTAATAGAAAGAGGTGGTATGCTTGATGCAGAATAGCGAAGTTACAGATACAAGTGGTAGTTGAAGTTTCATTCTTACCACTTAAAACAAAACTTAGTACGTTGTCGTTGAGCTTGCATGCCCAGTTAGGATTTCTAAGTGAATAGAAGCCTGGTCTTGTATACGCTGAATAGAAATGATTGTTTCTCTCACCAATAATTTTGGCGAGACGGGGTTCAACCCGTGAATAGTTCCTTCAACTTGCCTCTAAGTATGCTTTTCATACCAACAAACCAATTCACTATTGGTAAAAAAGATAAAGTCTTTTACTCCTCATGCAACTTCTCATGTTACTTTTTTAATATAAAAATTATATTAATTTATTAGAAATTTTAATGGTATATAAAGCTGAAATCAAATAATTATTTTCGTTTAAACCATGTTTACCCAATCATTTCTATATTTCATGATTTTCATCTCAACAGTTTTATAACCAAGATTTTATCTCTAATTCTTGTAAATTATTTTACAATAATATATTTAATAATTATAATGTGTATAAGATGCTTATAAATATTAAGTTATCATAAATAAGTTTAAAATAAGAAATATATACGTAATTTTAATTACTGATAAGTGTGTATTATATGTTTAAATGCAAATATAAAAATGGGTATATTTTGTGTTTTTTTTATTATGTCAACATATACACATTTTTCAATAAGTGAAAAATTACAAATAGAATAATATTTCACTTGTATATTTATAACTTATTGCTAATAATTTAATATTTATAAGCATCTTATACACATTATGATTGTCAATCTTTTTGGGCTTGAGTTAAAACTGTAATAAATGTACTTGTGCTGGTTACAAAATGATTAAGAGCATCAACAAAAACAATTATACAAACATTGTTTAAATAAAAAAAATATCTTCTTTTAATTTTATATATCATTAAAACTTTTTTTATAAGTTAATTTAATGTTTATATTGAAAAAGTAACATGAGAGAGTTAACTTGAAATGAGAACTATAAGCACGAGGAAATGTTACCATGTAACCTTTGTATAACATTTAGTCAAAGTAGTACAAATTTGATATTTAAGTATCAACTATGACATTTAATGCAACACCCCCTTCACAAGCTCCAATCTAATGTGGCCACTACTACATCAGATTTGCTCGAT
Organism: Paratinospora sagittata; assembly: GCA_035771175.1. Classification (NCBI taxonomy): domain Eukaryota; kingdom Viridiplantae; phylum Streptophyta; class Magnoliopsida; order Ranunculales; family Menispermaceae; genus Paratinospora; species Paratinospora sagittata. The sequence goes on along the minus strand of CM069592.1, from coordinate 3,129,992 downwards.
TTTCATCATTTTTTTAATTTTTCAATGGGGATCTCACGAAGAAGTTCTTGGTTTTGCTAAAGATGATTAGTGTCATTTTGGCATTGTCACCGCCATACTGAATTATGAACTTCTACGAGGACATGGAAAAAAAAGACTTCTTACTACCCTGTCAAAAAATTGACTACAGTTGCTATTAACTGTTGATGCCATGGATGTAATATGTATCTAACTCTTTTTCCATGAACTTCTCTTTGAGTAGATAGAATGCGCACTTCCAACTCTCTTTGAACGCCAATGAAGATGCTTTTGAGCTTCGTAAAAAGGCCTTTTTTGAAGCTTTGACTTCTTTTATAAATTGATTTTTTTGCTTTAGAGTTACGAGGGTCGGCCATCATCTACTGAACTATTTAAAAGACGGTCGGTCCTGATCAACCGAACAGAGAGGTGTTGGTGAACATTCAAATACCGACCCTCGTTTATAACAATCGGTATATGATGGTCGACCCTATCTTTTCTCGGGTTTTTTTTGCATTTTTTCCTTCCATCATGCATTGGAATGCATTTCATCACATTTTTGACATATTTTTAATAATTTCGAGTTGGTTTAGGCGGCAGGGTACCGTTACCTACTTTTAACTCTAATGTGGGGTACGGGTGGGAAACGGTACCCCGCCGCCCAAACTAACCCGAAATTGTTAAAAACACGTCAAAAACTTAATGAAATACATCCAAATGCATGATGGAAGAGGAAAATGCAAAAAAAAAAAAAAACGCAAAAAAATAGGGTCGGCCATCATAGACCGATTTATGTAAAGAGGTTCGGTATTTGAGTTTTTACCAACACCTCTCTGTTTGGTTGATCAGGATCGACTGTCCTTTAAATTGTTTGGTCTATGATGGTTGATCCTCGTATTTCTCTGGTTTTTTTTTTTGCGTTTTCTCATTCCATTATGCATTTCATCAAGTTTTTGACTTGTTTTTAACAATTTAGGGTTAGTTTGGGCGGCGGGGTACTGTTCCTCACTCGTAAGGTGAACTTTGACATCCCTCTACATATATACAGAAAAAGAACAATAATTCAAACATCCAAAACAACATAGTACACCATTCGAAGACAACAAATCTGTCTATATCATCAATATCGAAGTCAATTACATCTTTTGTATCCACATTTCAATAAAAGAAAGTCTATACATATCCACATCTCCCTATATGTCAACATTTCCAAAAAGAGAAAAAGATGACTAAACATGTCAGCATTTCCAAAAAAACATGCTGACATCCCCTTACATATCAACATATCCACATCCCTCTACATATCAACATTTCCAAAAATAAAACAAGTCTAGACATTGCAACATTTCAAAAAAAAAACATGTTGACATCCCTCTACATATCAACATTTCCAAAATAATTAGTCATCGTCTAAGTCAACTAGTACATCTTGTCTACCACTTGTCTTGCTTGTCACTCTGCTACCTTCAACATTGAAAACAAAATAAGGGGTTTCCCATCCATGTGCCTGTTTTAGTTGGAATCTATGCTAATTTGGCGATATGGGAGGTATCGGTGATGCAGGAGAAAACGTCTCCTGTGGAAAGTATAACATTACAATCATTATTTTCATTATTCTATAATTTACATTGAAACAAAACACAAAAAGAATATATTTTTTACCTGCACAAAGTGGTTATCATTCACGTAACCAATGTCAATCACTCGCCTCAATGGGATTGGTGGAGGTTCGATTTTGAGAGGAAAAAATGTAAAGATATTGCTGTATAAATAAAAGCACCAACGCGACATTGTATGTTGATGTTATCAACACCCCATATCTGGGAAAGTCATCTACTTCTCTAGGGGTGCCACATGGTCACTACACTGTAGAGAACTCATAATCTCTTGAACCCTCTCAACACTACCGAAAAACGTTGTGTAGTGTGCCTCAAACCTTTGTACCTCTCTCAGTAAGTCATCTCTGACTTCACTCTAACCGTTTGTTCTCGTGACATGTTAGTAGCTGGAGGAAATTTGGAGGAGAAACAGTTGTTCAGTGAATTTGAGGTGAAGAACTTGGGTACAGTAACACAAATATTTGGGATGAGGATTAGCAGATACAGGCAGATGGGTACTTTACAGTTATCTCAGACAGAGTATGTTCGTAAGGTACTTAAGAGGTTTAGTATGAGTGATGCTAAGCTAGTGAGAAGACCGCTTGTTAATCATTTCAAATTGTCTAAGGAGCAAAGTCCACAGTTAGATGAGGAAAAATCATACATGGCTAAAGTTCCATATGCTTCAGCTATTGGGAACTTGATGCATATGGTTTGGACAAGACCAGATATTGCACATGCAGTTGGAACAGTAAGCAGATTTATGTCAGATCCAGGCAAACAACATTGGGAAGCATTTAAGTGGATACTTAGGTATTTACGAGGTACTGTTGGCCCAGATATATCCAAGAAGGGGGTGAATTTGACACTTAGTAGATTTTAACCTTTCTTAATAACGTGTGGATTAATGAAAACAGGTTAAACAAAGTATAACAAGTAGATACGGTAAATATAAATGAGACAATGCAATCAGGATATATAGTGGTGGACTCAGCGATGACTCAGTACCCACAATGTCCATCGGCCATAACATCTTTGACATGGGCTATGTACTGATGCCAACCAGGAGGGCGTTGATCTAGATATCCATGAAATTCATGAGACATTTGCAAGCATGTCTTGTGGACCTTCCTTAGTTCATCATTCTTCGGTTTGGTTTTTTGCAATGATGAGATTGATGAACGAGTGGAGTATGCAAACAAAACAGGCTCAAACGACGAGGGATCTTATTTTGTAGACCGATCACTCTTCCTAGTCGGCCACCCTTCTGTTTTCTTCTTGTCTACGGGCACAGTGAGAGAAGAGGTCAATGGAGCAACTATCTCTCTGATTTTCTGTACAATTCTAGCTCTTCCAGAGGCATCAGAACTATTAAATTTATCCTCAAGTAGACCCAACTCAGCCCTAAAATTGAAATCCATCTCGTTGTCCTCTACTTTGACATGAGTAAGATCTAGCTTTTTCCAATGGGCACCCATATCAGCTAGATGTATGGGCATGCTACATTGCTTACACAAAGTAAGCTTGTGCGCATGGCAATCCATGTGTTCTGCGTAACACACACCCACATAAATTTCGATCCAACACTGTCAACACGAGCTAACTCCTCTCATATCTTTTCTAGCGCAGCTCTAAAGACGAACCCACGCAAATGCGTAAATATAGAATCTTGGAAGTGATACTGAATAGTATTCAAGCTTTTTTCAAATGATGACTTGATTTTTGTGTGTTGCAAAGCTAACATTGTATTGATTGCAATCCATGATGTCTCAAAGTTGCCTTGAGAAGACCCTAAAGTTCACTTCAGCTTGGAATGTGCACTCTCCACCCTATTGGTTGTAGTATTGCCAAGGTACATAAATTGATCCATCCACGACTTCACAAATCTTTTCCTGTGGGGTACCAACCACGTCGTGTCGACGTACGTAATAACCTCAGGGCACTCAACATACTCTTGAAACAATATATTTTTCTAATGATTATATTCCTCCACTATATCAGGAAAAACCAATTCATTCCACTTCCTCATAACAACTTCAAAGTCCTCATTTTTTGCAAACTTGCTCTTTGAGTTGGCTAGCACGTTCTTGTTTATGTGCCATGTACATAACATATTCATTGTATCAGGGAACACACATGAAACAACATTCATCAAGGCCAAGTCTCTGTCTGTCACAATTATCTTGGGAAGAGACCACCCATCTAACAACTCCCTCAATTTTTATAGTGCCCACATGTAATTTTCTTTGTTTTCAGATGCCATATACACAAATTGCACTGAAAATGTCATATTCGTCGATGTGACACCAACAATCTCCAGTAATGGAAAACTGTACTTGTTCGTGTTGTATGTACAGTCCATTAGAATCAGATATGGAAAACACCTCAAAAGATCCACTGAAACAGGATGAGCCCAAAATATATCTTCAACAACATCAATACCTTCTTCGCACTCGTGCCACTCGACGTACTTCTTTTCCTCTAACTTGGTGCAACAGTTGTTACATCTGAGATCTGCCTCCATATTCGAACAACCTATGCTTATGTCTGGCATTGTATATTGTCTTCAGTGTCGATACATTACTGACACTTCTTTCATCAATATGTCTTCGGTCGGGCATTACTCTTTGACATTTGTACCATGACTTCTATTTCATCATTATTCAACCTTCCAACGTATGAGTCTCCTTCAAAGTACTTCGCAGCGGGGTGGTTATGGGTGCCACATGCAACTTTTAATGTTCACTCACCATCCCGAAGATTCTTGCCATTTAACAAGAAAGGGCATCCGCACTTCTTCGTGCCAGTTTAACTTTTGTTTGCCTTCTTACCAGCAGAAGATTTCTGAGCAGTGGATCTATGACGGCCATATCTCACAAGCAAAATTGACCCGGGCTCGCCTACCATTACCCCCAACATCTGAGTTTCAGATTATGATCGCTAAACCATTTTTTCTACCAACCTCTTGGACTCATGAAACAAGTTCTTCCCGTGTACTTAACTCCCTGTCGGGGGTGAACTGTTTCGTTTAATCAATGACCATTGCAAATTATGTATAATTTTATAGTTAGACAATAAATAAATCAAAATTGTCATTAACAACATCAAATACGCCAAATGCATAAAATAACAATTTCATGCACAAAAATTTGGATAAGTATAATAAATGGAAGGGTCGGCCAATTAGCGCCAACCCTTTTGCACTAAGGTCGGCATATTATGACCAACCTTAATAAAGAAAGGTCGGCCCTATGTGGTCGACTCTTCTATATAACGGTCGACCTCGCAGGGCCGACATTCAACCTGATTTTTTTGACAAAAAATTTGCTATTTTCATTTTAACATTTGCATTTTTGTTACACTTAGTATATTTGGTAGTTAAGAAATTTTTTCTTGAGATAATAGTATTTTCTCGATAAATATTTCTCAAGAAAATATACTTGAGAAAAATTTTCTTAAAATTGTTTAGTTAGACATGAGAAAATTTTGTTATAGTTGATTATTAGTTAATTATTTAGAGAGATATATACTTGTAATTTCTTTAAATTAGTACAAATAATAATAATAATAATAATAATGAGATTTTTTTTCTCACTCTTTAACTGAGAAAATTACGATGAGTAAATGGTGGCCCATTAATCTTTTTTTAAATTTTTTTCTCATATTTTTTGAAAACCAAACATTAATAAATAAAATTTTCTTTAAAAAATTACTATTTTCTTGAGAACCTACCAAACACACTATTAATTTATTAACATTTTTTTAATTGCCAAACATTTCATTCCATATATGTGGCTGCTATAATAATAACTTTATAAAGTTTTTCTTATAATTTTAATGGGATGCACCAATCATAAAAAACTCTAGAAGAATTCTTCCACTTGACCTATCCTTGAGAGTTTATATAATCTCATTTCTCTGTCTCTTTCTCTCTCTCTTTTTTTTTTTTTTTTCTTTTCTTCTGAAAACCAAATATTTACTCAATAAAATCTATAAAAAATAATTTCAGATTTACCCATCCTACTACTTCCTTTTACTTCGCAAATATTTTTTTGGAGGAAAATTGAATTCAAATAACAGACCAGCCTTTATATATATATATATATAAAGTTGATTTTTTCTTAAGTTTCTCTGCTTAGGGCGAGGAGAATTTTTTCAAAGTATTTTTAAAGCAAAAAAAATATTTTTGAAAGACTTGCATCTAACCAAACTGTACTAAAAAAAATATTTCTACTTTTTAAAAGAAGTTGAGTAAGACCTGTTTTTCTCAACGAGAGGTCCTACAAAAACTCAAAACAAAATTCGTAATAAGACTTTAAATCAAGATTGTCATTTTGACATTTTCATGTTATAACACAATATTCTTTTATTTTATTCTTTGAATAAAAGCAAAATTGTTAATTATCACTTAAAGTCACGTATTTTGTTATGATAAGAGTTTTTTCAGCATTTCTCTTTCTCAATATCGCTTTTGTGACTCATTTATTAGAAAAAGAGAAATGCTAATCTAATTATAAATTTTAGAAATGCTAATCTAATTGTAAATTTTACAACTACACATATATATTTGTTGTATATTAATGTTTTATATAAGAGTGTAATGGGTTGAGTTGGGTCGGGTTGGAGTCAAATCCCAATTCAACCCAAATTAGTTCGAGTTGAAAAAATTATAATCTAAGTCAAACCAAACCGTCCCTCAATCCAACCCAACACAACCCAAACTAATTCGGGTTAAGTTGGTCGTTCAGGTTAAGAATCTTGACTTTTAAAATGAGTTAAATTATACCTGTAAATTTTACGTATAAATTTTACACTAATAGACATGAAACATGTAATGTTTTAATTTTAAATAAAACTATACCAACATGTAAATTTGACAATATTTTAAATTAACTATAAATTATCAAAATATTTTAAATAAAATTACATTTATCCACCACCATATTATTATACAAAATTAGTATAGTTCGGATTGGATTGAGTCAGATTTTTAGATTCCCAACTTAAACAGTTTGGGTTGAGGTTTTTTCAACCAAATTCAATCCAAACACTAGACCATCCTAACTCAATTCGTCAAGTTTGATTTGGTTGGATCGGATTGATCTAGTTGGTTTATACTCTTAATTTTACATATTTTAAAATATATAATAAATAATTTAGTAATTTACATGTAATTACAATATTTTAGAGTTAAGTTAGTATTTTTCGATGGGAAAAAATGCTTCTTAAAAAAAATGTTTGGGAGCCGCCCTGTCCCTGAGTTGCTCGAGCGCAATCGCGTCTTCCTATTTTCCCATCGTGTCCCCGACAAAAACCAAAAATGGTTTTAATTAGCCTCATAACTACAACCAACCTACCTGACTCTTTAGCAATCAAAATTTACATCTCCAAAGAGAGCTTAGCCTTGCAATTAGGGCCAGAAAAGACTACTCCCATAAAGGCGTAAACTATACCGATTCAATCCAATTCCATCAAAAGTTCTATTCTTCCTCTCATCTTCTTCCTTCATAACCAAGAAAACACACCTCCAATTCCTAAATCAATTCATTTCAATTCAATTCAAATCTCTTCACCAAGAATTCTCCATGGCCGCTCCAACATCTTCCTCAGCGGCTATTAGCGTGATGCTCGCAATCCACGAGAAGAAAACCGTATCAGTAGAGATATACCGTCCGCTCCGCAACTACATAGTCTCTCACTACTCCGAGCGCGAAGCTCAGAACCTCGAAGACGATCTCGAAACCGTGAAACAATACCGCTCCGATCTCGAACGATCTTCCGACACTTCCGATGTCCGTCGCGATCTGCTCCAAAGCTACTTCAAAGCTCTCTGCGTGATGGAATCGCGGTTCCCGATCTCTGCCGACAAGGATCACATCAACGCCATTAATTTCACGTGGTACGATGCCTTCAAGCAGAAGCAGAAGGCGTCGCAGCAGAACATTCACTTGGAGAAGGCCGCGGTGTTGTTCAATCTTGGTGCGGTTTATAGTCAGATTGCTATTGCTGCTGATCGGACGAATCCGAATGGGCTTAAGGTCGCGTGTAATTCGTTCATGGCTTCGGCTGGTGCGTTCGCGTTTCTTAGGGATAGTGCTTCGGTTAAGGCTTCGATTGCGCAGTCGAGTACGGTTGATATTTCGCAAGAGTGCGCTGGAATGCTTGAGAGGCTTATGCTTGCGCAGGCGCAGGAGTGTTTTTTTGAGAAGGTTATTTCTGAGGGAAGAACGCCTGCTCTTTGTGCCAAGGTTGCCAGGCAGGTGAGCAGTGATTGAGTTTTATTTGTTTTGCGATTGGTTTGGTCTTGATTATTGCTTGTTCTTCTGTTTTTAAACGAAAATTTGCTGCCAATTGATTACATAGGACAATTCGTTCTGAAATTAATTTCCTTTTGCAGTCGTTGGGATGAATTTAGAATTTTTTTAAGCCAAACTTTTGGTGTTTAGTCTGTTATTTAGGAAAAAAGGTGATGAAGATTGTGTTGCCTGTGGTTGGAAAATGTGAGGATCCAATTTTTTTTTTTATAAGTGTTATGGCAGATTGCAGGCTCTACTCTTTATAGGCAGGGGTTGTTCGTGTTTTTAAGTGTTGAAGAGTACTGCTACATGGATTTGAACTGCAATGCAAACTACATCGTTCCATCACCTTTAGATTTTCCTCGAATCACTATCAATGTGTGATTCAATATAATTTGAAGGTGATGGGGTGTTTGTAATTTACATTGTAGTACAACACCCTAATCTATTTAGCATATCCAAGTGTAGAAATGGTCAATTGGGAAGGACTCTGTATTATCTATGCCAGTAAATTCAGTAGAATGTATGAGATGAAAGGAAGTAGATATTCCTCTTTTGCCATTTGACTGTTCAATTGGGAAGGACTCTATATTGTCTATTGAATGTATGAGATGAAAGGAAAGTACTGTGCTTCATGGAAAAGGATTAAGCTGCAGAATATTTTGAGTTTTTGTCTATTGAACCTGGCATGTCAGCTACCAGGTTTAAGAATGCCATGGCTGTATGGTAATGAGGTTTGGGAGAGGAAACCACTGGATGCGTTTCATAAAGAGAATTTGGACTTCCATCCGAACTTTATTATTTTGTTACTTTTTAAAAAACAAAAATATTTAGAAACTTGTTCATGGGTTTTTTTCATCTTATCGGGAATGAAAACAGGTTGGCCTTTACTATGAAGAAGCTTATGCGGCATTGAACGTTCCTTCTCTTAATCAGCATTTCGACCGTACTTGGATGTCTCATGTACAGCTAAAAGCTACCCAGTTCTACGCAGAAGCTTGCTACAGGTATGGATTGGAGTTGCATGAAAAGGAAGAAATTGCGGAAGAAATTGCCCGTTTGAAGAGCGGGATCAATGCTTTGGCTGATGCGAAGAAATCTACGAAAGGAGTTGCAGCACAGCTTCTTGATTCAGTTAACAGGTTAGAAAGTAATATGAAAAGCAACTTGGATAGGGCTGTGAAGGAGAATGATAGAGTTTATCTCATGAGGGTACCTGCAGCCAATACCCTATCTCCCCTTCCAACATATTCTCTTGTTAAGTCTATGTCAATGAGTGAAGTGTTAGATGCAAGTAAAGAGAAATTGTTTGCAACTCTAGTTCCTGACAGCAGTGCAAAGTCTCTTTCAAGGTATACAGAAATGGTTGATGACATCATCCGTACACAAGCAGAAAAACTGCAACAAGCAAGTGAGCTAACCCGAGTGAGGCTAAAGGAAATGGATTTGCCTGATTCTATACTTGCATTAGAAGGAAACTCTGTTCTTCCAATGGATCTTAAAGAAGATGTAGAGGCCGTACAGATTAGTGGAGGACCTTCTGGTTTTGAAGCAGAGCTGCAGCAGCTTAGAGATTTAAGGAGGGTAAACCAGGAATTACTTGTTCAGACTGAGGAGCTCTTGGAAAAAGAAGCTAGAGAGGATTCTCAGTTTAGAACTCAATTTGGGACACGATGGACTCGGCCACAATCTAGCACTTTAACCAAGAATTTGCAGGATAGGTTAAATAGATTTGCTGCAAACCTGAAGCAAGCTGCAGACAGTGATGGAAGAATTGAGCGTGCTGTGAAGGATCAGTCAGCACTAATGGCAATCCTTGATCGCCGTCCGGTATGCTTAATTGTTTATTCTCTTCTTCTGTTTTTTTTGTCTTTACACTATTATCTAATTATAATTATATGAAAAAATGATAATTTGATCCTTTATCTTTTGATTTTCTTCTCTACTGAATATGGAATGCTATATATTGTAAATGCATTTTGATGGAACTTCACCTTAGAAATAATCTGCTTTGTGATTCTAATTGTTGAATTCTGATGGGGTCAAGAAATTAAAGCATAAGAATGAAAGATCAAGGATGGAACTCGTGTATATTCAAGAAAAATCAAGAATCAAGAATGTATACAAGACAGTTAGTTCAAGTCAATTGCACACTCCAATTATTACACAACTTGTAAAATGAAAGAATGAATCCCCAAAATCCCTTTACACCCTTTATTTATAGTACACAATTCTTCTCAATTTTCTTCCTCCAACTGTACAGCTCGAGCATCATCCGAATTTACAGTTTTGACCTCGGTTTTCTCTTGTCCCGCAACCGCTTTCCTGCGCCTGGCAGTAAAGTAAAATGAACGGGTGGCTTATCAATACTGACCGCCCGCCCAAAATTTCACTTTGTCCTCAAGTGAAAATTCTGGAAATTGGTGGCGAATTGCCTCAAACGTTTCCCAAGTGGCCTCTGACTCCGGAAGATCTTGCCAACGAATTAAAACATCCGGACCTTCACCCAAAGAAGCTGGAACATGTGGGCGAATCCCAAGTACTGCAGCAGGACGTACCTACAATTCCAAAGTATCACACAATTGTGGGGGCAGTGGCTGTGAGGAATGCATGGAACCAACCGCACGGCGTAGTTGTGATACATGGAAAACCAGATCTAAAGAAGACGTCGTAGGCAGGTGAAGGCGATAAGCTACAATGCCAATACTTTCCAACACTTCATATGGCCCATAATATCGTGGAGCCAATTTTTCATTACGCCTCCGCGCAAAGGACAGTTGACGATAAGGGCGAAGTTTGAGAAAAACCATCTCACTTGGAATGAACTGCACATCACGCTGCTTTGCATCAGCCTGTGCTTTCATGAGTTGTTGAGCACGGCCCAAATGAGCCTTAAGATCTTCTAACACCGCATCACGCTCAAGAAGATGCTGGTCGACTGCTGAAACACATGTAGAATCAACACTGTAATGAACCAATAGTGGCAGATGACGCCCATAAAGAACAAGAAAAGGGGTCATGTTCGCAGCCGAATGAAACGAAGTATTATACCAACAACCAACACTCAACCCAATGCAACCAATCATACCACATTTTAGGCCTTTCCGAAACAAAGCAATGCAAATTCGTCTCCAAACAACGATTCACCACTTCGGTTTGGCCATCCGTTTACGGATGGTAGGCCGTACTCTGCTTAAGACTTGTGCCTTGTAAGCGAAATAATTCGGTCCAGAACAAACTCAAAAATACTGTCCCTATCCGAATGATAGAGCGCAGAATGCCATGTAAACGCACCACTTCTTTCACAAAAACTGCCGCAACTGAATGTGCCGTGAAAGGATGTCTCAAGGCGATGAAATGTGCAAACTTTGAAAGTCTGTCCACAACCACTAGAATCGAATCAAAACCACCCGATCTTAGCAAACCTTCCACAAAGTCCATAGTGATATCGTCCTATAGTTGGTCCGGTAAAGGTAATGGTTGGAGCAACCCTACCGGAGACATCGTCAAGTATTTATTTAGTAGGCAAACATCACAACGTGCTACAAAATCACGGACTGATTTAAGCATTCTGGGCCAAAACCACTCCGCAGCCAATCGCTGAAATGTCTTGTACTCCCCCGAATGACCCCCAACCGCCGTTGCATGAAATTCACGAAGCAAGGTTTGAATAAAGGAAGAGTGGCGTGGAAGAACAATCCGCCCACGAAACAATAGTAGTCCTTTATCAATAGAATAACCCGGAAGAGAAGAAGGAGTGTGTTGTACCTAAGATTGGAGTTTGGACAAATGCTCATCATCAGCTAATTGTTGATGCAACTCTTGCCAATTCACCAATGAAGGCCAACTCAGTATAACAAGAGAAACCCTTGGATCGACATGTGACAAAGCATCGACAGCTTTATTCTCCAATCCGGGTCGATATTGGATTTCAAAGTCATAACCCAACAACTTGGTCAACCATTTTTGATGCTCCTCACTTACTAAACGCTGCTCCAATAGATACTTCAAACTTCGCAGATCTATGCGCACCAAAAATTTGCGCCCAAGAAGGTAAGGACACCACTTTTGAATGGATAATACGACTGCCATAAGTTCTCGTTCATACACTGATTTGAGAAGCTCTCTATGTGACAAAACTTGGCTAAAAAATGCAATAGGACGCTGATTTTGTATAAGAACAACACCCAAGCCATAGCCCGATACATCAGTCTCAATAACAAATGGCACAGAAAAATCAGGAAGTGCCAAAACCGGTACCGTGACCATAGCCTTTTTCAACTTCTGAAATGCATTTTCAGCTTTGCCATTCCATCCAAAACTATCCTTTTTGAGCTGTTCTGTTAATGGCCGAGCAAGTTGACCATAACCCTTGACAAACTTCCAATAATACCCCGTAAGGTCAAGAAAACCCCGAAGTTCTTCAAAGTTCACGGCTGCGGTCAGTTTACCATGGCTGCAATCTTCGACGGATCACCTGCTACCCCATTACCCGAGACAATATGCCCCAAATATTCCACAGTGGACTGCCCAAAAACACATTTCTTCCTTTTAGCAACAAGTTGGTGACGCTGCAGCTCTTGTAAAACCAGCTGCAAGTGCTCCAAATGCTGCTCCAACGTAGGCCTATAAATGAGTATATTGTCAAAGAAAACCAACACAAATTTTCAGAGATAAGGCTGAAAAATGTCCTTCATTAAGGCTTGAAACGTGGATGGAGCATTGGTTAAGCCAAAAGGCATAACCAAAAACTCATAGTGGCCGTGATGAGTGCGAAATGCTGTCTTTGGAACATCCACCGGTTTAACATGAATTTGATGGTAACCGTACTTCAAATCCAACTTAGTAAACACCATAGCTCCATGTAATTCATCCAACAACTCTTCAATGACCGGAACAGGAAATTTATCAGCCACTGTTTCCTTGTTAAGAGCAAGATAATCCATGCAAAAAGCCAACTCCCATCTTTTTTCTTGAGAAGCAAAATTGGACTTGAAAAAGGACTAACGCTAGGCTGAATGATGTCCGTTGTTAACATCTCTTCCACCAAGCGTTCAATCTCATCTTTTTGAAATTGTGGATAACGATAAGGGCGTACACTAATAGGAGAAGCACCTGACTGTAATACAATGGCGTGATCCCGTGACCTCACAGGTGGCAGTCCGTCCGCATATTAAAAATGTCTTCAAAATGAAGTAGTAACTGTTGTATAGCTTCAGGAACAATAACTTCCTCATGGTGCATGACCGTTGAAATGAAATTCAATTCCAATAATACTCCCTCACCTTCATGCCGTATGGTTCATATCATTGCCTTGAGGAAAACCAAGGTTCGACTTAGACTCGAATCCCCTTGCAAGGTGATTTGCATTTCACCCAAACAAAATTTCATAGTTAATGTAGCCCAATTCATACTAGTCGAACCCAATGTCGATAACCATTGCATTCCCAAAATAATGTTGGAGCTACCCAATGGCAACGGCTAAGAATCTTCCACAATCTCCAACTCTGATAGCGATAGCACCACCTCCTTGCAAATGCCCTTGCCTTGTACGGTCACACCCATTCCCATGACCAAGTCATAGCTACTCGTTTTCATCAAAGGAAGACCCAATTTCTCCACTAAACTGTCAGCGATGAAGTTGTGTGTCGACCCACTATCAATCAACACAACCACCTCCTGTTGGCCAATGGCCCCTTTAATCTTCATCGTTTTAGGAGTGGTTAAACCAACCAGAGAGTTTAAGGTCACCTCCACCTCTGAATCATCCCCAAGTTCTTCACAAGCAGTATAACCCATTTCATCAGAATCACCATTCTCGGCCAACAACATGACTTGCAACTCCCGTTTCTTGCATTTGTGCCCCCCGGAATATTTCTCGTCACACCTAATGCATAAACCCTTTTCTCGACGCTGCTGCATTTCCGCCTTAGACAACCTTTTGAAAGCATTGCTTGGACGTTGTATGGTCGCCCTTCGATCAACCACTGGTGGAAGAACCATCGTCTTTGTCCTCGGAAACGAAGGACGAGAACCACTAGGGTTTGCAGACTAAAACGAAGAGTGAGAAGACATTTTACCATTGTTAGCCAACCCTGAATGTTGCAACTGAAATACGACATGATTTTTATTCTCGATCCTTTGCGCCATCTCCATTATCTGAACCAACCCCTTCGGCTTGAGCAGGCGTATCTTGGCTTTTATCTCAGCATGCAAGCCATTAATGAAACTCCCTTCTAACATTTGATCGCTAACATCTAACAAGGGTGCTGCCAGTTCTTCAAATCGCTGTCGAAAATCCCTAACGGAACCACTCTGTCGCACAACCAAGAGTTTTTCATAAAGGTTATTCTCTTGCGCAGATCGAAAACGATCCAACAAAAGCTTGCGGAACTCTCCCCATTGTTGAATTGATCGACAACCATCTTCCCATTGAAACCACGTTAATGCCTCCCCTTCCATACAAACAGCTGCCGCTTCTAATTTCTCACCATCAGACATCCCATTCACCGATCATCCCTGAACAACCAACCACCAGGGTTAGAACCATCGAATGTCGCAAGTTCTAATTTTCGATGACGATCATCTCCTCTCACAAAATTCTGATAAGTAACAATTCGAGAATTCCTTGGTTGGGGATTTGAATCCGCCGATCTTGAATTCTCCCCAAACTTCACCTCTGCCTGTGCTTGAATCAATTGATCCAACTTGTACATAATCGCGTCAACACTTCTTTCCAATAAAGTAATTTTCTCCAGCCCCACTCTAACCCTTTCTAATTCTTTCTACCATTCCTTACGTACCGATTCAACGCGTTCTTCCATCGATTCCATTTTCTTACCCGCCATCTTTGGATCGTTACTGCTATGGTACCAATTTGATAGGGCCAAGAAATTAAAGCATAAGAATGAAAGATCAAGGATGGAACTTGTGTATATTCAAGAAAAATCAAGAATCAAGGAAGTATACAAGACAGTTAGTTCGAGTCAACTGCACACTCCAATTATTACACAACTTGTAAAATGAAAAAATGAATCCCTAAAATCCCTTTACACCCTTTATTTATAGTACACAATTCTTCTCAATTTTCTTCCTCCAACTGTACAACTCGAGCATCATTCAAATTTACAATTTTGACCTTGGTTTTCTCTTGTCCCGCAACTGCTTTCCTGCGCCTGGCATAAGTAAAATGAATGGGTGACTTATCAAATTCACACTTTTTCTATTCTAAAATCTATATATTTCACTTTTTTTGAAGTGTTTCTCTGACTACTGAAAGCTAAAGACACTAATCATGTTCAAGATTGGAATATCTTAAATACGGATGCCTGAACCTCGTAGGGAAATACTAATAGTTCTACGACTTCCATCTGATAAGTTAGTATTCACATTATGGTATAAAAATGCTTTTTCCTTAAGAAGAATGATTATACATACATAAAAAAAGCTCCATAACCAATGGATTAATTGTCTATTATTGCTCCATGGTAGCCAATTCTTAATTTTGTGCAAGTGACCAGGTTTAGATATGACCTTTTCTCTATACTCTTTGAGCTGTTGCAAAATGTGCCTAACTGCATTCTTGTGTGAGTGTGTGTTTTTGTTCTTATTTTATTGTATTTTTAGAAAGAAAAACATGCTAATTATTATTATTATTATGTCTATTGTGGGAGTTGAACTCTAGGTCCTGAGGCAAATATTTAAGTTATACTTTTCTACTAGGCTAATCCTTGGGGATTCATCACTTCAGTTTCACTTAGGGAAATGCTATATGGAATATGGATTGAGAATGACACTAAATGCCACCAAACTGTTGTGGCTGCAAATTTAAGCTTGTGGAGGGGGTGCTGCACTAAATGCCATAATTAATGCTTGGATAATAAATCTGTCTTGCATTAAATGTTGTAAAGCTTATATGCCATGAGCAATTCTTTGGGCTTTCTGTCGCAAAGGAGGATAGCTGGCACCACATTTAGTCTGTGTCATGCCATAGATGGTCTTGGCATGTCTTTGAAAGACCAAACCAAGATGGATGTTGCACTAGTAGACCAAATCGGGATCCAAATCTATACCGACTTCTTCCAGGTCCAACAAAAGCATCTAAGGCAGGCATGCTGAGCATCGACTAGCTGTTGATCTTCCACTTCCTGATCAGTAGGGCTTGATATAAGTCTAAAGAATGGTAGTTAAAGTTTCATTCTTACCACTTAAAACAAAACTTAGTATGTTCTCGAGCTTGCATACCAAGTTAGAATTCCTAGGAGAATAGAACCCTAGAGTTGTGTAGGCTGAATAGATAATGATTCTCGCAAATCTCCTGCATGGTTTTGAATGAGAGAAAGAGACGACGAGGCTCAATAGAAATGATTGTTTCATTTCAAAGGCGATGTGAGAAAGACTCGGTATCAATATAGGATGGATCTGATTGTGCCTATCTAAGCGAGAACCATTATGTAAAAAACGTTGGGGGTAAAAGATCTTATACTACGATTGATCTAACAGATCGGGCATAAATGCGGGGAGGATTTAACTGATATAGGACCTTGTGGAATAAGATTTTGATTTTGCAAGTGCTTCGATATGAACAAAGATATTTTGAACAAATGGATCGAAACTTGCTAATAGGAAAGGAGAGCAAATATGAAGTAAGTCTCTGTATTTTATTAGTGAAATTGAATATTTGAAATTCAATAGAAACCTTATTTTCTTCTTTTTATTCTTGCGAATAACTGGGATGAATGAATGTTTTACCATAATAAAGAATTAAACATTGGAGGACCGGGGGTGGCGAGAGCAAGACAAGGACTCATAAATAGGCCTTTTGTCCATTGGGCTATGATCAATGTTCATATTTGTAATTTAAGCGAAGAGTAAATAATAAAAAATAGAGTCTTTTACTCATTCATACAACTTCTCATGTTACTTTTTTAATATAAAAATTATATTAACTTATTGAAATTTTTAATGGTATATAAATCTGAAATCAAATAATTATTTTTTGTTTAAACCATGTTTACTCAATCATTTCTATATTTCATTTTCATCTCAACAATTTTATAACCAAGATTTTATCTTTAATTCTTGTAAATTATTTTATTTAATAATAATTATAATGTGTATAAGATGTTTATAAATATTACGTTATCATAAATAAGTTTGAAATAAGAAATATATATGTAATTTTAATTACTGATAAATGTGTATTATATGGTTAAATGCAAATATAAAAATGTGTATATTTTGTTTTTTTTTATTATGTCAACATATACACATTTTTCAATAAGTGAAAAATTACAAATAGAATACCATTTCACTTGTATATTTATAACTTATTGCTAGTAATTTAATGCTTATAAGCATCTTATACACATTATGATTGTCAATCTATTTGGGCTTGAGTTAAAACTGTCATAAGTGTACTTGTGCTGGTTACAAAATGATTAAGAGCATCAACAAAAACAATTATACAAACATTGTTTAAATAAAAAAAAAAATCTTCTTTTAATTTTATATATCATTATAACTTTTTTTATAAGTTAATATAACATTTATATTGAAAAAGTAACATGAGAGAGTTAACTTGAAGTGGGAACTATAAGCACGAGGAAATGTTACCATGTATCCTTTGCATAGCATTTAGTCCAAGTAGTACAAATTTGATATCTAAGCATTAACTATGACATGTAATGCATCACCCCCTTCACAAGCTCAGATCTAATGTGGCTTTTTACATCAGATTTGTGGCATTTGGTGTTCCATTCTCAATCCATATAGCATTTATCTTTCACTAATTGTGTCTTGGGGGTATTCTTAGGAAATTAAGAATGAAATTTTTATGTTGCTTTTAGGGGCTGTATGTTATGGTATCTTGAAGTCTAGGAGGAATTTGGAAGTTGGAAGGGGATCGAATTTAAAGTAGGAATGGTGTGAGAGGAAGATTTGGAAGGACCTTTGGCCTAGAGATATTTCTTTTGGTGAGGCTAATTCTTATCTTTTTGCTCTGCAGCTCTAGTGACAAAAAATATGGAGATGACATTTCAACATGAATAGCTATTAATGGAATCTTAATTAGAAGTAGAGATGGATAGAGCTTTGTTTGCTCTTTTATCTCTTCTGGAAGAAGACTAAGAAATGGTAATGTGGGGCTTTTACAATACAACCCCTTTAGAGCCCCACGTTATTGTAAACAAACTTCTTGTTGAGGAATAATAGATTTGACCACATTTGTAATAATCCCTCACTTCTCAATATTGTTTGATTTACCTTCGTTTTGCTTCTTCACCGTTTGCATTCTTGGAGAAGGCCTTAATGGTGGTTAGCAGGTCTTACTTTTGTCTCATAAACTTTTTCCTCCCAAGCAATGTGAGATTATCAATTACATCCTTGGGGTCTCACATCCTCATGGGACACCTCTGGCTATAGATTGACTTTGATACTATTACGATTTGCTGGTGATTGATTTGTTTGATTTTGGACTTGTTCCACTTTCGTTTTATTTCCTCACTACTTGGGCTCTTGGAATCGACTTTTATTGTAGCTAGAGAGAGTTTTTCATATATGACTAGTGATTGGCCTTGGGACTATGGAGCTTTATCCTTATTTATATTTATGTGTACAATATAGGCTGGAAGAAATAAGACAGCTTTTGAGGCATTCATACTATGTATGCTTCATATTTCTGCGGCTAAGCTCTTCATGGACGATTTTCATCATTTTTTCAATTTTTCACTGGGGATCTCATGAAGAAGTTCTGTAAAGCTCTTTATGGAAGACTTTCGTTTCGTGTTACCTGTATTGCATGTTTCTTTTCGCAGGCCATCTCTTCCAAAGTTTCTTCTTGGTTTTGTGTTGTGATGATTAGTGTCATTTTGGCATTGTTACTGCCATACTGCATTATGACTTTCTACAGATAATGTGAAAAAAGAAGACTTCTTACTACGCTGTAAAAAACTTGACTACAGTTGCTATTAACTGTTGATGCCATGGATGTAATATGTATCTAACTCTTTTTCCATGAACTTCTCTTTGAGTAGATAGAATCTGCACTTCCAACTCTTGCAAGGCCAATGATGTCTTTGGACGCCAATGAAGATGCTATTGTGGGAGCTTTGAAGCAGAGCTTGGTAAAAAGTCCTTTTTTTAAGCTTTGACTTGTTTTATGAATTGATTTTTTCTGCGTTTTTATTCCTGGTCTAATAATCAGGAGTGTTTTTTGTTACAAACTTTTTTTTCCTTCCCTGCACTCCTTCCCCATCCGCTTACAAGAAAAAGACCCAAATCTTTAAACATCTGTTGCTCATTATACAAGTTTGGGAAATGAACTGAAGATCTTTCAATCTTTCCATTAAAAGTTATGATTTTGCTATCATTGGTTGTTTATGCATTTTGAATTATGTCTTATACTGAAAAACCTATCAAGACAACTTTGACCTAATGATGGACAAATATAAGTATAATATACTTATAATCATCCACTCCTAATGGTTATTCTTACTCCTTAATCTTTTAGAGATTTGGTTTCACCTACTTTTTATATGTGATCTCTTGAGATTTTTGGTTATCTTTGTTTTGATCAAACTGAGATTTCAGGTTTAGGAAATCAAGAGCTTGAGAGGAAAAACAAAAGCTGGTTGAATCTTGAGTAGTTTTTTAGAAACATGTACCATAGAAAAGGTCTGATAGACGTATTTGACCATTCAATTCATTGAAAAAAAAAACTCTTAACTTATGTTGTGAGGAAGGATTGAAAAATCGACTTTGACTTGACTTCGGTCACTTAAAAATTGGAATTAATTCGGAGAGGTTTAATTTAACATGAGAATTTTTGTAAAATTCGTTAAATTAGAGAAGTTTAGGGAATTTTTGCATATATGCTTAAATATCTAGATTTATTGTAGTATAAGCTAAAAACTAATATAAATAGACATTTTTAATACATAAAAATACCTATGTAAGTGACCTAAAAAAATCAATCTTGTTAAGTGGGTTGATGAATTTGAAATGGTGACTTTTGGTCTTAATTATTTTTCTTTGTTTTGATAGTTTGCTAGTTTGAATTCCGTCATGCTTAATTTATTAGTTTATTATTTAAATGTATTATTTTTTCGTCTTGTTTTATAAGAGTTAACTAAAAGAAGATGACTTTGAGAACTATTTTAATGTATTTTTAAGTTTTTATCTCATTTCAACTTTCTTTCTTTATTTTTTTAATTTTTTTTCTTCTTTTCTTCTCGTTTTGGTAAAGCAATTTTCATAAATTACATAATTTGTTAGCTTGTTAAATTACTTTTTAAAATTTATATTGCTATGTTGGTTGATGAAGTTGAACATAATACATAATTATTAGTATTTTTTTGTTTTCTATTGATGAAATAACATTTTTTTTACTTTTCTATCGAATTTGTTGTCGAATTTTTGTATTTACGAATTGAAAAATAGAAATTTTATTGAAGTTTGTCGAAATTTTCAAATTTTATCGAATTATTTCGTCGAATTTTTGCATTTTTTATTTTACATTCACTTCGTACTTTTGTGGTTGAAAAAAGGGAAAAAAATGTGGAATTTCGCGGATTTTGACGAATTTTTTGAAACATTGTTGTGGGCTTTAAATCAGCATAAAGAAACCTGAAAATAACCTGAGCTATTATTTATTAGAAAGTTAGCTGATGTGATGATCTCCTGAATAGACCAAAAAAAAAAAAAAGAAAGTCTTTCATGTATGACTAGTGATTCACTATTTATCTCAACGTAAAAAGTAGCGCTGTTTTACTTGCTTTAATATATTTTATCTTGTTTCATGATTTCATCTAAAAAAAGCGGAGTTTTTTAGCTGAACCTTTGCTAGTGTCAAAATCCTACTCTTTTATTATTATTATTTTTACTAATGCATTGGGGAGGGGTGGTTAAATCCTAATTTACTAATGCATGCTTGTCCTGTGCAGAGACAATTGGAGACTCTTGGTGCTCAACGGGCCGGTCTTGAGGACATGCTTAAGGAAATGAAAAGGAAGGTGTGTCTTGACATATTTTTTCTGCTTTGTTGCATTAGTTTTTGTAATTTCTTGTTGCATTTTTAGATGGAGCTTTTTGTTTCAAAATTCAGAAACATGTACTTTAAGGTACATGATGCTGTGAGCTGTGAAAAAAGTCTCTCTCAGCTGCATGCGTCCTATCTGCTAATCTTATTTCTAACTTTGGCGCGTCCTATCTGCTAATCTTATTTCTAACTTTGGGTTTGTTAGTATGTTACAAGGGAGATTTTTGCCTCTGAAGAGGAAATCTACCACTTTGTGTAATTGTTTTTCCGAACTTGTTACTTCAAAACTAATGAAAAAAAAATCTGACGAGTCCCAATAGATGCAACTGTTATATTTGGATTCTTGTAGAGGTTGACTGCGCCTTTTGTATCTATGTGCTATGAACTATGTTACCCAGATTTGGGTATGGGTGTCGGATGTGGGTGTATATGTAGAGGTCGGACTTGTTCATTTTCAAATTATGGGATACATGGACTTACCTAGGAAGTTTTCAAAAATTTGGATCTTGGTACTTGGATAGGGTGATGTTCATTACTCCTATGTTCTATCTTTTTCTTTCCTTTTGTTCTTTTTTTTTCTTTTCAATCATTTATTATCCTTCCCCTCCTCACTTAAGCAAATTGCCACTTATGAGTCATTCTCTTCTTTTCTACTTTCTCTTCTTTCTTTAGAGAATCTACATAGTAGTATTCCAAAATCTAAAGTGCCTGACGCATGTCCCACACCCATGTCCGTATCATGAAGTATCGATATGGGTATATTGGGCTAGAGTGATGAGTCCGGATAACATAGGCTATGAATCAAGAGGGGGGGGGGGGGGGAAACATGCATTTGATGGCTACTAGCTTAGAACTTTCTCCACGCTATTCAAAATGTGCTTCTCTTGTGACCTCTACCGCATATGAAGTGGGGCAAGCATTGATGCACTCATTCGTGGGATGGTTTCTTGAGGTGGTTGATTTATTTTTATGTTTCCTCTTTTGAAAGTTTCAAATGAGATTGATTGCCCCCTATTGTTATCAAGGTTTTAAAATTTGTGAGCATAATCAAGGAGATTTTCCTTTGTGTGTTCAATGTTGCTTGTAAGCCTCAAGGCGGTATGAGGCGTAAGCCTCACATAATTTGTAAAAAGAATCTATAATTTTTTTTTTATTCTAAAAAATCAAATCTCATTAATAGATAGAGAAACATGAAATGTAAGCAAACTTGAGTTATTATTTATGCTTAACATATCACATAACAATGTCAAGCATTCATAATACGAGCTTGATATATCAATTGCTTTAGTTGTAATAAACAACACTAAAAACTTAATTAGCATATATTAAAAGTCAAGATTTTCATATTTTATGGACAGCTTATAATTTAGGCTTGGAGTTTAAAACTTGGATCCCTCCTAAATAATTAAGAGTAGAAGCTTAGGAAAGAATAAGAAAATGTAACTTCACGAGCCTTGTCTTCCCTCCATAGCTCTGTTTCTTGTTCCGTCCCTAGTTAGATTCGGCCATTCATAGCAGTTGGGAATGTTGGTGGAAGTCATGGGCATTGTGTTCACAAGTTGATCAAGATCAACTATACGTGAGACCCAATTCAATCTCAACGTTAGTCTTGAACCCAGGCTGTTTAGCCTACCAAGCACTTACCCACTGCTCCTATTGCGCGCTTGGCTGGCGGAGCGCTCGTTATCCTTATTGTTCTCTTTGCTGGGGCCCCCTTCCATTGCTCTAGCCATAAGCTAAGGCAGCTCCAGCTTGCACCCATGAGGAAGAAAAAGGGATTAGGTTGAGCTTCTGGTAACATATGGCTAGGCGTAAGCTTTACAAAACCTTGAGGAGTAAGTCTTTGAGGTCTAAGCCTCGTGTAGGTGAGGCATAAGCCTTACGTGGGTACCATTGAGGCTTAAGCCTTAAGGTAGGTTTTCAATTGCCTTGAGGCGTAAGCCTTAATGGAGTTTTGAAACTATGATGGTTGTTTTTGTGCTTCTAAGTAGCTTAAGAGCTGGTTGAGATTAAGCCTTAAAACTGTTTTCAATAGCCTTGCTTTGTGGCGTAAGCCTCAATGGAGTTAAAAGTATTATTGTTGTTTTTGCTGCTAAGTAGCTTAAGAGTTGTTCGAGTCCTCTCTTCTTTGTCTTATTTTTATTTTTATGTATATATATATATTTAGCTATGCATCTAGGCCCTCTTGCTTGACTATTCCCATACAAATGAATTTCCCTATCCTCACTCGCCTGGAAACTCAATGGGGAGTGGCCTTAATTGTGAGGGTGAGCTTTGAACTTAAGTTTCTCACCTCAGGACCTGACCATAATTGGTCGTTTGGTACAATATGTGCTTAAATTTAATGTTAAGCATGATAGTGTCCTTTGTAGATGTAAATATCTTTATTTTTGCTTATTTTTCTAAATTTGTTTAATGTAATATTTGTTTTTTTAGAAATTTATATCTTTTTTATATTATTGGAGCATTTTTATAGAAGTGTTAAAAGCTTGTGCAACCATGTGATGACTTGAATGAAACATTAGTTGTAACCAAAATAAAAAAAAAGGGCAATATGGTCGTACAGTTTCAAAACTGATATGTTACTGCATGTTTTACTGATTTTAAATTTATTTGTAATGCTTACATTGAATTGGTTGCAGGATAATATATTACCAAAGTTGATGACGTACAATAGCTCATATGAAGATCTGTTTAGGAAGGAGATAGCAAAATATGATCATATCTGCGAAGAAATTTCCCAGAACATTGAGGCACAAGAGCAATTGTTGATGCAGATTCAGGTTGTTCCTTGAACACTTCAGCTGTTATGGTTAGCTTCTTTGACGGTGGTTCTATTCATTTATTGCTTAGTCTTTCTCCTCTGTTCTCATTCTTGACCTGTGTTAGAAATAGAAACTTGTTACTCCAACGTAAGCTATTTTGAATCCTTTTTCATTTATGGTTTTTTTTTTCACCTTTTACTTCTCAAAAAGGGAAAAATGTGATGTTTTAAATTAGTAGATTTTCCGACTATCTAAGGGGCTTTACGTATTGCTTCAAATTTAAAAAAGCTGCGGTTTTGAGTAATTTCTATATTTTCTATAATATGAATTTAACACCTTAAATTACCAATTGGAGTTGGCTAGAAAAAAAGATATAATGAGAAATTTTACTGGCTATGATTGGTGGTGCTACCAAGATATACAGTTGTACCATTGTATAAAAGTTTCTTGTTGCGTGACTGTTCATTGTATCCGACATATTTTGTTTGTTTGCAGGTTCAAAATGATGATTTTGCTGCTGTCTTTAATCTTGAAGACTATAAAGGTGAGTTTAAGTTTTGGCTAGTAATTTTTAAAATACATTTTGTGGATCTAATGATTTTTTTATAGATATTTTAAATTGTATATATTTCTTGCTTCTGAAATCTAAGTGGTGACTGTTAGACTGTATTCTCTTTTTATTTTTTATTTTAAAAGAGACAAGGAAACTTTATTGTTTGACTGTATTCTATATGTTTTTAACGAGCTTAGGTTATGTCCATATTTTTATCATTCTGTTTGAGTTACCTAGGTTTCCTGAAATTAGTATAGCATAGCTGAGGTAAAAAATTGTTGTAGTAGGGTATTCTAGTGTACTTGAGCTGCCTTGTCTTAGTTTTGATGTATTTTTCTTCTTTCTCATGAAAAATCAAATTTTTGAATGGTTTACTTTTGACAAATCTTAGATGTTTTCTCCCTTGCATGCCTAACATCCTTTTAGGTTCTAATTATTTGATGGATTTCCCATTTGATCTTTTAACTGAAAACTAATACTCTCTCAATATTTTACGTATTTCTCTAAATGATATTTTTAGTCTTCCTGCCTGAAGCCTCCATAATCTATCAGCTCAAAAGAGATGTACAGACCTGACAGTATTTCTTTCTAAGCTATGATACGAGATGAAATCATGTGGTTCTCCTAGAACCCTATTGTTTTAATATTCTGAAATATCTATTTCAGCATCTCGTGAGAAGAGCTACAAACAGGTTGCAGCTGCCATATCCAAGTACCGAGAGATCAAGGAGAACATTAATGAGGGATTGAAGTTCTACGTTACTCTTCAGGTAAAACTTTCGAAACTTCGAGGTTATAATTATATGTCTACACTAGCATCAGAAATTCATGACAAGCTGAAGTCTATTTTGGTTGATCAAACAGGATGCAATCACGAATGTAAAGCAGCAGTGCAGTGATTTTGTGATGACAAGAAATATCCAATGCAGAGAAATGATCGAAGATGTCCAGCGGAAAGTGGCGGGTCTCAACTTCCAGGACAATAAAAGCACCGGAAGCAGCTTTAACAGCAACTATTCTTCAGCTGGGCCACCACGTGCAATTCAAAGGAATTCTTCTCCACAGCCACCGGATTCTCATAGTATGCCACATCCTTCCCATCCCCAGGCACCTTATTATCAGCCGGCACAGCCACCAGTTTCATCTGGGTATGCGCACTCTCGTCCACCATATGTCTCTCCACAGCAGCCAGTTCCTCCCTACCAAATACCACCAGCCGGTACGGCTTACCTTCCTCAGCAGCAGCAGCAGCCGGCTGTGAGCCACGAGTACGGTCAGCCTGCTTATCCTGGATGGCGGGGGCCATACTACAATGCCCATTCACAGCAACCAGGATCGCATCCTCCTCCGCCTTACTCTGTTATGGGCCCATATCCTCCTCCTCACCAAAGCGGCTACTACAAACAGCAATAGTACTCTCCTCTCATATTTCGAAATTGCATTTTATTTCATATACATGTTGTCCTTTGCTGTCGTAAAGATTTGTACGCCTAAACATAATGAGTCCCATTTGAATAATAGTTTCATGTATAGTTTTTTTTGGGCCTTGCAACAATTATGTTTATTGAAAAACTTCGAAAAAATATTTGTATCTTCATCTGGAAACTGTATTTTGTGCAACATTTTGTCCGTTTCTATTTCTTTTGCATGAGAAGTTTTTTAGGTGTTTGGCACATGAAATCAAGGTGGATAACTGTGCAAGCAAGTTCCTGGGATACCAAGAAGCATGGATCTTCCATTACAAATGTCCAAAAGGCTGTGTTCTCTGCGTAAAAGATTGTGGATGAATATTTTTAATGTTCTCATTTTTCGCCAATAAAAGCAGAAACAGTGCTTTTATTTTTCTCTGTAATAATCTTTAAGTACAGGAGAGCTTGATAAGAGGGCCATTTGCAGCATCTCCTAACCTACTTTGCGCAGTACAAGTAGAAATGGCCTAGTAGTTAGACTCCCAGTCTTCAATATGGATGAAGACTCCGCCAACTTCAGGGCATACCTTTGGAATAGCTCCTCTATTATCTCACTTCCAAAGTGTTTGATTATGATCGACTCGAGTGCTGCTCTTGCGTGCATGCCAATTACTTCATTAGACATTGCGTCTTGCTCTGCCGAGTGGCGCAATTGGTCCATTTTCTCAATTCGAAAGCAACCATTTCTCCTCACCAAAGCTTCTGTCTCTTCAGGTGTTGTTGTGTACATTGGCAAGTTGAATGAATCCACCAGAGCCTCATTCACTAAACCCTGCAAATAACATGATTAATTAATAACCACAAGGTGATATAAAGAACACAAGATTTGTTGATATATGCCTTATCATTAGTAGTATTTCAACACATGCATTGCATGAACAAAAGCAAGAGAGGAGGAACGTATAAGTAGAAGGATGGAAATTGTAAAAGTAAAATAGAAAATACTTGAATTTAAACAAATAAGCTTAAAAGGTAGAAAACATGGGTGAAAAGCGAAAAGAGAAAAGCGAAAAATAATTAAAGAAGTATTTTGGACAGCAAAACAAAAAGACTTCCCTGTCAATTGTCAAACTATTCTCTTTATATTAATATAGATTACCATCTTAACCATGTCCATCAGAGTAGACCCCAAGAGATCAAACCAAATGCCTGGTAGAGTGTGAGAATGAGATGTTCCATTTGGAATGACAGGAAAAATAAGTGCCATCAAACCACCATCCACAAGCTCCTTGGCCCTGGCATGAAGAAAACTCTCCATATCCTTAGCATATTGGCAAATATAAGCCTCCACAACTTCGCTTGGAGCATTGGTGTAATGAATCCTTCCTTTATTCCAAGCAGGAGATTTCATGTCAACCACCTCTTTGGGCACCCTTGACAGCCATTGAAGTGCAAAAGCTGAGTGCACAAAATGTATAGATTGCTCCGGGAACAACCGGTTATGCATCGAACCTGGCACGGCGGCAGGAAAATATGGTCTTTGGTGAGGAAAGGAAGCAAAAAGAGTGTTGAAATCATTTGATGTGAGGTCGTTGAAGAACACTTGAAATTCTGGTATTCTGGAACTGAGTCCGTCAGCTTTGTACTTTTTTGATATGGCTTCTATTATGTTTTGAACGGCAATGAAGGTGTTGGGTCCTGTTGAGCAACCCAGATCAGTGATCTTAAATGGGTTTGCATTGGATAGTTGTTTGATGTCAAGCTTGTCCAAGATTGCTTCACTGATCTTTGTTTTTGCAGCTGTGGCAACTGATCTCTGCAAGAGAAGTAAGTTTTTATGTTTTATCCATGAGGTTTGGAATAAGAAGAAAATATAATCAGAGATGGAAAATATGTATTGTATTCTCTTAAAAAATATAAAAAATATACAAAAAAATGAAA
Organism: Paratinospora sagittata; assembly: GCA_035771175.1. Taxonomy (NCBI): domain Eukaryota; kingdom Viridiplantae; phylum Streptophyta; class Magnoliopsida; order Ranunculales; family Menispermaceae; genus Paratinospora; species Paratinospora sagittata. Next base: position 3,102,397 of record CM069592.1, on the reverse strand, counting down.
AAAATCACTGAAAATCACTTCTCAATCTTTTTGATTCTAAAAACTTTTTTAAATCTGGTCAAACTCAACAAATATTTTGAGAATTTGAATCATATACCAAATGCGGCCTAAATTTTTTTTTTTTTTTTAGTTCTCGTTTTGTGTTCTAAAATTGAAAAAGAAAAAATGAAGAACAATAAGAAAGAATTCAACTAAAAAAAACATAATGGAGGTACCTGAAGAGAGGAGTTCTTGGAATAGCTGTAAGGGCCATCTCCTCCCTTCATTGGAAGTGGTTCATGAATACTCTTCACTGGATTCATCTCTCTTTGTGTCACACTATTGGAATTCATATTTTTTAAGATGATTTTGCTTTCAATCACAAAAATAGCGTGTGGCTTGCCTCCCAATTTTACTATTGCCTAATGCTCACATTTATCCTCTTGTTTTTTTGGCCACATAAATTGTGTGGTGAAACTAACTCATCTAGTGTGACCCAGGAATTTGCTTGGATCTATATCAAGCTACCATTAAACTCCCCGAATCAAACAAATAAGGAACTTTTGCCGGACGGGCATCAAATGAGCTCTTCGAGATCAGCTTTGTTGTCATCAATTGAAGGATAGAAATAAGTGACATTTACATAAACCAAAATAATTGAAGAGGTGGAAAGAGATATTTAACGAAACCAAAATAATTGAACAGTAATCAAGAGGCTAGTGCAATGAAGAATAGATTCATTGAAACGGTAGCGTGACACTCTGAAATGTTCAGTTTGGAGAACATTAACAAGCTATATTAAGAGTCTCATCAACCTGATGATGCTAATAATAAATAACAAATAAAAAATAAAAAATATTATCCTCCACGTTCACCTTTTGTGTCTTTCTGCAATCCCCATTTTTATTTTTTTAAGTACCAAAGTCACGTTACTATTTTTATTTTTTATTTTTTATTTTTTATTTTTTCCTTCAACTCATGTTATGATGTAATGTGAACTAGTGGACACGTTGGAACCCAACCCAAACAAAACCTAACCCTTAAATCTCTTATCTCTTAAAGTTATCAAATCATGAAGCTAACAAAACCCCCAAAGTCTCAAATCCAAATCGCAATCTTTTTTGTCCTTTTACATAAAACTTCTTACCCTTCTTCTTCGATCAGCTTTTTCTTCTTCGTTTTTTTTTCCTTTTCTTTCTTTCTTCTTCTTCTTCTTCTTTAAGTTCTTTTTTTTTTGTTTTGTTTCTTTTTTTCTGCTAAAGTTCAAGCCATCGTCTTGAAAAAAAAAAAAAATCAACTCATCTTAACTTGAATGACCAACCAAACCGAACCCGAATATGGGTTGGGTTGGGTTAAAGAGTTAGTTTGACTGTATTTGAGTTTTATTTTTTTTTCAACTTGAATTGTTTAGGTTAGATTGAGTATTGGCTAAAACCCCAACCCGTTACACTTACACCCCTAGATAGTGGTTTGCCGTTTTCAAGATTTGTACACCTAAAAACAATGATCCCATTTGAATAATAGTTTCATGTATAGGCCATTTTTTTTTTTCATTTTTTTTTAATGGGCCTTGCAACAGTCATCTTTATAGATTACTCCATCAATGATTGAGTTAGGAATTGAAAAAGTTGTTTGTCCTAAGTTGTGTTCTGTTAATGTTCTTGTGTGTTTGTGATGGCCCTGAATTGTGTGGAGTGTTTTTGTTGTTTTGTTTTTGTGTATTTGTGGATGTACCTTGGTGCTCTGCAGTTTTGATGTACTGTTTTCATCTTAGTGAATATAATTGTTTTGTTTACTCTTAAAAAAAAAAAAAAAACACTTTGAAAAAAACTTTGTATCTTCATCTGTAAACAGTATTTTGTGCAACATCTTCTTTGTGATAATATTGGTTCAGTTCTTCTAGCGTGTTTCTATTTCTTTTGCATGAGAAGTTTTTTGGGTGTTGGACACTAATGAAATCAAGGTGGACAGATGTGCTAGAAGTTCCCTGGACACCATTAGAAGCATGGATCTTCCATTACAAATGTCCAAAAGGCTGTGTTCTCTGCATAAAAGATTGTGGATAAATATTTTTAATGTTCTCATTTTTTGCCAATAAAAGGAGAAACAGTGCTTTTATTTTTCTCTGTGATAATCTTTTAAGTACAGGAGAGCTTGATAAGAGGGCCATTTGCAGCATCTCTTACTCTACTTTGCGCAGTACAAGTAGAAATTGACTAGTAGTTAGGCTCCCAGTCTTCAATATCGATAAAGACTCCGACTCCGCCAACTTCAGGGGATACCTTTGGAATAGCTCCTCTATTATCTCACTTCCAAAGTGTTTGATTATGATTGCCTCGAGTGCTGCTCTTGTGTGCGCAGATTACTTCATTAGACATTGCGTCTTGCTCTGCCAAGCGGCGCAATTGGTCCATTTTCTCAATTCGAAAGCAACCATTCCTCCTCACCAAAGCTTCTACCTCTTCAGGTGGTGTTGTGTACATTGGCAAGTTGGATGAATCCACCAGAGCTTCATTCACCAAACCCTGCAAATAACATGATTAATTAATAACCACAAGGTGATATAAAGAACACAAGATTTGTTGGTATATGCCTCATCATTACTAGTTTTTCAACACATGCATTGAATGAACAAAAACAAGAGAGAAGGAACGTACAAGTAGAAGGATGGAAATTGTAAAAGTAAAATAGAAAATACTTGAATTTAAACGAATAAGCTTAAAATGTAGAAAACATGGGTGAAAAGCGAAAAATAATTAAAATGTACATTTACTGTTTTAAGGATTAAAAAAGGTATTTTGGACAGCAAAACAAAAAGACTTCACCGTCAATTGTCAAACTATTCTCTTTATATTAATCTAGATTACCATCTTAACCATGTCCATCAGAGTAGACCCCAACAGATCAGACCAAATGCCTCCTTGAGTGTGAGAATGATATGTTGCATTTGGAATGACAGGAAAAATAAGTGACATCAAACCTATTAAGGAAGGTGATACAAAGTAGGAAACAAATTCAAATTCACACAAAATCTGGAACTGATCTGCAGCAACAACCAAGCCGAGAATCATGCCTTGTAAATTGCTACATTTAAAGAAAATATTCTGTAACTGATCTGGATACCATTTAAAGAAAAATATTCTGTAACTGATCTGCATACCAGTTTTTGACAGCTGTATATTTCCTTAGATATGTTTTGTAAAGTCTGTATAAATAACTCTCGAATGATCAATGCAATCATGTTGAAAATTCTATTCTGAGTTCTTGGTATTTTTTACTTTTCTACATGGTATCAGGAGACCATCTCTCTCACGAGAATTTGATCTTCATTTCCCAAATGTCTTCCGCAAATCAGCCTATCTCTTCCCCAGAACTCCCTCTAGTTGTTTTCAACATCACAACCCAGATCAATGAGAAACTCACACCCTCAACCTTTCCCCAGTGGCGAGCTCAATTTGAGGCTCTCCTAATTGGCTATGATCTAATGGATTATGTCAATGGGGAATCCCAATGCCCCCCCTCCGACGGAACCCCACCGTTTATAGCCAAGAAAAACCGCTGGGTTAGGCAAGATAAGCTAATCCTTAGCGCTATCCTTGCATCTACATCACCCACAATCACGCCACTCATTGCCACAGCCAAAACCTCATATGAGGCATGGAAGAAATTATCAACTCTGTACGCAAGCAAATCGCGTACAAGGGCAATGCAACTCAAGGAAGAACTGACCTTGATTCAGCGTGGAAATCGACCGATCCCAGAGTATCTTCATGCAGTTAAAGGCTTGGCTGATGAGATAGCTCTTATCGATCACCCCATCTCCGACGACGATTTAACCCTATATGTCCTCAATGGGTTAGGTTCCGAGTTTCGTGAGATCGCCGCCCCTATTCGAGCAAGAGAAAAATCACTTGCTTTTGAAGAGCTCCATGATTTGCTTGTTGGGCATGAGAGCTACTTGAGGAGGATGGAGGCTGCTACACAGCAGCTCGTTGCCGCTGCAAACTTCACTAGCCATCGTTCTGGTTTCTCTGGAACTCAGCAACAGAAAGGAAATAACAGGAGCAATGGGCCTTCGCGTCAACAAGGCGAGAACCGCTCTTCATATGGCCCATCGCGAGACCAACGACGCAACAACAATGCGGGCCGCTCCAACTCAAACCAACGACGTTTCCAGCCGAAGTGTCAATATTGTGATCAACTGGGCCACACAGCAAAGGCCTGTCCGAAACTTCAGTCTTCTGAAATGACTGCTAACTGTGCTGGCACCTCTAATAGTCAAGAAAATAAATGGTTAATTGACTCCGCAGCCTCTCACAATATCACGGGTGATCTGCAAAATTTATCTATTCATTCTGAGTATGATGGCACTGATGAAGTCATTCTTGGTGATGGTACAGGTTTGCCGGTTACACATATTGGTTCCTTAGCTTTACCCACGCCTAAAAAAAATTTTCATTTACATGATACCTTATGTGTTCCACATATTCACAAAAATCTCATTTCAGTCCATCACTTCACCAAACAAAATGATGTTTTTCTTGAGTTTCACCCACTTTATTTTCTTGTGAAGGAACGATCCACGGGGGCGATACTTCTAAGAGGTGCATGTGAGAATGGCGTCTACATGTTTCCAAACTCAATGGTGGCCTCTTCTACTCCAAAAATGGTTGCTTATGTGCATGAACGGACTTCAATCGACGGGTGGCACAAGCGTCTTGGACACCCCTCGATTAAAGTTGTTCAAAATCTTGTCAATTTTTTTTCTCTTTCTGTTACCACCAATAAGTTACCATCTTCATGTACGTCTTGCTCAACATATAAAGCACATCAACAACCATTTGGTTCTACAAGTTTGCAAAGTCATTCTCCTCTTGAGATTATATACACCGATGTTTGGGGCCCCGCTCACATCACCGGGTTAGGTGGTGCACGCTATTATCTCATTTTTGTCGATCATTATACTAAATATATTTAATTTTATCCAATATCGGCAAAATCCCTTGTTTCTAGCATTTTTCCCCAATTTAAACGGCTTGTTGAAAAACGTTTTCAGTCTACCATCAAAGCTTTGTACTCGGACAATGGTGGTGAATTTCTAAGTTTAAAAAAATATTTGTCCGACCATGGTATAAGTCACTACACCACCGCCCCCTACACCCCCCAACAAAATGGCGTTTCTGAAAGACGTCATCGTCATATTGTAGAGACGGGTCTTACCTTGCTTCATGATGATTCTTTACCCCTCTCTTATTGGCCTCACGCATTTCAAACTGCAACCTATCTCATAAATCGCCAACCAACTCCTCTCCTCCAAAATAAATCTCCATTTGAGGTTCTTTTTGGTCAACAACCAAATTATCTCAAATTGCGAAAATTTGGGTGTTTATGCTATCCTCTCACTAAGCCATACAATACCCACAAATTACAACCAAAGTCAATTCCTTGTGTTTTCATTGGATATTCTCAGACCCAAAATGCATATAAATGCATGGACCCATCAACGGATCGGATTTATTTGTCTAAACACGTGACCTTCGATGAAACCCAAAGCCCAGTTTCCACAAATCTTTCCCACGGCCCAATATCCAGACCACGCCCTACTGAAAACACTCATTTCTTCCTCACGCCGCATTCGTGCCCTAGCTTTCCTCTCTCGGCTTCCTCTGGTCCTGCGCAACCCGTTCCCTCGAATCGATCACTGCTGCCATCAACGAGCTTGGAACATGTTGCTGCCATTTCTGCGCCACCTCCAGGTATACCTCCGTCTCTCTCTCCTTCTCCTTGTGAATCACATGAAACTATACCTGCTGAGCATTTAAATTCAATTTCTGGTTTATCTGCTTCTGCACCGCATGATTTCTCCCCACATCATCCTGCATCCACTTCTATTTCTAATTTGCAATGTCCTGCACAAACTGAAAATCTTTCAACCCGATCCCATTCCATGACTACCCGATCCATGAATAATATTTTCAAACCCAAGCAATTGCACACTGTCTCTAAACATCCTCTTCCGTTACCTCTTGAACCAACATGTGTGAGTCAAGCCGTATCTCACCCTGAATGGCGTGAAGCCATGTCCACTGAATTAACAGCCCTTATGCGACATGGTACATGGGATTTAGTTCCCCCACCTAAAGACTGTAAACCAGTGGGTTGTAAGTGGGTGTTTAGAGTCAAACGTAAAGCCGATGGCTCAGTTGATAAATTCAAAGCCCGTCTTGTTGCAAAGGGCTATAATCAGCGTCCTGGAGTTGATTATAAGGAAACTTTTAGCCCAGTTGTTAAACCAGCAACAATAAGAACAGTGCTGAGTATTGCTGTCATGAATGGGTGGCCCTTGAGGCAAATGGACGTAAACAATGCTTTTTTACATGGAACTTTGACTGAAATTGTTTACATGATGCAACCTCCTGGTTTCAAAGACTTGTCTCGACCTGACTATGTCTGCAGATTAAGGAAAGCAATTTATGGGCTCAAACAAGCCCCTCGGGCGTGGTATTCAGCTTTAAGAAATGCTCTCATACAGATTGGGTTTCACAATTCTAAAGCTGACTCTTCGCTATTTATTTATCACAATGATTCCATAATATGCTATTTCCTTGTTTATGTCGATGATTTGGTCATTACAGGAAGTGACAATCAGTTTGTAAATCATGTTGTTAACAAACTTGGTGATTGTTTTTCATTGAAAGATATGGGCTTATTTCACTACTTCCTAGGAGTAGAAGTCATACCAACCACTGCAGGTTTATTTCTTTCTCAACATAAGTATGTTCGTGATATCTTGGAGAATAAAAACATGGCTGGTGCAAAGGATGTCTCCACACCTTTGTCTACTAGTCAATCTCTTCATTTGATGGATGGAACAGCTGCAGTGGACAGTACAGAGTACAGGCGCATCATTGGCAGTCTACAATATCTTTCCTTAACCCGTCCAGACATTTCCTTTGCAGTCAATAAGCTCTCTCAATTTATGCACAAGCCAACGGTTACTCATTGGACAGCTACTAAGCGGCTTCTTCGGTATCTCAAGAAAACAATATTTCATGGTATTCACATCAAGAAAGCTGCAGCACCTTGTTTAACAACTTATAGTGATGCGGACTGGGCTGGAAACATTGATGATAGAACCTCTACATCGGCCTACATTACATTTCTAGGCTGCAATCCAATCTCATGGAGTTCAAAAAAACAAAGAGCTGTAGCTAGGTCCACTACGGAAGCCGAATACTGAGCACTTGCAAATGGAGCATCAGAAACAATGTGGTTACTTGCACTCCTTCAAGAACTTGGCTTTCCATTAAAGGTGGCTCCTTCCCTTCTATGTGATAATCTTGGAGCGACTCATCTCAGTCTTAATCCGGTTCAACACTCTAGGATGAAGCATATACAAATTGATCTTCACTTTGTACGTGATCAAGTTCAGAAAGGTACTCTTAAAGTAAGTCATGTACATACTCAAGATCAACTGGCTGATTTACTAACAAAGCCATTGTCCCGAGAACGTACTGAATTTTTACGAGCCAAAATTGGTCTTGCCAATGGAAGCTCAATTTTGCGGGGGCGTATTAAGGAAGGTGATACAAAGTAGGAAACAAATTCAAATTCACACAAAATCTGGAACTGATCTGCAGCAACAACCAAGCCGAGAATCATGCCTTGTAAATTGCTACATTTAAAGAAAATATTCTGTAACTGATCTGCATACCATTTAAAGAAAAATATTCTGTAACTGATTTGCATACCAGTTTTTGACAGCTGTATATTTCCTTAGATATGTTTTGTAAAGTCTGTATAAATAACTCTCGAATGATCAATGCAATCATGTTGAAAATTCTATTCTGAGTTCTTGGTATTTTTTACTTTTCTACAAAACCACCATCCACAAGCTCCTTGGCCCTGGCATCAAGAAAACTCTCCATATCCTTGGCATATTGGCAAATATAGGTCTCCACAACTTCACTTGGAGCATTGGTGTAATGAATCCTTCCTTTATTCCAAGCAGGAGATTTCATGTCAAACACCTCTTTGGGCACCCTTGACAGCCATTGAAGTGCATAAGCTGAGTGCACATAATGTATAGATTGCTCCGGGAACAACCGGGTATGCATAGAACCCGGCACTGAGAACTGGTCTTTGGGGAGGAAAGGAAGCAAAAAGAGTGTTGAAATCATTTGATGTGAGGTCACTGAAGAACACTTGGAATTCTGGTATCTGGGAACTGAGCCCTTCAGCTTTGTACTTTTGTGATATGGCTTCTATTATGTTTTGAACGGCAATGAAGGTGTTGGGTCCTGTTGAGCAACCCAGATCAGTGATCTTAAATGGGCTTGCATTGGATAGTTGCTTGATGTCAAGCTTCTCCAAGATTGCTTCACTGATCTTTGTTTTTGCAGCTGTGGCAACTGATCTCTGCAAGAGAAGAAGTTTTCATGTTTTGTCCATGAGGTTTGGAATAAGAAAGAAAATATAATTAGAGATGTAAAATATGTATTGTATTCTGTTTAAAAATTATTTTTTAAGATGTCAAAATAATGGAAACTTGCTTAATAGGTTTCATTTCTAAATAGAAAAGAGAGAAGTACAGTGAGTCACTCCCTTAAAAAATATATAAAAAAATGATTTAAAAAATCACTGAAAATCACTTCTCAATCTTTTTTTATTCTAAAAACTTTTTCAAATCTGGTCAAGCTCAACAAGTATTTTGAGAATTTGTATCATATACAAAATGCGGCCTAAGCTTTTTTTTTAGTTATCGTTTTATATTCTAAAATTGATAAAGAAAAAATGAAGAACAGTAAGAAAGAATTCAACTAAAAAAAACATAATGGAGGTACCTGAATAGGGGAGTTCTTGGAATAGCTGTAAGGGCGGGCCGTCTCCTCCCTTCATTGGAAATGGTTCATGAATACTTTTCACTGGATTCATCTCTCTTTGTCACACTATTGGAATTCATATTTTCTAAGATTTTGCTTTCAATCACTTAAATAGCGTGTGGCTTGGCTCCCAATATTACTATTGCCCAATGCTCACATTTATCCTCTTTATTTTGGCCACACACAAATTGTGTGGTGAAACTAACTCCTCTAGTGTGAACCAGGAATTTGTTAGGGTCAATCAATGTATACTAAATTATATATCATCAGCACTCTTGCGTGTAGAGAGCTAGAATAGAGATAGAAAAAAAAAATATTAATTATGCAAATAAAGAACATAAAAAATACGAGGCTTGAACTTATGACCTCATACAAAACTAGGGCTCTAATACGATGTTAGAAATCACTTAATGAAAAGCTATAGCTATCAAATAAGGGTCCAACAAATTTTTTTTAAGGAAAGCCTGATGATCCACTTTACTAAGAAGCTTACTTTTAAAAGACGAAAAACCGTTGAAGAGAAGCTTGTTTACTATTTATCAAACTCCCAGGATATTCAGATGAATCAAACAAATAAGGAACCTTCGCCAGACAAGCATCAATTGAGCTCTTCGAGTTTAGCTTTGTTGTCATCAATGGAAGGACTAGACATTTACATAAACTAAAATAATTGAAAAGATAGAAAGAGACATTTAACAAAACAAAAATAATTGAGCAGTAATGAACATGCTAGTGCAATGGCGACTAACTCCATTGAAATGCTTACGTGGCACTATGAAATGTTTGCTTTGGAGAACATTATTAAATATTAGTATTATTAATTGTCTGCAATACCAGGTTGTACATCACCATTTGAATTGAATGGAGTCCCAAGAGCTGAATCATTAGAAACATTAGAAAATAATAATAATAATAATAATAATAATAATAATAATAATAATAATAATAATAATAATAGTAGTAGTAGTAGTAATAGTAGCAGGAGTAGTAGAACCCCTAAACATGCAAAACTTAAGGACAAGCTGCATTAATAATAATAATAATAATAATAATTCTTTTTTTTTTTTTTTTTTTTTTGTTAAAGTTCAAGCCATCATCTTGAAAAAAGAAAATTTTAACTCATCTTAACCTAAATGATTAACCCAACCCAATTCGAACTAGTTTAAGTTGGGTTGGGTTAAAGAGTTAGTTAGGTTTTATTTTTTTCAACATGAATTATTTAGGTTGGATTGAGTTGAGTTTTGGCTAAAAACCCGAGCCAACCCAACCTGTTACACCCCTAGATAGTCGTTTCCTGTTTTCAAGATTTGTACACCTAAAAACAATGATCCCATTTGAATATTAGTTTCATGTATAGGCTTTTTATTATTACTTATTTTATTTTATTTTAATGGACCTTGCAACAGTTATCTTTATAGAGTATTCCATAATGATTGAGTTAGGAATTGAAAAAGTTGTTTGGCCTAAGTTGTGTTCTGTTAATGTTCGTGTATTTGTGATAGTCCTGAATTGTGTTCCAGTATTTTTTTTGTTTTGTTTTTATGTGTTTGTGGGTGTACCCCAGTGCTTTGCAGTTTTAATGTACTGTTTTCATCTTAGTTAATATAATTGTTTTATTTACTCTAAAAAAAAATTGAAAAAATATTTGTATCTTCGTCTGTAAACAGTATTTTGCGCAACATCTTCTTGGTGATAATATTGGTTCAGTTCTTGTTGCTTGTTTCTGTTTCTATTTCTTTTGCATGAGAAGTTTTTTTAGGTGTTGGACACTAATGAAATCAAGGTGGATAGCTGTGCTAGCAAGTTCCTGGGACACCGTTAGATGCATGGATCTTTCATTACAAATGTCCAAAAGGTTGTGTTCTCTGCAGAAAAATTGTGGATCAACATTCTTAATGCACTCATTTTTCACCGATAAAAGGAGGAGAAACAGTGATTCCATTTTTCTTTGTAACAATATTAAGTACATGGAGCTTGATAAGAGGGCCATTTCACACAAAGAGAAAGAATATTTGAAACGGAGACTTGCTACAGGATGTACAACAAATAGATTTTTTATTAATCAGTGAAAATAGAAAAAATAAGAGCAGAAAATTGAAGTTGCAAATTCTGAAGATACAAGACTTTTATTTATAATAACTACTTCCTAAAAATTTTCAACTAAATAAAACTTAGTTATCATAGACTTAGTCATAACTACCTCCTAAATAATCTGAGCACAAAAAGAAGATGAAAAACATGATTAATATGAGAAACGTGCAGGTGTATGACACCTAGGACATTTTGAAAATGTTCAAATTTGCCTTTAGCTAAGGCCTTCAAAAAGATATCAACAACTTGATCTTCTGTACAAATTCTTTTCAATTTAATCTCTTAACTCAACATTTTTTCTCGAACAAAGTGATAATGAACTTCAATGTGTTTTGTGCGGGCAAGAGACACGGGAAGGCTTGCAAGCTTGATGACACTTTCATTATCACAGTAAATTGAGCGTGTCTCATCCACAAAAGCAGTAAGGTTATGGAGCAATCTTTTAATCCAAACACATTCTTGAGTAGCCATAGTAGCAGTCACATATTCTGTCACACCCCAGTACACAGTACACTGCAGTGTTTAGTACCCCCGGGATGTAATGGGTACCTCATACTGAGCGTACCCCAGCCGTTACATACCACATAATATTGTCCCATCCCAGTACACAGCCCACCGCGACGTCTAGTACCCCCGGGATCATTTGTCCACACTATTTACTATTCATAAATAGTGCAGGCCTCCCCAGATTCGAACTCACAACCTATAGTTTGAATCCGAACTCTGAGTAGCCACTGAACCATTGGCTCAGTGGTTACTCAGAGTTCGGATTCAAACTATAGGTTGTGAGTTCGAATCTGGGGGAGGCCCTGCACTATTCATCAATAGTGAATAGTGTGAACAAATGATCCCGGGGGTACTAGACGCTGCGGTGGGCTGTGTACTGGGATGAGACAATATTATGTGGTATGTAACGGCTGGGGTACGCTCGGTATGAGGTACCCATCACATCCCGGGGTACTAGACACTGCGGTGTGCTGTGTACTGAGGTGTGACAAAAAGGCCTAATATTTTCTTTAACCTTTCTTCTTGTGGGTCCATGATTGCCAGCTACGTCCCCTTCAATCTGCCATTCACAGAGATAGAGGAGCGTATAAGTCAGACAATCCGATTATTAAGTCTTTATACGATACTTTATTTACCCGTACAAATACCCATACAAACAAACATAAGATAATAAAGCTATTAATCTTTTAGGCTTTTAATCCTAAACTTGGCTCTGATACCAATATTTTTTGTCACACCTCAGTACACAGCACACCGCAGTGACTAGTACCCCCGGGATGTGAGGGGTACGCTCTGTATGAGATACCCATCACATCCCGGGGGTACTAGACACTGCGGTGTGCTGTGTACTGGGGTGTGACATATTCAGCTTCGGCACTTGAAAGGGCAACAATTCGTTGCTTTTTACTGCACCATGAGATGACAGCGGATCCCAAATTGAAACAATAGCCTGTTGTGGAGCACTGATCATTTACATCTCCAACCCAATCAGCATCAACAAAACCACACAATGAAAATGATATAACGTTCTTGTAGAACAAACCAAAATCCACAACGCCTTTTACATAACGAAGAATTCGTTTTGCTGCATGTAAGTGACAAATACATGGTTTATCGATTAATTAAGAGATAACTCCAACGGAATAGGCATGATCAAGTCTTGTGATAGTTAAATAAAATAAACTACCAACAAGTTGATGAAAAAGTGTCACATCAGCCAAGAGTTTTCTTTTAACTTTCTTCAACTTAAGACAAGGTTCCATAGGCATGGACTTGGCTTTGGAATCCTTCGTACCAAATTAAGTTAGCAAACTTTTGGCATACCGCTGTTGAGAAACAAAATAGCCATCTGATTTTTCAACTTTGAGGCCAAGAAAACAACTAGCTTCACCTAAACTTTTCATTTCAAACCGGATAGATAATGCATCTTGAAGATGAGTGATTTCAACAATGTGATCTCTGGTTATAATCTAGCCCATAATGCTGAGAAAAACCACTGGCTACCAGCCAAGCTTTGTGTTTGTTAATGGTGCCATCAACTTCTTTTTTCAACTTGTAAACCCATTTACAAGTGACTAAATCAACTCCTTGTGGCTTTGGTACAAGTTCCCATGTTGCATTTTATGAAGAGCTAACATCTCTTCATGCATTGCTTGTTCCCATTCAGGTATGCTTTTTGCATCATGCTAAGTAGTTGGCGCATCATCACATATATCACCCATAAGAAAACATGTAATAATAGAACAATAATTCAAGGAAACTGCATAGTCATTTAGATAAGTAGGTTGTTGCCTTTGTCTTGTTGATCGTCGAGGTGTAATATCATTGGTTTGATTTGAGGTTCCATGCAACATATCACATTGACTTTCGTCATTAAAGTCATCTTCAATGGAAGAAGACTCGTGATGATCACCTTCTAACAAGACAAACAACATCACGAGAGACAATAAATTTCCTTGTGACAGGATTCATACATCGCCAACCTTTCTCCTATGGATCATATCCAACAAACACACATTTCTTGGCTTTGGGGTCAAGCTTAGTTCTACTATGTTTTGGAATATGAACATAACAAAGTGAACCAAAAATACGAAAATAGCTCACATTTGGTTTCACATTAAAGAGCATTTCAAAAGGAGATTTTGATGTACCTGGCAATCGGGGTAATCGATTGATTACATGACAAGCACATTGCATAGCTTCAGCCTAGAGCTCTCGTGGAAGATTTTTTTCATGCAACCAAGATAAAGTGACAACAGTAAGGTGTGCCATTTTTCTTTCAGCAACACCATTTTGTTGTGGAGTTTGGGGACATGTCATTTGTCGACGAATGCCATTATCAAGACAATACTTGGAGAACTCCTCAAATAAATATTCTCCACTATTATTGGTTCGCAATAATTTAATGGTTGCACCAAACTCCTTCTCAACGATCAACTTGAAGTGAATAAAGTGGGAAAGAGTATCACTTTTATGCTTTAGAAAATACACCCATGCTGTAGCGAGAAAAATCATCCATAAGGACCATTACTGTAACAACCCACTTTAATGAATAAATAATGAAATGCATAGATTAAACAAATAAGGTGGTTTGTGCATGCTATGATGGATTAGCCACTTGTTGATTTGCTTGTGTGTTGGCAACTAGGTGAAAGTGGTGGCACATGTTGGCTTGTTTGCAGCCACTTAGCCACTAATTTGGCACGTAATAAGCTTGCTGGCACCACCTAATGAAACCAGCAAACACATTTCCATCTTGCTGGCAACAATCTAGAGGTTTTAAACTTGCTAAAATTGCAAGAAATGGACTGTAATTGAAAAAAAAACTTGTTGGCTGAAACAGAGAAAAAAAAGGAAGAAAGGGAGAAGATGATGCTGGAGCTCCACATTGACGTTGGAAACTTGGGGTATGAAGGCTGGAAATTGGACTGATTTGCTGTGGATACATCAGGGGTTGTTTGGTAAGCAAATTTATGGTCTGAACATTGGTTTTCATGGCTGAAATTGAATTTGATCAATGGTGGTGTTGATGCTGGAATTGGACCAGTTATTGACTTAAATCATGGGGCTTTAATTCCTTATCCATTGGTGATTAATTTGATGTTAAACACGTTGATTTTTCAGAGATTAAATTGGTAATGAAAATGGGAAATGTTCATGGCTGAATTTACAGATTTCAAACCTGATTTTAATAACTGAATTCTGCTATTTTGATAAAGTTATTTGCTGGAAGTTAGTCTTGAATATTTGGTGACCATTTTGATGATTAAAAACACTGGTTTTTATGGGTAGAACATGGTGTTCCAGCCATGTTAAAACAGGGTTTTTGGAACCCAATTTGAGTGACCATTTGTGGTCTTTTATTATGTGTATTGATTGGAAATTGATTATGGATGTGATGGGTTGATATTTGACAGAATTGGAATGCTAAATTTCTGAAATTCTTGGTTGATGATGATTCATTTGATGACTAATGAATTGAACAAGTGCTGGAAATTTAGAAAAAATTGGGCAATGGCAATACATTGGTAAGTTGTTCAATGATAGGTTGTGATCAATTTGATGGGTAATTGGCTAAAATTTAAGTGCTGGAAATGTTAGAGCATATGAAGAATGCATAGGTAACTTGCTTAGGGATTCAATTGATTAACTTATAGAGATGGAAATTTTGTGTTAATTTGGTGATCAAATGAATACTTTGATCATGTGCTGAAAATTCTAGTAACTGAAATGGTAAGGGAATGGGTTATGGATACTTGGTAATTAATCAAGTGATTAAATTCATTTTCTAGAATTCATTTGTATGTGTGTAATGTGTAATGTGCAGTGGGTGGCTTATGACTTGGATGAGGATTTGTGAACACAATTGAAGTATTGGTGAATTGGTGAAAACTTGTGGCCTTAGGCAAAATTTTGTGATTTGTGAGTATTTCTCACCTTACTTCTCCATGTATAGCATTGTAGATATATGAAATTGAATTATTGAATGATATGCATTATATTATATATGTGCATTGTATTTATGATCATGAGCACGGATTTTATGCATTAACATGGCCTTAGGTATTTCGGATTAAATACCTTGGCGTTGGATTTCTTTCTATTTACTTGTTCTTTAGGGAAAAGTGCCAACGTAGTACTTGGATTGGTATTTTGTAAAAAGGACTTTTCGAATCACTAAGGAATGTAAGGGTAGAAGGATTAGTTGGATAACGTGTTGGTTTGAACCCATGGCGCAATGGGGGAAATGTAGGCAAAGTTATCCTGATATGACCTCCTGTTGAGGCTTTTCTACATATCTTTTATGAAAATGATGCATAATTAGATCATTAATTAGAAAATTTTGATATGTATATGCTAAATGGAATAATAATAAACGAATATTTTGAAGTTCCATGTTTATAGTAAAGATAGTCGAATGTTGTGGATTGGGTCGATGACCTCATATTCTGGATGATGATACCAGATCTCAGTATTTAATTCAACTATCCTGATCATATACATATTATGTTTTTCGAGTAGAGGCTTATCGGTGCCTCAGGTTTGTCGGGTTGTGACATTTTTACAATATTACGGAACATGTTTCCTGATAACATTCCTGATAACATGTTCCCTGTTTTTAAGGCTTTGTATTTTGTAATAGATATATATATTTGATGGTTGTGAATGGAAATGGAACAAGATTGAGAAAGAATTTGACATGGTATCAGAGCCAAGAGCGCAAATGATTTCCAGATCTTGGATCTGTTGAAGAACGTGGATCTTCAAGATCCGAGCTGGGGTTTGAGAACGAGATGTGTGTGTGAAGCCATCCGCCACAACTCCGATCTCTCAAACCCCAGCTCCGATACTGCGATTCTGAAGGTTTTCATTCCTGATTGTTCTTTGAAATTGTGGTTGATCGAGTTTATCTGTTGAGGGATTGGTTGGATCTGTTGGAGATTTCTGATTTTGATGACTTATATAGTGTGAATTGATTTGGTATTTAGAAGGAAGGGTTGGTGACCGTGGGAAATTTGGGGGCTTTAAGTTTGATCTCGCTGTAATTTGAGTCTTTGGAGGAAAGACTGTGAACAGTTATTTTCAGAAGAGACGAGATTTTTCAGATCTCGGTGAATAGTGATCGGCGACCGCCGCGTTTCAGTTTCTCCGGTGAGGTCATTGGAGGAGAAGGATTCTTGTTGTCGGAATCCTCATCGTCCATCGGCGCTGGAGGTGGTTTTCAAGATTCTCAAGCAAATCAAACCAATCATTCCTCCTTGGTTGCAGAAGCTTGAGATACGAGCCCTTGAAGTTTTGCAGCAAGAATTCTTTCCAACTTGCCTGCAGATTCTTCATTCAGATTTTGTTCAAATTCTCAAGCAAATCAAGCCAATCAGCACGTGTATGTGTTTGCTCGGAAAGAATCTCAAGCAAATCAAGCCCTTGAAGTTTCCAATAATCTTCTCTGCGTCAAAATCTCAGCACACTGGCTGCTGATGAAGAAGAAGAACGTCGTTCGTGGTGAAGGAGTGCGGTGAACGGCGACCGGAGGAAACAGTGACCGAAAGTGTGTACAACACGTTGGGCAGCGTGTAAAGCACATTGGGCAGTGTGCGTGCACAGTATTTCGTGCACAGTATTTTATGAACAGTAAAGCGTGCTCGCATGGTGATGCGTGCGCGCATGGTGAAGCGTGCGCTTGGAGAAGCGTACGTGATTAGTGATGCGTGCTCGCGGTGATGCGTGCGCGCATGGTGAAGCGTGCTCGCGGTGATGCGTGCGCGTGGTGAAGCGTGCGCTTAGTGAAGCGTATGTGATTTGTGAAGCGTGCTCGCGGTGATGCGTGCGCGCGGTGATGCGTGCGCTTGGAGAAGCGTACGTGATTAGTGATGCGTGCTCGCGGTGATGCGTGCGCGCATGGTGAAGCGTGCTCGCAGTGAAGCGTGCGTGCGTGGTGAAGCGTGCGCGTTGTGAAGTGTGCTCGCGGTGAAGCGTGCGCACTGGTGAGGCGTGCGGCTGGTGAACAACGCACGTGGTGAAGCTTACTCGCAGTGATGCGTGCGCGTTGTGAAGTGTGCTCGCAGTGAAGCGTGCGCACTGGTGAAGCGTGAGCTTGGTAAACAGTGCTCGCGTTGTGAAGCGTGCTCGCAATGATGCGTGCACGTTGTGAAGCGTGCGCTTAGTGACGCGTACGTGATTTGTGAAGCGTGCTCGCGGTGATGCGTGCGCGCGATGAAGCGTGCGCTTGGTGAAGCGTACGTGATTAGTGAAGCGTGCGAATGGTGAAGCGCGCGTGGTGAAGCACGCGTCAGTCGGCGTTGTGCATTCCTCAAAATTCGTTTTTTTTTTTTTCACGAAAAAAAAAAAAAAAAAATCGGGAAAGCGAACTTTGAGTTTCTTCTCTGCAAGTTGGGCGTTCAGAATCTTCACGCTCCAACTTGAGGGAGGGTATTACAATATTACGGAACATGTTTCCTGATAACATTCCTGATAACATGTTCCCTGTTTTTAAGGCTTTGTATTTTGTAATAGATATATATATTTGATGGTTGTGAATGGAAATGGAACAAGATTGAGAAAGAATTTGACAGACATTCTCTGAGGTATTGTGCCGGTCGTGACGTCACCCGGGAAGGGGTCGCGACAATTACATAGCGACAACCCCTATAACTTGGTGATGTTATAGGCCCCACAAGATTATAATGAACCAACACAAACAAAGTAGATGTTTGAGTTAAAGAGCGAGGAAATGAAAGACGATGAGATTTGCCAAATTGGCAACTGGAACACACGACATCATTGTGTATTGTTTTCAAAGAAGGAAGGCCATAGAACAAGTTCTTGATACCAATTTGCTGCAGTAATTGGTACCCAATGTGCCCCAATCAAGCATGCCAAAATGAGGCACAAGCATTAGAACTTGTCCTGTCAACATAGGCTGTAGTAGCGGACAAAACATAGAGAGACTCATTTCTTTGTACGTCCAGTGAAAAAACATCAATAGTAAAATCCTTTAAATTTGCAAGAATTTGAACATCATTTGGACCAAAAAGAACATACCTTCCTGAGTTGGCCACTTGAGATACAGACGAGATTCTTTTTCAAGCCGAGAACATGATAGACATTTTGAAGAGCAATGTTGTCGCCATTTGTACAAACAACACGAACATTCAAGTCACCTTCTTGTGTAACCGAATGAATAGAATTATCAGCTGTAACAATAGCTCCCTGCCCCTTATGAGGTCGAACTTCTGAAAGTAAAGATGCATCATCCGTTGCATGATGTGAACAACCGAAATCTATAATCCATTCATTCTTGTAATTGATTACGACATTGGCATCTTCAAGAACATCAATGTGATGCACCCTTTGAATTCACCCTTCGGAGGTTTTGAAGTATTCTTCCTAGCCCCTTGTCTTTGGGGAAGAACACATCATCAACTCCAGAATTTGATTTGTTGTTGGACATTTGTTTAATCAATGCTTCTTGGTTTGCAAGTAAATTCTCCAATTCTATAATGGAAGGTTGTGTCGGCCACCCTTGAATAGAAACCACAAATGGCATGAATTCCTTCCTTAAACCACGAATAAGATAACGTCGCAATCGTGAATTACTAATGGGCTCCTCCGCATCTAATCGTGAATAACTTTCAAAAAATATTCTGAAATGGACATATTACCTTGTGTTAAGGCAGGGAGCTCATTTTCCAAATACTGCAGCCTCATCGTATTTTTTGAGTAAACAATCTGTCAAGAGTCTCCCATACTTCTTTTGGTGAATCCATATCACGTACATGATCAATACACCCCTTACTAATCGATGTATGTAAAGCAAACAAGGCTTTTCGGCATTTGATCTTCCATTTTCGTCTTATCTCAAGATTTTGTGGACTGTCTTCCGGAATTACCGATTCAACACTAGAAACTAGATCCCGTAAGTCTTGTCCCTGTAAATAAGCCTCCATACAAAGTCTCCAATATTGGTAATTGGAACTAACAAGCTTTTCCACGGAAACTTGAGAAACATTTCTTCCACCATTCATTTTGAGAAATAAACAGTCCAACAAGAAACAACAGCAAGAAGAAATTTCACTGAGTAATAAAAACAAACACTCTCTTAGCAACCTCGCTCTGATACCATCACACAAAAGAAAGAATATTTGAAACAAAGACTTGCTACAGGATGTATAGCAAATAGAGTTTTTATTAATCAGTGAAAATAGAGAACATAAAAGCAGAAAATTGAAGTTGCAAATTCTGAAGATACAAGACTCTTATTTATAATAGCTACTTCCTAAAAATCCTCAACTAAATAAAACTTCGTTATCATAGACGTAGTCATAACTACCTCCTAAATAATTTGAGCACAAAAACAAGATGAAAAACTTGATTAATATAAGAAACATGATCAACCTGCACTAATTTTTAGCACCATTTGCAGCATCTCTTACCCTACTTTGCGCAGTACAAGAAGTGCACTAGTTAGGCTCCTAGACTTCAATATGGATGAAGACTCCGCCAACTTCAGGGGATACCTTTGGAATAGCTCCTCTATTATCTCACTTCCGAAGTGTTCGATTATGATCCTCTCGAGCCCTGCTCTTATGTGCATGCTAATTACTTCATTAGACATTGCGCCTTGCCCTGCCGAGTGGGGCAACTGGTCCATTTTCTCAATACAAAAGCAACCATTTCTCCTCACCAAAGCTTCTACCACGTCAGGTGTTGTTGTGTACACTGGCATGTTGAATGAATCCACTAGCGCTTCATTCACCAAACCCTGCGGATAACATGATTAATTAATAACCACAAGCTTCTACCACGTCAGGTGTTGTTGTGTACACTGTCTTATCATTTTTCTAGCATTTGAAAACATGCATTGCACATGAGCAAAAACAAGAGTGGAGGGACTTAAAAGTCAAAGGATGAAAATTGTAAGAGTAAAATAGAAAATACTTGAATTTAAACAAATAAGCTTAAAATGTAGAAAACATAGGTGAAAAGAGAAAATTAATTAAAATGTACATTTACTGTTTTAAGGATTAAAGAAAGGCATTTGGGCAGCAAAAACAAAAAGACTTCACTGTTTATAATAGCACAGATTACCATCTTAACCATGTCCATCAGAGTAGACCCCAAGAGATCAAACCAAATGCCTACTAGAGTGTGAGAATGAGATGTTCCATTTGGAATGACAGGAAAAATAAGTGCCATCAAACCACCATCCACAAGCTCCTTGGCCCTGGCATCAAGAAAACTCTCCATATCCTTAGCATATTGGCAAATATAAGCCTCCACAACTTCACTTGGAGCATTGGTGTAATGAATCCTTCCTTTATTCCAAGCAGGAGATTTCATGTCAACCACCTCTTTGGGCACCCTTGACAGCCATTGAAGTGCAAAAGCTGAGTGCACAAAATGTATAGATTGCTCCGGGAACAACCGGGTATGCATAGAACCCGGCACGGCTGCCGGAAAATATGGTCTTTGAGGAGGAAGGGAAGCAAAAAGAGTGTTGAAATCATTTGAGGTGAGATCACTGAAGAACACTTGGAATTCTGGTATCTGGGAACTGAGCCCTTCAGCTTTGTACTTTTGTGATATGGCTTCTATTATGTTTTGAACGGCAATGAAGGTGTTGGGTCCTGTTGAGCAACCCATATCAGTGATCTTAAATGGGTTTGCATTGGATAGTTGTTTGATGTCAAGCTTGTCCAAGATTGCTTCACTGATCTTTGTTTTTGCAGCTGTGGCAACTGATCTCTGCAAGAGAAGTAAGTTTTCATGTTTTATCCATGAGGTTTGAAATTAGAAGAAAATATAATCAGAGATGGAAAATATGTATTGTATTCTCTTAAAAAATATAAAAAATATACAAAAAAATGAAAAAAATCACTGAAAATCACTTCTCAATCTTTTTGATTCTAAAAACTTTTTTAAATCTGGTCAAACTCAACAAGTATTTTGAGAATTTGAATCATATACCAAATGCGGCCTAAACTTTTTTTTTTTTTTTTTTAGTTCTCGTTTTGTATTCTAAAATTAAAAAGAATAAATGAAGAACAATAAGAAAGAATTCAACTAAAAAAAACATAACGGAGGTACCTGAATAGAGGAGTTCTTGGAATAGCTGTAAGGGCCATCTCCTCCCTTCATTGGAAGTGGTTCATGAATACTCTTCACTGGATTCATCTCTCTTTGTGTCACACTATTGGAATTCATATTTTTTAAGATGATTTTGCTTTCAATCACAAAAATAGCGTGTGGCTTGCCTCCCAATAGTACTATTGCCTAATGCTCACATTTATCCTCTCTTTTTTGGCCCCATAAATTGTGCGGTGAAACTAACTCATCTAGTGTGACCCTCCAACAATATATATCAAGCTATTGTTAAGACTCTTGCATGTGAAGAGTCATAAACGGAGAACAGACAAAATGCGAGACTCGAACCCATGATCTTATGCAAAATCAAGGTTCTAATACAATTTTAGAAACAACTCAACCCAAAAACTATAGTTATGAAATAAGAGCCCAATAATGTATATCAACCTATTCTTCGTAAGCATTTTTTAAAAATGATTCTTCAAAGCCAGCATTACTACTCAATTATTTTCATTTTCCTCTGTTCAATTATTTTGGTATTATTTTCATTTTCTCCATCTTCACTCACTTCTCCCACTCTATTCGTCCCTTTCTCTTTGTCCCCTTCTCTCTCTCTGACTCTATTTTGTCTTGTCGTTTTGTTGTTTGCGGGTTGTTTTCAATCACAGATGAAGCTTTTAATTTGAATGTTTAGAGGTAATTGTTTATTTTATAGTAATAGTTAAAATGAACAATTTAACAGCTTTCTGTATATATATTTTTTTAAGAAAATCCTGATGATCCACTTTACTAAGAAGCTTACTTTTAAATTATTTTAAATGCTTTAGAAATTCATTTAAAAGAATACCTTTGGAATACCTTCAGGGGATACCTTTGGAATAGCTCCTCTATAATCTCATTTCCAAAGTGTTTGATTATGATTGCCTCGAGTGCTGCTCTTGTGTGCCTGCTAATTACTTCATTAGACATTGCGTCTTGCCCTGCCAAGCGGCGCAATTGGTTCATTTTCTCAATTCGAAAGCAACCATTCCTCCTCACCAAAGCTTCTAACTCTTCAGATGGTGTTGTGTACATTGGCAAGTTGAATGAATCCACCAGAGCTTCACTGCAAATAACATGATTAATTAATAACCACAAGGTGATATAAAGAACACAAGATTTGTTGGTATATGCCTCATAATTACTAGTTTTTCAACACATGCATTGCATGAACAAAAACAAGAGAGAAGGAACGTACAAGTAGAAGGATGGAAATTGTAAAAGTAAAATAGAAAATCCTTGAATTTAAACAAATAAGCTTAAAATGTAGAAAACAAGGGTGAAAAGCGAAAAATAATTAAGATGTACATTTACTGTTTTAAGGATTAAAAAATATTTTTTGGGCAGCAAAACAAAAAGACTTCACCGCAATTGTCAAACTATTCTCTTTATATTAATCTAGATTACCATCTTAACCATGTCCATCAGAGTAGACCCCAAGAGATCAGACCAAATGCCTCCTTGAGTGTGAGAATGATATGTCGCATTTGGAATGACAGGAAAAATAAGTGCCATCAAACCACCATCCACAAGCTCCTTGGCCCTGGCATCAAGAAAACTCTCCATATCCTTGGCATATTGGCAAATATAGGTCTCCACAACTTCACTTGGAGCATTGGTGTAATGAATCCTTCCTTTATTCCAAGCAGGAGATTTCATGTCAAACACCTCTTTGGGCACCCTTGACAGCCATTGAAGTGCATAAACTGAGTGCACATAAATAGAATAGAACCCGGCACGGCTGCCGGAAAATATGGTCTTTGGGGAGGAAAGGAAGCAAAAAGAGTGTTGAAATCATTTGATGTGAGGTCACTGAAGAACACTTGGAATTCTGGTATCTGGGAACTGAGCCCTTCAGCTTTGTACTTTTGTGATATGGCTTCTATTATGTTTTGAACGGCAATGAAGGTGTTGGGTCCTGTTGAGCAACCCAGATCAGTGATCTTAAATGGGTTTGCATTGGATAGTTGCTTGATGTCAAGCTTGTCCAAGATTGCTTCACTGATCTTTGTTTTTGCAGCTGTGGCAACTGATCTCTGCAAGAGAAGAAGTTTTCATGTTTTGTCCATGAGGTTTGGAATAAGAAAGAAAATATAATTAGAGATGTAAAATATGTATTGTATTCTGTTTAAAAATTATTGTTTAAGATGTCAAAATAATGGAAACTTGCTTAATAGGTTTCATTTCTAAATAGAAAATAGAGAAGTACAGTGAGTCACTCCGTTAAAAAATATATAAAAAAATGATTTAAAAAATCACTGAAAATCACTTCTCAATCTCTTTTGATTCTAAAAACTTTTTCAAATCTGGTCAAACTCAACAAGTATTTTGAGAATTTGAATCATATACAAAATGCGGCTTAAGTTTTTTTTTTTTTTTTTTTAGTTCTAGCTTTATATTCTAAAATTGATAAAGAAAAAATGAAGAACAGTAAGAAAGAATTCAACTAGTGCAATGAAGAATAGTTCCATTGAAATGCTTACGTGGCACTATAAAATGTTTGCTTTGGAGAACATTATTAGATGTTAGTATTATTAATTGTCTGACATACCAGGTTGTACATGTAATTCGCTTTCACCATTTGAATTGAATGGAGTCCCAAGAGCTGACTCATTAGAAACATTAGAAAATAATAATAATAATAATAATAGTAGTCGTAGTAGTAGTAGTAGGAGCAGTAGAACCCCTAAACATGCAAAACTTAAGGACAAGCTACATTAAGAGTAGCATCCACCTAAATAAAAAAGTATTATTCACCGCCTTAACCTTTTGTGTCTTTCTGCAATCCCCATTTTTATCTATCTTAAGTACTAAAGTCACGTCACTATTTGTTTATTTATTTATTTTTTCTTCAACTAATATTCTATATTTGTAAGGTGAACTAGTTGACACCTTTGGAACTCAATCTAAATCTAACCTAACCCTTAAATATCTTATCCTCTAAAGTTATCAAATCATAAAATTAACGAAATCCCCGAGTCTCAAACCCAAATCGTAATCTTTTTTGTCCTACATAAAACTTCTTACCCTTCTTTTTTGATAAGCTTTTTCTTCTTTCTTTCTTTTTTTTTTTTGTTTTGGCTAAAGTTCAAGCCATCATCTTCAAAAAAGAAAAATTCAACTCATCCTAACCTTAATGCCCAACCTAACCCAATTCGAACTAATTTAGGTTGGGTTGGGTTAAAGAGTTAGTTACGATTTGTTTTTTTTTCAACTTGAATTATTTAGGTTGGGTTGAGTTAAATTTACCGACCCAACCCAACCTGTTACACCCTAGATAGTCGTTTGCTGTTTTCAAGATTTGTACACCTAAAAACAATGATCCCATTTGAATAATAGTTTCATGTATAGGCTTTTTTTTATTTTATTTTAATGGACCTTGCAACAGTTATCTTTATAGAGTATTCCATAATGATTGAGTTAGGAATTGAAAAAGGTGTTTGGCCTAAGTTGTGTTCTGTTAATGTTCGTGTGTTTGTGATAGTCATTAATTGTGTTCCAGTGTTTTGTTGTTTTGTTTTTGTGTGTTTGTGGATGTACCCCTAGTGCTCTGCAGTTTTAATGTATTGTTTTCATCTTAGTTAATATAATCGTTTTGTTTACTCTAAAAAAAAAATGAAAAAATATTTGTATCTTCGTCTGTAAATAGTATTTTGCGCAACATCTTCTTGGTGATAATATTGGTTCAGTTCTTGTTGCTTGTTTCTATTCTATTTCTTTTGCATGAGAAGTTTTTTTAGGTGTTGGACACTAATGAAATCAAGGTGGATAGTTGAGCGGACACCATTAGAAGCATGGATCTTTCATTACAAATGTCCAAAAGGTTGTGTTCTCTGCAGAAAAATTGTGGATCAAAATTCTTAATGCACTCATTTTTCACCGATAAAAGGAGGAGAAACAATAATTCTATTTTTCTTTGTAATAATCTTAAGTACATGGAGCTTGATAAGAGGGCCATTTCACACAAAAGAACGAATATTTGAAACGGAGACTTGCTACAGGATGTACAACAAATAGAGTTTTTATTAATCAGTGAAAATAGAGAACATAAGAGCAGAAAATGATACAAGACCCTTATTTATAATAACTACTTCCTAAAAATTCTCAACTAAATAAAACTTAGTTATCATAGACTTAGTCATAACTACATCCTAAATAATCTGAGCACAAAAACAAGATGAAAAACATGATTAATATGAGAAACGTGATCAACCTGCACTAATTTTTAACACTCATCCTTAGTGCAAGTGTATGACACCTAGAGCATTTTGAAAATGTTCAAATTTGCCTTTAGCTAGGGCCTTTGTAAAGATATCAGCAACTTGATCTTCTGTGCAAATTCTTTTCAATTTAATATCTTGACTCAACATTTTTTCTCAAACAAAGT
The DNA here is from genome assembly GCA_035771175.1 of Paratinospora sagittata. Classification (NCBI taxonomy): domain Eukaryota; kingdom Viridiplantae; phylum Streptophyta; class Magnoliopsida; order Ranunculales; family Menispermaceae; genus Paratinospora; species Paratinospora sagittata. Next base: position 3,076,429 of record CM069592.1, on the reverse strand, counting down.
GATAATGAACTTCAATGTGTTTTGTGCGGGCATGAAACACGAGATTGCTTGCAAGCTTGATGACACTTTCATTATCACAATAAATTGAGCGTGTCTCTTCCACAAAAGCAGTAAGGATATGGAGCAATCTTTTAATCCAAACACATTCTTGAGTGGCCATAGTGGCAGCCACATATTCAGCTTCGGCACTTGAAAGGGCAACAGTTCGTTGCTTTTTACTCCACCATGAGATGACAGCGGATCCCAAATTGAAACAATAGCCTGTTGTGGAGCGCTGATCATCTACATCTCCAACCCAATCCGCATCAACAAAACCACATAATAAAAATGATATAACGTTCTTGTAGAACAAACCAAAATCCACAGTGCCTTTTACATAACGAAGAATTCGTTTTGCTGCATGTAAGTGACCAATACATGGTTTATCCATAAATTAAGAGATAACTCCAACGGAATAGGCAAGATCAAGTTTTGTGATAGTTAAATAAAATAAACTACCAACAAGTTGACGAAAAAGTGTCACATCAGCCAAGAGTTTTCCTTTAACTTTCTTCAACTTAAGACAAGGTTCCCAAGGCGTGGACTTGGTTTTGGAATCCTTCATACATAATTGAGTTAGCAAACTTTTGGCATACCTCTGTTGAGAAACAAAATAGCCATCTGATTTTTCAACTTCGAGGCCAAGAAAACAACTAGCTCCACCTAAACTTTTCATTTCAAACCAGATAGATAATGCATCATAAAAATGAGTGATTTCAACAATGTGATGTCTGGTTATAACCTAGCCCATAATGCTGAGAAAAACCACTGGCAACCAGCCGAGCTTTGTGTTTGTTAATGGTGCCATCAACTTCTTTTTTTCAACTTGTAAACCCATTTACAAGTGACTAAATCAACTCCTTGTGGCTTTGGTACAAGTTCCCATGTTGCATTTTATGAAGAGCTAACATCTCTTCATGCATTGCTTGTTCCCATTCAGGTATGCCTTTTGCATCATGCTAAGTAGTGGGCGCATCATCACATATATCACCCATAAGAAAACATGTAATAACAGAACAATAATTCAAGAAAACTGCATAGTCATTTAGATAAGTAGGTTGTTGCCTTTGTCTTGTTGATCGTCGAGGTGTAATATCATTGGTCTGATTTGAGGTTCCATGCAACATATCACATTGACTTTCGTCACTAAAGTCATCTTCAATGGAAGAAGACTCGTGATGATCACCTTCTAACAAGACAAAGCTTGAACCTTCACCAGTTGGAGCATGGGAAAAATATTTGGAAACCTCATCAAAAACAACATCACGAGAGACAATAAATTTCCTTGTGACAGGATTCATATATCGCCAACCTTTCTTCTATGGATCATATCCAACAAACACACATTTCTTGCCTTTGGGGTCAAGCTTAGTTCTACTATTTTTTGAAATATGAACATAACAAAGTGAATCAAAAATACGAAAATAGTTCACATTTGGTTTCACATTAAAGAGCATTTCAAAAGGAGATTTTGATGTACCTGGCCATGGGGGTAATCGATTGATTACATGACAAACACATTGCATAGCTTCAGCCCAGAGCTCTCGTGGAAGATTTTTTTCATGCAACCAAGATAAAGTGACAACAGTAAGGTGTGTTATTTTTCTTTCGGCAACACCATTTTGTTGTAGAGTTTGGGGACATGTCATTTGTCGACGAATGCCATTATCAAGACAATACTTGGAGAACTCCTCAAATAAATATTCTCCGCTATTATCGGTTCGCAATAATTTAATGGTTGCACCAAACTCCTTCTCAACGGTCAACTTGAAGTGAATAAAGTGGGAAAGAGTATCACTTTCATGCTTTAGAAAATACACCCAGCTGTAGCGAGAAAAATCATCCACAAGGACCATCACATAGCGACAACCACTATAACTTGGCGATGTTGTAAGCCTCATAAGATTAGAATGAACCTAACTCAAACAAAGTAGTTGTTTGAGTTAAAGAGTGAGGAAATGAAAGACGGTGAGATTTGCCAAATTGGCAACCGGAACACACGACATCATTGTGTATTGTTTTCAAAGAAGGAAGGTCATAGAACAAGTTCTTGGTACCAATTTGCTGCAGTAATTGGTACCCAATGTGCCCCAATCGAGTATGCCAAAATGAGGCACTAGCATTAGAACTTGTCCTGTCAACATAGGTTGTAGTAGCAGACAAAACATAGAGAGACTCATTTCTTTGTCCAGTTAAAAGAACATCAACAGTAGAATCCTTTAAATTTGCAAGAATTTGAACATCATTTGGACCAAAAAGAACATACCTTCCTGAGTTGGTCACTTGAGATACAGACAAGAGATTCTTTTTCAAGCTGAGAACATGATAGACATTTTGGAGAGCAATGTTGTCGCCATTTGTACAAACAACACGAACATTCAAGTCACCTTCTTGTGTAACTGGATGAATTGAATTATTAGCTGTAACAATAGCTCGCTGCCCCTTATGAGGTCGAACTTCTGAAAGTAAAGATGCATCACCTGTTGCATGATGTGAACAACCGAAATCTAAAATCGATTCATTATTTTAATTGATTACGACATTGGCATCTTTAAGAACATAATGTGATGCACCTTTAAATTCACATTTTCGTGTTGAGCAATAATTTCAATAGAAAAACATTGCTCCCATGACGTTTGGTCACATTCTTGTGTCTCATGAATAACATTTGCATCCGCATCCACAAGCTTCACACGACAATTAGACTTAATGTGGCCTGACTTTCCACATCTATTGCATGTGACCTTTACACGACAATTACGTCGAATGTGTCCTACTTTGCCACATCGGTGACAAGTAAGTTTAGACATATTTTTAGACTCCCCTTCAGCTCTTTGGTGCTTCATAACATTGATTGGAGGTTTTGAAGTATTCTTACTACGCCCCTTTTCTTTGGGGAAGAACACATCACCAACTTCATAAATTGATTTGTTGTTGGATATTTGTTTAATGAATGCTTCTTGGTTTGCAAGTAAATTCTCCAATTCTATAATGGAAGGTTGTGTAGGCCACCCTTGAATAGAAACAACAAATGGCATGAATTCCTTCCTCAAACCACGAATAAGATAACGTCGCAATCGTGAATTACTTATGGGCTCCTCCGCATCTAATTCTGAAATTTCAGCACAAAAATTCTTAACTTTCAAAAAATATTCTGAAATGGACATATCACCTTGTGTTAAGGCAGCGAGCTCATTTTCCAAATACTGCAGCCTTATCGTATTTTTTTTGAGTAAACAATCTGTCGAGAGTCTCTCATACTTATTTTGGCGAATCCATATCACGTACATGATCAATACTGTGGTGACCCCGCACCCCGGACCACCAATCCCGCAGGGAATGGCTTGCGGAATGCCGGGGCGGGACTTCCGGCGTAGGCATCTCCGACCACTCCTCAACTCCCTTGAGGTGGTTGAGACCCTACGAGCCTTATCTCAAACAACGACATAATATCAAAAGGTACTAAACAAAACTACCAACCGTATTAATCATCCAAGACAAGAGATAATCCATAAAAATGAATCATAAATAAAATCATAATCCCTACAGTCCATTAAAATTGACATACACATAAAGTCCAAAATTGTGGGTACAAATAAAAACCGTCATATGCCCACATGGTCTATCTAACAAGTCCCAACTCACCCATACTACAATGTGGTAAGTGTTATAATTATATAATCCAAAATATAATGTTTCATAATTTAAAACACAGTTCAATCAAAATGCCTCTCAACTAACATCGAGGCCTTGGATTATCTCGCAGGCAAGGCCCTCAAGATATGACTACTCTTTTGTTCTTATTCGGGACAGAAGGACCTGAAAGACGAAAATGAGGGTGAGCCAACGGTGCCCAGTGAATAGAATTCAAATATGCTATCAATACTCATCAATAAATATCATGTATGCATGTCAATGTGTAGCATGATTAAAAGCTCATAACATATAGATATCAAGCATTTATAATAAGTTCGATGCAAGTAAAAGCTTATCAATTTGGATCCACATTCCACATGCATTGGGGTTACTAGTGCACGTCTATTTCACCGTACCGTTCTCATCCCCAAATATTTCCTTTTTAAAACCCTCCTATGACAAGGTTAAGTCCCCCTATTAGCCAGATAGATGGGCCAAACCAAAGTCATAAGGTTTTCTCAAATCAATGCATCATTCAAAACATTAGGACACATTCATGCTTTCAACATACAATATATATAACTAATATGATGACATAAAAGATATAATCATAAATGAAGCCTACTCACAACCAAGCCTCGCGAGAGTATCTAACCACACACGGACACCAAACCGAATCAATCCAATCAAGGTCCTGAAACATTCATCAATATCCAACCATACATCAATTTCTATGCTCAATCACATAGACATTACACATCAACCCTAAATCAGCCCACATATAGACAATAGGCCTAAATCCCATCTAATCCTACCATTCAACTCAAATCACATAACTTAGGCCTCTAATGCATAGTTCTCATTCATAAACCATTCTATTATTCAAAAATACTGATTTTCAATTCCTTAGGCATAAACTTGCTCAAATTGGGTCATTTGATCACAAGTAGGCATAACCCATGATACGGTCATAACCACCAAATCAGTAGCATAATCAACCTTGATCATGCTTAATTAAACATAAGTTGCATCAATTTAATGATTCTAGGCCAAAAGCATCAAAAGCCTTAAAATATGAAATTTTCCATACTTTGGCCATATTGCCGATTTACACTAGGTCACCATGTTCAGCCATGTATATCACTGATTTTGCATCATGGGTTCATCAACAATGGCAACTAGGTCAACATAGTTGACATGCAAGCTATTTGGAAAGGTCTAAGTTCATATTATAAATTTAGGTCTAATACAAGCAACCCTACCAATTTTTCATTTAATATTCTGTTAAGATGTATCAATCTACCAACAAAAATATTTAATTACAAATCAACCGTACAGATTGAAGTATGTTAAGAACCAAACCTTCTTTCCAAAACTCAGCTCAATCCAACGATGGACAGAAACAATAACCTACTTTGATGAATAAGTCTCTAATCAGATAATTTCCCCTTTCCTGCTGCAAATACTCAAACTCAGATGACTCTATCACACAACATACTTAAGTCATAAACATCTCCACCGTTCATAATACATACAGATCCTTTTTAAACTACATACCCAAATATCATATCCATCCAACGGTAAATTTAGGTGATCTATTAGTTTGATCGAAACCGCACGAGAAATCTAAACTTTCCGACCAGCTTTGTTTGAGAGGTTATATCTCTTAAACGAAAAACTCTAATCAAGATCTCCACCGACCAGAATGAATAACCATAAGCTACGAACTTTCTGACACATTTTGAGCTCAATTGGACCATATGTCCTCAAGATCTTGCTCTTTGATGAAAACGTTGCAGAGATTTTCCTCAAAGCAACTCCCTCTTTCTTTCTCTTTTTCTTTCCTTTCTCTTCTTTTTTTCCTTTCTCTCTACTCATCTCACCCTCTAAGACTTCCTTGGGGAAGAGAAGTAGGGCATGGGACACTTGTCCACTCTCATGCACCAACCTTGACATGTGTTGGAGAGAATGGGGTATGGGACACTTGTCCATTTGCATGCACCAACTTGACATGTATTGGAGAAGAGAAATGGGGCATGGAACACTTGTCCATTCTCATGCACCAACTTAACATGTGTTGGTCTCATGCACCAACTTGACATGCGTTGGAGAAGAGAAATGGGGCATGGGACACTTTATCCTTTTATTTAATCAATCCTAACACATATAATTCATGGTTTAATGGGTCCATGCATAAATAATAGCATATGCATTATACTTTAATTTAACATGACCCATATATAATTTATGATGCACATATTTATATACATTATCAAGCATCAAATATACAAACATTAACAACCATCAAACAAACACCAAACATATCAAGGCAACACATAGAGTTTGGGCAAAATATAATTGAGTTATGGGCTAGATGAAATAATTTTTGGGGCGTCACAAATACACCCCTTACTAATCGATGTATGTAAAGCAAACAAGGCTTTTCCGCATTTGATCTTCCATTTTCGTCTTATCTCAAGATTTTGTGGAGTCTCTTCGAGAATTGCCAATTCAGCACCAGAAACTAGATCCCATAAGTCTTGTCCCCGTAAATAAGCCTCCATACAAAGTCTCCAATATTGGTAATTGGAACTAACAAGTTTTTCCACAGAAACTTGAGAAACATTTCTTCCACCATTCATTTTGAGAAATAAACACTCCAACAAGAAACAACGGCAAGAAGAAATTTCACTGAGTAATAAAAACAAACACTCTCTTAGCAACCTCGCTCTGATACCATCACACAAAAGAAAGAATATTTGAAACAAAGACTTGTTACAGGATGTATAGCAAATAGAATTTTTATTAATCAGTGAAAATAGAGAACATAAAAGCAGAAAATTGAAGTTGCAAAATTCTGAAGATACAGGACTCTTATTTATAATAACTACTTCCTAAAAATCCTCAACTAAATAAAACTTAGTTATCATAGACTTAGTCATAACTACCTCCTAAATAATATGAGCACAAAAACAAGATGAAAAACATGATTAATATAAGAAACGTGATCAACTTGCACTAATTTTTAACACCATTTTCAGCATCTCTTACCCTACTTTGCGCAGTACAAGAAGTGCACTAGTTAGGCTCCTAGACTTCAATATGGATGAAGACTTTGCCAACTTCAGGGGATACCTTTGGAATAGCTCCTCTATTATCTCACTTCCGAAGTGTTCGATTATGATCCTCTCGAGCCCTGCTCTTATGTGCATGCTAATTACTTCATTAGACATTGCGCCTTGCCCTGCCGAGTGGGGCAACTGGTCCATTTTCTCAATACAAAAGCAACCATTTCTCCTCACCAAAGCTTCTACCACGTCAAGTGTTGTTGTGTACACTGGCATGTTGAATGAATCCACTAGAGCTTCACTCACCAAACCCTGCGAATAACATGATTAATTAATAACCACAAGGTGATATAAAGAACACAAGATTGGTTGATATGTGTCTTATCATTTTTCTAGCATTTGAAAACATGCATTGCACATGAGCAAAAACAAGAGAGGAGGGACTTAAAAGTCAAAGGATGAAAACTGTAAGAGTAAAATAGAAAATACTTGAATTTAAACAAATAAGCTTAAAATGTAGAAAACATAGGTGAAAAGAGAAAATTAATTAAAATGTACATTTACTGTTTTAAGGATTAAAGAAAGGCATTTGGGCAGCAAAAACAAAAAGACTTCACTGTTTATAATAGTACAGATTACCATCTTAACCATGTCCATCAGAGTAGACCCCAAGAGATCAAACCAAATGCCTAGTAGAGTGTGAGAATGAGATGTTCCATTTGGAATGACAGGAAATGTAAGTGCCATCAAACCACCATCCACAAGCTCCTTGGCCCTGGCATCAAGAAAACTCTCCATATCCTTAGCATATTGGCAAATATAAGCCTCCACAACTTCACTTGGAGCATTGGTGTAATGAATCCTTCCTTTATTCCAAGCAGGAGATTTCATGTCAACCACCTCTTTGGGCACCCTTGACAGCCATTGAAGTGCAAAAGCTGAGTGCACAAAATGTATAGATTGCTCCGGGAACAACCGGTTATGCATCGAACCCGGCACGGCGGCAGGAAAATATGGTCTTTGGGGAGGAAAGGAAGCAAAAAGAGTGTTGAAATCATTTGATGTGAGGTCATTGAAGAACACTTGAAATTCTGGTATTCTTGAACTGAGTCCTTCAGCTTTGTACTTTTTTGATATGGCTTCTATTATGTTTTGAACGGCAATGAAAGTGTTGGGTCCTGTTGAGCAACCCAGATCAGTGATCTTAAATGGGTTTGCATTGGATAGTTGCTTGATGTCAAGATTGTCCAAGATTGCTTCACTTATCTCTGTTTTTGCAGCTTTGGCAACTGATCTCTGCAAGAGAAGAAGTTTTCATGTTTTATCCACGAGGTTTGGAATAAGAAGAAAATATAATCATAAATGGAAAATATGCACGGTATTATATTTAAAAACTATTTCTTAAGACGTGAAAATATTAGAAACTTGTTTAATGAGTTTCATCTTAAAAAAATTAAAAAAAAATCAAACTTCTCAATGTTGTTTATAAAAAGGAATTGCCAACAGGCGGTTGGCGGTTGGCCTGGTCGTCGCTACAGAGACGGATGGTGGAAGGCCGTAGGTTAAACGGCGGCAAGTGTGTACAGTGCACGCACTCTTCAGAGGCTTATGCGCTCTGGTTCTCTTGGTTGGCCGTGGGGACTAATCCGTCTACAATAGGTCGGATACGCCGGGGCGTGTAGTACAGTCTTAAATTAAATTACAGTTTCCTTTTAAAAAAAAATTAGATTTTATTATAAAAAACTTTTTAAAATCTTGTTAAATCAAACAAATATTTTGAGAATTGAAATCTTATCTTTACTTTTTTTTAGTTCTCGTTTTATTCTAAGCCATGATATATATTCTTAAATTAAAAAAAAAAAATGAAGAACAATAAGAAAGAATTCAATTAAAAAAAACATAAGGAAAGTACCTGAAGAGAAGAGTTCTTGGAATAACTGTAAGAGTCGTCTCCTCCGTTCATTGAAAGTAGTTCATGAAAACTCTTCACTGGATCCATCTCTCTTTGTGTCACTGTTGGAATTGATACTCTTTTAAGTTTTTTTGCTTCCAGTCACATTAATAGCGTATGGTTTGCCACTTTGCCTCCCACTTTGCCTCCCAATATTACTATTGCGTATGGTTTGCCACTTTGCCTCCCAATATTACTATTGCGTAACGGTCACATTAATTCTCTTGTTTTTTTGGCCACACAAATTAGTGAAACTAACTCCTCTGTTGTGCCCAGGAATTTGTCAGTTTCCTAGCACCACTTCACTTAAAAGTTAAATGTTTTTGTTGATATCTAACTAAAGGACTTTAGTTATTTGAGTAATTATACATTAACAAGGCCCAAGTTTAGTGTTTAGGGTTTAGGATTTCGAGCTGAACAAGAGGCCTCAAAATCTGGCTAAATTGATTTAATTAATTAATTTTTTTTAATTTCTTTCTCATTGTATTTTTTTTTTCGAGTAATTCAGGTAGTGTTTCTGAGGCCAGCTTATATGCATCTAAGAGACTAATCTACTTGGAACGAACAACAATAAAGAAATATGGTGACATTCCATTCAATAATGTGTCGCGCCAGTTAGTCTAAGCTAAAATTCTGCTTTTTAAAATACAGTTTTCTAAAACACAAAGCAATCTAATTTAACAATTTCACAATAACCCAAAAGACAAGTAAAACAAGAAATTGAAGGAAATAACATCCATAGAAATTAATGTTCATGATTTATTCCACAAAAAAATAAAGAAAAAGACCATACAAGTTGATAAGATCAATTTTAGACTTCACACTTAATTCAAATAGATTGTAATAGCTCCTCTGTTACTTATCTGCTTATTAATTACAAATGTCCTTTCGTTCATAAACATAAACTACACAAATGGCACCTTCTACATCAACTTCATTTGATTTTAATTTTACTTTTATTATTGCATGTTACCTAATTCTTAGAACACCCAACTAATCTCTTAAGATACATACAAATAACTATATTCGCCAAAAAATTATAAAAATGGCTCGTTTGGAATTAGGATTCTGCTTTAAGAGGTGTCTGGGTCACGGCCATTACACCAATCCCATGTTGGTTTTTTTGTTAATTTTCTTTCCGTTTTAGAAGAAAAAATAAAAGACTCATTTCTGATGTCTCCAAGATTGCAGATGAGTCCCTCAGTTTCTTGAAATTCCCATTCTTCTCTACCACTGCTTCCACCTCTTTTTGTGAGGCTGTGTCCACTGGCAAGTTGAAAGACCTCATATTGGCTTCCTCAAGTGCACCCTATACAATAAGATTAACTTACCACATGACTTTCTTATACCATCATTATCATCGTCATGATATTAAATGATACTAAGTAATCCCATCTTTATAATGGAAAAACCAAAATACCATTTTTTTTTTTTGAGACAGTGGTATCCTTTCTCAGGAGGTATCCCCTTCAATCTGACTAATCTACTGGAACCTACACGCACCCACCATACATCGGTTTGGATATCCAGGGCATTAAACTCGACAAGCCAAGATTCGAACTCCAGATCTCTACTTTAGCCAATGTCTTTTGCCTTCATACCATTGAGCCATACCCTAATGATATGACCTAGATGCCAAAATTTGATCCCTATTATAATTATGTTGGAAAATACTTGACCTAAAACCTATATATATATTGGGAAGAGGTTTGAACACAAGACCTCCATAATAATATAACTCTAATACCATGTTAAAAATTACACCCAACTATGTATATATCGAGGGGAAAAAAAAAAAACATAGTCATTGACAAACTCAGACTCCATAATTAAATATTCGATCAAACAATAGCCTTACGAGCTTTAGTAACAACTAACAACCAGATTCTCTAATTATAACCAGGTAAGTAGTTGATTTAAGATACTATGATCCAACTTAGTTTCTTATACACACATCATTTAATTGCCTCAATCATGCATTGACATATGATACAAAATAAAATGGCAGGGAATGAATCTTTTTTTTTTTTTTTTGGGTGTGTGTGTGGTGTGTATAAAATGAGCCCTTTTAGCATTGCCCTCTAGCTATTTAATGACTTAACCGTATTGACCAAGTCCGTGAGAGTAGATGCCAAGATGTCCAACCATGCTGTAGGGACTGAATGTGAGATCTACCATCTGGAGTACCTGGAAAAATAAGTGCCATTAGCCCACCATGCCCACCATGAACCACTTCTTCAGCTCTAGCATCCTAGAAAATCTCCATATCCTTGGCATGTTGACATGAATAGGCTTCCATAACTTCGTTCGGCACCATTGCAGGAGAGTTGATGCACTGATCCTTCACTAACTCTTCTGGTATTCTAGAAAGCCAATGCAGTGCAGCAAAAGAGTGCACAAAATGGATAGACTTCTCTGGAAACAACCGAGCATAGAACGATCCAGGAACTCCGGCGGTGAAATACTGGTTTTCAGAAGGAAGAGAAGCAAAAAGGGTTTTAAAATCATTTGATATTAGATCATTAAAGAACACATGGAATTCAGGTAGTCTGGAAATTGTTGTGCGGAATAGTGGTAAAGTATGAAAGAAAAACAAGACAACAAATTTAACGTGGTTCGGCAAATTGCCTACGTCCACGGGAGACAGCAAACTTGTATTATCAGAAAATACAAACTACACCCTTGGGTGAATATTACAGATTAGATCTCTTAAATAGATCTCTAAGAATAGAACTCTCTGACTCTCAGGAATGAGTTTTGATAAATGAAGTTAAGCTCTATTTATGGGAGTAATCAGGGGTAAAAATGTAATTATAAATATATATTATAATATATATCTAATTAATATCACACTTTCGGCGACGGCGCCGAATGCTCCATTTCAGCAGCCGCCGCCCCCCACTCCCAATTTCAGCAGCCGCTGTCTTGTTTTATTGTCTCCCACTCCACATGTGGGTGGTCCCCACAAATCTCCACCTCCACCTCATGTGGAACAGGGCTCCACTATACCTGCAATCTCTCTACAGATAGCAAGCTTCCTTCAAAAAAACTGTTGCTGCCTCCATTAGTGCCCTTAGGCACTCCGAGCTCGTGAGATATTGATCAAGTCCAAACAATGTTGGAACTTGATCCCTGTAACCACCTTTGTAAGCATATCAGCGGGGTTATCTGCAGTCTTGATCTTTTGCAGAAGAATACTCCCTTCTTCTACTATTTCTCGAACAAAATGAAAACGAACATCAATATGCTTCGTTAGACTGTGATGAACTTGGTTCTTTGCCAAACAAATGGCACTCTGGCTGTCGCAGAAAACTTCAACATTCTTCTGCACAATTCCCAAGTCTTTAGTCAATCCATGAAGCTAGATTGCTTCCTTGAAAGCTTCTGTTACTGCCATGTACTCTGCCTCTGTAGTAGACAAAGCAACTGTTGACTGTAGTGTTGATCTCCAACTCACTGGTCCTCCTGCCATAGTGAAAGCATAACCAGTAGTAGATCTGCGCTTGTCAAGATCTCCAGCATAGTCCGAATCCACATATCCTACTAGATGCTTACAACTTTTCATATCTCTCTCGAACTTTAAACCAATATCCACAGTACCATGAATATACCGTAGAATCCACTTCACTGCTTGCCAGTGGCCTTTACCGGGGTTGTGCATGTAACGACTTACCATACTTACAGCATGTGAAATGTCAGGTCTGGTACACACCATAACATACATCAAGGCACCAACTGCATTTGCATATGGAATGTTCTCCATTTTCTTCTTCTGATCCTCAGAATTTGGTGACATTGATGAACTTAGCTTGAAATATGGTGCCAATGGTGTGCTCACAGGTTTTGTGTCATTTCCAATGCCAAAAGTTTGAATAATTTTCTTCAAATACTGAGTCTGAGTCAAACAAATTGTCATTGGCCCTGTCTCGAGTTATCTCCATCCCGAGAATTTTTCTGGCCTCTCCAAGATCCTTCATTTCAAACTCTGAGCTCAGTTGAGCCTTCAGCTTGTTGATCTCCACCTTGCTTTTAGATGCGATTAACATATCATCTACATATAAAAGCAAGTAGATAAATGTACCATCTTGAAGTTTGCGATAGTAGACACAATGATCAAACTGACTCCGGGTATATTTTTACCCTTGTATGAAGCTGTCAAATCGCTTGTACCACTGTCTCGGTGACTGCTTTAGGCCATAGAGTGACTTGCTCAACTTGCAAGCCCAATTCTCTCTTCCTGGTACTTTGAATCCATCTGGTTGAGACATATATATCTCCTCTTCCAAATTACCATGCAGAAAAGCAGTTTTGACATCGAGTTGGGCTAACTCGAGATCAAACTGTGCAACCAAAGCCAATAATATTCGAATTGATGAATGCTTAACAACAGGTGAGAATACCTTATTGTAGTCAATTCCTTCCCTCTAAGCGTAGCCTTTTGCTACCTGTCTGGCTTTGTATCGGATACCATCTGTGCTGGAAGAGCCTTCCTTCTTAGCGAAAATCCATTTGCAGCCAATTGGTTTCTTTCCTTTTGGAAGTGGAACTAACTTCCAAGTTTGATTCTGATGGAGTGATGTCATCTCCTCATTCATTGCCATTTTCCACTTATCACTTTCCATACTCTGAATAACATCTTTGTAATTGTATGGAATATCATCTCCGGTGACTGGAAATGCATATGCAACCATGTCAGCGTACCGAGCAGGTTTGCGGATTTCTCTTCGTGGTCGACTGGTGGCAATTGATTCTGGTTCTTGACTGATGTCTGGTCCTGGAGCCTCCACCTCAACTGAGATTTCTTCCTCGTCTTCTTCAGGATTGTTGGATATCTCTGCTGACTTGCCAGGAGTTACTGAAATATCTAACTCCACCTGCTGAGGCAAATCTGGATCTCGATTTTCTTTATCAGAAACTGTATGCTTTAACATCACAGATTCATCAAAAGTTACATCTCGACTTTTTACAATCGTCTTTGTCTCAGGGTTCCATAGTCGGAAAGCCTTAACTCCTTCACTAAAGCCCATGAAAATCGTTTTCTTGGACCTAGGATCCAGTTTGGATTCCTTCACATGGAAATATGCAGTGCATCCAAAAATACGCAGAGAATCATAATCTGAAACGGGGTGTCCAGAATCTCTCACTTCGGTGGTAATCCTGGAAGATCCGCAGGGAACACATCTGGAAAGTCCCTAACAATGGCAATATCCTCGAGTATCACCTCACTAGTTTCTTCTTCATCAGGCACTAACCCAGCCAAAATCTCTCTATCTCCATCAGTCACAAATCTACCCCTTGTGACTGTCTGGTCTGAAGCTCTACCCTATAGTGTAAACACTGGGTGTCCGGGGACCTGAAAAATGATTCTCTTCGCGAAACAGTCGACAACTGCATGATAAGCCGCGAGCCAATCCATCCCTAGAATTGCATCAAACTCTAAAAACTCTAGGACTCGAAAGTCAATAGGCATCTCAACATCACCAATCTGAACCACACACTGGCTACAGATCATGTTCGGGTAGATCCTTTCCCCAGCTACAGTACTCACCACTAACCATGTGCTAGCCCTAAGGGGAGTTAAATGCAAACTATCTACCATACGTCCAGATATGAATGATAATGTATAACCAGTACCACAAATAATAAGAGTACCTTCCACCAAAGTCCTGGATGTTGTCGGGTCTGGCTCAGTAGTTGCCTTCACTGTCTCTTTGGCACTGGACTGCTGCACAAATCCCTGAGCTCTCTGAAAATTCGGACACTCGGACTTCCTATGCCCAGCCTGCCCACATTGAAAACATAAGAACGGAGCCCTGGGCGCAGATGATCCATTCTGAGATGTCGTCACATAGCTTCCTCGGCCTCTACCTCTGCCTCAGCCAACAGTCTGTGGGAATGGGGGTCTCGGTGCACTCGGTGCCTGAATAGGAATCGAGACAGGAGAGGAAACCACTGGTGAGGCCATCACACCAGTCTGAACCTGGGATGCCTTACTCTGAGCACCATCAGATTATGCTCTTCCATAAAATACCTCCTTGGGAGTTTTGCCATCTAGTGCTATTGCAGGAAGTCGATTGATGATATGAGAGGCATATGACAAAGCTTCAGCCCAAAATGCCTTGCTCAGTCCAGAATGAGATAACATGCAGCGAACTTTTTCTACCAAAGTACGATTCATGCGTTCAGCAACACCGTTTTGTTATGGCGTGCCTGGGACTGTGAAATGTCTGACAATCTCTTCATTCTCACAAAATTTCTGAAATGGGTCTGACTTGTATTCTCCTCCATTATCAGATCTGAGCCTCTTAATCTTCCTTCCCGTTTGGGTTTCTACTATTTTCTTCCATATAAGAAAGATATCTAGCACTTCATCTTTATGCTTCATGGTATAAACCCAAACATAGCGTGAAAAATCATCAATGAAAGTAACAAACCAACGTTTACCGCCCAATGAAGCATTTTCAGAGGGTCCCCAAACGTCGGTATGAACATAATCCAATGTTCCTTTTGTGCGGTGGATGGCAGTTCCAAACTTGACTCTCGTCTGCTTGCCTAGAATACAGTGCTGGCAGAAGTCAAGTTTCCTGGTTTTTGCACCTTTCAGAGAACCTTGCTTTATCAAGGTTTGAAGAGCCTTCTCTCCAACATGTCCGAGCCGCATGTGCCAAAGTCGGGAAGTGTCCGATGAAACATCATTAGAATTGGTGCAAGCTGAGACACTTCCGATTACTGTGTTGCCATCAAGAAAATAAAGATTTCCTTTTTGAGTACCCTTCATGGCCAAGAATGCTCCACGTACAACCTTCAGAACTCCACCTTCAATGGTTACCTTGTAACCGCTGGAATCAAGGACTCCTAAGGATATCAGATTTTTCTTCAGATCTGGAACATATCTGACGTCTGTGAGCCGTCTTGTTGTACCGTCATGCATCTTAAGGCGTATAGTTCCAATACCTTTTGTGTGGCAGGTATTGTTGTTGCCCATGACCACGGCTCCTCCATCGAACTCATCCAATTTTGAGAACCAATGGCGATTCGGACACATATGATAGGAACATCCGGAATCTAAAATCCATCTATCAGACTGAATGTCTATAGATGAAACTGAGAATGCAGAATCTTCTTCAGCCTTCTGTGCCACATTTGCATCTGTCTTGCCCTTGTTTGGACAATCTTTCTTCCAGTGCCCCTTTTGGTGACAATAGGCACATTCATCCTTTGCAAGACATTGTCGTGATGAAGGTCCTTTTGACTTTGAGCGAGATCGGCCTCGCCCACTGGATCTATCAGATCTGTTGTTAGCCCTGCCTCTGGATACCGTCAAGGCTGCTGGTGATGCTTCCTTGTGATCGCGTTGGTCCTTCCTTCGATACTCGTTGTTCACCAAAGCATTTGAAACATCACTGAATTTAACCTCATCTTTACCATATAGCAAAGTTGTTGTTAAATGTTCATAACTTTCAGGCAAAGAGTTTAACAACAATAGTGCCTTATCCTCATCAAGAGGGTCAACATCAAGATTTAGTAGATCAGCAAGAATCTTGTTGAATTTATCAAGATGCTCACTCATGGGAGTACCTTCCTTGTACTAAAAACGATAGAGCTTCTTCTTCAGGTAGAGGCGGTTCTCTACGCTTTTCGTCATGTACTTGTCCTCCAGTTTCTTCCAAAGACTTATTGCCAAAGTCTCTTTCATGACAAAGTACTTCTGATCTTTGGCCAAGCAGAGTCTGATTGTTCCACAAGCTTGACGATTGACGAAATACCAATCATCATCGGACATATCCTTGGGCTTGGTTTCCAAGGCGATATGTGATCCTTCCCAGAATAAGAGATCTTGAACTTCGCATTGCCACATGCCAAAGTTGTTGGTGCCGTTGAATTTCTCCACCTTGAACTTTGCGTTGGACATCGAACTTCTTTGCCAAGGCCTGCTTGTGCTTGGAATTTCTCCCGCCATTAAGACCGAAGATACGTATGACACTGAAAAGTGCTTGAAAAATGATAAACAACTCCAACTAAGCTATATCAATAACTTAGCAGCTGAATCTGCAGAAACTGATTGCACGGTTGCGTTCGGAACAGTCGAAAATGGTGGAAACGAGTCTGACTTTGCTGAAATCAGACGAAAAATGAGCCGGATATGGTTGGTCAACAGGAATTGATGAATAGTATCGGGCTGAACGCGGACTGGGCCTAAGGAACAGTGGCGGCCTGAAATAGGAGGCTGGGCCGGTGAACAGTGACGGGCTGAAATAGGGCTGGGCCGATAAACAGTCCGAAGCGGGCTGGGCTGAGATGGGTCCAGATGAACAGTGGGTACTGTTTTTGGGCTGGACCTGTATGAACAGTGACTGGTAGGAATGATGGGCCTGATCGAACTGAGCCGAGATAAATAGTGGCAGACTGTGGGCCGGGTGTGAACAGTGCGCGGGAGCCGGTGTGAACCGAGCGGGGGCCGGTGTGAATAGTGTACGGCTGTGGCCGGTGTGAACAGTGCTGCCAAATGCGGTACAGGGATCAAACTTTGATCGGCTCCTGGGGACTCGTTTCTTGTCCGTTTTTCTCGTCGTTTGTTGCGTTGGACTCCTGGAAACAAGAGCTACCTCCACGGGTGATCAGAAAATAGTTCCGATCATTTTTACAGAAACTCAAAATTTCGACACAGTCTCGAAAAATTCGACAGTGTCCGTTTTTCTTCCAAAACTTCACCTTGGTTCTGATACCAATTTGTTGTGCGGAATAGTGGTAAAGTATGAAAGAAAAACAAGACAACAAATTTAACGTAGTTCGGTAAATTGCCTACGTCCACGGAAGACAGCAAACTTGTATTATCAGATAATACAAACTACACCCTTAGGTGAATATTACAGATTAGATCTCTTAAATAGATTTCTAAGAATAGAACTCTCTGACTCTCAGGAATGAGTTTTGATAAATGAAGTTAAGCTATATAGGTGTAATCAGGGGTAAAAATGTAATTATAAATATATATTATAATATATATCTAATTAATATCACACTTTCGGTGACGGCGCCGAATGCTCCATTTCAGCAGCCGCCGCCCCCCACTCCCAATTTCAACAGCCGTTGTCTTGTTTTATTGTCTCCCACTCCACATGTAGGTGGTCCCCACAGAAATGAGCCCTTCAGATTGATGCGTGTACTCTATGGCTTCTATTATGTTTTGAATTGCAAAGAAAGTATTGGGTCCAACTGAGCAACCTAGATCAGTGATCCTAAATGGGTAATTTGCATTAGAGTTGTTCGATATCAAGCTTCTTCATTGTTGCTTGCTCGATCAATGCTTTTGCAGCATCAAAACCTGCTCTCTGCATTAGAGAGAAGTAATCAGAGGAGCTTTCACATAAGTTATGTACTAGAGATTAAAGCAAGGAAATTAATTAGACGGACATATATATACCTGAAGAGATGAGTTCTTGCTATAGCTGTGATCACCAACTCCTCCGTTATCAACCCGACCAACCCGACCAAATCGAACCTTTTAGGTTAGTTTGGGTTGGGTTAAATAGGTAGTTTGAGTTGGATTGGGTTGTAAAATAATTAATCCGATCGGTTTGGGTTAGGTCACGGGTTCAACTCATAAAAAATCTAATAACCCGACCTAAATCGATCCCTAGTATTAGTGTCAAAGTCATAAATTTTATAATTATATATTATGATTTAAAGCTTTAGTAATTTCAAAAAAAAAAAACTTACTAATGAAGAGCTTAACAATTATAATAACTTAAAATTGATTATTTTTTATCTTTTTTGTATCTTTTTTGGCTGATCGTGTACTTGTGTCTTTTACTTATTCTACTTTATCCGTTCTTATGTGTGTGTTTTTAACTATTCGATAAGAATTTTTAGTGTTTAACCATTGACATTTTTTAGCAATGTAAAAGTAAGCTCATATAACAAGTTATGTTCATATTAAGTTTTAAAGATGTAACCCAACAAGATAATTAGATCATCATCATGAGCACGAGTTTCATAATCACCAATTTAAATTATTGTAATAGCATACTGTAAATATTGGGTAAAAAAAAGGGTCACCATAATTTGCTTTGTAGCAATTATTTTATAAATTATTGTTCAAAGTTACCAAAATTAGGCCAAAATCTAACCCGATCTACCGACCCAACCCAAATCGAACCAGAACTATTTGGGTTGGGTTGGATTGGGTTTTAAATTAACAACCCAAATTATTTAGTTAGGTTAGATTTTGACCTTCAACCGACTCAACCCAACCCATTTACATTCCTACTTGCGATGAACAGAGCAACCCCTTTTAACCTGGTTTCACTTCACACCCTCTAGTGGATTGGCTCTATTTTTCAACTTTCAAGCAATAATGAGCTCTATTATATTGTATGATATATAAGTAGTTTATTTTTAGTAGGCTATAATATATTAATATTAATATATATATAAAAGCTAATGAGCTAATTATTCTAGATGTATCTGTGCTCTAATATGAATAACTCCGTGAGAGTTGGACATATTACTAATATTATTAAACACCGTAATTATTTATTAAAACTTAAAAGAACGTAAATATCAATATCTCAAAAGATTAAGGGTATTTTGAAAAAAAAAAGACAAAAATGTCAATACCTTAAAAGATTAAGATCATTTATGAAAAAATGACATAAATATCATTATTTCAAAAGATTGGCTTATTTCTTTAAAAAAGGATATAAAAGTTATTATTCCAAGGACATTAAAAAAAAATCACGGGGTGGTGGGATAAGGGAACGACATCCTTTTCTATTCTCTATCTCTTCTTCTTTTTCTTTTTCTTTTTCTTTTTTGGAGTTAAAAATACTGGGAGATTTTTGAGAAAGAAAATTTTACAGAAAAAAAAAAAAAAAAAAGAATTCGAGGAATAAGGTAGGATGATTCCTACTGCTCGTCTTATTCATTTTTATGGTGCTGTATTCATCCATCATGGATGTTGATTTTGAGTGAGATTAGCCCTTACTGAGTGCTAAATACAATCATTAGGTATGGATTTATCATCTTGGTGCTAAAAGAAATTACTCATGTGAATGTCATGCACGTGCTTTTCATATATATTGATTTTGGTGTTATGATTGTTACAATTATAATGTGTGTTTGTTATAATTAAATAATATACTATTGATATGCATAATACGTAAAAACTATTGGGTAGGACCACCGGGCTTTTTAGCTCACTCTTTGTATATTTTCAGGTTTTGGAGAAAGTTAGATGGATGTTATGAAAGTGAAGCACGATGAGCGAATGTCAACTTAAATCTAAAAAGGTTTTGTGTAGGTTCTGCTACGTATATTATTTTAATCACTTTAAGTAATTTTAAGAAATATGTAAATATCAAAGTTGATGTCCAAGAATGTAATACTTTAATTTTTTTATTTTGATAAAAATTGGAGTGTTACCTAATACACTGCATGTCAAAGAGAATTAATAGGAACCATTTGACACCCTTTTTAATTTTTAATTTTTAATTTTTTTTTTTTTTTTTTTGGGTTTGAAGTTTAGTCACACTTCGTTAAAATGAGCAAGTTGCTTAGTAATCATATAAAAATCTGTTTCATCAATCTCGCATACTACATAAGCATTTTCATTGAATAAATAATTTTTATAAGGTGTTGTTGATGAGCAGCCCATATTCTACAAATAAACAGAGCCACTTGTTTATATATAATATATACATATGTACCTATAGTTTGGATTCAAACAAATATTTTTTGCACTTCTAATTAGAAGACAGACTACCCAAATTTCTTTAGAGCTGAGTCTAATCTGCCTGCTACAAAAGGACTATTATACTATCTCAAAAACTATATTACATATTAAAATGATCATGTATTACAGAACCTTATATAGTGATTTAAACAGAAGAAATGAAAACAGAAACTGAAATGAAGTAAATTTAGCTTGTTAATTAAAGGGTGTCGCTGGCCATCTTCTCTCCATCAGTAGTGTGCTTTGCGCCTGAGAACAACAGATAAAGAAGTCATTTCCGAAGCCTTTAAGATGTCTGAAGAGTCTTCCAGTTTCTTAAGAGTATAGATGGAACAATTCATCAATGATCTCACTTCCAAAATGTTCTGTGATGAGCCCTTCCACGCATGCTCTGGTGTGCTTGCTGTATACTTCAATGGCCCCTTTGCCCTGAAACATTGGACGAACCCAAGTCTCTATTCTCTCCGTGCTGAAATGCCCATTTTTCTCTACCAAAGCTTCTACTTCCTTTGGTGATGCTGTGTATAATGGCAAGTTGAATGAGTCCACTTTTGTTTCATCAATTGCCCCCTAGCAAAATTAAAAACACCCAGTTTAAGATCAACCATAAATTAATCACATTCTATACGATAGCTTCGTACACATTGTTGATAAAAAATTCTGATTAAGCCAATGGGCCCAACTCTTCCTTGAAATGAACCAAAGCAACATGCGATCAATAATCTTGATAAAGCCCATAAGTCTAACTCATCCTTGAAAACACAGGGCTAGAGATATAAACCCAATTTATCTTGGGTATGGTCTTGTTTGAGACGGCTTCTGAGTTTAGAAGCAAAAGCACTTTTTCCGAAATGCACATCTCAATAGCAGAAGCAACTAGGACCCTGCTTTGGTGAAACGCAGAAAAGTGCATTCTTTTTTCCGCAAAAGCTGATCTACCAAATGCTTCAAAATCTGCGTTTCACCAAGTTGTTACGGCATCACCGCTCCAACCGCATAACCAAACAGGGTCTATATACCTGCTTTGATACAATGATAAAGGCTATGCACTTGGCTTATCCTTGAAAACTGGTTGGCAAGGAGAGGGTTGCTTCCGACTTATACATTGTACATCAAATTGTACTTAGCTGATATGGGTCTATGTTAAGATAGTCCATATTGGTATGACAAAGAATCCAATTTTCTAGATCTGGACCTCTTATTCATTGAGTCTAGAATGCAAGTTTTAGACTCATTTTGCACCTTCAATTGGATAGGACTATTAAACAAAAACATATACCTAACTAGTTCCTTTTCAGGTTTGATCTGTTAGGACTATTAAAAAAAAAGAGCTCACCATCTTGACCATGTCCATTAGAGTAGATCCCAAGAGATCAAACAGCACACCGAGTCTGGTATTAGAGTGACTAGATGAACCATCTGGAATGCCAGGAAAAGAAAGTACCATCAAGCCACCATGAACCTCTTTAGCTCTTGCATCCAGGAAAATCCCCATATCCTTAGCATATTGACATGCATAGGCTTCCATCACTTCATTTGGTGCATTTTCATAGTAAATCCTCCCTTTATTCCATGTAGGAGATTTAATATTCTTCACCCCCACCTCTACTGGCACTCTTGACAGCCATTGAAGTGCAGCAAAAGAGTGCACAAAATGGATACACGTCTCTGGAAACAACCGGGTATGGAAAAAACCGGGCACGCCGGCAGTGAAATACTGGTTTTCGGGAGGAAGAGAGGCAAAAAGGGTGTTAAAATCATTTGATATTAGATCATTGAAGAACACATGGAATTCAGGTAGTTTGGAGATGAGCCCCTCAGATTTGTGCTTGTGTTCTATGGCTTCTATTATGTTTTGAATAACAATGAAGGTATTGGGTCCAACTGAGCAACCTAAATCAGTGATCCTAAATGGGTTTGTATTAGAGATATGTTTTATATCAAGCTTCTTCATGATTGCTACATGGACAATAGCCTTTGCAGTCTCAAAGCCTGCTCTCTGCAATAGAATGTTATCAAATTTTTATATATCTTGATCCAAAACAGTTAAAGATACATCAAATAAAATGAAACTCGTGCCGATGGAATTAAACTCTAAACATTTTGTCCCTTGGATCAACACCGATCTGCATATGTACATAAATAATATATCAGAGATGCTATGTATGTTGTGGAAAAGCAAATTAAGTACCTGAAGAGATGAGTTCTTGGCATAGCTGTAACTGCCGACTCCACCATTCATAGAAAAGGATTCAGGCACTGGCTTCCTTACTACCTCCATCTTCTCTCTTTCTCACTAGAATTAGCTTGTGTTGGTATAAGTTGAGCAGAGCAGCTAATTATTAAGCTCTCGCTATACGGTGGCTACTCAAAAGTTTATTTATTTATTTATTTATTTGTTACCAATTTCATTGGAAAACAGAAATTTATGAATTGAAAGTATCCTATAAATAGTGCATTGATGACTTTATTTCTATCAATCTCTGTTATTAATATTATCTTCCGTGCTAAGGCCAATGTATTTAACTTAATAAGCCATCTAATAGCAAAGGTTGGCTAACTCTAAAAGTGTGCATCCAAAGCCCTTCACCTGAAATCGAGAGTTTGATTCTATTTTCTTACAAATAAGTAAGAGTTTTCTCTCTCTTAATAAAAGTCAAAGTGAGATCAAGGTAGTTGGTTTGTATGATCTTTATTCGGGTCTCTTATGTCCATCATCGTTGTGTTCGCCTTCTTGGTCCTATTAAGGAGTCTCGACTTCTTTTGGCCCCAATACTAATATCGTCTCTGACCTTCGGTCAATACTACCCAAAAAAAAAAAAATCATCTAATAGGTCGAGTAAATATTATAAGTTTCAAGCGTTGGTTCCGGCATTGTCGTCATCATCTGTGTTTTATTTCAACTAGAAGATGCATTTGTATTGGAAGGCAGCTTAGGCAATCAGCTAATTAAGGTCCCACTTTCTCTGTTATTTTTTAATTCAATATTTGTTCACTATAGATTTCATTGCCAATACAATTAACTTTATATTGAATATTTATAGACAGAGCTTAAGATGTATTTATTTCTTCATTTCTCCAACAAAAGCTATTAGTAGGTTTCTTTATCCAATATTTTATGGTTGGATCATTAATTTCAAACTCTCTACAACTTCCCTTATTATTTGATATATGTACATGTAGTCTTATCATTTTATTACTGGAGAAGTGAAATGGAGAGTGAAGTCAAGTCTAAATGTAAACATTTGACTTCAAAAACTCGTTATTAATAAATTAACATACTCATTTTAAAAATTCGTTGAAATTAATATTTTTCAAATGCATTCGAGTTGTACTGCCTTGGTTACTGCATAGGCACTACTCTCTTTTTCTTTTTAATAACTTAGGTAGTATTTCTTATGCCAGTTTATGTGCATCACATAGACTAATCAACGTGAAACAAATATTTGTGCATCACATAGCTTATGGTGGCATCTCATGACTCACTGGCATATGAGCATCTCTATACGTGGTCATAACCCAAGGGCTTCACTTTGAGCGAAGGCCGTGCCACCCCATTGTGCCGTAAAAATAAAAGTCTACCTACAAGTCTCAAACTCGAGACCTCATAGGAAGAAATTCATCTTCCTACCACTCTGCCAAACCAATCCCGATTGGTGCTTCCTAGACACTAGTCTCACAATTACTGAAGTTAATTAGAATAGATCTAACTCATTTCTTCAAAATATAGGTCAGTTTTACTGATTTAAGATGCCAGTTTTCTTTATTGAGCTTTTTCAACATTTAGCTTTTCTAATAAATGTAAAAATAATAAACAAACTTGAGGTCCATGTAATAACCAAAAACCCACCTTTAAAATTGAGAGTCCTAAGTTCAAATCCCGCCCAAAGTCATGCACTTCTCATAGAGATAAAATTTCATTATGATTGCAAAGGATTAGCTAGGTGCTCTAAGTGGCCCATGTACCCTCGTAACTTAAAAAGAAAAAAGAGATAATAGAATACAAATCGAGATGGGCATCAACATCTTTATTGTCTTATCAATACAACCGAAGTACAAAATCTCTATATAAAATTCAAATCCATTCATATTTGCTGGTCAAAGGATATTAATATCATTGAGCTCTTCACTTGGTAAAGTTCATATTCATGTAATTATAATATGAGTGAATGAAGATGACAAAGGGGAAATTAATCAACCCCATCTTCTAGCTATTTTGTAGCTTTGCGTTTGAGAAGGACAAACAATTCAGCTGATTGTCGATCATAGGAATTAGAGAGAATAGAGGACTCTGCAACTTTCTTGGCATATCGATCAAAGAACTCGTCTATGATTTCACTTCCAAAATGCTCTCTAAATAATTCTTCCATGCCGCCGGCTCTCAAGTGCGAAGTACACATCTCGACGGTAGGTGGAAGGCGTCTTAATGCCTCCATTCTCTCAATGCTGAAACACCCATTTTTCTCTATCAATTCTTTCAACTCTTGCACTGAAGTATTGTAGATTGGCAAGTTAAAAGAGTCCAATTCAGATTCACTCAATAATCCCTGCATGAAACATTCACCAATTCATACATAAGGTGCAAATCTAGAGACTAAGATGTGTTGTGTGGAGCGTAGTAGAATGTAAATCAAAGGAACAAATCCAAACGAATGCAAAATCAAACCACAAGCAATAACCAAAGTTTTACATGGTTTGGTTAATGTTCACCAACGACCATGGGAGATGAAAAACAAATACACTAACAGGGAGAATTCAAAGGGTAACGACCTTTTTCTTCACACCCTTCTTAATCCAATAACTAGAGTTTATATACCAATGATCAGAACAGAAACATTAAGAATAGTTATAGCGTGAACATATTCAATAGAAAGAGGTCAGAAAAATTAAAATTTACCAAAAAGAATTATCATTTTTACCTTCTTGATCATATCAATGAGGCTGAATCCCATAAGTTCAAAGAGTCTTACATAAGGGGACTGAGAAGGACGAGTGTTATCTATAATAGCAGGAAGTAGAATTGCCATCAAGCCTCCAGTGACAAGCTCTTGTGCCCTCGCATGAAGAAAAGCCTCCACGTCCTTAGCAAATTGAGCTGAATAAGCATCTATGACTTCTTTTGGTGCATTTCCATAATGGATCCTACCCTTGTTCCATGCAGGAGAGGTTTCATTTACAACCTCATTAGGAACCACAGAGAGCCACTGGAGAGCATAAGAAGAGTGCACAAAATGGAGGGAGGCCCTAGGAAATAAACGGCCGTGGAACGAGCCAGGTGCAGCGGCCGCAAAGTAGCGTCTAGAAAGAGGAAGTGATTTGAAAAGTGTGTTGAAGTCATTAGATATGTGGTCATTGAAGAAGACTTGAAATTCAGGAAGAGAGGAACTTGGGCTCTGAGATTGGTATTTGAGCTTTACGGCATCAATTATGTTTTGTACCACCATGAATGTATTAGGCCCAGTCGAACAGCCAAAATCTGCAATGGAAAAGAGATTATTAGACGGGTTTTCAATGTCAAGCTTTTCGGAAATTGCCTCATGGATCATCGCCTTGACTTCATTTAAACCTCCTCTCTATGAAAAAAAAAAAAACGATCAAGATGTTAGTTTTGAACTGCTAAAGAGCATGGAAACTACATTAGATATAAAGCTAGAAAGATTACCTGAAAAGAGGAGTTTTGAGTGTAGCTGTGAGGGCCATCTCCAGAATTCATAGGAAATGATTCAGTTCCTTTGTTTCTCATTTCTCTTCCTCTTTCACTCTTTTTTTTATCCTTACTATCTCTGAAGATGATGTTATTAAACAGTGAAGATTGGTCATCTTAGTTCAATGCTTCCAAGAGGATAATCCAACATATATGATGTATTATATAAACTGGCCTACCACATAAAACTATGCAGCTTTTGCCGGCTCATTTTGGCTCTTTGATTGATGGAATATAACAGTTACTTAGGACCCATTTGGTTCATCATTCAATGGAAGTTTTTAAAAACTTGTAAATTCAAGAAAACGACTTTTAATCATTTTCCATGTTGTTCAAGTACAACCCCATGATAATAAAGATTTTTGCATTTTTAAATAAGAAAAGTAGTGTTTGAATTGTATACCAAACGGGGCCTTAATGAAACCTCTTTTATGGAGATGGAACATGTCGGAGCATGTGACGAATAGGGTTATCTATTGGAATAGGTTTGATCGAAACATGAGAACAAAAAATAGGATAACAATTGCAAGCTACCACACAAACAAAGGAATCCAGCTTTAGGACTTGGATAGACCATCAAAAGCAAACTAACTGAAGTTTTTATCAGTGAGCTCAGCCAAGAAGTAACAAAGTTATGACCCTCTTTTTTTTTTTAAGCCAATCAACCACTCCTGAAGTTTCAAAAACCCTAATTCAGGACATAAAGAAAAGTACAAAAGAGTAAGTCCATGCATACTCCTAGTTCTTGCCTCTGCTTGCATCATAAATTAGTATGGCCATGTATTAGTCATGAACGATGGACAAGTTGTTTTTGGGTGTGTTGCTCATTTCTAAGGCTGTTAGCAACCTGACCGACCGACCCGACCTCTTAAAATGTATATATATATATATATATATATATACATATATGAGTTCTCTCAAAAAAAAAATCTCATCTTTTAAAGCTTAAATAGTAATTTAATAAATTGAATATATGATAATTCAATATATTTTATTACTAATATAAGTTTAAATAGTAGTTATTAAGCTTTAAAAAAATTGGGTTATTTAATAGGGGCCAACCTACCAACTCGACCCGATTTCACCCCTACTCATTTCTGTTAGGTCTTTTGTTCTCGAAAATTGATCATAAGTGAAAAAATACATATAAAATATAGATCAATAGTGCTAAAGGTTAAAAAAAAAAAACTTAAATTATTTATTAACTTACTTTTGTGAATAGGGAACTTTGTTAATTGGGTTGCAAGAAAGACTGTTGGATTTAGCTATAGAATTTCTTCTAAACGTTTTAATTAAAACCAAATAAAAGATCTTTTTGAAGTGTTGGCTCTATTGATTATTCAGCAGGATAGCCATTCTACTATAGCTGAAAGCTTTGGCTTTGGAATAATGCTATATGAACCGAGACGGTTAACTTTTTCATAAAGCTGGATGATCTCATGTGTTTTTTTCTGAGGGATCATAAGCTATATTATAAAATAGGAATTATCATTGTCTATAATACAAATAAAATGAAATGATAGGCCTGCTATAAGTTCTTAAAAGATAAATTAGAACATTGCCCTTGATTTTTTATGGCACAAGGATTAAAATCCCCTAATCTCTAAAAAGAGATTCAAAAGAAGTGGCAGAATTGCACAAGAATGCACTTATTTGATAAATAATGTTGAATAGCATCCTTTATCCAGTTGTTGGCTTCTTAAGCTATGATTTACATTTAC
This sequence comes from Paratinospora sagittata, assembly GCA_035771175.1. Taxonomy (NCBI): domain Eukaryota; kingdom Viridiplantae; phylum Streptophyta; class Magnoliopsida; order Ranunculales; family Menispermaceae; genus Paratinospora; species Paratinospora sagittata. Next base: position 3,048,576 of record CM069592.1, on the reverse strand, counting down.
ATCTAAACAGCTTAACAGTAGGGGAAGTTCAAGGCAAAAAAAACACCATGCAACAGGGCCAAAAACTTAACAGCTGAACACATATTTGAACAAAGTTTCTATCCTTAATCCCATGACTAAAGAAATTCATGAATGACCTTTGACTGAAACTTATTTTTGCTTTTTACAATTCACATATTTTTCTTTTCTTTATCTTCAATTGTATATTGTACAGTATACAAAGAGAAAGAGGAATGACAAAACTTCCAGAAAATTGCATTTTTACTCTGACACAGTGAAGAAGATGGTTCATGGTTTGTGCTCTAAACGAATGGAAGCATGCGCTGCAAAATTAGGCGCCAAAGGCTTTCCATTTACAAGAAATTGTTCCAAGAAGTCCACACGGATAGACTTGAATGCATAGACCTGCTTTCACCAAACCCAAAAAATAAACTACGAAAATTTCACTAAAGAATGAAGATAACGATTCTGCTCTCAAAAGAGGGTTGCCATACTAACAGAAGAAAATTCAAAAAGAGTATATACCTTGTCCCTCCAAGAAACATCAAATGCACGGAAAAGAGGTTCCAGTAATGTCACCAGATCTCCCACTTTAATCTGTGAGGAAATGCAATGACAGTTATTATTGCTATCAACACGTCCCAAAGAAATTATTCAAGATGGGAACTAGGGTAATTGGAGTGGGAATATAAGGAAGAAAATTCATGTCACTTATTAAAATTGGCATGAATTAAATGGAATTAGATTGAGAAAAGAACATATCAATTCCAAGGCAATTCCCGATCTTCCTCAAATTGGAAAAAACATGAATTGATTGAATTTCATTCATTTCCATATTCTAAATTTGATAAATGACGAAACTAGGCTCTCTTATTACATGTGGACAGATGAAAAAGAATGGAGGTAAGCAAGTCACACTTACTGCACCAGCAAGCACACCGAAAACTGAGAGAATGAAGCAGTTCTTCTCAGAATCACATAGCAAATAGTACCTGCAAAATTGTAAAGCCAAATTTTTAGTCATTATAAAAAAATGGAAACTTTGAGGAATGCCTCGAGTTTTGCCTTCGCATGTATACCAATGACTATTCCAACATCTAAGTACACAACATTCTTGTCATTAAGAGAAGCATTTAGCTTATCACACTAGTAAGCCATCCAAATAAGGGACTCACAAGGGAATTTCTTTTTCTCGGTTCGCAAAGTATAGCACTTTCCCCAAAACAGCTACTTCTTTATTTGGCCCCACTGATAGGTGATTTATAGTGGTCTTCCTCAATGAACAATTCCCTGGATGATTTAAAAAATGCTGATTAGCAAATTGTACAGAAAACGTAGTAATATCTGCCTCACCCACAATTATTCTGCAATATTTAATAATAACAGTAGATAAATTGGGATGCTTACAAGCAACCCTGTCAAGTGAGGCTGCTATACCAGCAATTCTATGTCCCTTCGCCACCCCCTGCAAAACATAATGTAGAATCTTAGATCGTATAAACATTCAGAGCAACTCATTAAGCTGTAGAGATATTGTTACAAGTTAAAAATTTAAAAGGAAAGAAGATAACTTCACAAATTATATGATGGAGAAATGCAATTGTTGAAAAAATAAATAAATAAATATAAAACAAAAAACAAAAGAGGAAAGGAAAACTAGGTTAGAAAAGTTGCTTCTGATGGAGTATCAAAACCTAACTGAAATTAGACCAGAATTCAAAATGACATATATATATATATATAGTCACATTTAACTCGAACCTTCAAAAAATTCAACAAAAAAAAAATGAATGAATCGTATAAACGACCATTGGAACTAAATGGTCATTTTTCATATACACAATTTTGTTTGGAAAAAAAAAAAAAAACAACGTCTATCACTGCTTCCTCCAGCCTACAAATCTTGCTCCAACAAATCTCCTGTAGGAAATTTTACACATCAAATGGAAGCTTCTCCTTCCAAATACAACTTCTTACACATAAAGAATGTGCCTAACTTGATACTTCTCTAGTTCTCTAGGCAAATGATCAGAGCCATAGCCTCCAACAGAAAATCTCCTTCTGAATTTGTTTGCCTCAACACCCAACTCCACTATCATTTATCGAACATGGAAATATTCATTTGTTACATCTTCCAGTTACCAAATCCACTATGCAACTTTTTTCTTCCTATCCCTGAATTGTGTTTCAAACTTTCTATTTTCCTTGGCATACACACACACACACAAATAAAAGAGAAAAAAAAGAAGCTAATTTATTGGTAGTGTAAAACAAAATTAAACCATAAGCATGATCTTAAAAATTTGTTGTCATTGTCCCCAGTCCCCACGAAACCAACTATCCTTTTGAATGAGTTAGTAATGCAGCAAAATGGAGGAAACACAGGCAGATAGGGTGCTCCCAACAATTAATCATATTCAATTCTTGATAAAGGTCATATCTCCAAGAAGATTGTGTCCCTAGATTTGTTCAACAAACAGATCAAAAATAGGAAAATGGGAGATTCTCCCCTCTGATTTTCAAAAAGCTCTAAGAATTTCAATCTGCCATTCTACCACGACCTTTAGTGGCAAATAAAAAGAGAAAGGAAGATACAAGGTGATATTAATTATAAGGCGATCCAGATTCATGTTTTTGGGATATCTTTGAGCCTTAAAACAAGCAAAAGTACCATATGTTCTCATGGAGGACTCTGGTCTTCTGATGCTTGTTTCTCTTTTTCATCTTTTATATAATATCATTTTTCTTACCAAAAAAAAAAGAAAAAAAACTATCCTCTATTCAGGTCTTCATAAATTATAAGATGTCATGGTCATGGAGGTCCACTACATAACGCTCCCAGAACAAGAGACAGGTTCCATCATAATTTTCCCCTTTAAAATTATTGGTCCACTACAATGCAATCCATATTGCTAACTTCCATTCGTAGTTTCACTATATATGATATATGAGGAATCTATTTATGGAACTATGAAATAGTCATTTATCTCTCTTCTGTCATTACATTGTAAACAAAGACTGCCTTCTGATTAGCTCAAAGTGTATTGGTTAAGGTAATTTTTGTGGATTCTCCTACTGGTTCGCTCATAACACAACATTGATGCTGAAAATCCCATGACAAGAAGTTTCTTGTTCATAATAAGGGAGTCCACAAATAACCACCTTAAGCAAGTAAACAAACATAAAAGCAATGCAACATTCAACTGAAAACTTATGAGATTTTTATAAACTAGCACATAACACAGAGAGTTCAGAGATGTACTACCTGCACGAAACTTTCCAGCAGATCAAGAAGATTAACGATTTTTACAACTTCTTCATAAGCATTGAGGTTAGGGTCCCTCTGAGCAGCAGCTTCAAATCCAGTAAGGGCCCTCTCATAGTTCTCTAGATATTTGTTTACCTGGATGGTGTTCCACCACACAAGCAAGATATACATAAATATTCACACAACCAATATGGAATCTAGACTATCAAGTAATGGAAAAGACGCAGGGATAAGAGAAGGTGACCACAAGAATAGATCAGTGAAACTTTTACAAATATTATCAGGAGAGAAACCAGAGTTGAAAATGACAAGGGGGGCTTAAAAATAGCTCCCAATTGAGTGATGTATAGTGTTAATACTGCTTCATTTTCAAAGTTAATTTACTAAGAACTACTATCATTTCTGAAAAATTCTATCATCATGAATCAAATTCTACAAAGCAAAAGGAGCACCTTTTATGACTCGCAGAATATATAAATAGAAGACTTTGCACACGAGGCAAAATGAATAGTACCTTTCATTTTAGTTGGCCAAGAAGGAAAAAAATGTAGTACCTCAATTAACTAAAGAGTAGGTGACAAATGCAAAAACTTTAAGAACTCCAAGGAAAGCTCTTAAAACAGGCAGCCTTGCCTATTTTGTTTCCATAGATTGATCAATTATGTCTTCCTTTAAAAGCATGGCTGAATTACTTCTTGAATGTAACTCCTTTTTTCAGTAAAGTGAATATATTAAATTAGGAGCAAAAACATCAAAATGGAAGTAGAACCAAACGAAGAACACAACAATAAATGAAAGAAACGTCAAAGTGGGTATTTTCTATTTTTCACTCCTACAATGTCAATAAATGGAATATCAACAAGCTTCCTTAGAATTTCCTTCTTTAAATTAAGGGTTTACATGTTGTTGGAAAGATGTGATGAACTGTTCTCAACATTCAACATGAAATAAAGCTCCATCAGACGTTCAACATTGATCAATGAACAAGGAGATGGACTGCTGACTCTTTCTTGGCTTACACACAACTTAACTATTGGGGAAAGAGATTCAGAACCCAAAAAAACCTGAGGATCTCATTGCTTGGCCCCGATCACTCAGGTTGGAGTGGGGTCCATCAGTTTCATAAGGAAACAGAAGCAGGAAGACATAAAAAAAAAAAAAAAAATTTAAAAAGAATGGTCCCTCCTTCAAAACTCTGTTTTCATACATACATACATGTATATATGTGTATGTGTGTGTGTGTCAGCATGCACAAGCGCAAGCACGCTTCTACATAGTACATATATAGTAGCTCTAACCATGAGGACTAACAGGTGGAAATTTTATGTATTGGCTAAGGTTGCTACTGCAGGTACATGCATATGGATCTAAAATGATAAAAGCTATATAGAAATTTAAAAACAGAGAGGAGGAAAATAGAAACATTGGAAAGTGAAAGGTAAATGTGCTTTAATCGCCATCATTTCACCAAGATTGTTCAGCTAGCAAATATTTGATACGATATGATATTAATGTTAATAGAAGTTTGATATACATTGTTGGGCCTCCACATATAAGCTATCACTTTTGGGTCGAGTAGTTCTGAACATGGTATCAATTTATTTATCAAAGCATTGGTTTGCAAGGTCTTGTAGTTATTTGCATTTACATGCTCCCCATTTGCAGTATTGAACATTTGGACCTATTGGTATTTGTCTCTTCGTCTCTCTCGTCTATCTCCATGTGAATATGGGGCTGCACGTGAGTTTTAATAGTAGCTTGATATGCATTGTTGAGGCCTCCAGAGAGATGAACTTTAGAAGAAATGATGAATTTCTAATTACAAACATATCCAGAGATGAACTTTAGAAGAAATGATGAACTTTTAATTACAAGCATATCAAGAGGAGGAACTTTAGTAGTCCAAGACAAAAAGAAGAGTGCAGTGCAGTCTGTAATCCATACATTGGCGGCACCAAGACAAATGTAGCATAGTCAAATAATTGAGCTAAAAAAACTTAACGTTCCACCAAACAGATTTTTTTGGGTCTATAAAAATAAAAAAATTAAAAGTAGAAACCATTAGAAGAAGATATATTCGTCGAACTTTTTGAAAATCTCAACTCAAGCAATCAAATAAAGAAAATGGCTCAGCAGAATCCAAGTTTAAGTAATTGTTTTAATTGGAAGAAAAAAGACAAATAAAAATACAGAACTTACAGTGGCATAGTTGAAATGCAGATCGGGAATAGGCTGCATTCTTTCGTCTTTAAACTGCAAGATTGAGAAAGATATATTGTCAATTTGAACTTCTGACCCTAGAAGAACTCCAGGTAATATAGACATTATCACAAGGAATCTAATAAATAGTTGTATAAATATAATGAATTATTCAGTTATAGTCAAATCCTGGAGACTCACAGCATTTTGGTACGCTTCCGAACTGAGATCAGCGATGGCGAACCTATGGCGAGTAGCGACCGGCGCGAGTCAGAAGGCGGAAGAATACGACGGCGTGGAGTTCTGGTCGAGCCCGGAGCGCACCGGATGGCTCACGAAACAGGGCGAGTACATCAAGACTTGGCGACGGCGCTGGTTCGTGCTGAAACAAGGAAAGTTGTTCTGGTTCAAAGAGTCGAGCGTGACGCGAGATTCGAAGCCGCGCGGCGTCATCCCCGTCGGAACGTGCCTGACCGTCAAAGGCGCCGAAGACGTGTTGAACAAGCAGTTCGCCTTCGAGCTGTCGACCAGTAGAGATACGATGTACTTCATCGCGGATTCCGAGAAGGAGAAGGAAGAGTGGATTCAAGGCGTCGCCTAGGCAACACCTAGGAAATTTAGGAAGAAAACGCCTAGGCTCTGTGCTAGGCAGAGGCAGTGGGGGTTTGTGTAAATATTTAAAAAGTTTAGGGGGGTTTCTATAATTAAAAAAAAAGCTTTAAAAACATAAATGCCCCCCCTTTCTACAGTAAACCCTCAAACCTTCATCTCCCTAAGCTGATCCTTTCCATTGGCTCTGACCTAGAAACGCCATCGAAATCTCAGGCGACCGTCGACGACCCTCCAACGATATATATTTGAGTTATGTACTTTTAAACCTTTTGGATAATGTGTATTGTGGCATGAATTAATGTTTTGTGAACATGATTTTAATTAATATGATGTGTTTTTTATCATTTTATGAATTTTTAACATTTATTATAGAGTACAGTTAGATATATATAATTCTATATATGAACTGTCTAGGGACCTATAAATAATTAATTAATTATCTAGGGACCTATAAATAAATATATATTTTTATCGCTTAGGCTACGCCTAACCGAAACAGGGCAAATCGCCTAAACATTACCTTGGCGCCTTGAAAACACTGCTTCTAACCAAAATTAGTAGAGTTATCATAGCATTAGTGATACCTTGCTACACATTCTTGAACCTTTACCTGATAAGCTATAGCTTTTCGGTCAAGCGGTTGTTAACATACAGTATCTAGACAGCCAAATGTTTCACTACTTTCATAAATAAAGTCGTTTGTCACATAGGTAAAGGTAGAATTTATAAAGTTCAATAAGTGAGATTTAAGTTCTCTTTATTACTATTATTATATCATTTTTTTTTCCTTTTGTTTTCTTTTCTTGGCAGTGGTTTTTTCTTCAAACATTTTGTCTCATTTTGTTGGGCTTGGAGGTGTTTTCGGCATCTAAAATGAGAAAAATATAGCATGCATGGCTTCTTCAATCGCAAAATAATAACTTTAGGGCCAACCAACAGTATTATGATGGACGCATTGGCCTTTGAGATGAATGCAATATAGTAATACTACGCGTCTACACCCTAAATATACTCTACAGATAACTTTTTTCTACACATTATGTCTAAGTCTCTAAGATTATTTACCATCCATAGCCCAACAACCCAACTCAGTACCAAGCCTGAGATGAAACCTGTAATTCAACGTCTACATGTTTCGTTTTGGGACTTTCATCTAGTAGGATGTTCAGCTAATTCCATGAATAAGTCAAAAAGAGAGTCAAATAAAAAAAATTGAAACAAAAGCAAACTGAAATCTGCAAGGGTAAGCTCCTTGCCTTGAGCCAATAGTCTTTCGAGCATGGATAAATCACAAAGTATGTTCTTGGTTGCGCCCTGCAAGAGGAAATATGGATCTGTAAACACTCAATTTGTTAATTAGTTAATGTGCTCCAATGCTTAACAAAACCTGAAGGTCAGTAATGTAAAATAATTAAAAAAAAAACCTTCTCTAGGGAAAGCAAATAGCAGTTCTTTGCTGAAAGCAGATCTCCTTTCTTCCAAAAGCAATTACCTAATGAAAGCCAAGCATCTGTAAAAGATGGATTGAGCTTAACCTGGTACATGAAACAGGGATCTTAAAGAACAACCAAAGCTTGAATGCTTGAATAATCTTATAGACGAAACTACAGTATGAAGCTTCTAGAATCACATACAGCTTTTGACAGATGATCCTCAGCTCCTTTCAGATACTCAGGAAGTACATTCAAAATTTTCCCTCTCAAAAATTCATAATTTGCACGTTGTAAAGGTGATTCCCTTTGTTCTGCATGGAAATAAGCAAGATGCTAAACTCAAAGAAATATATCTAGCATAGCAACAGATGATTTCATCAGAAATTCTTATATTGCGAAGTTGTCCCATGTGAGGATTGAGGAAGATGTTAAGGAGCTGATGAGTTTTGATCTAGGTTGTGTTCGGTATGGCATATAGACAAAATTTTTAGTATTCAGATACCTTATAAAAAAGGAAATCAGATTCATTAGCTAAATTCAAATGGTAGTTTCCAAAAACAACTTAGAGAATGAATTGCAACATAAAACAAGAAAAGATGTTTTTAGTGTTTCTAAATTGCCAACGATCAAAAACAAGCCATACATTTTTCTTATAAACAATTTTTCATTATTTTTAAATTTCAAAAGTAATTTTCATATATAATACTAAATGAATCTTTGAAAAATTAAAAAGCATTTAGATTTTGGATTACACTTAAGTTTTTAATTCATGAACCAAAGCCACCCTTAATGTCCCAAATAGCAAATCATCATTTATTTGTGAATAATGCAAAAAGAAAGAGGAACAGAGAAAAGAGTGCTAGGGTTTCTATTGAATGAAAGATCAAACAAAAAAGGAGAATAAAGAAAGTTTATAGAAGTGGTTTAAGCAAACCCGACCACCTGACCCGAACAAATCATTTCGGCTCTGGCTGGGTCAAGTTTAAGGCACAGGTCAGGTTGGTCGAGTGGGATTTTTAGTTAACTCAACCTAGTCAAGTTGGGCCTAGGGTTTCAATAAAACCCGACCCACAAGACCCAACCCGAATATATCTGAAAAAAAAAAGGCACCCCTCCCAAAACCTAAGAATGACCCCTGCTTGCCCCCCACCCCCCCTCTTCCCATTTCTTCAAACCCTAATTCGACCGCCCTCATTTTTAGCTCTTGAATTCTCCACTAATGGCGAATTACCACATTGTATACAAGGACATAGGAGCATCAATGAAATGGGACAACATACAGAGAAAATTGGGAACTTCATCTTGAACTCCTTTAATGGTGGATTACTATTTCGAACTTCATCTTCCTTACATCTCCTTGTGATGCATTGAGGATTTGGAGCACATTTGGTTTATGCGTGTTGGTTTCTTGTTAGTTTTGAATGTTTAGGAGTTATGGTTGAATGGTGGAAGGAAGGTCGGGTTTGATCTCGGAGGTGCCGGTGGGATTATAAGTAGTTGTTTGTGTAGATTCAATGGAAAAGAATAAGAACCAGACCAATCTACAAGCCATCGAATGGAAAAAGGTCCTCTTTCTGTTAATGTTGAACTTTTTAGTCTTGGAACCCTTAGTTTTTTTATTTTACCTCGTAATTTTAAAAAAAAAACCCTTTGTGATTTAGGTTGAATTGGTTTTATTTATTTATTTTAATTTTTTTTAGAAGAAACAATGTTAATAATTAGTAGTATAACCAGCTCCATCATTCATTACCATACCGTACTCTTAGGGAGGTATCAGGCCCATTCTTAGGTGAGACAGTGGCAAGAGTTGAACCTGGAACCTTTGGGTTCCAAAGCCACCTCTTTACCAACTCTATGTTGGCGCATTGGTTTTATTTTATTAATCTCCCTTCATCTTTCGTTCCAAGAAACAACTCTATTGCTTTCTTTCTCTACTACGGTGATTTCCTTTTTCTCTTGTTATATTGCTCAATGCACCCACCCGACTGACCCAACCCTACATTCTACATTTGGTCGATCGGGTTGCCCCCCCCCCCCCAAGTAGCAATCTAGCAATCAGGTGGCATCGGGTTACTTTTAATGTCACCCAACTTACGCAGGATGGGTGAGGTTTTGGGCCTAACTCAACTTGAACCGCTTACACCCCTACTTATATAGAGTACAAAAATTATTATTGAACTCCCTTCTCCAAGAAGCTAATAGAAAATAGCTATGCAAATTACTTTACAATTCTCAACTAAACAAAATATTTTTCCAACCACATGAGCTTAGCCACATGACTTCATGTCCTCGACTCCACTCTATCAAAGGCTAAGTAGACACATAGGACAAGTAATCATATTATTATTATTTGTTTTTACCTCAAATCTAAAATTCTTTGGTCTCTTCTTCCAATCTTTAATAGATCTTGAGTGCAACTAAGCAAATGAGGGTGGAAGGGGGACCATTTTTGCAGGGGGGAGAGTTCAACCCCTCCCCCCAAAATCTCGATGTGGGACATTTAAAAAATAAAATAAAAAATAAAAAAATAATAAGAAGAAGAAGACAAAAGAGGAAGGGGGGGGATGGGATTTAACTCCCCCCGGGGCTGTATAAATAAGTTCCCCTCCCCCTCTTTTCTCTTCAATCCTCCCACTTCTCCTTAGAGGCCCCTCTAATAAGATAACATTTAAAGCGTTACCTTATTAAATATCCAAATCTTTTAAACTTTGATCTTCACAGTTCACATATATGTGTGATTGATCAAGGCTAAGGGTTTTTTTGGGTTAGTTTAAGTGTATTTATGCACCTGACCGACCTGATTAACATTGGGTTGGTCAAGTATAATAAAATTTAAAATTTTTAGAGTCAGTTTCGAGTGAAGATTTTCATCACCTAATCTTGCGGGTCATGACATACATGCATACATAAAATTTAAATATTTCAAGTTGGTTTCAAGTGATGTTTTTCATCATCCAATCTTGTCTGGTCAGGACACACACACACACACATATTAAATTTATATTACTTCAACTCCAACTCTGGTTCCTCTTCTTCCTAAATACTCTTGTCTTAGCTTTGTTGGCTTTCAAAGGTAAGGTTCCTAGTAGAACCAAGCACTCCATGGGAATCACACCAACTAGTATGTGGTATCTACGCGTCTCACATTGTTGAAAGGGAAGCAGATTAAAAGCAGGGAGAAAGCTCTTGTACTTGCTTTTGATCACATTAGGAGTTTGAACTTTTGTACTTCTCATATTAGGAATCAAAACATGTCCAAAAGGCATCAGGAACAATCATTGCTAATGGAACTACCACCTCCTCTTCTAGTTATTATTAAACTTCCCAATAAGGTGAGATACAGGGCATTCCATGCACCATACTTTTTTTTGGTCAAAAGCAGCCTACTAATTGGCACAACTATTAGGCTTCTTCTGCTTCTCTCCTTATTGTTAATTTGTCAATTGGTAACCTTCCTAACTAGCATAACTATTAGTCTTTGTTGTATATTTAAACCATTGTTCTTAGAATCATGAATGCTAATCCAATCGTTTTAGATTGTTTTGAATTAAATAGGGGTTCTAATTAATGAATTGTAAGATTCACAATGTAAACGTGAATGATATATTTTTTATATTAGTATCCATATAATGTTTTCGACATTATTGTTATTTTAGCTAATTAACGATTCAAACCGATTCACTACGGATTTAGACATATTTACCACCAATCCAAACCGATTAACTTACGATTAATAGAGATAGCGATTCAAAAACCTAGTTTGAATAGAATTTTGATGAAATATTTATTTAGATGAATCGCACGAATCACCAATTCAAATTGTGATTCTAGCTACTATGGGTTTGGTGCTTACAGTTCATTTTGGCTTAGGCGTATGTTAAAACCAAAACTAAATAGAAAGTAATCGGTTAGGCAATTTAATACATGGTAGTCAAAATCGTGAATCGGGAGTGAATCGTTTTAAGGCTTGATGAATTGAATCGAGATTCAAATCGATGAATCGTAAGATTTGCGACACATATGTGAATCGTATATTTGTATATGTTAAGTATATATAGGGATATAATAACATTAGTATTTTTTAGCAAATTCACGATTGAGATCAATTCACCACGATTAAATTAGCGATTTACTTCCCATTCAAATCGATTCACTTACGATACAGACTGATTCACTTACAATTCGCAGGTGTAGCGATTCATGAATCTGATTCGAATCATTTTGGGGTGAATTGAATTGTGAATCATATGATTCAGCGATTCGAATCGCGATTCTGACTACTATGATTTGATAAACCAAACCGAGTTGAACAATCTTCTTTTTTTTGACAAGAAACGAAAATTGTATTGTATTAATTATAATGTTATACATAATCAATTTTGTTCGGTTTGGGTTGATCCATTTGAACTTCTTAAAATACGAAAAATTATTGAATTACTTGACTATGTACATGCATGTAAAGAATTGAATGCACATCCATTAAACGGAAAAAAAAAGTCCCTACTATACAAGATAATAATGCAAAACACCTATAACGATACATACATCATAAAAGAATCTTAAATATTAAAAAATTTAAATACAAAAACATTTACCCTAAAGCCCGATCAAGTTGGTTTAAATTGGTTTTTAAGGAATCAAACCGTAAAGCAATATGAACCGATTGGGTTTAAAAGCTTTTCTCAAATAGAATCCAATCCGAGCGGAACACATTGGTTCAATTTGTTTTGAACCAATCCATGAACATCCCTAACTATGAGACTCTATACCATCTCAATCAGTTCTCCCCCTTTTATCTCCAATTAAGGCTTCTACCATTTTTCAAATATGTTCATTTCTAATTTTATCTTTCAATGTTTTACCACCTTCCATCTTCAAAAATTACATTTTGTTACACTTAGTTCGTTATGTATTGTTTATTTATTTATTTCAAGTCCAACATTTTGTCCCATAAAGCATATTTTGTCGTTTAAAAAACATGTTCTCAATAGTTACATTATTTGTTAAATATTCAGCTAATGGGAGAAATCTTGCAAAGTATAACAAAAACTATAAAGCATCATTCAGATGTTCGTTTTTCTAAACTAATTGTGCTCTATTTCATTTCTACATAGATCCCCAACAACATATAGTACAAACTAGTTTTGTCAGTTAAAAACAATCTCTAGTTTATGCCTCCCTCTTCCTTTACTGTTATATTAATTGTTTTCTAAACAAGAAATGTTACCATTAATGGTTTGTACAACTATTCTTTCTATCTTGTACATCTAATGGTCTATGTTCAATATGTCTAACTCTAACAACTTTTATCAGCTCACTATCATTTTACCTCCAATTATAATACTACAATTTTAAATACATTAATTTCTGATTTTATATTTTAATATTTTACTTCATATACATCTAACCTTCACATTTCCACTACAAAAAATTAACACATTGTTCCTTTATGGTCTAGTATTTTGTTCTTTAAAGCATAGTTGACCTAATAATGATCCTATAAAATTTTCTTTCAATTTAATGAAATGTATCAATCATATAATATTCCAAAAGCACCCTTCCTCTCCTATTATTGTTTTTCATTACATTTATTGCTCCATCATACATATCCTTTAGCTTTAAGTCAGTGTACCTATTTTTAAGTTTTGACCCCTCTTCTCTAAACTCTACCACTATATTATATCTCTAGGTTTTTTTCTATCAATGGCTTTCTCTAGGCCAATAAAAATCATGTGAAGATCATTCTTTTTCTCTCTATACCTCTTCATTAATTTCTCAAGTAAGCAAATAGCTTTGATAGTTAAACTCCCAAGTATATATCCAAATTAATTTTCAACATCATAGTGTCAACTTTCATTTTAATTCTCAGTTACTCTTTCCTACATTTGGTTATGAAACTCATCAATTTGATACCTTAATATTTGCCCAACTTTGAAAGTCCTATTTATTTATATATCAGTATTAAAATGGCTTCCCTCCAGCAATCACAATCGGATTTTCTTTTAGTTAAACACTTTCAAAGTTCATTAGGGACGTCATCCTATCTAAATCCTTTGCATTTGTCATTTTTCTTAAAGTGGTCTTTACTTCGAGCATGCTGACTTTTCAAAAGAATTTATGTCAATTAGTCATCCTAATGTTATTGTATTCTTTTGCACTTTAATTTTTCAAATGATTTACTCAATAGTTTTTCAAAGTAATCTCTTCGCCTTTCTTTGATGCCTTCTCTGTCATCACTATGACTCTACGGTCATCTCTCTTAATGTGCTTAAAATGGTTAAAATCAATTTAAGCGAATTCATGCTTATAGAAGATCTAACTAATTTTTATGTCTAATCTCTCTTTATCTAGGTTTGGGGTGGCTATGTATAAAGGTAAAATAAACAAAGCTTGTCACAGACAGAATATCTTCAAATTAAGATAGTTTTTTTTTTTTTTTTTTTGAGGGGGAGGGGGACCACTTCTAATTAGATTCTCATGGTCAAACAATTGCAATCAAGTAATTTTTTAATTATAGTTGAATAAAGCCCGTAAGTTATTCTTTCAACTCAACTGCGTCAACAGAAATTTTCAGAAGCTGCCTTAACCTAAGGCACCTCAAGACAGAAGTGAATGGAAATGATTCATGCCGGTAATCTATTGCATTGACGATAATGAGGGTTCGGAAGTTCTTTACTTCCACCAAATAGTCACAAAATGCCATAAACATAAACAAAGAAAAAAAAAATCATCTTTGCGCGTTGATACACGAAGCATTGTTATGCTAACCAAACAACAAAGAATATCACACAAAAAAAAAAAAAAACCAAGACCCCAAGAACCATTAAAGAACTAACATAAAGATTCCATAACAAGGAAGCCTTTTCTACAACTCCGTTCCTTTTCTTTTCTTTTCAATACAATAAGAATCCCAAAACCGAGACTAAATACAAAGAAAAGCAAGAATTAAACTGAAGACAGCGAATTTCTTTCACATTTCAAACAAGAACAACAAGACACACAATCTTCGTCTCCGACATTCGAAGAACGAAACAAAAGAATCAGCTAAAAAAACTGAATAAATCTGCTCGAGAACCAAAGAAAGAGCGCAATTTATAAAATTAAAAATTAAAAAAAAGGTCTATACCTGGGGGAATGGAGTCGACGATCTTGAGAGCACTGTTCACTTCGGCTAACAACAACAAAGCTTTCTCATTTTCATCGGCGGGAAAGTACGTATCGCGTAAACGGTAGAGATTCTCAGCTGCTTCCGCTGCCTTCGCCGCCAAATCTTCATCTTCTCCTTCTTTTTTAGCGCTCATTTTCGCTCAGAGAAACCCTTCAGAGTTCAGACAAGAGAGAGAGAGAGAGAGAGAGAGAGAGAGAGAGAGTTTGGGAGAACGCAAAAGAAAACGCGAGAGTTAGCAGAGCGCGATTTGCAGTTGAAATGTCGAATAATGTGTCTTCTTCTCCAGTGCAACCGGTTAATTTATACTCGGTAATAAAATAAAAACGAATCCGTTTTTGAATGTTTTTCTTCCTCTTTGATGAAACCGATTCATCTAGGTGTATTTAACCGGGGCTTTTGCTTTCATCGTCATCAAAAAAAAAATTCACAAATGCCATTAAAATTTAAATAATGATCTTTTTATCAAAGTCCAGTCAGCAAAAATAGTGACACCACGTGGATTCAAAAATGCTAATTGGGCAGGTAAAAAAAATGTTTTAAAAGGCGCCTTCCATACCAAAATAAAAATTATATAAAAGGCATCTTTTCCAACTTGCTATACAAAAAAAAAGACGCCTTCTATACTGAATTTTTTTTTTTTTTGTACTTGTGTTAATCATTCAAGCGGCACCACGAGATTTTTTTTCACCTGACCACTTTGCACGAATCCCAGGAGGCGACGGAACCCCGTTTTTATGCCTGGATTAATTTTTAGATCTTCCTCCGGAATTTAAGTTATTAAGAAAAATAAAAGTTTTTAGTAAATTGTTCGACCTCACTGAGGTCAAACCACGGGGTTTTTTTTTTACCGAACCACTTTCAGTGAGTCCCACTACCCTCCCACAAACCCTCGGTGGCAACAGAACCCAGTTCTCATGCCCGGTTGAATTTTTAGACCCTCATCCGGAATTCAAGTTATTAAAAAAAACTGAAGCTTTTAGTAAATTGTTCGGCCTCACCCAAACCACGGGGTTTTTTTTTCACCAGACCACTTTCAGCACGTCCCACTACCCTCCCACAAACCCTCGGAGGCGACGGAACCCCGTTCCCATGCCCGGATTATTTTTTGGACCCCCCTCCAGAATTCAAGTTATTAAGAAAAATCAAAGCTTTTAGTAAACTGTTTGGCCTCACCGAGGCCAAACCACGGGGTTTTTTTTTTACCAGACCACTTTCAGCGCATCCCACTACCCTCCCACGAACCCCCAGAGGCGACGGAACCCCGTTCCGATGCCCGAATTAATTTTTAGACTTTCCTCCGGAATTCAAGTTATTAAGAAAAAACAAAGCTTTTTACCTATATGTTAATGGTGGTGGTGGCAACAAATGTGAATTAAGACCGGCATAATCCTCGCGAAAAACGTTGCATCTCCGTGGAGCCAAAAATGGAAATCTATCCCATGCTCATAATTGTACTAGGACCAGTGCTCCTGAAACACCTCGTTTGTCATAATCAACGACACAACACATCTGACGATATAGCCATGCTAACACTACACTACCCCATGCGTATGTATTAGCCACATCGAAGTCCGCAAGAAGAGGCAGAACACATAGGTGTACAAGATTGTTTGACTAGTCTGACAACAACCCACCTCCAATCAGCTGCAAAATATAGGCTCGTGCATACTGTTGTATTTGAATTTCTGTCGCTTCTTCAGGTAAGTTTGAAACTCTTTCTCCAAGGGTGACTAGACTCAATCGTCCCCTGCGTCTTTCTTTCCCCACTGGCATGAACCCGAGCAACTCAGCACATAAATCCCCATATTCAAGGTTGGTCGATTCCGTCACTGGTAGACCATCGACCCGCAACCTCAATTGCACCTCGACATCTTGGAGTGTAATAGTCGCCTCTCCGACTTTAAGGTAGAAGGTATGTGTCTCTTGACGCCAACATTAGATGAAAGCAGTAATTAAGTGTCAGTCCAACTGAATGAATCCAACATGTGCTACCCCATAAAAACCAACTCGATGCAAGTATGGAATAAAACGTGGGTCAAGTGGACGCGTGCGATGAACCACGGCCTCCCTACGTCGACAATGCAACTCTTGCACTGGCTGCAAAAAAAAATTATATTGTCAATGAAAGACTTTATAAAAAATGAATTAAATATCAAAATAAAAGTCGAGTACCTCTCCTTCCCAGATGGGACCACATCGATGACGGGCCTGCAAAGATAGTACAGATGGATCTAAAGGGCCTGGATCCATCTAACCGAGATGAAATAACATTACATTTAATTAGCACATATTAGCATCAAATATGATAAAATATTAGAAATAGATTAAAATGAGACAATAAAACACTATATAAAATAGTAGAAAACAGTACAACTGCATGCGATAATCATTAAAACAATAGCTCGTACATAACAAAGGTTATCCAAAAGTGTCATATTACATTGCAAAAGATACATGAGACTAAAAAATTATAAAACATGAAATATATGTGGGCAAATAATAGCTTATGCAGCCCCTCCACGGAGGGTTGGACAACTCCGCCTATTGTGGCCTTCCTGTCCACATCTAATCTTGGAAGAGGGTTCCCTTATATCCATACAATTTTTTATGCGCGAAGACCTCGGTCGACCAGATTTTAGAACAAGATCAGAATCAGGTATCACCGTATACGGGATAGTACACTGTGGCCAATCAGATTCGTGCAGAATGGGATGAAACTGAGGTTCATAACACATGGAGTACTGATCGAGGCGGTACCAATGATCAATGTATTGGTCACAATTGATCGAAGCATAACGACACACTGCTTGTACATGTGAACAAGGAATCTCATAACATTGCCATTTGTCGCAGCTGCAATGACGATCTTTTAGTCGAATGACCTGCTTGTTTCCCCCTTTGTTCATGCGGGCATCCCGTATACCAGTAACAACCTCAAATGTCTCAAGCTATCGATTGATCAACGTAACCGTGTGGATCCCTGCCTTAATCCCCCAATTTCTCATTTTCTCTACAACATACTTTGTGAAAACTTCTCCTTTACTAATTGCTTCGTCTATTTCTTGTCGTCTAACGATGAACCACGCAATACTTCTATAAAACGTCAACTGCACCAATGTTGTGACCAGATAAAATCGAGCCCTCTTCAATACTTCATTGAAACACTCTAAAGAAAAAAAAGAGGAAAAAAATCAATTGGTAATTGCACAAAATTTTAGTAAAGTAGACAATAAAAATAAATAGCTCAGACAACTCAAAGAAATAAATGCATAGACTAACCAACCACATTGGTAGTCCAACCATAACGCACCCCACCATCGTAAGCCATTGTCCACCTCTTTCTAGGAAGGGTAATGGGATTAAACCATCTTGTGCAACCCTCTTTCTGGTGCTCTAGTTCTTTCATTAGTGCATCAAACTTACCTGGTTGGTGTTGTAACCCTGTTGCCTTGGCCAAATCTCTCAACTTCTCGTTATGGAACTTATCATTGAAATTACTACCCACATGCCTCAAACAAAACCTATGATATGTCTCACGCTCGGCCCAATCATTCTCTACTTTTTTAACAGCATTCAATATGCCAGGGTGACGATCACTGACAAGGCAAATGCCTTTTCTGTTTGTCACGCTATAACGAACCTTCCTGAGAAACCATGCCCAGTTGTCAGTATTTTCTTAATGAACAATAGCAAATGCGAGAGGGAATATGTGACTGGCTGCATCGATTCCCCTGGCGATGAGCAACTTACCACGGTATTTTCCATATAAGTGTGTACCATCTATTTGTATGATAAGTCTACAATGCTTAAAACCCTCAATTGAGGGACCAAAAGTCCAAAAAGAACGATGAAACGTGGCAGTCTCATTGTTGCTAGGTTCGTGATGATCTACAAATGTGTGCGAACATAGATTACTATCATTCAACGCATCCATCCACTTTGGGAGTAGGTTATACAATCCCTCCCAATCACCAAATATTTTCTCCATCACCTTTTTTTTTGCACGTCACACTTTTCTGTAATGCACATCATATTTGTAATTATTTTTAATTACTTGATGTAGCGCCAACACAGAAATAGAAGGATTTCGCTTTACAATATCAAATATCTCACGATATATTAGCTTTAAATCCAATTGTTCATGATCTCGCGACATTTGGGCTAAAACACATGTGTGTGGAATTGACATTTTGTCATCTCAAACAATCCCGATTTCTTGCGTTTAGAAGCCCTTAGCCTCCACTGACAACCGTCTTTCCATTTCTTACACCTAATTGATCAAAAGTTGGGTTCTGAATTGATCACAACATATTCTTGTTGCTTGGCTATACAACATTGTTTTACTCTATGTTGCAAGTTTTCCTTACTAGGAAATGTGAGTCCTTTGCAAAGATCTTGTGACTCGTTTCACCCCATAGATATGTTATCATGGTTGTCTTATAATGGGGTCATAGCTTCATGATTAAGTTCCATGAAATTCGGTGATGGAGCCTCAAAACTTGCCATGGTAGGCTGTGGTGTATCCCCCGCACTATGCAACTCAGTGTCTTGTAACTCGATTTCCTCAATGCTTACGCCATTGTCATCTTCTCGTAGTGGCGATGCATACATAGACCCATCATGTTCAATTACCCTCAACAAAGTACCATGCATATCAATAAAATTAGACATCTCATGTCCATCATCGTCATCGTTGTTTTCATCATTGTCTTCATCGAAGTGGGCATTGTCGTCTTCGTAATTGAATTCATCATTAGACAAATGTACATTGAAAAAACTATCATCTTCAAAATCATTGGTCATGTATTCGATTGCAGCATCAATAGGTAAAGTTGTACTCGGACCAATGTTCTCAATTAATCTCCGTGCACTATGACCGTCAAAATTCATGTGGCTTCGGCGACTTCTCGTTTGACGACCTTGGGTTGGATTTTCACCAACAACTTCTACATACACCTCCATATTATTAGGACCTAATCGGACTTTTAGAACCCCGACTGGCGGTCTATCGTATGATGAACCTCGCAGACCATGTACTACAGAACCACCACTGTAGCATATTACAGAAACAAACTTATCTGTCATCTGGACGTAATAAGCAAAATACCATCGTCATTCCCTCAAACAAAGCATGAAATAAAAGCCTATGATTTCAACAAAGTAACAATTAAAGAGAAATGCAATTAACTTTTGACCTTTCCGAAGATTGAATAGTATAATCACGGACTACTTGAAGCGAATTAGTCAATGAGGCAAAATCTTTTCTAGAACAAAAATAAGTGCCACAAATAAAATTAATTATATGATAGTAAAAGCAGGTAGTTGAACTAATTGTTAACATATAAAGTTTTTTCTAGTAACTTGAAACAAAACTAATTATATACAGATAGAAGGGCGTGACCATACATAAGTGATGGATAATTAATTTCATATGTGAGCTATTTTTCTATTTATTTTATTTTATTTTCAATGATTTAACAATTATTTAAATATATTCGATAATTTGATGGGTAATTAGTTTCATATATATATATATGATGCACAAATTTTTATTTGTTGATTATGATGCACAATAAGTATTATTGAACTCGTCAAGTTTTTTTTTAATTAAATCCATTTGGGGTATATATTCAAATGCAATATGTTTCTAGAAAATCATTATACTATAATTTTACTCAAGAAATTATACTATAATACTAAACCCTAAATCCTATACTATAATATTTATACTTTACACAAATGAAAATTTAAAGCAAAACCAAGAAAAATGATTATAAAAATTAATATTCAATTTGAAAACATCTCTCTCGGTATTTGAAAATTTTAACTTCATAATTTAAAATTTATTTTTATGTTTTGGCATAATTACGTAAAAACTTGTTTTTAACGTGACCAATTGCTAATAAAATAATCTAAATAATAAATTAAATTATTATATACCTGATTCTCGAGAGGTCTTCGTAATGCTGCCCACTTTGACGTCGACACCAAACGTCTACAACATACATGAGAAATAAAATCAAATTAGTCATTTGATCCAAATAATTTATACAACTCATCAAAACAAAAATATTTTACACAAGTTACATAAACCATAAAAGATATTTAAAAAAATCCTACCCAATCAAATAAAATAATTTGATGGAGGTGTTGTAACAAGCTAGAAGTGGAAATGCAAAAGAGAAAGTAAAAAGATTCGAGAGAGATGGAGAGAGGCGAGCTATAGAGAAAGAGCGCAAAAGAGAGAGGGGAGAGGGTGAGCAGAGATCGAGAGCGAGAGGGAGAGTGACAGGGTGAGAGAGCGAGAGAAGGAGAAAGAGAGCAAGTGAAGAGTGAGAGAGCACAAGCAGAGTGAGATGGGGCAACTGCGCAAGAGGGAGGGAGAGAGAGGAAATGGCGAGGGAGCAAGAAGAAAGCGAGAGGGCCGACACAGCTGAGGAGGGAGAGAGAGAGGCTTCCGGCGACAACAAAACCACGATGATGGAGGGAGGAGGTGCAAAGAGCGATTTGGGTGTTGGGTAAGGGTTAGAGAGTGTGGGGTCACACCCCTTTTTATGGGTATTTTGTTTTAGGTTTTTTTTAGTGAAGGCATCTTTTAAAAAAGCACATTCACTAAAAAATAAATAATTTCTTTTTTTTTATGGAAGGCGTCTTTACAAAAGGCGTCTTTTGGCGTCTTTTCAAAAGGCGTCTTTTGAAAAGACGCCTTCTTTATTGCTGCACCGTCAACTCACCCCAATCTACTGGCGCCATTATTTCTGTTGACTGGGCTTTGAATAGTCAAACTATGCCAAAAGGGTCATTGTTTTAAATTTAATGGCATTTGTGAATTTTTTTTTAATTTTTTGATGGCAATCAAGTCAAAAGCCCTATTTAACTACCATGTTGCAAAGGATTGGGTCCACTGGTCCACTTCAATTTCTTGGGATTTTTGACAAATATAGGCATAATTTTTTTAATTTATCAAAAATATAGGCATTAAAATATAATATATGTTCGCCAAGCTGTCCCAAACTTGCCTACAACATTTTAAAAAAAAAAAATATATATATATATATATATATATATATATATATATATATATATTTGGCGCATTTCGCCCAATCACTTGAAAAAAAAAATAAACAAAATAAAACTTAAATTTTTTTTTATAAAAAAATAGTTATAAAAAGAAAACAAAAATTTATTTAACACTTGAGCTTTGTTTAAGGCCGTCGCGGGCTATCAATCGAGATTTTTTTGCTTTCAAGCACTTGTAGTATGTCTCAATAAGTTCCCCCAGTTGTCTTAGACTGTTGTACCCCGCATCGGACTTCCGGTGAATTTTTGAACCGCCACCAGATTTTAAAACTACTTAAAGTTTTTTATTCTAACTTAAATTGTTCAAGGCCACCACGGGCAATCCGCCATTTTTTTTTTTATCCAACCACTTCCAACAGGTCCCCATAAGTGCCCCCCCCCCCCAACTGTCCCAAACGGTTGTACCCCATGTGAATTTTTGACCCCCCCATCGGATTTTAAAGTTATTTAAAGCTTTTAATTCTAACTTAAGTTGTTTAAAGCCAGCAAATCCACCGGAAATTTTTTTATCAAACCGCTTTCAGCAAGTCCCAATAAGTGTCCCCAATTGTCCGAGGTGGCCATACCTCGCCTTGCACCTGTTGGAAGTGGTTAGATATAAAAAAATTCGGCGGATTGCCCATGGTAGCCTTAAACAACTTAAGTTAAAATTAAAAACTTTACGTAGTTTTAAAATCTGGTCGGGGGTCAAAAATTCACAAGGAGTCCGGTGCGTGGTACGACTGCCTAGGACAACTGAGAGAAGTTATTGGGATGTGTTATGTAACACCCCGTAAATTTACTTAAATACATACGTTGACGTACACGTATATCGAGATATATAATACACGTATTTTATACGTAGGAGCTAACTATACGCTTGATAATACACGTCTTTTATATGTAGGAGCCAAATATACGTGTGTATGAGTAGTAAAGAAGATGATACCTATGGGATCATCTTCTATGGGTGCTTACAAGTTAAACATTGATGTCAATTGCTTAATTTATGGGGTTGGTTAATTAAATATATGAATTGAGTGTATAGAAGAAGAAAAAGAGGAATAAAGGAAGAAAAAAATAAAATAATAATTAATTATTGTTCATTTGTGGGTACTGTTCATGAAACAGTACTATACTGTATATGGGTATGTACAGTGTATAGTACACTGTGTCGGTCATGACGTCAGCCTACGTCAGGGGCGTCGTGACATGTTAAAAGTGCTTGGAAGCAAAAAATCCTGACGGATAGCCCATGATGGCCTTAAACAAAGTTCAAGTGTAAAAAAAAAAAAATTGTTTTAGTAATTACTTTTTTAAAAAAAGAATTAAGGTTTTTTTTATTTTATTTCAAGTGCATGCATAATTTTTTTTTGGTGCCAAGCTGTCCTAAACTTGTTTAATTGTGAAAATATTATATTTTACTAACTATTTTGTGGATAAATTAAAAAAAAACATACCTGTATTTGTCAAATATCCAATTTCTTGACCTCTAAATTGCAATTTAATGATGAATTATAAAAAACTTCTCATGACATTTTTTATGTTGTTTTCTAAAGGTTTGAGTCATAATGTTTTAGTCTAATCCACAGGGAGCTACATGCACCCTAACGCCACGCTCCAAAGATAACAAGGGTTTATTAATGTCACAATCAGGATTCAAATACGCAGTGTCTTTACATTTGCTCCTTATCTGAATCAGCGAGCCAACCCCTTGGTAGTTGTAAAGAGTTCTTTTGTATTTTTATTACAAGTAATTGTTTATCTCTTCTCTTTGTCATCTAAACCCTCAAGATTACTAAGCAAAAGAGCACCAAGAACAAAGAAAAAGATCAATATTTTATCGACAAAGGGATGCGGCTAAATCGTAATGGCACAAAGGGGTTGTGTTTGTTGTGTGGCTCTATATTTGTCTAAGAGATGTTGAATACATCCGTGATCTAATGGTTTTATTTTCTTTAAGACCAACATTACATGCATACATGATAAATACAAGTAAACATAGTGAACATTGGATTTGTCATCAATTTAGTTTGAATGGATTTAGCGCTCAAATTAGGATTTGAACCGCCCACTTGTCTAACTCAAATTGAATCAAACCGAATAAAATAAAGTCAATTTGATTTAGTTTAGATTAATTGATTTGGACCTTTTAACGTATAAAAATATTTATTTTAAATTTAAAAAATATTTACTTATAATAATATAACAAAATTATATAATTTTACAAAAAAAGAACTATATTTTTAATTATATAACAATAACATATATTAATATGTTATTGATAAACTAAAGTACAAGTAAACTAAAACAGATTTTGAAAGAACCGCTTTAACATGTCAATTGTCGACCAACAGTCACATCACAAGGCTCAAAGACTCAATGAACCCCAAAGTGGATCACTAAAGTGGTTATAGGTATCTGTCAATTTGAAAATCTCTACCCCTTTATACGGCTGTTGCTCTAAACGTTTTAGCAAATTCTCTCTTCTATTATTGGTGCGAATCTCTTTTATTGCTTTGAATTAAATTCCAGTTTCAAGAGTAGGTGAGCAGTAGTGATCCTAGAGAACCCAAAAATGGGCCTTTTTCCGGCTCTTAAATGGGCCTATTCCAAGCCCATGGTGAAGAAGAGTCCAATTTCAAAGGGTTACCCATTAAAAAACACACCTGCCAGACAATGGCATGTGGAGTCGGGTAGCAATCTATCTACCAGGACTACAAAGATCACCACCAAAAGAATAAAAAAAATAGAAAAAATTAGTCCAAAAAAAATAAAATTATTTTCCTTGTTCGGCCATCTCTGGCATGTTCTTCGTGCATTCAGTTGCAATATTTTGTCTTCACTTAATTTCTCTTCTTTTTCTTGCTTTTTTATAGCTTGTCTTTAACACTTGCACCTCATCACACGCATACACACACACACAATATTTTCAAGAAGTCTGAAGATGGGAAAAAAACTGTTTCTCATCACTCTGCTTATTTTGTTCCTTGTCATGTTCCTTGTTTCATCAGTTTCTTCTTCATCATACAAAGTTTCAGCAATTTTCACCTTTGGAGACTCCATTTTTGATGCAGGAACCAACCATTTCAACAAGAATTGCACTGTTCAAGCTGATTTTCCACCTTATGGCCAGACCTTCTTCCACCACCCTACTGGCAGATTCACTAATGGCAGAACTGTTGTAGACTTCATATGTAAGAACTATACATACATAATAACTCTTTAACATATGACTGAAAGAAATTAATACTTTCGTACTATCTAGAGATAGTCTTTTAAGAATAAGAAATTCACGTGATGAAAGTCATGTTAAAAGTCACTTAAAGAATATATATAGAAAATTTTATTTAGATATATACTTGGTTTGTAGTACTGAGTAGTGAGGAAATGTTGCAGCTCAGTTCTTGGGAATCGATGTACAGAAACCGTATCTTGAAACGGAGGCGGAGATCACCAATGGCACTGGAAAGAGTTATCCTGGGAATGGCATCAACTTTGCAAGTGCTGGAAGTGGCGTTTTGAATCAAACCAACAAGGATTTGGTAAGAATAGTGCTAATGAAATACACTTATAAAATGCTTTTTTTTTTTTTTATATATAATTGTTACATTGTTGGATCTAAATATCTCAACTCTTTATTCACTTAACTTCAGTTTGTGATTCAAAAACAGGGATACAATTTGAGAATAAAAATTCAAAAACAACTTTTTATCGTTTCTGAAAATAGATTGTTTTCTAAGTCAAACTTTAAAAATTGTTTTTGAATTCAACCAATGGAATGTATTTTTTTTTTTAATGTTTTTAGGTTTTTGGATAAAAAAAAATGTTGTATCCAAATCAAATAACAACAGGGCCTATCCCTGCATGGCTGGATTAATTAAAAATAAATAAATGAATTTGATGTTATTTACAATTTGAATTTAATCTTCATGTGTAGAGGTAATAACTAAAATGATAGAATCACATTAGAATATAGGATTGATTAGCAGTACCAGATCATCCTTCATATGTATTTATATTCATGCATTTTAAGCTTCTTCTTCAGTTGCAATTCAAATCTTATTTGTAATACAGGGGGTTCTGTCCATCCAAGACCAGCTCCAACAATTCCAAAACCTAGTTATCCAAAACAAGATTGACAAGAAACTAATCCATCAATCATTCTTCTTCTTGGAGTCTGGCTCCAATGACATCTTCAACCACTTCGTCCCTTTTGACTCACCACAACTCGACCCCGATGCATTCGTGCACATCATGCTCACAGAAGTCCAACTTTTCATAGATCAAATCTACAATCTCGGTGCTCGTCGAATAGCCATTTTTTCCCTAGGCCCAGTTGGGTGCATTCCCGCAAGAGTAAACTTGCCCCAAGTGCCAATCAATAAGTGCTATGGCAAGATGAACAAAATGGTTAAGGCATTCAATGTGGGGTTGGAAGGTTTGGTGAAGAGCATGCCTTTGAAGTACCCTGGTGCAGTTGCTACATATGGTGCTGTGTACAAAGTTGTGCAACTCTTCCTAACAATGCCCAAACATTATGGTACTCTTACACTATCACATTTAGATATGCATTTATCACCCATATGATTTAATTATTATGATAGTATATAATTCCACATGCATTTACCTTTTTATAGTTAAAAAATATCATCCACCTTCATAAATTATGCTACCCCTCCATGTTAAAATAGTATTCACCTTGCTACATTACATAAGAAAATAGGACTGTTCGGTCTATAGGGATTGGTAGGCATATTTGCACTTGAGGCCCTTAGATCATTCTCAAGATGCCTAATATATATATACCAAGGATGATCTAAGGGACTTAGATGCCGGTAAATAATTCCCAACTAATAGTCCATGGTCATAAAACTTGTGAGCAACTATGATTAATTACAATAATGTTTGTTGATTCCACAGGATTTTCCAACACTACGGGTGCATGTTGTGGTGAAGGAACTCTTGGAGGTTCTGTGCAATGTGGGACAGGGGAGTACACAATCTGTAAGAACCCTGATGAGTTCTTGTTTTGGGATTTTTTCCATCCCAGTGAGCATTCTTATGAGCTCATATCAAAGGCTTTGTGGAGTGGGCCTGTGAGGCAAATTAGGCCTCTTAATCTCAAGAGTTTGGCCAACGTTACAATTAGTCCTTCCTGAGCTGAAAATCATCTAGAAAGGAGAAGTTATGAAATTATATATGGCATCAATATTTGAAAAAAAAAAAAAAAGATTTTATATTCAATAATACGTAGTGTGATGGTGAGGAACGTTCCTCATAAAGCAAGAGTCTTGAGTTTGAATCTCACCCTCCAAAAAGAGCGACGTTCGACTTTTCGTTGTGTGAAGATAGAGAGATTTGAGACTAGTTGGTGTTTAAAGAGATCTGGAACAATAAGAATAAATGATATTTTGGGATGATGTTAATTTGAAGCTTTGAAAATAATAGAATTGATTCTTTAAATTTATTGATGCTGGTATTTATGTCTTCTGTTAATTTTTTATTTCTTTTTCCTATATTCTTCTTGTTATTTTACATTATTACTTGTACAAAAGATAAAAGATAATAATAAAGGGCATTTGTATACATGACTCTTATTGACCTTTACAGGACTAAAAATCTCTCACACCTTTTCTTCTTGTGTCAATAGTATATGTTGGTCCATCTATTTGAAAATCGCTAACATATGGTCACTGAAAAAAAACATTAGTTTTTTTTTTTTTTTTTCTTGACAACTGACATATGATAAGACAAGACCAGGACCCCAATACAGGGAAGCACAACGGCAATAGGCACATAGATCTGAATAGTGGACCATCAGAGCAATGAATAGTACCCTACTGCACAACTACTATGGCACGGGGGGACTCAAACTCTTCCCTCCTGGGAGGGGAGAGAGGATACAAACCAACAGTTACATCCATGGATGCAACATTTTTGTCACGACGCCCCTGACGTAGGCTGGCGTCATGACCGGTACAGTATACTATACACTATACATACTCATATACAGTATATAATACACTATCAGCCTTCACGTAGTCTCACAATAAATCCCAAAATTTACAGAAATTTTTTTCCTAATATACCACAAATCACATCCAATATAGATCTCTATAATCATTTCATTCAATCACACATCACATTTTTATTTCATCATCCAATATATTAAGCTATCTATATGCCCACACATCCCATCTAGATGATAATACATATAGATATATAATGTGTGATAAATATACATATCAAAATAACAAAAGTTATTTTCTCCAAGCATACATACACATACCAGACGAAGGCTCACGTGATTATCACTCACGGATTTTCCTTTTACCTTCGACTCAATACCTGAAATACTGAAGGAAATGGGGTGAGCAAATAACAACTCAGTGAATATAGTTCTTGAGATGACAATTATATACATTAGAGAAATATGACATTTAAAATCATTTCAAACACTTATTCAACACATGCATCATTCAACGAATATATTATACATGTCAACAACATAAATTGCATGAGTTTTCAATAACACAATACACAATCTTCCTCCTCCTCAAGGCAAGAGAGCGAGTCTAACCCTTGTATGGTCGTTACAAGGTAGTCACCGCCTCTCATTACCCAATTCACAGTCATTTCAAGGATCGCAACCCTTGTTAGGACAAACCTACTGACAATAAGGACTCGCAAAACCTCATCCGGGTCTAATTCCTAATGAAATAACATCATTACAAACTCAAATTGCTAAAATCAGTTTGCATGATCCATAAAACTCAATGCATTATAGATAAATATAACATGCATACAAGCAAACATTTTATATGCGTACAATGCCATACAAGAACCAAATCAAGAAAACTATACTCACAGTACAACACGTTCAACTTAAACCCAATCATCGTCGCTTTCGAGTCCAGCTCCAAGTTAAATCCAACTAATTTAACCTGTCACAATCACTCCATAATCCAATTTCATGTATTCGTATCTATTTACATCTTTAATTTCTCAACTCACTTCAAATCACGAATAATAAATCCATTTAGGACTCATAAGCAGTTAAAGAAACTACTATCTCGTTTCTGTGGTCAATCTAGATATTTTCACAAGAAAGAACAGTGAAAATAGATTTCAAAATCATATTTTCACGACACCATATACTTAGTACTGTTCACATCACTGTTCACTGTTCATAATACTATTCGTCACTATTCATTCGAAACATGTATATTGTATTAAAATTGTCAAACGGTCTCTAAAACTCATGAAATGGAATCTAACCACATATTCGGGGTCCCTACTGTCTAAGGAGTGTTTTTCTACCTTTCTAACAGATTTTTATTCACATTGGGTCAAAATCCCAATTTCTTAAAACGTCGTAAAACGGCTCGCATAGCTAAAATTAGTCCGCTAGAAAGTTTACATCTAGCTTAGATATCAATTTTACGAAGAAATAGAGGGAAAATCACTTACCGCAGGTCCTGATTTCGCGCGAATCCCTCCCCTTTTTCTTCTTCTCCTTCTTCCTTATCGGCTCTTCCTCTTCTGCTTCCAACAACTTCTTTCATTTGGTTTTTCTTTCGTTCTAATACTGTTCCGTGAACAGTACCCTCAAATGAACAGTAAATTGTTATTTTATTTTTTTTCTTCCTTTATTCCTCTTTTTCTTCTTCTATACACTCAATTCACATATTTAATTAATCAACCTATATATTAATCTTCTTTCTTTACTAATCATACACACGTATATTTGGCTCCTACGTATAAAATACGTGTATTATCACGCATATGTTTAGCTCCTACGTATCAAATATGTGTATTATATATTTCGATATACGCGTACTTCGACGTATGTATTTAATTAAAATTACGGAGTGTTACAGTTTTGGACATAGTTTTTCTAGGTCAATGTTTGTCAAACTTTGTTAAAAAAAATTAATAGCCCAGGAAAATGAAAATAACGGGCTACATTAATCCTCATTTTGATGATTCAATTTTTAATTTTTACTTTTATTTTTAAAGAAGAAGAAGAAGAAACAATATTCGTAGTTTGTTATATAACCAACTTCATTATTATACCGCACTCTCAGTATCAGGCTCATTCTTAATCCATTAATCCGCCTCACCAATTTTGATGATTCAAGTTGATTTTGTCGGCCTTTTCTTCCCATTTAGCTTAATCTCAAACTATTAATTGTCATGCGGGCGGTTTATTCGTTTTGAATTAATTGATATTATATACATGATAGTAAAGAATTCCCTATAATCATTCAAATTAGCTGGTAGGAATCATATGAATTCGTAAATTTATAGATTAAGTAATATGAATGCCACTAAGTACAATATATAGAAATCAGACAGCCTATGTTCAATTACAACACAAACTTCAACAGGTTATTAACACAAAACAAATTTGCTTGAATTTCTCAACTAAAAAAAGTGATTAATTTTGGTGACTCATGTTTTTGTACCACAACATTAATTAGCAACTGTTCCTTTTGTCCAAACTTGCTTGTGGTGGGCAATTTAATAGAAAATTAGAAATACTAGAAACACTCAAAAGTCACCAACTACCTAACAACCGTTAGGTCTCATATTATACTAAGTCCTTTAAGCAATAGCTATCTTCATACATAAACAAAGGAATAATATGAAGCTAGCTTCTTGGAGGGTACAACCACTCCTTAATTACTATATTGCAGGGGTCATTGTACAATGACACCTATAGAACAGCAAAACAAATGAAACATATGTTGGACTCTCTGCCAATTTGTGTTGTCTCATTAAAAATGGTTGTTAATTTGTGCCCTATTGGTGTTTATACAAGCTTGCATTTTTGTCTTAATCTTTTTCAATGTACCAAAACAACATGTACCAATATAAATCAATAATATGAGAGAAAATTAAAGAAGAAGAAAAATGATGATATGATATCTATAATTAATGTAAAGTACTGCAATTTAGCATATTCATTGTGCATATATGTGCTAAACATACATGTAAATTAAGGGTATATGGTACATTATACATGCTACATTTAATTATCAATAAATTGATTTTTGCATACAATGTTATAATTGTTAATGATAGTTTGATATGCATTGTTGGCTTATTTAACAACCATAACTTTTGGATTAAGTGGTTTCTAATATGGTATCAAAGCCTTAGTTTGCAAGAGGTTTTGAGTTCAAGTATCGTTATTGGAATTTATATGTTTTTCTATTTACATAATTGATATTTTTCTTCTGGTTCTCTACGTGCACGATGAGGTTACACGTTAGGGAGAGTGTTGATGATGGTTTGATATGCATTGTTGAGCCCTTATCTAACAACTATAACTTTTGGAACAAGTGATTTCTAATAATAATTATAATACTATTCAACCTAGCTGTAATTTCCTAGCTACGGAGATCAATTATATGAATTCAGTTCCTCTTATTCATGTTATTTTAAATTTTGTTCTTTCTTCAATTCTCATTACTGCCAATTTTCATCGGTGTCATTTTCATCAATAGGACACTGGCATAAAAGTACCACCTAATGACCTAAATGCATTTAAAAAACCATTACGCACATTAAAAAAAAAATTCATAAAGCTTCTCTTGATCTTGATTGAGTAGCATGCAAAAGTTCATAAATGTCATGAGGAGTTGAAGGACTTTAAAAGTACTGATATTAAAACTTTTCCAAGGAAAATTTATAAATGATCTTGATCATCATCAATTAAAAGGGCCCATTGGATTCTCTTGATTGATTTTCATTTTCTCACCCATTTAAGACTACAATACTCTATTCATACTACCAACACTTCCCATGTGTTTTTGCAAGCTGACATTTGAGTGTGACAAGATACCCAATTGATAAGAAGATATGACCCCAGTAGGCAGTAGTGATGATAACAATATGGAGAAAATCTTCCTATAGTTTTGTCTCATCTCTTATTCTTTCTTACAGATATATCCTTGTAAGTTTAGTAGTAGTAGTAGTAGTAGTGTTAGGTATGACCTCTCCTCCTAAAAACTAATTTATCTCTTTAGAAAAAATTGCTCCCTTCCAAGTCCTATCATTTGGTTGGTGCTGTCCTTAAGTGCCCCTAAACCCTTTCTCCATCCCTCTCCATGTGCTCCCTCCCTTATTATATAGCCCTTAAAAACAAGGGCACCTACTCTACTTTCTTCCTGATCTCTCCATATATACACTGAAATTGAAGCAACATATTTTGAATACAACACCATCTTGTTTATATTTCTCTTCTGATCTGATTTATGGGGAACACTACTTCTTGTGCTCCTGCAATTATCACTGGTAATGTGATAAAGGTTTTATCAAGTACTGATGAAAAATTGGAAGTATACACAAGGCCTGTAAAAGCAGTGGAGCTAATGCTGGAGAATCCAAGGCAGTTTGTATGTGCTTTTAGTCATCTTAAAGTGGGTCACCGGATTCTGGGCCTCGCTGCCGACGAAGAACTCGAGCGGCAACGGTTATACTTTCTTCTTCCAATTGAGATGCTTTATTCTGTGCTAAGTAAAGATGAGATGGATTCACTATCTTGTAAGGCTACCAAGGCAATTAAGCAACGATGGTCTAATTATAATAATATTGGAAGGATATTTCCTGTTTGTATTTTCCCTACAGAAGCAACAATGTTTGATGGGTCATCAACTCAAGATGATGATCAGAGGAAGAAGCATGTGGTTGAAAGGTTCTCCAAGCAGAGGTCATGGAAGCCTGCTTTGGATACCATTGTTGAAACTCAATGTAGGCTTTGAAGAAGGGTATCTATATTATATTAATATTTTCTCTGTTTTTATTAATTGTTCCTTGTGATTTTTGGTGTATTAGTTTTGAGTCGTATAATGGAATTTATATTATCTCGTTATATGGAAGCAAGATTCTTGTGGTTGAACAGTGTTTCGGATGATTTCAATATGGGCCATTGATTTAAGCCATGATTTTTTATTTTTTTTTGCATTTTTGAAATGCCCATTAAGAAGTAATATTATTTGGGGTCTTTATTTAATAATGGCTAGCTAGAATTTTCCATATAATATGTAGCTGTACATTTTTCCTATTTAAAAACAATTTTTTTTTTTTTTGAGTACTGACAAAAGTTCAGAGTAAGTTGGCAGGAAAAATATCTCACTTATTTGGACGGAGAGAAAAATCGAACTTTAGAATAGGAGTGTACATGAATTGAGTTGAGTCGGATTAGACTCAAAATCTAACCTACCCAAACAGTTCGAGTTAATAATTTTGAAACTTAACTCAATCTAATTTGTCCTCAAACCCAACCCAACCCAAACAGTTCAGGTTCGGTTTGGGTTGAGACTATTTATTGGATTAGACATAGTCAAAATTTTTATTTGCAACAAAAAAAAAATACAATTTGTTTAGCAAAAAAAAAATCAAAAGTTTTTGAGACACATCATCAACACACAAAAAAAGAAACAATTTAAGCAAATCTTATACCAAGAAAGCAAATTTACATAATATTAATAATTAAGAAAATCAATTAGAAAACAAGAATTTTTCAAGAATTTTAACACACAAAAGCCAAGGGCTAATCCTAATAATTTAACAATATTTCAAAATTTTTAACACACAATCAACCAATTTAGTAAGCATGCAAATAATAAATGATCAATGCATAATAGTTAAGTAATATAAACCATTATACCTTTCCAAAAAGGTCTAGGGTTTCGATACTTAAGATTCAGTTTGGATCCGGTTATTCGATTTTTTATAGGCTCAACCCATGACCCAATCCAAATTAATCGGGTTAGACATTTTAGAACCCAACCCAACCCAAATAACCAATCTAATCCAACGCAAAAGGTTCGGGTTGATCGGATTGGTCAGGTTAATAAACACTCATACTTTTGACTTCAAATAAAAGAGTTCGGATGTATACCGTTAAAGCTTACTAATATTTATAATAATAAATATTTTTTAATTCAATATAAACTGTATATATTAACGAAATAATAATAAATCTAATATTAATTATATTCTTCATTTTAAAATTTTAATTAATTAAAAAATACGTACAACCCCCAATGAACACAAACCAGTATATAGTAAGGAGTCATTTTTCTCTTTTGGACCATGCCAACCACTATTTTTTTTTAATTAAATTGTACTTTTTTATTAAAATGATAGAATGGTATAAAAAGTCGCATATAGTTCTAACACAGATATTGACGTCCATTGGATATACATGTGATTAGTATCTTGAGGCATATCAAACCGCTGACCTTGATGATTGTGTTGTACGTATGTCATATTTTTTATTAGCAAATATGATAGAATGACCCAAACGTACTAACATACATCTGTAACACAGCTATATACTGAGGTTCATCAGATATATGTGATGCATGTCTTGACTAATAGTCCTCAATGATTGTGTTAAAAATGTATGTCACCAGTTATGTTATTCTAGCATTGTCTTTTTGCTATATCTTTTTGTCGAAGTTTTAAAACCAAGGCCCATGTACATTCAATATATGCTTTTTTAAGGTCACAATGACGTGTGTTGATAATAGTTTGATATGTATTATTAGTTATTTTTTTATCAATTATAATTTTTAGGTTAAACTGGTTTCTAATATGTATTAGAGCTTTTTAACAATTGATATTTTTTTCTTTTTTTTCTCTCTCTTATAGCTCTTCATTGCATGATGAGACTCCGTATGAGAGAATTATTGATGATAGTTTAATATATATTGTTGGACACTTATCTGACAATTATAACTTTTAGATTAAGTAATTTTTAACACGTAAAATTAAAGGTGTTCATCGAGACCGACCAAATCGAAAAATCGAACTAAACCGATGTGATCGATTTGGTTCAGTTTTTTGTTCAAGGAATGAAAAAACTGATCGATTCAGTTCAGTTTTCAATTTAAATATTGAAAAATCAAATTTAATCCCAACCAAATCGAACTTTAAGGTAATATTGTCATTTTTCTTATAACCTTAAGTTTTAAATATGTAGTTTTTATTTATTTAACTATTAGATACTTAGAATTAAACGTACAGATACATAAAAAAATTACATTAAAAAAGGTTTTGAATAAAAAACGTGTATAAACTTTCTATGTCAATCTCTTTTAGTATTCCTATTATTGAATGTAATAATGCATTTTGTGTTTTAATTATAATAATATAACTATATATTATATTTTTTAAAAGATTGAATGTATTGTAAAAAGGTAAAATAATGTTAATTATAAAATTTATAACTATAACTAACACGATCAACCCAAATCGAATAAATTTAATTCGATTTGGTTCAATTTAATTTGAGAATTAGTTCAATTTCAATTTTAAAAAATTTAACCCAAACTTAATTCGGTTCGATTTCAATTTTTATCAAAAATTGAATCCAATTGAAGTTTACACGCCCCTTTTAAGTAAAATGCCTCTAAAGCTGGATTTGGTTTGGGTTCAAAAACAATTTACCCTCATCAAACAAGGTGTAACTACGCACATGCAAAGCCGTAAAATAAGGAAACAGATTTCTAAAAGGCGCAGAAGATGAAATTGACATCTCATATTTTCTTATCTCAAGTTGTATTTTCAATCATTTCTTCTTTAATAATAATAATATAAAAACAAAAGTCTTCCTTGTAATTGATTTGGAGTCACAACATACGGCGGCTTAAGTGGACGATTAGTTTTAATTATCCATTTTGCAAGTAAAACAGAGTCCCTGAATGAAGCGTATTTCCCAGGTTAGGCCCCCAAACATCATACACTATACAGCATTAAGCCTAACTTTTATGAATTGCTAGGAAGTCTTTATTCACATTATTTGAAAGTATTTGATAACTCTACTATTTTAAGTTCTATAAAAAGCTTATGTCTTTTAGTTTCCTGCCAAGTATTCCTACACCATTCGGGGACTAGTCCTCATATGAGGACTAATATTTGTAAAATATTTGTAAAAAATTATTTTACAAATATTTTTTTGTAATGTCATTTTATTTTAAAAGGCCCTAATATTAATGAGGGTAAAATCATATGATGTGTTTAGCATTCAATTTATAAATAATTTTTAAAAAATTAGAACATGATATCATTTTTAGTTGATTTATAATTTTTAAATTTATGTTTAGTATCATATTCAAAATTTAAAAACAAAGAAAATTTATTTGGTTTGTTTATGATTTTACACAAATCAAGTGGAAAATAATTATGTGGGTCTCATGCATTAAGTACAATAACAACTCAAAAAATAATATTTATATCTTTTCTAAAAACAAAAAACAAGTCATTTTTTTAACTTTTTTCTAAAAACATTTTTTAAATCCTATCGAGCCAATCAAATTTTTTGTAACTTTTTTTAATTTTTGCTTTTAAATACAGAAAATTGGATTTAAATTGTATATCAAACACAACCTTAACTTTTATTTAATATGATAATTTTTTTTAGATCAGCGAATATCAGGGACTTATGTCTCTCCTAATTCCTCTTTAACAAGGCCATAAATACTTAAAAATGTCGTTGGCCGATAAATGATAAGAGGTACTTCAATCTTAAAAATTTCAGAATAAATATATTTACATCTAACCACTGAACCAATTCACCGTTATTTAATACGATAAATTTTATTATATTTGATACAAGACTATTCTTTTAGTCCATTCATGTTCAAAGTACAAAAACCCATTTGTTTAATCGAAAGAAGCTAAATATTTGCTAATTTACCACTACAAAATACAAATATTTGTTAAATATATGTTTTTTTTTTTTCTTATTCAAAAGTGGTTATGAATCTAAATTCTATATGGTTTACTATCCTAATAATCGAAACAATGCAATTCACATTTAAGATCAAGTATATTAAAATCTTATATAAATGGCCCAATTTTAAATTAAACTAAAAAATACAAAAAACTGTATATTATTCAAATATGAAACCAATATAAGTATGAACGGAATTAGAGATTTTTGTTTAGACCCATTTGTTTGTTTTCACTGCCAGCTAGTGTTCACCCCGTAGCTAGTCTCCGAGTACGTGTCACTCGGATAGGAAATTTCTAAGTAAGCCGCGCTCAGGCACAGCAGATAATGAAGGCACGCGTACTCACATAGGCCACTAAAGGCAATTAAAAAGAAAATTAAAAAAACACATGCTGACCTACCGCCACTTCTTAGAAGCCGCAAACGGTTTTGATGTCCCCAACGAATAGGACATCGACACTTGTACCTTCTTCCAGCGCTACCAACTAAATAGAAAGATCAACCAACTAATAATTATTACTCCTCCAAATTTATTTCTAAGACTATATTAACCTAAAAAAAAACAAATTAAATTATTTGTCTGTGTATTAATTGATTTTTTTTTCTAAATTATTTGTCTGCGTATTATTTGAATTTTTCTTCTTCAAAATATTCTATTGAGAATTTTGTAAAAGAAAAGAAAAAAAAAAAGAAAAAAGGTGAAAATTGATTAGTTTACCCCCATTTATACGAATTTTCAGGTATAAATGTGCCCGACAAGTCAAGGTCTTATGCTATAAAGAAAAGTTAATAATTAATTATTGATGAATAAGAGATCTATTTATTATTTTCTTCTTCTTCTTTTTTAATTTTTTGAAAATAATCTTTAGCACTCCAACATGGTGCGACTTTTTTAACGAAAATTATGATAAATTGATCAGTAAGACATTAGTAATTCAGTAAGAAATGGTCGTGATCATAGGATGTGCATGAATTAATTGAATATAAGCACGAAAAAGTCATGTAAGAGGTGGTCAAAACTTTAAGAGCAATTCCATAATATAATGAACCAGTCGGTGAGTCACATGTGTCACCCTGTGAACTCCAACGCGGTTGGGTTGAAATATTAAAACTACAGCTCTCGAATCACAACAAGACACGTATTTGAATGCATGCATATACTACGTTTGCAATTAAAAAAATATTATTACATAAGCGTGACATTCTAAGGTGACAATTTGGTATTTTTGATATATAATTAGTAGTTTATATCATTGCTTATAACATTATATATACATTTCGTACAAAATGAGCGGTTCAGGTGCGACTAGGTTGGGTGGGGTGGGCTCGGACCACGGTTCCGTGAGCGAGTACGCATGGCTGCGATGTAGGGTGCGCTGTGCTTAGCGACACGCTAACCGCCAAGAGCCAGGTGTTATTCCCGCGAGATGGCATTTTCTCACTTGGGTCTGTTTAGTGTCTACTTATCGACATATAATTTAAAAAGAAAAATGAAAAAGCTAAAGTAAATACTTTTTTTAAAATGGATTATTTAATAAGCATATTAATTAACATAGTAATATTTATACTGATCTTTAAAGGTGTTTTAACATTTATTAAATTTAGTTGTTAACTTTTAATTAATTTTAAAAAATACAATAATTAACTATAAATTTTTGTTTTTATAGTAATGGTATAGATATTTTTGCATGAAAATAGAAGGGTAAAAATGAAGAATGTTGATCAAGATGGATAAATAATAAGAACTCTAAAATCTAACTCGTCAATTGGACAACATGCGCTTTGAGTGTTCAAATTTACTTAATATTCATAGCGAGGGGTTATACAATTATCTATAATGCACATTGAATATATTTTATTCATGTATTAATATATAATGCAAGAACAATATTTGGCATACACAATAGGGTTTATGCTAAAAATATAGGTGACAAAATCATATATACTAATTATTTCTCAGTTTTATAAATGAGGTTGCATATCTTTGAAAGATTAGTTTGACGGATGTAATATACCACAAGATATTCTTGATCATCAAAAATAAATAAATAAGGAGTCTCAAAGATAGAATTGAGAAATCTCAACTAATTAAATAAAGCAAGAATAGTTGGAAAAAGGAAAAAAATCTAACCATATGATAAAGAACCTAACCTTTTAATTAAAATATAATAAAGTGTACTTGGTGAAAACTTCTAAAAATAAGTAAAACGCCAAGATTTTTAGTTATTATAAGTAGAAATTTATTTTATTTTGCAAAATAAAAATGAACATGCCAATTAATACTTCTAGCTAAATTGCAAAACAGTACCTTAATATACAATTTCTAAAATAAGAATCTTTCAACATGTTTTAGAAAATTACAATCAAACTAATAAAGTGTACTTTGTCAAAGTATCCACATTTCATTATCCTTTAACCACCCTTGACTTGGTAAAGTAAAAAAATCAAATTAATCCATTAATTCCATTTTCTCAATTAGTAAATAGAATAAGATGAGATGAAAATTAGATGAGATACCACTGAGAAATTGCCATTAGAACATCTCATCCTTACAACCAGCAAAAAAAAAAAGTACTACTAGAGGAAACAAAAGAAAAAAGAACAAACAAACAGGTCCCACACGCATTAACAGCCATGTCTCCAAACAAAGCAAAGCTCTCTCTTCGTCTCTCTTACGCGTATTTCAACTATACTGTCAAACTAACACAACTGGCTCGAATCTCCATCTCCCCTTCTTTATATAAATTCAATCTCTTCTCATTCTTTTGGCAGAAAAAAAAAAAAAAATCCATTCTCTTTCTTCCTTAATCTCAGCACAAGAACATCAAAGTACTGATTCTATCTTTCTTCTTATAATTCATCTTCTTGTTCTTCAAATTTCAATCTTTTATTAATCTTCAATCTTCAAATGGGCAATTACATCTCTTGCACGCTATCAACACAATCACTGAAAGGCTCAAAATCCGGCACAAAAGTGATCTTCCCAACCGGCGAAATTCGCCAAATCCACGAGCCCACCAAGGCAGCAGAGCTCATGTTCGAGAACCCAAATTACTTCCTCGTGAATTCTCATTCTTTACAGATTGGAAGGCGATTTTCGGCGCTTAACGCCGACGAAGACCTCGAAATGGGTCATGTGTACGTGATGTTTTTAATGAAGAGGTTGAATTCAGTTGTTACAGCTGCTGATATGGGTGCGTTGTTTATCATGGCTAGTTCAGCTACAAAGCGTGCTTCTTGTGGGAAGCTGAGGATCTTGCCGGAGTCTAGTGTGCCGGAGAGAGTCTCGCCGGAGAGTGAGGTGGTGGAGAGTACCGAGAAGCCCAGATTGAGTTTGGATGATATTGAAGACGTTTCGGTATTGGAGTTTCAGCATAGAACTTCTTTGTGTAGGTCGAGAAGGCCTGTGTTGGAGACTATTGTAGAAGAGCCTGTTTTCTCAAGATGATGTTGATGATAAGATTGGGGCTGGTTTCTTCTTTGTATAATACTACAATTTCTTCTTGAATGGGATAATGGCGCTCTCCTAGTTTTTTTTTTTTAAGCAAATGAGAGATTTCTATTCTAATTACTGATTGTATGGTAAAAAAAAAATTCATTTACTTTGGTGAGTAATCACCCCTAAAATATATAAATTCGTGCAAAAAATACAAAATAATATATATTCATTCTATATAATTACAATCTTTTTTATTTTTTTTAATATTTAATTTTGAGAAATAATATTTTTAAAAAATTTATCACATGGCCTTGTTTGTGTTTTTTTTTTTTGGGGATAAATACTATAAGGAAGAAGGGCATTTTCGTCTAACAATCATTTGAGATAAGATATAATGGAATGCAACCGAAATGCGTTGGCTTGCGTTAAGTAGCTTCCAAAGTAACATCATAACAATTAGCAACCGCCACTTTTGAATGTCACAAGCATTCTCATTATAATATTTCTTATTGTTCATTATTATGGAACGTAATTATTATGGGTAAGCTTGAAAGTGATTTATATATATACAATTTAAAAGGGTATTTAAATGGAAGTTGAGACTTCAAGAAAGTCGGTTGGAAATTGGAAGCATGATATTGGTGGTTGTCAAAGGTTTAATTTAATTTACCATTTCGCATTTATAAATGCATTTGCCTGTATGTGTGTGTATGAAAAATGTTAATCTACCTTTAATAGCTATACTTTTAAGTACAACTACATATACACAATTATTAGATGAATGTGTGTATAGATTTTGAGAAGTATAATAAATTATCCAATAATTATATATGTTTAGTTGTACTTAAAAATATAATTACTGAAGTTAGATTAATATTTTCCAGTATATTATTACTTAAGTCACCAACTCCATTCCAAAAATAAAATTTAAAATAAGTATGATTTAAATACGAAATAATATGCGGAGATGATACATTTATTATTTAGTTCTGAACTCATTTTAGATTATATATATGTCTATGCTATTTTTAAAGTAGATACCTCTTAGCTCACAGAGTGCTATTAATTTTATCGTAAATTCCTAAGCTATCCCCTATAAAAGTAGTAAATTCCTAAGCTATCCCCTATATTTATGGGTAATTTGAAACTTCTTTTAGCTTATGCTGTACTATTTTAAACTCCTTTTATTTTTATTTTATTTTTATATAACTTTTAGTCCCTTTTTTATTTTTATTTTTGATAACTTTCAGCCTCTTTTATTCATGTGAAATGCATGCCCAGCATAAAAAATCTTTTTATTTTTTTATTTTTTATTAATAGTATTTTCTTGTTTTTATTTATGTTCTAGATAAGAAAAGGACTTCTTGTAATATCAAATGGAGTTCTTTAATACTAGGGTAAAATATAATTATAAGAGAGATCATAAATATTACTGTGTTTGCTTGTCAAAAAATACATAGGAACATACAAAAAAAAAAAAAAAAAGGTAAGGATACATCCAAATTATAAAACAAAATCAATATTTAACCAGAAGAAAAATGAAAACTTATATATTCATCCAAATATATATAGTTGACCAAAATTTAGGTCTGGATGTACCAGGTTTGGACGATACCTTATTATCACTAGCTATTTGTGTTCGACTTATAGTTAGGATTCTGATCCATCATCATTATCCATATCTTTTTGGGGGGGATATTATGAACATGAATTTTACAAATTGATAATATTAATTAAAAAATTAAAAAAGTCTACTAAATCAAAACATATATAATATGCACAAAATAAAATATAGAAGGATTTTTTTTTATTGGTACCGATTTTGTCACATCGGCCGATGTCCTCCTTTTTTTATGGGACAAGACTATTTCTTTCAGATTCAAAGAATAACTAGAATAAGAACACCTCTTTTAAAAAAAATGAATGAAGGTGAGCTTAAATTTGTTATAAGTCCTTTTAACTGTACCTTATAGTTTGCTCTTTGAATCGGGGAACTACGTTCTTGTGAAGACTAGTTTACTCAAACTAACTTTGTTTACTTGAGGGCTCAAGTTGGGCCCTGAGTTTTCCTTATTTGGATCAGGCCGGGCCCATTCGTGATCCTAATCACGGTGGAAGTGCCACGTGGAAGGTATTATCGTAAAACATTGTCAAAACCAGGGGTTATCACATAAATTCGTTTAACGGAGGAAACGAGGAAGCCCGACCGAACGGAATCCTACATGTGCGCGTACGTTTCCTCCATTTTTTTTATTTTTTCAATCGCTGACAGTGTTGCCTTCTCAGTTTCTTCTTCTTTTGCTTCCTTCATTTTCTAGGGTTTCCGTGGAGCTTCTGATTCTCTCACTGTGTTTAGGTTATTTAACACTCTTTTGATTATTATCGATAATGGCCGGAATCCGATGGCCGCCGGAAGACTCGGAGCTCCATCGCGTCCGAGTTCCGAGCACCGCCGACCTGATCTCCGACGACGTTCGCTCCGTCGCCGCGGATTCTTGGTCGATTGAAAGCGATTACGGCAGCACATTGGACGACGAACAGCGGCATGTTGACGCCTCTTATGTTCTCTCCACCATTGCATCTTTTCGTGCCGCGTCAGATTATTGGTATTGTTGGATCAAGCTTCTTTTTCTGGTTTTTATTTAGTTTAATAATTATTGATTTTGCTTGCTTGAAACTGGTATGAAATTTTAAGTTAACGGCATTGTGATGCCCTAGGTTGGGTTGGTGATTATTAGTGTTTTTAGCGTTTTGCGATTGTTAATGATTTATGATTCTGAGTGTTCATAAGGAAAAAGTTGGGTAAATTCTAGTCAAAAGCATAATGGTAGAGTCCTTGAGATAATCAGGTGAATTTTTTGATGGCCAAACTGGAAAATTGCCATCATTGCTAAGCAGTTTACTTCATTTCCTGGTCCACATGATAGCAAACACTAATCAGATTCGATAAACACAAACCTATAGAGAGTAGAGACTGGTAGCTTTGATGATCTTCATCCATACCTGAAATGTATTCTGGTGCGTGGAAGCTGGATATGAGGATCATAATTAGTGCGAAATGGAAAGCATGGCTGAAGTTGGTTTGCTCACTTGAAGTACATCTCATCTTCTTTTCTCATCACGTCTGCTTTTCTTGACCAACTTTTTTTTTTTTTTTTTTTAATGAAAGGAAACTAGAGATTAATATATTAATTGTAATAATGTACAATGTACAAAATAATGTGGCCAGAGAATAATATATTCTCAGCACCACCAGACCATATATAGTGCTAACCCAATACAATACTATCCCAATTTCTCGCCCGGTCATTAATTGACAATTTACTATTAGCCATCCAAAATGCTGCTAACAGTTTGGAGCTTGTTGGGAACCATCTCACAGCCGCCCATGTGGGCGGTCAAATTGCGGACGGTGCATTCGGCGCTATTTTTTGATGGTGTTGTTCATCCAGCCCCAGTTCGTTCGATCCGACACTATTCATACCAGCCTAGTCGCTTCAGCTGATACTGTTCATCCCCCCAGTCCAGTCCGCTTCGGCCCGACACTGTTTATCCGGCCCAGTCCCTTTTTAGCCCGTACTGTTCATCCGGCCCAGCCCCTTACTCAGTCGTTTTGGTTCTATACTGTTCATCCCGGCCCATCCCGTTTCGGCCCAACAGTTGACCGAATTCATTTTCGGTTGACCAACCATATCCGGCTCATTTTTCGTCTGATTTCAACAAAGTCAGACTCGTTTCCACCATTTTCGATCGTTCCGGACGCAATCGTACAATCAGTTTCTGCAGATTCAGCTCCTAAGTTATTGATATAGCTTAGTTGGAGTCGTATATCATTTTTCAAGCACTTTTCGGCGTCATACATATCTTCGGTTTTAATGGCGGAGGAAATCCCAAGCACAAGCAGGCCTTGGCAAAGAAGTTCGATGTCCAACGCAAAGTTCGAGGTGGAGAAATTCAACTGCACCATCAACTTTGGCTTGTGGCAATGCGAAGTTCAAGATCTATTATTCCGGGAAGGATCACATATCGCCTTGGAAACCAAGCCCAAGGATATTTCTGATGATAATTGGAATTTTGTAAATCGTCGAGCTTGTGGAACAATTAGACTCTGTTTAGCAAAAGATCAGAAGCACTTTGTCATGAAAGAAACTATGGCAACAAGTCTCTGGAAGAAACTGGAGGACAAGTACATGACGAAAAGCGTAGAAAACCGACTCTACCTGAAGAAGAAGCTCTTTCGTTTTCAGTACAAGAAAGATACTCCCATGATTGAGCATCTTGATAATTTCA
Source organism: Paratinospora sagittata (assembly GCA_035771175.1). Classification (NCBI taxonomy): domain Eukaryota; kingdom Viridiplantae; phylum Streptophyta; class Magnoliopsida; order Ranunculales; family Menispermaceae; genus Paratinospora; species Paratinospora sagittata. The sequence goes on along the minus strand of CM069592.1, from coordinate 3,004,356 downwards.
ACAAGATTCTCGCTGATCTACAGAATCTTGATGTTGAAATTCTTGATGAGGATAAGGCACTATTGTTGTTAAACTCTTTGCCTGAAAGTTATGAACATTTAACAACAACTTTGCTATATGGTAAAGATGATGTTAAATTTCGTGATGTTTCAAATGTTTTGGTGAACAACGAGTATCGAAGAAAGGACCAGCTCGATAACAAGGAAGCATCACCAGAAGCCTTGACGGTATCCAGAGGCAGGGCTAACAACAAATCTGATAGATCCAGTGGGCGAGGCCGATCTCGCTCAAAGTCAAAAGGACCTTCATCGCGTCAACGTCTTGCAAAGGATGAATGTGCCTATTGTCACCAAAAGGGGCACTGAAAGAAAGATTGTCCAAATAAGGGCGAGACAGATGCAAATGTGGCACAGAAGGCTGAAGAAGATTCTGCATTCTCAGTTTCATCTATAGACAATCAGTCTGATAGATGGATATTAGATTCCGGATGTTCCTATCATATGTGTCCGAATCGAAGTTGGTTCTCAAAATTGGATGAGTTCCATGGAGGAGTCGTGCTAATGGACAACAACAATACCTGAAAAACAAAGGGTATTGGAACTATACGACTTAAGATGCATGACGGTACAACAAGACGGCTCACGGACGTCAGATATGTCCTAGATCTGAAGAAAAATATGATCTCACTAGGAGTTCTTGATTCCAGCGGTTACAAGGTAACCATCGAAGGTGGAGTTCTGAAGGTTGTACGTGGAGCATTCTTGGCCATGAAGGGTACTCAGAAAGGAAATCTCTATTTCCTTGACAGCAACACAGTAATCGGAAGTGTCTCAGCTTGCAACAGTTCTAATGATGATTCATCGGACACTTCCCGACTTTGGCACATGCGGCTCGGACATGTTGGAGAGAAGGCTCTTCAAACCTTGATAAAGCAAGGTTCTCTTAAAGGTGCAAAAATCGGGAAACTTGACTTCTGCGAGCATTGTATCTTAGGCAAGCAGACGAGAGTCATGTTTGGAACTGCAATCCACCACACAAAAGGAACATTGGATTATGTTCATACCGACGTTTGGGGACCCTCTCAAAATGCTTCATTGGGAGGTAAACATTGGTTTGTTACTTTCATTGATGATTTCTCACGCTATGTTTGGGTTTATACCATGAAGCATAAAGATGAAGTGCTCGATATCTTTCTTATATGGAAGAAAATGGTAGAAACCCAAACGGGAAGGAAGATTAAGAGGCTCAGATCTGATAATGGAGGAGAATACAAGTCAGACCCATTTCAGAAAATTTGTGAAAATGAAGGGATAGTCGGACATTTCACAGTACCAGGCACGCCACAACAAAACGGTGTTGCTGAACGCATGAATCGTACTTTGGTAGATAAAGTTCGCTGCATGTTATCTCATTCTGGACTGAGCAAGACATTTTTGGCTGAAGCTTTGTCATATGCCACTTATATCATCAATAGACTTCCGGCAACAACACTAGATGACAAAACTCCCAATGAGGTATGGTCTGAACAACCCGTTTCAGATTATAATTCTCTGCGCATTTTTGGATGCACTGCATATTTCCATGTGAAGGAATCCAAACTGGATCCTAGGTCCAAGAAAGCGATTTTCATGGGCTTTAGTGAAGGAGTTAAGGCTTTCCGACTATGGAACCTTGAGTCAAAGAAGATTGTACAAAGTCGAGATGTAACTTTTGACGAATCTGTGATGTTAAAGCATACAGTTTCTGATAAAGAAAATCGAGATCCAGATTTGGATCAACAGGTGGAGTTAGATATTCCAGTAACTCCTGGCAAGTCAGTAGAGATATCCAACCATCCTGAAGAAGACGACCACGAAGAGAAATCCGCAAACCTGCTCGGTACACTGACATTGTTGCATATGCATTTTCAGTCACCGGAGATGATATTCCATACAATTACAAAGATGCTATTCAGAGTATGGAAAGTGATAAGTGGAAAATGGCAATGCATGAGGAGATGAAATCACTTCATCAGAATCAGACTTGGAAGTTGGTTCCACTTCCGAAAGGAAAGAAACCAATTGGCTGCAAATGGGTTTTCACTAAGAAGGAGGGCTCTCCCAGCACAGATTGTATCCGATACAAAGCTAGACTGGTAGCAAAAGGCTACGCTCAGAGGGAAGGAATTGACTATAATGAGGTATTCTCACCTGTTGTTAAGCATTCGTCAATTCGAATATTATTGGCTTTGGTTGCACAGTTTGATCTCGAGTTAGCCCAACTCGATGTCAAAACTGCTTTTCTACATAGTAATTTGGAAGAGGAGATATATATGTCTCAACCAGATGGATTCAAAGTACCAGGAAGAGAGAATTGGGCTTACAAGTTGAGCAAGTCATTGTATGGCCTGAAGCAGTCACCAAGACAGCGGTACAAGCGATTTGACAGCTTCATCCAAGGGCAGAAATATACCCGGAGTCAGTTTGATCATTGTGTCTACTATCGCAAACTTCAAGATTGTACATTTATCTACTTGCTTTTATATGTAGATGATATGTTAATCGCATCTAAAAGCAAGGTGGAGATCAACAAGCTGAAGGCTCAATTGAGCTCAGAGTTTGAAATGAAGGATCTTGGAGAGGCCAGAAAAATTCTCGGGATGTAGATAACTCGAGACAGGGCCAAAAGCACAATCTGTTTGACTCAGACTCAGTATTTGAAGAAAGTTCTTCAAACTTTTGGCATTGACAATGACACAAAACCTGTGAGCACACCATTGGCACCACATTTCAAGCCAAGTACATCAATGTCACCAAATTCTGAGGATCAGAAGAAGCAAATGGAGAACATTCCATATGCAAATGCAGTTGGTGCCTTGATGTATGCTATTATGTGTACCAGACCTGACATTTCACATGCTGTAAGTATGGTAAGTAGTTACATGCACAACCCTGGTAAAGGCCACTGGCAAGTAGTGAAGTGGATTCTACGGTATATTCATGGTACTGTTGATATTGGTTTAAAGTTCGAGAGAGATAAGAAAAGTTGTAAGCATCTAGTCGGATATGTGGATTCGGACTATGCTGGAGATCTTGACAAGCGCAGATCTACTACTGGTTATGTTTTCACTATGGCAGGAGGACCAGTGAGTTGGAGATCAATACTACAGTCAACAGTTGCTTTGTCTACTACAGAGGCAGAATACATGGCAGTAACGTAAGCTTTCAAGGAAGTAATCTGGCTTCATGGATTGACTAAAGACTTGGGAATTGTGCAGAAGAATGTTGAAGTTTTCTGCGACAGCCAGAGTGTCATTTGTTTGACAAAGAACCAAGTTCATCACAGTCAAACGAAGCATATTGATGTTCGTTTTCATTTTGTTCGAGGAATAATAAAAGAAGGGAGTATTCTTCTGCAAAAGATCAAGACTGCAGATAACCCCGCAGATATGCTTACAAAGGTGGTTACAGGGGTCAAGTTCTAACATTGTTTGGACTTGATCAACATCTCACGAGCTCGGAATGCTTAAGGGCACTAATGGAGGCATCAACAGTTTTTGAAAGAAGCTTGCTATCTGTAGAGAGATTACAGGTGTGGAGGAGCTCTGTTCCACGTGAGGTGGAGGTGGAGATTTGTTGGGGACCACCTCACAGCCGCCCATGTGGGTGGCCAAATTGTGAATGGCGCATTCGGCGCCGTTTTTTGACGGCGCCGAATGCGCCTAAAGTTGACAATAAAATATATATATATTATTTTATATTTTTATAATTTCGAAAATGCCCCTGAATACTCTTATAAATAGAGTCTAACTTCATTTTTGAAATTAATTCCTGAGATCTATTCTAAGAGATCTAATTCAAGAGATCCAATCTGTAAGATCCACCTAAGGGTGAAGTAATATAAGTTTGCTGTCTGCCGTGGACGTAGGCAATTTGCCGAACCACGTTAAATATTATTGTCTTATTTTTTTTTTTCATGCTTTACCACGATTTCGCATAACAGAGCTCTCCCACACCAGACCAACCAAACTTTCCTTGTCGTAAAAAATTCTTCGATTCCGCTCTTATGAGTTAGGACCACTTATGACAGATAAATTTATTTGTGGGTGATGTATCATGGAAGTGATTTAGTTGTTCAGTTCAAAAAAATAAACTAATAAAGTGCCAATTAATTTGGCTTGAGTGCTGATGAATGGTATGAAAAGTTCCATTACCAGTTTTTTCTGCAAAATGCTATGATAACAGCTCTGATAAGGAGGCACCAGATGCTGAAGTGGAGGAGCCTTCAGTTCTGGGTTTACAAAGCTACTGGAATGCCACATATGCAGATGAATTAGAGCATTTTCATGAACATGGCCATTCTGGTGAGGTTTGGTAAGTTCTTCTCATAAACCTTAATTAAATCATACATTACTCATTTTTATTTACTCTTTGACGTCATCTTTCCCGCTGTACAGTTTATATCAAATATTAGACGAGTTCTTTGATTTTCTCATTCTAATTCCTAGTGAACATTGAAGGTAGAGTGTGCACTTGTTTAAATAAAAGTAGAACAAAGGAAGAAACAAAGGTATTAGACTAAGTTGCTGCCGCTTATATATATTCATGCATTATAAATGGTTCAAATTCTACTATTAATTACTAAAATTTAAGATTTATTTGAAAAAACAACAGATACCATTTTTCATTAGAATTAGGAGGGTACGATTTTCTTTTCTTTTTTTTTATTGAAAATGAAAATGAATAAAAAAAAAAGGTCAAAAGGGTATAACTATAAAGGTAAATTGAAAGCTTTATTTTAAGATTTTAAAATGTAAAGACAAGACGAAGTAGTGAAAAGATGTTAACCAATCACGTTGTTGTAATTATTTGTCAAAGTTAACAAAGACTAAAGTAGTTTTAAAATAGTGATAAAAATAATTACACCACGAGAGGCCCAACTTTTTGCACAGTAGCGGAAATATGTGTTGTTGCATAAGATTTTTTATTTTTTATTTATTAGGTGTTACCGTTGTTATTTTTTTCATTTAGAATCAAAATAAGGGTATGAAATGGCAAAGAACCTTTAACTGAAAATGGCAAATATGAAAATTATCTCAACTCAATTCAACTAATTATTTTTTCAACTTCATTAAAATTTGAGATACTATGAAATAATAAAAATAAAAATATGGGTTAAATAGTGAAAAAGAAAGCTAAGAGTGTTACACTTGCAAGTCACAATTTATAAATTTGAACTTTATCATTGAAGGTTATATTGTTGATGCTAATGCCATTTTAGCCAACAGGGCCTGGTGGTCGTGAGGTCGTTGAACTTTTTCAACATTTCATAAAAATAAATCGACAAAACAATAAAGTGAATGACACAATCTCATGAATCGGCCATGCAGCAATCAGGAAACACCTATGACCACAAAAAACAAATAATAAAAAATAACAATAAAACTCATCGCTTTAGTTAAGATTATACAGAAGAACCACTTTCCACATAAAAGTATGAAAAATTATTGATTTCAGGCAATAGAAACTTGAGAAGAATCAATAGTTTATGACTTTGGTAAAATCATATTTATGCAACTGATAAAAGATTTGTCCTATTTTTATTTTTTTTAAAATAAAGACCAAGGAAACTAAAATTAGATTAAATTATAGAAATGAAAGTCATCACAGAGCCACTAAATCACAATTACACTACTATCACCTATACTGTTGAGATCTGTCAAATAGGAACATTTCAAAAATCTTTCACAAAAAATAGTGGTGTAAGAGGAACAATGTTAATGTTTATACTTTCACAGGTAGTAAGATTTCTTTAGCAAACCATAACACACAACCACAAAAAAAAGTAAAATACGCACAAACATTCAAAATCTCTGCATACTTATAAACAACGATCCTAACAAATACTAAATCAAACTTTTTTTCAAAAAAAAAAATATTAAAATTGTTAGAAACAACCCAATTAAATTGGAGAGCCAGCAGTAATTTTTGACCTTCCAATTAACTAAAACTGCTAGCTATATTACCTTGGAAGAGAAGCAAACCTCTCCCATCGCCATGAATTAACAAGTTGCAGCAGCAAATTTTGACTCAAGAAATCCAGCTCATCTGCAGCCTTATGAACCAACATCGACAAGTCCATTGGTGGAGTACAAATATGGGTTGTTTGCATTTGTTAGAAAGTGACTTTGGTGAGTGATTTTGAGTGTAGCAATACTCTCTTTTGCTATGTATGTACTCTGTTTTAAACCAGAGAAAGCAATATAAAACTTGTTTTTTTCGCATACAGATTAGTTTTTTTTACCTCATTCCTCAACTGTATTTTCTTCTTCATTCTAACAATTTTGATGTTAAAAAAAAACACTGCAAAGTGGAAAGAGTTTGAGAGCATAATAAGATCTGAATTACCACAATAGAAAAACAAAGAAGAAAAAAAAGAATAGAAGAAGCTCACCACAAACCCTAGGTTCTGCCTCTGGAAGGCCGATGGAAGAGAAGAATCGTTGGGGAATGACCTCTGGAAGGAGTGAAAGGTGAAACGGTTTCTCTAAAAGAAGAAGAAGAATCGTTGAGAGATGGCTATGAGGAGGGTTCAAAGGGGTTTTCGCGGGGTTTTTGGGGTTTCTATTTCTTAGAAAAGAGATTTACAAAAACATTAAACATATGTTTTAAAATCTAGAAATATCTTTGTGATAATAATTTAAAATTTTAATTTATTTATTTTAATAATTTATTAAGTTAATTTTTAACATAATACTTATATTTTTTATGTTAATTATTATCTTATCATATAAAGTTTTCTTAGCGGAGTTCTTATGCACCTATTACGGCACACAACACACTAAGTGTTACAGATTATCTTACAAAGCTGGGAAGATTAATGTTAAACATAACATTAAAAAACTGGATACAAAACTAGAAGACTTGATGATCCTAAATGATCTTACAAACTCTTATTTATAGACAGACACGGACTTCAAGTATCTTCAAATCCGCGGACTTCAGAATGCTTCGAATCCGGGACAGCTGGTAGTCGTTGAGCTGGCTGAAGATAAGATCACGTGCGAACAGCTGGAAAGCAAAACACACTTACAAAGTAGACATGACTAAAAGCAAAGATGCTCTTAGCTTTATACTGTACATAAAGTGGACAGATCATATCGATTTGTCCTCTTGTGTGGAGTGGGAGACATCTGTGGGGACCACAGCATGTGATGGTGAGCTAGCAGATGAGGAAGAATCTTGCTGAGCTGGTTGGGTTGATTGCTGGGCGATGTTGATGTCATCGATGAGGTCAGTTAGGTAAGGTTCCATCTGTCTGTTAATCTGTCGGTGAGCATTGTGAATTCGTCGGAGCACTGTTAATCGTGTAGAAGGCGAAGATTCAGAGAGGTCGATGTTGTTGAGTCGTTGGATGATTCGTCTGGAGTCACGGAATCTTCGGAGTCGGAGGAGAGCGAGTTCTCGTCGGAGACGGGGAAACTGATTATGTGGGTTGTTGTCCATGTAAGCAGTAAGTATGCGATCTCGGTTGAAACTGTTATTGTTGTCGGCGAGGTAAGCAGTCAGATATCTGGAGAATCGTGGAATATTCATGGTGAAGTGTCGCACTGTGTTTCCATATCTATATCAGGGTCACCTGTATCAAAGTTGTCGAGCCAGTCTTCATGATGTTCGACAGGTGGAGGAGGTAAGAGACCTAAGGCAATGCGAGCATTGTCTTCAAAGTCTTGAGCTTGCTGGCATTCTATAATTTCTTCGCGAGACAGAGGTGGATCTCTGAAGTTAGGAGAAGGAGGAAGACTTTGACGGATCTGGTACTGATATTCTGCTTCTTGTTGTTCTTGATTATCATAGAGAGCTGCAGAAATCCGAGGAGACTCACTGAGACGTCGTCTGAGTGGAGAAGGACTAGGAGATCGTTCTGGAGGATCTCTGAATTGAGGAAGGGGAGCTTCAATATGCCACGGGGCTTGACTCTGTATTAATTCATCCAAATGTTCAGAAGGAATGAACTCATGAGGACCGATATGAATATGAGAACTTGCAGGAGAAGAACCATTAATTTCTTCTAGAAACTTTCGGACTCCTGAAAGAACTGTATCGGTGAGATGGCAAGAGTAGGTCTGAAACTCTTGGAGATAATGCTCTGCAATAATTCCTTGGGATGAATCAGAGAAGGGCTGGTAGCCTATATATATAGCATGAAGGCAAGCTGGCCTTTGCTGGCATATCTCAGAAATATGACGTAACCATGTGCGTCGTGGTGCAAAAAGATCCATGCAGGAATTTAAGAGTGATAATGTAGTGCATGTTTGTAAATGCTGTTGTATTTCAGAAGGAATAAAAGTTAAAGCTATTTTGTATAAGCATGAAATACACCATATATACCAGAAGAACTTTTCAGATATATCAGGTCGTATATGAAATATGAATAGGTAGGGCTTAGTATGATGAAGGGCCTGAGGTTGTTGATAAAGATGGGCTGGAAAGTCCAGAAAATAGTTATGGGCATATTCAAACAAGTGTTGTTGAGCAAAAGTTCGAACAGCGTGAGCAGTTAAGGGCCTAGGTAGGTCAGGAGGAAATATGGCACCTATAAGGGGAAAAATGCCATGGGCATGTATTAATTGGACAGGCCGAGTCTTAGGAATAATATTGGGCTGGATTAGCAAGGGAAAAGTCAGACCATTATGAAATAGGGAAACCTGATGAGCATTGGGTCTTTGGATAGGTCTGGATAGAAAATCAGCTAAGACGTTCTTAGTTCCTGGAATATGTTTGACTGTAAATTGGAACTGAGTAAACCATTCCTGGAGACGAAGAAGTTGAGCAGAGGGAACCATTTTGTTCCTGAATTCCAACATTTTGGGAAATGAGGAATTATCCATTTGAATCTCAAATTGAGCAGGCCTTAAGAAAAAGGCGAACTTCATAATACCATATTTAACGGCGAGTACTTCTTTGATGGTGATATGGTAATGGAGTTCTGAGTCAGAGAATTTGCCACTATGATAGCCACAGATAGAGTCAGTGGAATCTTGCCGTTCAAGAAGAACTGCACCCCAGTAATAGTCAGGCGCATCAGTCTGCAGAATAAGAGAGCCTGTACTAGGTATAACCAGTGGGGGAGGATTCTGGCAAATCTTCTTAAGAGCTTGAACATCATCAGTATGTATATCCTGCCAAGGAGGTGGATTTTTCTTCAGGAGAGAAGATAATACTGATGTATGGCGAGTGATGTGAGGTATAAACATCCGCAGATAATTGATAATACCAAGAAATTGCTGAAGTTGCTTAACTGTCAAATGTGTGTCGGGGAATTGAAGTAATTCCACAGCAATATGAGAACCAGGCTGATAGACACCATTAAAGAACTTCATACCAAGGAAATCAATTTCGGATGTACACAAGATACTCTTCTTTTCAGAGAGCATGATACCATGCTGGTGTGTAATATCTAAGAACTGAGAGATAAGCTGGTGATGAGCAGCTTCAGTCTTGGAGAAGAGTAAAATGTCGTCAATATAGATAAGAGCTGTTGCCAGTATAGAGGCATAAATGCGAGTCATAGCTTTCTGAAATAAAGAAGGTGCAACCTTAAGACCAAAGGGCATAACAGTCCATTGGTAATGAGCATTAGGGATGCAGAATCCTGTTTTGGGTCGATCATCAGGATGAATACCCAGTTGCCAAAATCCGGCTTTCAGATCAAATTTACTATAAATTGTGGATCCTGAAAGTAAGGTAAGCTGGGAGGATATCTTGGGAAGAGGAAATTTATCATCCTTGAGAAAGACATTCAGTGGCTTATAATTGATCACAAATCTCTTTTTGCCACGTGTAATTTCAGCTCGTTTATTGACGTAGAAGGCTTGGCAAGCCCAATCAGAAGTAGTTGGTTCAATCAAACCTTGAGATAGGAGATCATCACATTCTTGCCGTGCTAAGGCAAGTTCATCAGGAGGCATTCCAGGGTGAATAGCCTTTGTAGGATTGATGTCTTCATTCAGCTTGAATGAGAGATGAACATAGAACTTTGAATTCTTCCATAGAGGATGTTGGTGAATGAAAGTCTTATGGGATTCACTGAAGCAAGACTTTAACTTATCTTGATAATTGGGAACATCCTGAGGGACATCTTGGATAGTATACAACTTAGGAACTGTTGTATAGGAAAGAGTTTGACCTTTGTAAGAGATGCCATGAGGTAGAATTCTGATCTTGGATTTTGAATAAAGATCCATTCCAAAGAGAATATCTTTATCTGGAAGAGCACATCCAAGTATATGAGTCCATATAATGAGATTAGGGAAGAATTTGAGACCAATCTTCTTAGCAGTAATCAGTTGAGACTGAAAAATCTCATTATTGGCAGCTTTGAATGATTCAGTATGAGGTTTCCAAAAATGATCCGGGAGGATACGAGGATTCATCATACTTTTAAATGCACCAGTATCGAAATATCCAATTACCTTGATTGGATTATCAAATTTGGTAGGTAATACGGAGATTTCAACATAAGGCATAACATGAGAGACAGCCATAGAAGGAGGATGATATGGCTTTATCATGCCGATATAATCATCATCATCATCATGAGAAGAAATAGGATCCTCATCATCGGAAGAAGCTTCGTGATAAACAAAGAGAGTGTCATTATTGGGAGTATCTTGTTCAGAGAATACAGACTCAATATCTTGATCATCTTGTAGAGAGTAAGAATGTTGAATCTGTTGAATAAGATGTTGACCTTTCTTAGTTTTGTCAGGGCATTGTTTAGCAAAATGTCCAGGCTTTTTGCATATATAACACCGAGTAGTGTTAGATGGTGTTGTACGTCGTTTGAAGTAGCGAAGATGCCGTATTTTCTTCCATTTTTGACGTTTGGAGAACTTGGAAAACTTCTGAGGATTCTTTTTATGGAATTTCCATAACTTTGGAGATTTCTTCGTCTTGTGAGGAGAACAGTGACAATTGGATTTGCATCCAATCTCAAGATATTTCTTATCACAGACATTTGATGTATAGAAGGTAGATGTCTGAGATTCTGAAATGAGGCGTCGTAATTCACAATTTCTTTCAATGGCTTCAAGTAGTTGCTGGAAGATTTCAGCAAGTGATAATTGTTCCAAAGGTCTGCCAAGAGCTTTGAGAAGACGATTTAATTCTGGATGAGTTTCCTTTGGAAGTGAAGCTATGAAGGTATGTTTCAGATCTGTTTTATCATATCCGCCAAGTAAATGATAACGCTGAAGCATACGAGTGTAGTGTTTATAAAGATATTTCTTCCGGAGAGAACAACATTTCATTGTGAAATATTCTTGTTTGTATTTTTTCTCCAGAATAGTAGCATCACCAATAAATTCTCGAACAAGGACATTAAAGAAGTCAGTGAGTGAGATCTGAGTGAGTTGTGTCATGCGGTATTCACCAAGAGATGAGAACCAGTCACGAACAAATCCAGTACATCTTGATATAAAGTCAAAGATACTGCATTAGATGTTCTTTCAGACATCATTTGGTTGGACATCCATGCTGCCCAAGATATAAGCTTGGAACGCCATTGTTCGTAGGGGACATCTTCTAGAGAAAACCAAGGACCAGTGCTGTTACGACTGAAAAATTGCTGAGGATTGGTAGCTTGGTCTTGTCCCTGTTGTAGATTTTGCGCGTCACGCATATCAACTTCTTCATCATAAGCTTGAGGTTGAGTCTGGGATGAAGAAGGATCATCAGCCATATGAATCTGATTAAGAGCAGATATATCCATGAGATAAGCCTCATCATCAGATAAGTCAGAGACAACTGGATCGGAAGAAGCATCTGTAGGATTGTCAGATTCAGCATCAGTAGTTCCCAAAGAGAGGGAATCAAATTGATTAAGATCATCGATTGGTGTGATTTGTGGAAAATCATCATAGGGTATAATAGGATGGCTTGGTGGCGGTAGAGCCTGTGGCGGCTGAGGAGGGACTACGGTAGGAACAGGTACAGGTGATGGTGTTTGGACAACCGATGTGTATGAAGGTGGAAAGATGTCGGAGGACATAGGAGCTTTGCCTTTATAACCAAAAGTCGGTCTAGGACCTCTAGGACGTGGACTGGGTGAAATTGGTGGTTGGACCGGTTGGGATAAGGTAACAAAGGGAGTAGGAATGACCGGAGGTTTAGGAGCAGGTTTTTTGCTGGCTTGGATGAGAGTATTTAAAAAGATGGATTGTCTATCATTCTTAGGTACTGGAGGTGGTAAGAATGAGTAGGACGGTTGGGAAGGTTGAGTGGGGAATGATGATCTGATTAGAGACATAGGATAAGCTTCAGGGAACACAGGAGGTGTTGGCGTCTGAAACTGTTGGAGATCATGTATCACATATGACAATTGTTCTTTCAATTGTCTGATTTCTTGTTCAGCAGCATCAAAACTAGGACCAGTGATATTATGTTGGATATAATATCGGAGAAGAGTATCCAAGTCTTGTATCTTCGTTTGAAGTTCAGTATAATATTTCTGACTGATAGCAAATTGGATATCTGTATTTTGTACGAGGCTGGCCGTTGTAGATGTAAGATTATTTAGATGCTGATCAATCTGTTGAAGATAGCCATTCTGGACAATAGCATTTTTGGTTTGCCAATTTAATACTTCTTCAGCAGATGATAACGGCTTGGGAGTTCCATCTGAGCGGATCTCGTTGAGAGGTACAAATGGTTTAGCCGTAGTTTGATGTGTCGGATCTGTCACTCGTTGGAGAGGAGGGAAATTCTGATCATAAGAGCCAATTGGATAGCAAGGAGAAACCAGTGGAGCTGCAGGAGGAGCTGGAGGTTTGCGATGAGACTTTGGAGAAGGACGGCAAGAAGACTTAGGAATCTTGTGCTTCTGCCTTTTTCGAGCTTTGAGATAGGCTTCTTCATATTGATAGAAATCCATGGCGTCATCTGTGTTGTAGCCATCATATTCATCCATGTTATCATATGAAAAATCATCTATGGCGTTGTATGAAGGATCATATTTGTCCATCCAAGTGTCGTCATCATATTCATCGGCACATGAGCAACCAGGTTCACACATAGAGGGATCACAATCCCATATAAAATGTCCATCAACATGAGAATGATACATAAAAGATCCATCTGGTTGGAAAGAATGAAGAGGAGGATCTTCGACCGGTTCATGAGTAGAAACAGGTTGAATCTTCAGAGAGTGACAGACAGGTAAATCTGTGTTTTGTTGAGGAGATCCAAATATAACCGGCTGAATCATCATAGAGTGATGAACAGGTAAACTGTCAGTGGATTGCTGAAGAGAACCGAACGTAATCTTGACAGCACCATCAGCTTGCTTCTTCATAAGAGGGCAGAGAGTACTAGTAACAGGTTCAGAGCGTTTGAGAAAATGCTCATAGTTGGTGAACCATGTTAGAGGAAGTATCTCAAGCAGTTGTTGTCGAGGAATCTGCTTGGGAATCTGAATCATTGTAGGAACATCATTATCATGAACAAAGGCCATGATAGTACCAGTAGGTTTCTGTGTACGCAAATGGATAGCATGGTCTTGAAGGCGAAAAACCATCTGATGATGCATAGTAGCTATAATACTATCTTTGCGATGCTCAACACCAGAAAATTGGATCTGAACCTTAAACCTTGTAGGTAAGGTAGGGTCTGATAGACAGACGTTGAAATCAGGAGTGATTGTAAATATCATAGATCCATGACTGAGTGTAGTGATGACAGTTCCTATACAAGCATGTTCATAGGAGAGGAGATTTGTATCGAGTAGAGCGATACGAGCAGTCATAGGTAGGTCACCTCGACCATGATAAGAAAGAACAAGACGGATGGCTCCCATATGGATATGGGTGTAGCCATGGGATAACCAGTGACGGATGAACGAAGGTTCAAACTCAAGGGTCACATATTGTTCTTGTTGGGTAGCTTCTAGGGTACAGTGAGTAAGTGCAGTGTTTTGAATATATTCCTTAATAGGAGGACTTTTACGACTAATTAATTTTTTAACAGAAGTAGAAAAAGACTGAGACTTTTTTGTAAACAACCAGTAAGGATTTAACAAAGGAGGAATAGTTTCAGAAACTTTACTATCTGCAGGTATATGAGTTACTTCGACTAAATCATCAATTTTCGAAGCTTGTTTAATACATGACTCAGGAAGACTTGAAAAATTAAAGGAGGAAGATTTTAAAATCGGACTAGGGTCGGACGTAGAAGATGAAGGGGGACTATCACCAAAAGGTTCCATGGATACTTTCAGACCTCTTTGTCTCACGTCGGCACTCTCTCTTGGCCCGTCGAGACCCTGTCGTTGGTATCCCACGGAGAAAACACGGTGAAATATAGATTCCTCTGCTTCTATTAAAGACCAAAACCAATTTTCAAAATCTAAGTACTCGTTCAATCATCAACTTCGACTGCGTCACATATATAACAGGCAAAACATAAGCGAAGTAAACCACAACATAAGATAACAAGAATTATTAAAACTATAATCAACCACAAAGGAAGATGACTCAAGAGAGACATGGTTTAGATGCGAAGAAAATATTCAACGATGAGAATAATACTGTGTAAACATAAACACATAAGAACACCGAGAAGAATTATAACGATAAAACCACACGGATTAATAGGCACAAAGAACCAGAATAAACTTAACATTTATATACCAGGGGTACAAAGAGATGGCTCTGATACCATTTCTGGGCGTGCTAGGACTTTAAGCACCTATTACGGCACATGGTTACGTCATATTTCTGAGATATGCCAGCAAAGGCCAGCTCGCCTTCATGCTATATATATAGGCTACCAGCCCTTCTCTGATTCATCCCAAGGAATTATTGCAGAGCATTATCTCCAAGAGTTTCAGACCTACTTAATATCTCATAATAATTATACTTATCTAAAAACTAATTAATATTAATTAACAATACTTAAAAAAAATTATTAACATTATAAAAATTTATATCTTCTTCTCAAGTATTATCGCCAAATAAGCATTTTTACAGAAATGCTGTTGTACTTTTTTATTTTATAATATCAGACATGTTTAATCAAAATAACCTAAAAATATAAGCGGTGGTCAAGGGTTTATACCGCGTTGAAAGAAACCTTTTTTTATTATTTATTTTTAGTGTTGTTACAAGGTCAGAAAATACTGACATTGAAGTCAAAGAAAGTCGAAATTTTTTACTACGGCCAAAAATATTAACATAACAACAAGAGACATAAAATGTTCGGATGAAGATCATACGAACTAACTATCATCGTCCTGCTCTTATTTTTTATTAAAAAAAAGAAAATTCTTATTTATTTGTAAGAAAAGATAATCGAATTTTTGACTTTAAATAAAAGAATTCAGATGCACACTGTTAGAATTAGTCAATATTTGCTAATTCGTAGAACCTTAAAACTGTAGATCAAATGATTAAAACAAATCTTTTAAATATAAAACAAGAACAAAAAAATTCGGTCAAACAAACAAAGACTAAGAAAAGATCAAGAAAAATATTAATTCATAAAATTTACAAAGACATTACTTGAAAGAGATGGAAGAAGAATGAAGAAGAAGCACTCGAGAAAGGTTTGCTACGAAGGAAAAGGAGGATGATAACACCACCAAATCAAAATCAGTACAAATGATTGAATTTATGTCAATAGAAAAACAGTAATGAAATAACTTTCTCTAAGTTAAATTAATCTTTACAAAATTGGACGATTCCAAAAGTAAAATTAAAGGAAATTTATAATAAAGAAACCTTTAATGAAACTAAGACTATATAATAAAAACTGAAGAAATGACTAGGAATGTATTAAATGAAGTATATGTAAACAAGGCACAAATCTCGATAATTACAATGTCGGCAACTTTCGTATTGATTTTGTTTTCTACTGTCAAATTAATTAATTTTAATATAGAAATTCATACGAATATACAAAGCAAAAACAAAAAAAGAGGACAAAAACCGGGAGCTTTTAAATGTACTCGTCTAGTACACTTACTTTAGTAAAAAAACACTAAATAAATTTGTAATGATGTGAAAACAAAAGAGTGTAATTTGTAATGATGTGGTGCGGGAATAGAATACTTAATCATATTTACTTTTTTTTTCCTGATAATGTAGTTATGTATTATCACATTGGTAATATAGATTTGGATATATATATATATCTTAGTCAATTTAACATACTCAATAAATAATTAAAAAAGTACAATTAACCAACAGGTTGTTATGGTTAACCTTTTTTTTTAATAAAAGAAAATAAGTTTAAAAATGGCATATTTTATGATAATTGGTGTGAAATATAGCTTTCATTAATTATAGCAAGGTTTGAACGAGGAGTGCTAAAATGACCAAACATACTTACCTGAATTGCCGCATTACAAGAGAGAGAAAAAAGAAAAGTGAATACCCTCAAATTATCAATTTATCATATACCATATTAACATGAGTATTGTTGGTATAAAATCTAACAATACTAAATAGTAATAAATTGGAGGGCACGTGGTGAGCTGGAACCTGCTAAGTTGTTTGTTCGTCTATTGTATTTCTGCCTGATTTGTAGTATTTGGTACTGCATATAAGGATTGATTGTACCAATGTGCCTTATTTGAACATCTAGTATTACCTTCACAGAGTGAACAACTTTTTATAAAATCAACTAGACTAGTCTCCAGGCTAAGAGGTGTGATAACAATAAACCCGTTTAAATATCAAAATTTATAGAGCAGCAAGTTGCTCCCCGTTTACTATTTAAAGTTACTAAAGAAAAGACTGAGTTTGACTAATTAAATCAATTACTGATTCAACAGAGTAACAATATAATATATTGATTCCTTGACAAGGTACACGAATGAAT